>OZ010577.1:128196325-128207666 GCA_963932145.1 Acanthosepion lycidas | reverse complement strand
GTAAAAAGTCGGCGAGAAAGTCGAGGAATATAAAGAGAGGGAATTATATCATGGTAAAGAAGAGAATGAAGAAGACACCACAACTGTCACGTACATGTTTTAATCCATGTGGAAACAACATTTCCCAGGGATAGTTCGTTGGATGTTCGGTCTTCGTTCAATCGTTTAAATCATATGGGCCGTCAATTTTGCTAAATTGGAATCCAGCTTGCCAACGCTGAGATCAACGCCAGCTTCAATTCCAATACTTGTCTCCAGGGCGAATTTCCTTCGTGACGTTTGCCTGTCAATATTTTTTTCTTTAATTTCCCTTTTGCAAAAATACTAATTCTCCTGTTAATAATCCCCCCCTTTTATTCACTGAATTCTTCTTTTCATTCATCAGTAACTTTCCAAATAATGTCTTTCGTAAGGCGGGAAGCAGTGATACTTTCACTTGGTGGAACCTATATTACGGTAATTGTAAAATTAGCCATTTCGTAATAAGAAAACATTCGGTATTCATTAACCAAGCATCCAATACAACTGTCGGTTTAATTTTATATCTGTCTCATCAAACACTTTTTCAAGTCCAGTAGCTGTTATCACTCCTTGCAGTTCCTTCGTAACCGTTTCTTTGAGGTAATGGGGAATGTCAACATCTTGATTATGTCATTATTTTCTCTTATTGCTGTTGTTGAAATTCGTGAGGTGATGTAGTTTCTATTATCTCGTACAATTCTTTTGTGAATGTGATTCTGCAGTGCCATTCCATAAGTTTCGAAGAAGTGTTGTTTTCGTCAAAACCCACAAGCTTTACTCAATCAAACCAGTCGTTAACCAATTGTCTCAGAAAACGATTGTATACAGCTGACAGTTTAACTGTTTTAACGGTTTGGGCGCTGTGCATTGAATCAATATGAAAGTTTTGACTGACGGGGACATTTAAAGACATGATCGAATTTTAATGCCTATTTTATGTTCAATTTTTTTTATTTCTTAGAATAAATCTGGGGTATTTGAAGTATTTAATAATTGCACATCTTCAATTTTTATGATAGATTAAATATATGTGCCATAAATGTTTTCATTTCAATTCCAGATCTTAGTTTCTGTTTTGGAAACGTTTGAGTGCTATTTCTTAGAACATTTGGAAGAATATGTTAATTTGCTGTTCATAATCGTTCTTATCCCAAGTGTTTGAAAATGAAAATAAAGTTCCTTTTATGAAATAAAGGAAAATATTTAAAAGGTTTTGTGAGAAACAAAGTGAATTTCTATGTAATATCGAATCACGTATCTGTCTGTATTTCTAAGATGAGGTATTATGTACACTATTTACATTATTCCGACTATTGTCCTCATCTTTCTCGCCATATTTATTACAACGTTTCAGCCGTTGTACGCTCCGGACTTCTTCAGGTGGTTGGAATGTTGAACTGAACCGTTTATTTCGCTCACTGGGGTAGACTGTTCTAGTTCCACGTGCCATGTCTAATGGATGTCAGTTATCAGTTATCTCCTGTTAATGCCCCTCTGCAAGTTCTTCACTGCCTTAACTGGATATTGAAATCGCACTCTTTTGGGTCCTGTCACTGGATCTGACCAACGCCTGTATCCACAGTGCCATGTGTTCAGTTCGACATTACAACCACCTGAAGAAGGCCGGAGCGTACAACGGCCGAAACGTTGTCATAAATATGGCGACAATAATGACGACAATAATCCGAATAATGTAAATAGTGTATCGAATTACGTATATGATATTGACCGTTGGACAATTTTTTCACCGATAAAAAGAGACTTGAAGCGACCCTTATTCTGCCGAAGAATCCTGAGGCTATTACAGATAGATAGAACAAAATTTTAGAAGACAGGGAGGAATGATGCCTGAGACAATGTAACATTCGCCGGATATAATAAAAGCACGAGAAGGTGGTGGGAATATTGATTAATCTAGATTAGGTACAAATAGTAATTGTAAAGGGTCAGTATTTACTTAAAGCAACAAAAGACCAGAAACATTGCAGAGGCATAATCGTCAACATCATAAACGGACTTCGACCATAAAATTAGGCCTGACGGAACTTACATTGCTATTTAAAAATTACATAAGCTTTTCATAAAATTTCATACGTGTTTCATACAATTTTATACGTGTTTAATTAATTAAAGAAATGTTAAAAAAAAATGAGACATTCAAATAATTTTTTGTTTACTGGGAGAATTTTAAAGGCAATTTAAAATGTAGGAATTGGATTTTACTATATCTGTATTACTTTGGAGTGTATATATAAAGACATTTTCATGTTTAACATTGTTTTTATAGATACAAGTATTTAAGTAAATGCTATGTTTATAATAAACAGTATTAAATAACATTTACCGGCCTGAACGTCCGAGAAATTTCCATAGAAATTATTCGTCCTCCGAGAGGTTTCGAACCTGTCATATAGCCCGACATGCCTTACCTCTCGGCCACAAAGGCTCGTTTGGTTAGCAAGGTCGAACTTACTGCTTATAAACTTCAATCTTCCATGAATCTCTCACGTACATTCATGTCTGCTCATGGCGTATCAAATGTAAACAAATGACTTCACACTATTGAAAGATTCATAAACGTCACACTATTGAAAGATTCATAAAGGAATATTCTATATAAATCTGTTTGATAATGTTGCCTGTGTAAAATGTCTGTATACATTTCATTTTCTTCTCTTTGTCAATGTGTTCGACTACACATCGTCGGAGCTTTCATGTAATGTAAGATAATGTTATTTTATATCCCTTATGGCGTATAAAAAGAAATCTTTGAAGCCTTAAGATGCAGAAAATAATTATTATACTATTAGTATGAGTTGTAGTATTAATATTAATTCAAAATACAAATTGATCTAAGATCGAATTAAAATTAATTAAATTAATATCGAATCAAAAGTTGACTTGCGGCCGAGCTGATGTGTGTTTTTACACACAGCAACCGGTCTGCATATATTCCCTTCCTTTTTCGGTTCGTTAGGATGCGAGTTCCAAGATCAATAAAATGGCGTGGGAGGGAGGTCTCAATAAATATCAACGATACCACGGTCTTGAGTTTTACCACTTCCAATCCGGGTGTCACAACAATATGTATTTTTTGATCATTTTCCAGGATAGCTAACAGGCAAATCCTTTCCTAGTGGCCGGCACTGTAGATACTACTGACCAGGCGTTTAAAATTTATACGACTCTGGACATATTTCCAGCTTTTCTGATTTCCAGAAAAAGTCTATGGCCATTCATATAATTGACCGTCCTTGTCATAATCTCTCACTTAATCTGAGTGTATATATGATGTTTTTCTTCAACGACCCATACAAAGTTCTAGTCCGCCTCTGTCTCGCCACTGTGAATGAAGTTTTATTGTTCTCTATCTCATATATCCAGAGAATATATGAATAACTTGGGAAAGGTCCTCACTAGAGTTTAGAATAGGGAGTACCGAAGTGCGAATGAGGGAGCAGACGTCTGGCCCGAGGTCAAACTGTCCTTAATTGAGACTATTTATAACAGCTTACATATTAAGTGACAGTGATAGTGGACAAAAGCGTGGATTCTTCAACTCGTACCGAACTTTTAGCAAAGCATCGCATCATTGGTATTTCATAGCTTCCGCAAGAAGAAATAAGGAGGAAAGGAATTGGAAACTAACATTTGTAGTCGATTAACGATATTTCAAGCCCCTATTCTGAATATTTTTCTATGGGAACCCGATGTACGAAAATCCTAATGACCTCTAATTTGTTTTCTCTCTCTCTCTCTCTCACACACACACACACACACAAACACACACACAAATATTTGAATTCTTGATGGTGTAATAGATGGCAGATAGAACTGAGAAATCGAGAACCGAGTTCCAATTTCAGTCTAGTTCTTTCAATTACGAGTAAATACCATTGGGAAAACTTTGAAAATGTCTTCTATTACCCCTCCTCATCTATAGGTAAGTAGCAGGGCACACGAAGGCTTGTCTCAGATGAAGTTTAACTCTCAATTCAAAACCTGTGGAGTGCCGTTTTAAGGACCTTGTGGCACACGATATGAACCAATTTTGTGGATTCGATTCTTCAGGAAAATCTGTTTGGTTCTGCACATGCATTCTCAAGAATAATCAAATCATATGAGCGAGTATTTTGGGTATTCTGTTTAAGAAATAATATATATATATATATATATATATATATATATATTTTTTTCTCCTTTTTAAGGATAAGATATATTTAGTCAATACGCGTTTCCAGACATTATATATATATATATATATATATATATATATATATATATATATATATATATATATATATATATTTGGTTGTCCGCTTAACTGTAGCACTTTTGGGCTTTAAGATGTAGCCCTTTGCCGTCAGGCAAATTCAATTGTTATTGAGCACTTTTGTTTGCCGTACTAACAGACCTGTCACGGGGTTGCTAATCTATAGTTTTTCTTTCGGTTATTTTTTATCTTGGCCGGATGGTTTACGCTCACACCGGGCTCACACCCGTCATAATGAATTCGCCTGGTTGTAATTAGGATACCCACTTTACAGCTACTGGACAGGATCTCGTCTGGGGTGGTAGTCTTTTTCCGCATCCTGCCTAGTGATGACACAGATTCTCGGTTGAATTTAATCAGGAGAATTTCCGGGACAGTATATCGTATATTGATTTGCTCATTGGTTAGGCTTACCAGTGTGTTGCAGTGCTACACTTTATGTATGCTTTCTTTGGAGTAACTCCCATCAATGGCCTTGGGACAACTAAACGACAGTCTATACAATAGTGTTTAGGCGTGATAAAAATCTTATGCAATCACGGGTGACGTAATAGTTTTAGGACCAAATAAATTTCCTGAAACACCCTGAAAATAGATTCCTATTAGTGCACACCACTACAAATGACCTAATCAGAGGAAAAAGTAGAAATCAATTACATCCTGTCACTCCAGTGGTTGTAAAACTGATTGAATGGGGAAAGAAAGGAAACTAAAACAGTTAATTAACTTCTACAAGGTTGTATATATAGTATTCAGTTTGGAAAATGATTTTGAAGCGAAAATTGCCATTTCTTCGGTGTTTTTGGCTTCAAAATAATTCTCCTTTCTATCACCATACTGGATTGAGTCTAATACTGACCATATGGTGAAAGGAAACCAACACAGTTGTTTCAATTATTTTACACAAGGTTGTAAATATATATATATATGAGTGATTTGCAATCTCTCCGTCACCGAGGCCCATTAGAACAATTGGTATGATGTTTTCCTTAACAACCTGTCACGGTTTCAATTCTCGGTAGTGGATGCGCACTGCTGATGAATTCCAAATATAGGACGAAACGGCCGTCCAGTGCTTTCTGCATTCTATTGAGGTTTATATCAGACTCGATGAATTAATTAAATATATATATATAGTATTAGTTTGAATAATGATTTTGAAGCCGAAATTGCTATTTCTTATTTGATTTATTTATGGGGAGGCATTTAATGCAAGGAAGCTTTGTAGTAGAGTGCTCAGTATCGATGAAGGAGATAGAGTACTACTAGAAGATTTTTTTTTATATATATATATATATATATATATATATATATATATATATATATATATATATATATATATATATATATATATATATATATATATATATATATATATATATATATATATATATATATATATATATATATATATATATATATATTGTGTGCGTATTTAGGCAGCATTTTTTCATTCATACATGTTTCCATTTAATAATATAAACAAGTGTTGTCTATTTATTTTCTGGAAATTCTTTTCATAACGTCTGATAAGCTTAATAACATTATCATTAAACGAAGAAAGAAAATCACAATATTGATACATATTTTTTAATCCAATCTAAGCTTTCGGCTTACATAAACCATTATCAAAGATGACAATTACAGTACAATATATTATGCCTTACACGGACAAGAAAGTGATGATAGTCTGTTTCTGTTTACATGGATGATTTCCAAGCAACGATAAACATGTGCATGTAAGACACTGGAAGCGACAATCGCACCGCAGCTCATGATGTCACACATGACCACGTGACAAAATTAATTAATTCTTCGAGTCTAGAAAACACCTCAATACAATGTAGAAAGCACTGGACGTCCGTTTCGTCCTATATTTGGGACTCAACAGCATTGCGCACCCACAACCGAGAATTGAAACCCGGACAGTTAATTTATCAGTCAAACGTAATACCAGCACACATCATACAGGTATGAAGAGAAATTAATACTCCAAAAGAAAGTTCCTTTAAAATGGCTTAACAAGAGGTTGAAAGCCCTTGGCAAAAATTAAAAAAAAAAAATTCGTACTTAAACCTTTTCTGTCGTATTCATTGAAACATGTTTAAAAGAAAGGTTTCTGTCTAAATATAAATGAATTAAAGAACCCTAAAATATAAATCGGTCGTATATAAATGAGCAATTTACTTGCAAAAATATCAGTCAATATAAATCAAAGAATAGCTGTTGTCTTCAGGTTCTGATAGAAATCCAGGAACCTGAAGTCGTCCGACATTTTGAAATAAAGAAATAACATGCGTCCCTCGTTTGACACTTCCAACCAGAATTGCAAATAAAACTGGAACGTATATTCACAACGACCAAAAATACGAGTTGTAATTCGACATTTGAGGTGGTAAACTGAACATTACGAGGTACTGTCCTGCAATGTATATCTATTTAAAGAATGATACTAGCAAGCCATGTTTTTTTTCTTTTGTATCCCGGACATATACGCTGCCCAAATATCGAATAAATCACTTATCTCGATGTGATAGTTCTTCAGACATTTAATTCTTATTTTCTATAAAATCTTAGTGCAGCCGTTCGGTTGACAACGATTAGATTCAACGCCTTTATTTTAGATTTTTTACAGGTATATTTCAGCGATTCCTTCAATTTTAAACATACTGAAGGAATATTGGGCAATTCAGTCTCTATTTCGGCCTTTAAAAACCTCTGCCAATATTATTCTTTTATGGATATCGATTGGAATTTAAATTAATACAGAAAACATGAGAATTTCCAGACACCATATTCATTTCACGCGATACTATGATAGATTTAATTCCGTGAACACATTACTTTACTGCCAGGCATTATTTTGTCTTGTGGCCTCGCTTTATATTCACAAGCTGGAACGCCTCTCAGAAATTTTACAAGCTTTAAATGCTATTTATTTTCATTAATTAAAACATTGCAGAAATTAATAATTAATTTTCATTTTTACCTTCCTCGTTTCAAGAACAATATCTACTTGGGATCTTCAAAAATAAATAGCACGCGTTGACCCAATCCATGTTAGTGAAATTAGAAAGAAAACTTTTTTGGAAAACGTCTTTGACTCTGTTGACAGCTAACGGGAAATAACAAGTCACCAGGACCTTTTGTTTGCACGTGCTGCTCTTGTTCATGTCAATGATCCACTGATAAAAAAAAAATAGGATCACTTTCTGGGTTTTGAAAAAATATAAATGTACCTGTGCAAGTGTCTCCAATAGGAATTAGCAGGTATCCCTATTAATGTATGGAGTTACATCATTATTTTCTGAATTGTTGAGATGACCAATGATGTATAATTTTTTTAAAATTTAATTATCTTGTTTTATATATTATCAGCAGTTGGTCTCTCCGGACTTTTAACAGTGTCCAACTTATTTGACAAACTTCTTGGAGATTTCAAAACCTCTTTCTACGTTTTTATAATTCCGAGAAATCTACCAGACGTCACAGGCATCAGAAAAAAAAATGTTGTAATATAAGCAACATTTTGCGCCTATAAAATCACAGACTAGAACTCTTTTTCAAAAAGACATTTGCGAAATAATTTACTATCAAATTCTCGCATGACTAAATTGTTGAAAGATTTTACATTTATTTTATTCCTTATTATGTATTTATCGTTCTAATTGAAACATGACATTGAAAAGAAATACTGTATTTTTGTAGTTACTGTCAAATTCAAATGTGATGTTACACCAATCTCACTATTGCTAACACAATTTTATTCCATCCTGACAAATCAGATATTAGATAAATTAGATTATTCGACGACGAAATATCGATAAATATTTGATTAGAATCATTAATGATTTTCAGAATTTTGTATTTTGCAATTCAAGAAATTCTTCAGTGACAAATTCTAATAATTCGACACGAGATAAAAGAAAGGATAATGGGTTTTCCAAATCTAAAGAAAAACGCAATACTAACTTTTTTTATATAAATTATTTTTTTGTGAATTTTGAAGTATAATTCACAATAGGCACTTCTGAAATTGAGCTGAAATATTTCCATAACTTTCTGACTAATTTTTCTGTCCTGCTTATAATTCAAATTTTCGAGGCCTTGAATTTTACGGCTTTTAAAAAGTAGTGGAGTTTGGAATAATGGATGGCTGACCAAACTTAAAACCGCATCACATATCTAAAGCGTTTGTCTAACATTAACATCTCTTTAAGCGATTCGGCTCTTGATGTTAGGAGGTACAGGCATATCATTAGATATCTGGGAAATTGGTTGTACTGTCATGTTTAATCATGGTTGGTTGTTTTCTTATCAGTCACATATCAACCTCTATGGGTTATTTAATACCGAAATCTATATATTTTGCACGCAATTCGATTTTTAAAAAATATTAATGGTTTTAGTGATAAACGTTTTACTAATTAACCTATCGGTGGGGAGGAACAGGTGGGTTTGTATGTTTCACGATGGTATTTGTGCGTAAGTAAATAAAAGGAACACAATTTGAAATAGAACTCGGCTCTCCGATTAACAATTCAAAGGCATTATCATATACAACCCGCATATCCAAACTTACATCATCTGGTATTCCTAGGCGATCAAACTTAAAAGACACGCAATTACTTAAGATACTTAAGATTTTTTTCATCGTACATCAACGTCATATAACCCGTGAGTCGATGTAATCATGATATCAGTTTAAATAGAGTTGACTGCCTATGAATTAAGAGACGCTTTGCTGGGATCAGATAAGCTAGTCCAGTAATTCACCTGACTGAATAAACGCATGGGAGAAAGGTCTCGCATTTGCAGTAAGGTCTTCTTTCTTTGTGTTTGCTTGTAATGTCAAGGGTACGCAACCGGTTTTAATAGAACTCGATTGATAGGTTTTTCGAGACTATATATAGAGGAAAATGTGTCTGTGTGTACGTGTGTTTTGATGTTGATATAATACGAATCGAAAAAAAGAGAAATTATTTTTCTAAAAATGGAATGATTACGAAGCCATTCTTACGTGATAGTGGGGGCAATTAATAAAAACATATATTAGAGGCATCGGAAAAAGTCGTTTTTGAAGAATATGTCAAATTGTAGAGATCTTATCAAATATCGCATCATCTCCTACCAGGAAATGTAATTAAAAAAAAGTCATAATATTCCATTGTAAGTAAGTGAATCAACATTCTCTTTTACAATGAAATATTTTGAATTATGTAATTATAAATTATTGTTTGTATACATCATAGCTTCATGTAGAACTTTACTGAACGGAAAGAAGAATTGTAACATTATTAAGAGGTTTTAATGTATATAACAATTTGAGTAAAACCAATTCATATCAATCCTATAATTCTGATTGAAAATAAAATAAAAAAGACTTTGGAAAACATTGGGAAATAGCAGAGACTTAAATAGTTTAAGTAGTTCCTAACCATTATTCAGTTAATTGCAGTATTTCCATACTGATGTTTTTTCTTCTTCCTTTCGAATTTGACTTTTCTCAAATTAAGCACTTAAACTAGAAATATGCTTTCTCTGTGCAGTGGATGTTGAATTTAATAGCAATTTTCATATTGGCTGGGCGGATATGTTCGTATTTCCACAGAATCAATTGGATTTTAAATGTTATATTACTTGTTTCCTGGAACCGAATTTACATTTTTTAATATAAAATACACAAACAATAATTATATAGATATACATTTGAGTTCACTCACTAAACTGAAGATACATTTTCATATACGTGTTCACAATATATATATATATATATATATATATATATATATATATATATATATATAGATAGATAAGTGATGTTGTTCAGTATATACATCCATGGAGCTTTAAATGCAAATATGACATATATATATATATATATATATATATATATATATATATATATATATATATATGGTTGGATAGATGTGAGCTTGTGACCCTGGGTTTCACGCTTTAGCGATCGTCAGACAAACTCACATCTATCCAACCATATATGTTAGCTCTATCCAACCATATATGTTAGCTCTATCTCTGATATTGAGCGCTTTCTAATAAGTACCGCGCATATAATATATAAATAATTATACATATATATATATATATATATATATATATATATTTAGTTATATCTATATACACACACTTTTCACACACACACACACACACACATATATATATATATATATATATATATATATATATATATATATATATTGTTAGAAATATTCTGTACAAACGCTTCTTGTATAGACAGAAATGAGGATTGAAAAAAAAGGCACCTAATGTTCAATATAGTTATATATATTTATAATATATGAATTTTTCTGGAGAAGAATTAACAATAAAAGTTTGTTACTTACAACTTGATTTTCACTGATTTTTTCTTAGAAAAAACACATTTTTGTCTTCCTTTTTTTCCTTTAACTGGTTTTGCTTAGCTTTTCAAAAAGTTGTTACTGTTTCTACTTTCACGGGTTGAAACTTATACTTTGAACACATGAAAAAAATTAAAATCAAAGGTCGTAACTGGGTATATATGTCGCTGATGGTAAGGTGAATTTGGTAGAATCAATTTAGACACACACATATATATATATATAGCTATAGAGATGTTTCCATATATGTATTGGTCAAAATTGGTTAAACCGGAAGAGATGATGATTGATTTAACATAACTGCGATCATCAGATCAAATGTAATTATTAATATAGTAGGCTGCGTATACAGCTTATTGTGTCTATGGGTCAGAAGGAGCCTAAATATTGTAGTGTGAACAGAAAATCAATCCTTGCCCTCTCTCTCTCTCTCTCTCTATATATATATATATATATATATATATATATATATATATATATATATATTGAACAATAAAAAAATATTAAAAAATTATTAAAAAATTAAATTATTATTAAAAATTAAATTATTATTAAAAAAAATTAAATTCTTCAGACACACTGGGTTGTGGATTAATATTCTTTCGTTTCTCTCTCTCTCTCTCTCTCTCTCTCTATATATATATATATATATATATATATATATATA
>OZ010577.1:128163825-128191325 GCA_963932145.1 Acanthosepion lycidas | reverse complement strand
ATGAAATCAAACATCGCCATCAGTCTCCTGTCCAGCTAATCTCATCATGAATGTGTAAATCTTTTATTTAAACAATAGACGGCTACTTATTCTAACGGCAAATTTTTATCGTCAGGGAAATCCTGTTTTGTCAACTGTCTAGTAATTCTTTATCGAGTTTTCTGACATAGTATTCCATTAACGACGAACTAAACAGGATAAATTGAAGCAAATAGTAGTGTACTATTTGGCTATGTAAGACATAAATATTTCAACAGACAAAAATGAAAACAACAAAAAAAAAAAAAACAGTGACAATAAGAATTTATAAAAACTCTGTCGCGCATACAAACGTTTAATGCATAATAAAATCTTGCTTATTTTTTTTTCTCTCATGTTAATACTGTTTTTCTATATTTTTTTCATATTTTTTCACACTGAGTAACTACCCACTGCGTTTTAGTGACTTTGTTGCCTAGTTGGGGGTAAAATGATTTTTAAAAAAAAAAATAAAGCAGATGTCAAATCAAAATATCCGTCACATGTCACCCAGTTATAAATTTGACGATAATTTCCTTTTTAATTTACTCGTAGTAATAATAGTAATTGAAGTTGTCATAATAATAATAATAATAATAATAATAATAATAATAATAATAATCCACGAGAAAAAAATGATGATACATAAGGCATTATCACATTGGGGGTGTAATTGTAACTGAGACAGAAAAGAAGATGGTTGAAAGATCTCAATCACACTTTAAATTGTGAGATCACGCCTTTGGCGTCGGAGGGTCGTGACTAAAGAAAGTAGAGATTATTGCTGTTCTTAGTGTTGCCCTTGGCACAATGACAGGCAAAACCCCAAAATGGCCAGGTAAACTTGGGACTGTGATTCCAACTGAGATGCTTCTAAAAACAGCACTGCTTGCGAAACTTAGAATTTTGAGAAAATGTTGAGGTAACTCATCTGTTATGCATCGCATCAGTTCATAAGATCAGCTTGATAAGAAAAAGATGAAAATAATAATAATAATACAAATGAGCCCACACATTAAGAAGGGCTTTATCTATCTAAAATATGTGCGATTTTTTTTTTTTTTTCAAATCTTCTCAGTGGAAAATATAATGATGCCATTTCTGACCTTAGGTCTATGGTTGGGATCCGGAAAGAAAAGAGTATACACCACAAACTAAAAGATGTAAAACAACAACAATAACAATAAGTCTTCGGTTTGAATGGAAAAAAGGTTCCGATAAAGGTCATTGAAGTGCTTTCTGGTAGTTCATTTCTTTATGAAATATAAAAAAAAAACTTGTACTCATAAATACAGTTCACACCTAACGAAGGACTTTATCGATGTAAAATGTGTGTGATCTTAGTTTACCTCGTTTTCTTTTTACAAAAATGTCATGATCTGTGGTTGGGATCCGGAATGATATCAAAGAAAATAATAATAATAATAATAATAATAATAATAATAATAATAATAATAATAACAACAACAACAATAACAACAGCAACAACGACAAAATTGTTTCAGAAATTCGCAGATAATTTATATGCAATATGATCCACCATCCTAAGGAAGATTTTGACCGTCTGTATCTGTCAAGGAGTATTGGGAGTAGGGATATGATATTGTCGGATAAAAAAACACCCCTTCCAAAAATTACTATTGTAATTTCAGGTACAAAAATGAATCCAACAGGTATAAACTCTTAGAAGTTCCAATGAACGAAGTGCCTTTCTTAAATAGGTAAATAGTCTCCCTGACCAAATTGGTAGCGGCATACGTTTTTTCTAGAAATACGGTTTTCCTGGATGGGAAAAAGGGTAAAAGTTCGATTCTTGTAGGAGACACAAACATTCTTTCGTAGGAAACCACAATCAAGGCGGGTTGACATGAATTTCCCTGTTTAAGAAAAATCAAAAACAAAAGTATCAACACGTGTACGCACTAAAATAACAGGCTCTTATGGCTGCAAGGTCACCAAAGTTCAGCATCATAGAGTCTGATCAGTACCCGTATAGGTGACTGTTTGGGAATATCAGCTGCTGTCATTTTGTATGCGCGTAGGGTGAGATAGATATCGGTGCAGAATTTGAAATCTAAGATCCGAGTTTCAATTTCAGTCGAATTCTTTATAATCACTTACGCGCAAATACGTTTGGGTCAGTTATGAATTGACGTCTTCTCCCCCTCCAAGCTTTGGGTTAATTAGTTGAACTTGTATCAGTAAATCATTATTATCTCCAAACATCATTGCAACCTAAGAATTTTTTATGGCTTGAAATAAATCAGTCTACGAAAATATCTCTTCTAGCAATAAGAAAGAATTCTGTATAAAAGTCCATTCCAAAATTACTTTAAGTATTAATGTATATATTCTCTTAAGCCGAAATCGAGATGTGATTTATTACTGAAGAGATTAATAGAGATTCTACCGTTTGTGGCACTTTCTAAAATGTGAGTGAAGGATGTGTGTTCTAATGCATTTAATGTAATTATAATCATTTAAATTGATTTAAACGCGTCTTTACATTGGTGGATTGAGTTCCTCAAAACGCTTTACCGTCATTAAGCACTTTTGACGCTGTTACTGAATTAGATTCCTCTTAAGGCCATGTTTTTTTAATAAACGCTGTCAACTTTTTAACTTTTGCTTTTCAGAATGAACTACATGACTGATGGCATTCTTGTATTTAATAGAAACATTTTACCAAATTATCCAGAGGCGTTTCTTAATTGTAAACGTTGTAGTCTGTAGGCTCGAAGCCTAGAAGGCGCTATACAATGGTTCGAGGAATGTTAACTCAAAAACCAAAAAAAACAAATTTACTTATTCGAACACTTAGACTATCATAACCATCAAAGACATTGCCTCTGGCACATACGCAAATTGGTTCCGGAACTTATCTGCTCATGAATACTAGCAACAAATTTCTGCATTACATATATTGGGATTCCTATTAAAAAAAACTGGTAGACAAAACTGTTCCCTCTTGACTAAATGAAAGTAGTTTCACTTAGGAAGTTTTAAAATTTACAAATTATATCTTGTTCCATATTACAACCGATCTGTGGTCCTTTTCTACAGTAGTTGCCAATTTTACTTTGTCAGGTCTGTCAGATTGCTACTAAAGCAGATAACACCCCTCGAAGACAATGTAATGATCTGGAAGCATGTCTGTTTAACACGAAATTCATGATATGGTTTGTTAGGAATGAATGAAATCAGATCTTTCGCTCTGGTATAGCTAGAAGAAATGATTCCTGTAGGTTATAGCGGTTGATCAGGCAGAAAAAAACCAAAATAATGATCGTGGTTACACATGAAATGCTCGTGACAAAACCAAAGCTTTGATACCGGCTTTCAATCAGGAAGAGACCTCAGTATCACAGTTCTGAACAGGGTGATTAAATTATCATTCTATGTGGCACCCCGAAAGAACTCATGAAACGAGTTCCAATCAGTGCGTTGATAACATAATGTTCTGTCAATAGGAGATCCATAACTGAGACGAGAGCGGAAAGAGATGTGAATAGATAAAACCGTGTAGTCGGAGGGGTGTCGATAGAGGAACGGCGTGGAAGGAACATATCAAATAGAGAAACATGCCCGTCAGAGTTACTAAGAAAACGCGTGAAGAAGTTTGCTATTAGAGTGAGAGCAGTCGCCGAATGCAAAGATATTTGCAGACAGGTGTAGAGAATGCCTTATCTATAGTACCATAAATTCTATCTAACACGCAACAGTAATGAGAGGAAGTGGATGGTAAAGGAAGAAGAGAGAATTGACTGAACGTAGTAGTAAAAGTCGGAGGTAGGTGTAAGAAGAGTCTTGAAAGATAGTTCCTTTGCCATTGAGAAATTGTCCCGAACATGAACATCAACTCTATGCATGCCTTTTCGAAAGAGAGCAGAATAGTAACAAACAGAGAATTCAGAATAAGAGATTGAAGAATTCAGATTCACATGCAGCAACCAGAAAACTGCCAACCAGTATGAAAAGTTGTAGCCATCATTTCACAAAAACTATTATTATTATCAAGGCTTCAGAAGAAGGAAAATGGAAACCCCAGCCTAAACAGGAAACAAGGAATAATATTCTACTACTCCGCAAGAGAAATATAAGGAGTATGAACCGGGCGATAGGTAGACGTATTTATTCTTATTAAAAATGAATATATTAGACCATAGAATATCAGTAAAGAGGCATAAATAGTTAGGGATCGAATGTCACCTTACGAATTAATTTCGGACGATCTCTTCTCTTTCTCTCCCTATCAATTTGAGAAGGACATTTATGAGTGATATGGTCGGGAGTAGGATTAGCTACTGATACTTCCATTGGGCTAGGCCACTTAGGAAACTAACTGTATGATATTATCTATCTTAGAATACCTTAGAACAAATCCTGGTTCAGCATTTCAAGTTAAGTAAGTTCTTAGAAGATCGTCCCAGATATCTTTAGTTCCAAAACGACAAGACATGAACAAATGCCTATTCTTTCTTTCTTTTTATTATTCTTCTACCTTTTATTTGCATTTTGTGTGATGCGGTGTTAACCTTACCCGTACTTCACGAAACAATTTTTTAACCATACGTAGCAGAAGAAAAAATAAAACGAAGAAAATGTAAACATTGAGCACAATATATTCTTGAAGTTTTTTTATTCTAGTGAGTTTATTTCCCAGTAAATTTCTCATTGTCATTGACTTTTCTTACGAAAATGGTGCTTGGCTAAATGTATTCTCGCCCATCTATCAGTCAACTATTATGACATGTTAGTAACGGAAGAATGTTGACAAAATATCCGGTAATGTGATAAAGGGAGAAGTTTATTCATACATTAAGTAACAGTATTATTTATTTAATGATTAGTAATTGTTCTCAGCCTAATTTCGAACTCATTTACTGATTGTGTTTATAGGAAATAATGTTTTACTTCAGAAATAGTTCAACATCATTGCCCCAGAAAAGAAAAAAGAATAAGAAAAAAACTTAAAATTTCAAATTGGAAAACGTTTAAAGGAATATACATGAAAGGAAATTTGAAATCTGTTCTTTTGTTTCAATAAATTCACAGTGAGAACGTTTTTTTTTTTCTGTTGACATACAGAGATCGGATTTTAATGTCATGTTAGTATTAGATCAAGAAATATATTACTTCTTTGCGATTAGAATCATTTTTTTTAGTTTGATTAAAATACTCTGTAAAATTTGAGAAAAAAGCCTTTAATTTTGAATAGGGAAAACTATCATATAATCTGCGATGTAGTGTAATGAACAATGGCTCAGGAAAAGAAATCGGACAGTCGAATTCGAATTCCGGTCGAGTTTGTTAGATTAAATTACGCCTAAATACCCATGAATCCATCTCTTCTCCCCACAAACTATGGGTTAATTAGTAAGATTTGTATCAGTAAATCATTATTATCTCTAAAAATTATTACAATCTAAGAATATTTTATGACTTTAAATAACCTGCAATGGGTTGCTCAGCTGTTGATAGCGTTGATAGCGGAAGAGACTTGTTCCTATAGCCTACTGCGTGAAATTATTTTGCTTAGTCAGTCATGAGAGAAAAGCCATATGTTCGCCCAAAAGTGTGTCACTTTTGGCTTTTAACTGACTGATCATCCAATAACCTCGTTTTTCTAATCTTTACCCTGTACAAGGTTCAAGAGACATTCAATATTGACTATTACTGAATGAGGTATGTGATATGTATAATATGGGAGGTGGCAGAAAAGGCAAATTATGGAAATAAGGATTAAGGGTAACGAGTGTACCTTGACATGAAGGGGTTAAGCTTGTAGCATTCAGGGATAGATCGTTTATTCCAAAACTGATAGTGTTTTTGATAAAGCTGTCAGAGTTGAACTTTGGAATATAGATGAAATGAAAGTGATTGAAATCTGTAAATGTAGCGTGGCGTTCCCACGCTGTAAAGGTCTGAACTGGTAAAAAGAAAGTAATAAGCTCATCTGAACATTTGCCATGACAATAATGATAGAGCAGAGAAAGGCTTGCGACGTTGCGTCATTGTGAAAGTGATTGAAAAGTGAAAAAAAAAATACTCTACGAGACCGCGTAAATAAATTTGATCTCTATTAGGGATTGAATGTGACAATTGAGCAGCTCCAACACTGATATGGCAGCACTTTCAGTCCAATCTAACTCTTACCAGATTCTTTTGTGGGCGGACATTAGTTACAATTTCTAGGAGATAGCGGACAAGCAGGCGTGATCAGTATTTGAGCAAAGCCTTTAAATTTAAAACACTCGGTCACGATGACTGTTGACATTGTGATAAATCAACCATTGACAAAGAATGTCATGAGTTAGTTTCTTTCTGGAACGTTCGAATAAGCCGGCCCTTTTTTCATTATCTTTAAAGATGGATCGTATATATGAACATAACTTGAGGTGTGAATTGTACATGTCGTTCAGAGCATAGATAATTTGAGAGTGGGACCGTTCATCATGACTGAATAAATTTCAGCATCTGATTGATAATGCTGAAAGGATATTAACTTCGTTTACGAGCTATTATAAGTTACGAGTAAGTCTATATCTGCATCGAGCTATTAATCGGTGTTCAAAGAGGTATCAGATGAAAGCTTACGGTCATCTTGATTTTGGGAAATGTTTTCCGTACGATGAGATTCACATCTGTATTTCGAAACGACAGAAATCAACAGCATACTATTTATTCTGCGGTTGTATCCTTACTTGACAACAGTTTTAAGCAAAGATCTTTTCGAAATGGAATATATGTTTGTTTTTATTAAATTATTTGAAATAAATATTTGATTATCTATTGCTTCTGGCCAGGTCAGTTAGAAATTACATGAAATTACTAAAGAAGTCACACTTCCTCTGTAAAATATAATGTTTCAAATCATAAAGAAAATTATAAGTTTTTCAAACGTGTTTGAAGTATGATAGAAGTAAATATTATCAACGTAAGTATATCATTTACATTCATTTGATGGCATTACATCTTTGTTCGCTGTCAAACGGTGCAACGTCCGTGTCAAATTCGCGAATAATGACAGTGGAGAAGTTAGTTTGTGTCGAATTAATTAAATAAAAGAAAAAATTAAAGAACTGAATAAACATCTAATGAGAAATGTGTTCCATTGTAACAAAGAAATATGGCTTAACCTCGAGTTTCATGATTCTCTAGAGGCTAATATCTTCCTGCTGTAATTGTTGTCATTCTGTAATGGCTAATTAGTACTTTAATTTAATTTAATAAATTAAATCGACCTAGCAAGTAAAGATGGAATGGCCTCCTGATAGAATGCCCAATATCCGTTTTATTAATTTGGGATTGGACTTTTTTTTAGAAATTCTTTTTCTTTTCAGGATCGAAACTTCTTTAATTATTCTTTTACGAATGCAGTTAAGGCTTTATACTCGAGTAATCTTAAAGTGCACCGTAATATAACATATGTAGTGTGCACCGTAATATAACATATGTATTGTATTATGTAGTATTGCTCACTTCCAATCCATTTTGTTATATTTTGTAATCGAGATATTCGTCATATTTGGTAAGAATCTGAGAATTTTTAAATGAATTTTTTTATTTACTAAATAAGTTGAATATTTTCGTTTCACATCTGTGTCAGGGGATATATACAAACACACACACACACACACACATTTATATATATTTCAATTAAAAGGTGGAAATACAATTTATAAATTCATGAATCATTCATACAAAAAATAAATATAGAGGTTAATGATTTAAATGGCGAGAATACATCGTCAAAAACAATATAAATAAGATACATCAACCCCGAACAAACCTGGATTTTAAGTATAACTCGATATAAGTTGTCCCCTTTCATTCTCGCGTTGCCTCTTAATCGTGTTTTCAAATTGATTTCGTGCCAAAACCATTGTGTTTTTCCAATTTGGGGCGCTGTCAGAACCACCGCAAGGTAATTTTACGTAGTCCTGTGAAGTTTTGTTGAAATCGGTTGAAAAATGTAGGAAATCCGATCCAATATATAAACGTACACACACACACACAGTGGAGGTAGCAGAACTGAAGAAGACAATTCCAATTGTCAATAAATTTTCGATTGGGAATATTGAACGATTAAATTTCCTTCAAGTGAAGCTAAACGTCACAGGTATCATAAGGTGAATTTCAACATGGTCTAGCAGCAATTGCATTTTGTTTGCAAGAATATGTCGAAATTTTAAAATAAATATTCAATATATACCTGATGCTGTTCAATGTTCCCTCCACAAGCACTAAACGAGAGAGAGATAGAGAACTGTACATTATAATAGAAAACCTTATGATTTCAGGTGTTGGGCCTGCGACTTGTGGTCGAATATACTCAGGACAACAATCAAAACCTGTTTGAGAGTTTCTTTCTGTATGTGGAGAATTGTTTAAAAGCTTGTAAAATTGCCGTCCTGCTACAGGCAAATGATAATTGTCTAAATGATAACTCTCCTTGTGTCATATTTCTTTTGATCTTAAAATAGATCGATCTAACGATTATTTGTATTACGTGGACCTTTCAAAAATTCTCTATAAGAATGACTCTTGCTGAGAAGATAGATGCATCCAGGATGCGTCACGAATATTATGCCTAACATGCCTCCAAAATGGCCAATCAAACTCGTGAAGATCTAGTAAATTTTACGAACAATATCAAACGTGTTTCTGTGGCATGGCAGATTCTTAAGCTTGAATGTTTGATATACTTAACCTTTTCACAGCAGTTGTCTAACACTTAAACATAGATAATGTCATAGTATGTGATTTACCATGAACAGGGCCGAAGACATTAAAATTTTTACAAGAATATATACTAATCCATTACTATTAATTCTGTTCCGACATCATTACTTTCCGATAGTGCGACTAATATATATTTAATTATAGATGCATTCAGCTAATTATACATTATTAACATTCATATGTTAATATAATAAACATTCATTATTTATTCGGATATTAAGAGTTAACATATAATGATTGTGAGTGCTGAGTTTTGTGTATGACCTAAAACTACATCCGACAATCGGTTCTCTAATGTGGGTGGGGGAGAATTACAGTAAAGCGAACCATTGTTACATCCGGGTGATATTTGGTTAAAATCTAACACGTATTTGCCCGTAACAATTTTTTTCATCCAACAGACAAATATGAAGTACGTTTTATGTAATGTTCATTCAGTGATTATCAGGAATAACTCGAAAGACAGGATAGTTCATTAGCATTGGATAGATTGGATTTAAAAAGAATGCACTCCGGAAAAAAAACGAAACAAACCGAAAATAACTTTGAGTCGGGTGCCTCAACACATTCACTAAGCAAATATTCATTGCGTTTACTTTCTTTATTATGGAAGAGAAGAAGCTATTGAACCGGAATTTGTTCTTGATTGGAATATAAAGGAGTCGCAGTAGGTTAGGAGAGCCTAATACCATGATTCTTTGCTGACTTCCGGTACACAAGTCGACATCTAATCAATATCGACTTAGTCGCAATGGAGAATGAATATTATGATGTAAGTTTCAAAACCATTCATGAAATTTGAAAAAAAAATCACTGATGGTGTGCGCCAAAGCCAAGAACAGATGTATTTCACAAATAGTCCATAGTCAAAAATGGAATTAAAATATTTTAAGACGTTATCCGAACATGATAAGTTAGTCATGGGAAATGAATTTGCTCAAGTTTTCACTCAAGCGGTCTCATCTTCATCCATCATCGTGACAACCCGAGGAGGATTTTTTTCAATCTATCAGGAAGGCGGGATTCATTAATTCAACATATATTACTGTCTTTGTGTCCCCACTGTCTTACTCTCCCTCACAACCCCCCATATATATATATATATATATATATATATATATATATATATATATATATATATTCGCTAAGAATAATCATAAATTTGTTCCTAAACATTTTATAAATTCAGCAATCGTCAGGTACAAACCCAAAACTGGGCCAGTGGAAGAAATCCCGCCAGGGCTGCAAAATCAGACTTACATTAATGTCAATAATAATTACTAATTTCTGATAATAATTACGTTGTTTCTTCCCAGGTAAACTGATATCGGGGTAACTGACAGTTCAAAGAAAAATTCAAAAGTAAGTAGTAGCGACTTCTCAAATATTTGTCATCATGGTGTTATCAAGTACCTTACGAAAAAGGGTTTCGTCCCCAAAGACATTGTGCTGACATGATTGCTCTATTAGGGAAGGCATCCCAGATTAATCAATAGCGCAAAAGTGGCAGCTATATTTACAAAGAGAAGAAAGAGTCTTGAAGATGGCCCAAGATCTGAACGATCCTAAACGGACACCATCCAAGAAAAACATTAATCTTGTTCATCATATAGTGATGCATGACAGGTGATTGAATATAAATCAAATAGACAGTGCTATTAACATATTCCTTAAAAGAGTTAGAAATACAACGTATTTGGCATAACGAATGTTTCTGCGCTGTCGGTCTCACGTCTTCTGACACCTGATTAAAAGCACACCAGTCGAAGAATATCACGGGAAAATATGACATTGTTTAAGGCAAAGACAGCTGGTTGCCTTGAACGTTTCTTAATCCAGGGAGAATGTTGGGTTGTCAAGGGAAACAGACAAAAGGGGCCTTGTTTCACCAGAACAACGGTCCAGAAGCCAAATCGTTGCCTGTTGTGAATGACTGTGGCTATGAAAGTGTTGAAAACCCTCCCAATATTTCCGATTTGATTCCATCAATCATCTTATCAACAACAGGACAAACATGGCTGGGAACCATCACGTAGTAATTATGACGTCATATGTGCTGTTGTTGAATATTTGACTAATATTATGAGAAATTCTTCAATAATGTTAACTAAGTAGTGTAACGGCCTTGGGTACTGTTGAAAAATAAATCTCATTTGGTCACATTTGATGAGAGAATCTTGGTTAGACTAAGAATTCTCAGCCGATCATCGTATATATAAATATATTGAAAGTAACACTAAATAAATAAACATATATTATGTATGCATGTGGGTTCGCGGCAATTTTGAAATCAATGTGGGTCATCCTTTTTTCGAAACTAAAGTATTTTTGTCTAAATGTGGCCAGTCATTAAATTCTTTTAACCAATGAATTTGGCTTCTTTATATATAGATTGTTTTTTTCCCAAAAAGAAAGATTGAAATGATTTATTTTTATTTTAACTGTGTATTCCTCTCTATTTTAGTTATTGAATTTTCGTACGTATAAAACGAATGTAATATATATATATATATATATATATATATATATATATATATATATATATATATATATATATATATTATTTAAAAATTATTTTTAGTGGATATCAACATTTGAGAAGATGCTCCGTTTATTTATCAAACAAGATAATTATTTTGCTCTATCGGCCTGAATACATAAGAAGTCTTAATAGAGAATAAACAATTATCGGTAGAAAAATATAAATAAATTTACTATTTAATTAATAAATCGAGTGTTTACTCAGATATGCATATCCACTAATAACGAATTCAAATCTAGTCAAATTAATAAAATAAAAATCCATCTCTTTAGAAAGATATATATATATATATATATATATATATATATATATATATATATATATATATATATATATGTGTGTGTTTTTGACTGCGTATATATAATATATATATATATATATATATATATATATATATATATATATATATATATATGTATGTACGTATTTGGGTGTGTATTTATCTATTATTATTAGCATTATAAGTATTATTATTATTTAATTAATCTATTATTTTATAATTTTTATACTTATAATTTATATTATATTTTTTATCATGTTTAATTAAAGTTATATTAGATATGAATTCATGTTTATAAGTCTGTGTTTTTATATATTTATATTATTGTAGTTTTATACATGATAATATTAACATAAATTGCAATAGCATATTTGTATGCATAAAATGATATATTAGTATATGTGTATGATATTTGTGTCTACATATGTATTATATTTGAAAATATGCTTAAGATGTTCATATTTTAATTATGTTACATAAGTTATATTTATTGGATATATTAGAAATTACATATCCATATATATATATATATATATATATATATATATATATATATATATATATATATATACATATATATATATATATGAATTAATTTAAATTAACGAATATTCGTTAATTTAAATTAATTTACACGCTTTTTAAATTTTCTCCTCCTATTTCGACTAGCTTTTCAATTTGCACTCAGGGGTTGACAAAGAGTTTAACAGGTTTATACCTGAAAAGCCTGTTAAAGAATTTCTCGCGGAACCTCCAGCATTTGCGAAGTTTGAAAGTGCTGACAGAAAGCTTAATAGTGGAAAGTTGCCTGGAATGGATGGGCTGCATTCTGAGATTTTAATTTTAAATCTTTTGCGTCAGCTTCATTCGTCGTTGCCAGACGCCTGGACTAACAGTCTTCCACATGACTGGAAAGATGCTGTCATGGTTGTTTTGTACAAAGGCAAATAGGACAGGGATGACTTCCGAAATTATCGTGGCATATCGCTGTTGTCTGTTGTCGGCAAGGTTCTTTGTGGAGTTCTGATCGATCGCTTGTTGCACCACATTCGGAGTTACAGTCGGGCTTTAGGAATGGAAGTGGTACTGTAGATATGATCTTCACAACTGTCAGAAAAGTGTGTCGAGAAAAAATAAATATCTACGAGTTATTTGTTGACTTAACAAATGCATTTGACACAGTAAAGTGAAAGGCTTTGTGGAATATTTGACGGAACTCGGATGTCCCGAAAAGCTTGTTTCCATTCGTCGCGTGTTTCATAATGAGATGAAGGCATAGGTTAATGTTGCTGGAAAGCTTTCGGAGCCGGTGACATTTGAAAATGGATTTAAGCAGGGCGACATTCCGGCTCCACCCCTATATGCCCTCTATTTCTCTATCATTTTTGAACAGGCGTTTAAGAACTGGAACCTTAGTATTTGCATTCGCTATCCTTCAACAGGGAAGCTGTTTAACGTTAGGAGGTTTGACGCAAAGTCGAAGGTTCACTTGTCATTGATCAGGGATTTGCTATTTGATGATGACTACGATCTTGTAGATCATTTGGAAAGAAATATGCAACCTCTCATGGATGCTTTTTCTAATGCAAGAACTTCTCTTGGATTGATTATTAGTTTGGAAAAAAAAAGAAAAAAAACAAAACAACAACAACAAAAAACAGTAGTCATATACCCGACCAGCCCCAAGGAAGCCATATTTTAAAACAAGCATCTTTGTCTATGGTAAAAATTTTAAGGCTATTTGCGCATTTGTGTATCTTGGCAGCACCTTGAACATATTTTTTGCTAGAGTGGAGCGGCTGTGATAGTATTGGGTCCTTGATACTAAAACATCAACTTAGTTGGACGGGACACTTCGTCAGAATAGATGACAGCCATATTCCAAAGAAATTGCTTGATGGTGAGCTGCGAACTGGGAAGAAAAATGGCGTCAAACCTAAGATGCACTTTATGAACTGCCTCAAGGATGCGATGAAAAAATGTAACATTTTTTATGAGCAGAGGGAAGAATGTGCATCTGTTTGCAATAATTGGAATGTGGCTGTTCGGAATGGGAGGTGTCATTTTGAAGAGGAGGCACGCAAGGCTTAAAAAAGATGTGCGTAAATGCGCCACCGTTAAACTTCCTAAAGACACGGCAGGCAGCCCGATCTGACGTGCACAGATTGTAGTAGAGTGTGCTTGTTGATGGCTAATCTTAGATATCACTTGAGAGCACACTGACGGCATGTGTCAACTGATTATAAAGTCTGAACACACACACACATACACACAAACACACTCACTCACACACACACACACACACACACACACACACACACACACATATATATATATATATATGAAGAAATATACTCTTAAGGTGTGCTATATTTATGGGATAAATGCTCAATATCAGAGATAGAGCGTGTGTAAATATAAAAGTGAACATAGAAGTCAACACTTAGAGGCGATTGTCTGTTTCATGCTATATGCAATCATCAGGCCTGACGATTGCATATAGAATGAAACAGACTGTCGCCTCTAAGTGTTGACTTCTATGTTCACTTTTATATATATATATATATATATATATATATATATATATATATATATATATATATACTTATATAATACTTATATATAAGATATAGGGCTGACACGCACAGCTCTATATCTTATATATAAGTATTATAGACCATTCAGCATGTCCAATCTTAAGTAATCAAATTTTACTACCTAATATTTAACATATGGTATATACGTTAATATATGAATTTAATAGCGTTTAAAGGGTCACTTACCGATACATATTAGATTACAGGTTGAAGAAGTGACGTAAGGATTATATATCTATGGAAATGATTCGAGATTATACATTTGTGCCGAGCAATAATTTCCATTCGTTCACATTTTTATCTTGTAATTGCGCCTAATTATGTTAAAGTTAATGCCGGGGTTTTTCTAACTCAACTAAATTCCTCCTATTACATTTCGAAAATAGATACATAACACCTAGCATATGTATGCATGTGTTTGGATGTAGATATCTAAGTGTATGGAAGTATAGATGGCAATGCAAGTAGAGATATTCGTAAATTAGACGAACGTATGGCTATGCCTGCCTATATATATATATATATATATATATATATATATATATATATATATATACATTGAGTCTGATTAATGAAATAAAAACATTGACCGCTATTTTGTGAGTCAGTTTTAACATATTTCAAATTCTATGTTGTGTTAATAGGACTCGCCTGGATTATACGAACGGGTTACTATCTAAATATATATATATATATATATATATATATATATATATATATATATATATATATATATATGTATGTATGTATGTATATATATATATATATATATGTATATATATATATATATATATATATATATATATATATATATATATATATATATATTAAGACATGTTTCATTAAATAATATAGACAAGTTTTGTCTATTTATTTTAAATAAGTCCCTTTCATATTTTTCATATTCTCCCCACTCTCCGTTAGCGATTTGCAAACAAAACAACATAAAGTTTATAAATTGAAGTGCCCTTTTGACATTGTATCTCCAATGGATTAAATAATATTTATGTTGCTCACACCACAAACTCGCTTTCACGGCGCTTGACTCTACATTTAAATGATAAATCTACCATTTTTAGGCATTTAAAACAACATACCTGGCCGCGTACGCAATTCCGGAAAATCTTTGTTGACAATGCAACTATACTTTCACATGAAAACAATAAACAAAAATTAAAAATCTTGAAGCTTTATGCATAAAATAGTTGAAACCTATCCTGAACAAAATAAACTATTAAATCTCCACAAATATTCTTAAATGCCTATAATTTATAACAGAAGCCATTGGTTCAATTGCTTCCCATACTTAATACGTCTTGTTTTCACTCTCGCGTGGTGATGTATGACGTCACGAGTTGCGACGCGATTTTCGACTCCGCGTCTCGTATACACGGATTTCTCGTTGCTTTTTCATGCAACAAGGGCGGACTATCATTGTTGTTTTGTCCGTGTGTTGTTTCATATATTGAAATTGTCAGCTTTGATAATGGCTTATGTATGCCGAAAGCTTAGATTGGACTTAAACATGTGTCAATATGGTATTCTCCATTCGTATTTCAACGATAATGTTATTAAGCTTATCAGACAATATGAAAGGAACTTACTTAAAATAAATAGACAAAACGTGTCTGTATTATTTAATGAAACATGCATTAATGAAAAATTGCTGCCTAAATATAAACACTATATATATATGTTGGTAGTAATATATATATATATATATATATATATATATATATATATATATATATATATATATAAGCATATTTGGTTGAATAATCTAGGGATATTTTTGTCTTAGCGATTGACCACTAAAGATGATCTTGGATAAGATTGAAAGTACTTGGAAAAATAAAAGAAATAACAAAAACAACGGCGTCTTTCCTACTCAGAATTTAGTTACTCTTAGTAACAGCACTAAACAATTGATCCGTGAATTAAAATGAAAATAAATAGACATAATATGTCTAGATTATTTAACCAAACAAGAACAAGAAGAAATCCTCCTTCTTTAAGAATAACAGTAAATGCCCACAAAGAACTAAAATACCAGTGACAATAAAACTTCCTAAATTACGCGCACTTACCCTTCTCTTATCGGAAAATAATTTTATTTTATTTATCTTAAAACATGTAAAAAAAAGACATTAGTTAACAAGAATTTTCCCAATTACATTATCGATAAACAAATGAGATTATTACTACAAAGGAAATAAATAATAAGAAATGAAGCCCAACGAAATATTTTACTGTAACCAGATGCACGTAAATTATAAATGCCGACGTATTTATCACGCAAACCAGCAGAAAACAATACATTTCACCCGTCGACCTGAGAAAACGTGTAAAACTTACTGAGTATACTAAAGAAAGTTAAAAACTGTCAGCTTCATAATTACCAATAACGATACGCTTATCATTTCCAAACTTCAGACCACCAATGTAGTTTATCAACTCATATTTGTCTTAGCAGTGAGGGGAAAAAAAACTATATTTTTAATATAAATGTTAATTCTCTTATTATACATTATTATGTGTATTTTTAACACTTGCACTCAATGTGTAATACTTTATATGGTTGTATGTATATATAACAATTTAATACCAAAAAATTCATAAATTATTTTAAATAAACACTGTTTTAATGTCATATTTTTAAAACCAAGACATCTTTCGACAAACATTTCTTCAGGGACCAACGTTGGCAAAACTATTGTATCAATATCGGTATGAATAAATAATATGGTGGAAGTATAGAATGCGTCTAAAATTAACGATTAAAATATAAGTAAATTGAAAAGTTGTAAATACTCTAGCGTGTGTGTTAAAATATGAAAGAAATTAATACTCACGATCCTCCAAATAGATGAAGTTACCTCAGAAAATTCTCCTTCTGCTTACATAAATAAGGTTGCTGTAATTTAATACATATAGCTTCCAAGATTTGCAGATGGTGTTTGGAACGAGTCTTATGCAAAACAGAGAATGAGTTGATAGAAAATTTGGAAGAGCAAAGCTCATTCTCTAGAAGGTGTTGTCCAACACGAGTTCGATTATGATTATTAAATCTAATAAATGCGGTTACGTGTTTCCAAACATAGACACGTTCCTCCTATATATTCATCTGCGCTCTGACATTTAAATTCATAAATTACAGAAAATTTATTCAGATAGGACAAACGGTCGTTTACATTGGGAGGAAAATATATGGCGAAGTGGAAAAAAAGTTTTCCTGTGACGCGTTTCGTCTGGTGAAGACATTTACATTGACTTTTCGACTACTATGCAAGCATGTATGATGTACTATATATATGTAACAATCCAATAAGATATTGCTGGAATATGATTCAATAAAGAAACTAAATTATTTGTCAAAATATAACCGATTGACTTTAAAATTAAACATATAGATAAGTAAGGAGATATATGGAAAAATAAAATAATATATTATAGTTAAAGCTGGTTTTGAAATTATTCGGCTATCTAGTTATTGTCGTATTTATATATTTATTATATCATTAATATTATTATCTATATAATTAATATTCATATATAGCAATCTAATGATGTTTTATTTATTTATTAATACAAATAATTATGATGCTGGCTTTCTCTGCCAGACGTTTCTCTATTAATATCTTTCGGAATATGTCTATGAATAAATCTTTTACTCAGCATTATTTTAAGGTTTTCTAATCGGAATGAAAATAAGTTGAATTGAGAACAGCTGTATCTTACACATCTGAATGACAACATTATACAACATATGTGAAAAAATTCACAACGAAAACAATTTAAAACTGAATATTTTTAAACATTAAAACAGAGCGACATCCTCCAAAAATATAATAAATATAAAACAAAATTGCAAACAATGTGTTGAATTTATTAATGGACGATTTTAAATTCTGCACAAGTTTCAATATTTCATATAACTTTCTTTATCTTTTATTTATATCTTAATTTTTGATATTTTCTTTGCTAATTATCTATTAGCGTTGTTACAAATTTTTCGTTTTTTTTTTTCTTTGGGCAGATTTTCTTTTCTCGATATTTAGCCAAAGTCGTCATTGTTTTTTCTTCTGAGTGTATCGGCTCTCTTGACTCTTCTTTTAAATTCATTTTGATTGTATTTTTCTCCTATTTTCTTAAAGTTTCTTTTACTCAATTACATTCTGTCAAATTGTTTGCTCCTCTCTGGGAAGGACTCAAAAATATATTTAAAATAAAACACACATGATTATTTCATTGACGGTTCGTATTTTATTAATTACTGCGTTCTATTTGGGGGTTATTTTTCCCATTATGCAAACCCTACACTAGAAATGAATAGGCTACCTGAAAATACCTTAATACATGATAAAAATTATTTAATTCTTCTGACCCTAGAGACGCCACAGATGATTTAGCAAACAGATCATATATGTCTGTTCTGAGATTTTATCCAGACGTTACTCAAATGTATTTCTGTCTATACTGTGATATGTTTTGTTTCTCTGTTTCAGCCAATTCCTGTCTTATTGCAAGACGTGATTGGCAAAAAAAAAAAACAAAAAAAAAAGAAATAGAACTACTAAGACGTAATATGAGAAAAAGAAGAATCTTATTAAGGCAAACGAACAATAAAAGAACAGGAATTACGAAGACAGAAGTTAACGATTGACATGGTATTTAAATTTCTGAAGATCAAATTTGACTGGAAGCCAGAAGAGAGTTCCACAAGCGAGAAGTTCGGTAGTAGAAACTGTTAGCAAAGAACTTCCGGTTACATCCAACCATCTCTACTGTGAAATGATGATAATTTACCGCCAATCAAACACCGTGTTTAAAATTCATTAAGTTTTTTGGTCGCAAAAAGGAAAGGTTATTTATTTCACCTCCCAACTACGGCAAATATAAGGTTTCACAATGATGACACAAAGTAGAACGTATCTATTTTTCTATATAGGTTCGTCTATCATCTGGTTCAATCTTCTCCCCGGTCTTTTGAGCCGGACGATATGCTTATCCCTTGTTTCCTGTTTAGGATTGGGTTTATAAGAGTTGAGTGTTGATCTCTAGTAGCCGTCCAACGCTTCTTCTGCCATATGCCTTGCTTATAGCGATTTCAGAACGTCTAGCAGACCGAGCTGTTCTCTCTAACAGCTTTTCGCTTGTACGCTATTTACATTATTCGGACTATTGTCCTCATCTTTGTCGCCATATTTATTACAACGTTTCAACCGTTTTACACTCCGGCCTTCATCAGATGATTGGAATGTCGAACTGAACCCTCTTTTTCTTTCGCTCACTGGGATAGTTCCACGTACCATGTTTAATGGATGTCAGTTATAAGTTATCTCCTGTTAATTCGCCTCTCAAATTTCTCCACTGCCTTATCCAGCTACTGAACTCACAAATGTTTTGGTCCTGTCACAGGATCTAACTAAAGCCTTTATCCACTTTGCCATGTGTCCTTGAGGGTAAAGTGTGTGAGTACAACGGCAGAAATGTTGTAATAAATATGGCGACAAAGATGAAGACAATAGTCCGAATAATGTAAATAATGTACGTAATACGTCATCTCAGAAATATAGACAGATACTGAAGGGCCGAAACGTTGTCATAATATGGCGACAAAAATGGGGACAATAGTCCGAATAATGTAAATAGTGTTCATAATGCCTCATCTCAGAGATATAGACAGATACTGAAAGGCCGAAACTTTCTGATGAATATGGCGACAAAGATGAGGACAATAGTCCGAATAATGTAAATAATGTACATAATACTTCATCTCAAAAATATAGACAGCTTTTCGCTTGCTACAAAACGATGTACTACTTTGTCCCCAGATCTGAAGTAAAGGGAGTAAAGGAAAACATGAAAAGAGTTGCTTATCGTTGATGTAGTTTGTGATGCAGCGTTGAGATCCTTACTGACGAACTGCCACAAACCACTACAATCTAGAGACAACAAGCAATACAACAGTCTATCAATGTTCACCTTGAAATACCTGTCTAGATTAATATATTTCCCTTCTTTCAGTTGTTATCTAATAATGTCTACCATAAGCTTATTTTAGCTAATATGTTTGAGTTGAACAGGAAAGTGTCATTTGCGATAAAATATAGTCAAATTATATTTACAGATATCATTGCAATAATATCACATAATTGGCATAAAAAGTATCACTGAAAAGTTGTTTTTTCATAGTTATTTCAGAAAAATGATATGATTGGAAACTGTCGAATAAACATTCTTATTTTTGGATAGAAACATAATCTAGGAAACACAAATGATCTCTTATGAAATCAGATTGAAAAGTAATATGAAAAATAATATGTATTGTTGAGATAGAAATAGGGAAAGAGAAAGGACGTGAGGGATAAATGAAAGCGTCAATGTGAAATTCAGTGGAAGTTCCACCTGCGTTAGTTAGTCTAGAGAGGCGTTGGTAAACGGGAAAAAAATCATATATAATCATAAACGTTTTTGTTAAATTCTTAGACAGGTATAAGCAAAATAAATTATAAAGAATATATTTATCAGCGTTAACGCTAAAAAGAACTTTTCCGGCAGTTTTCATACGATTTTACACATACTGTAGATACGAACTCTAGTTAACTTGTTTAGGAAAATTAATATTTATATTTTTAGATGGCAAATATATATTTTTGAGTCTTGGTAATATATAAATCATTTTTGCTCAAAATCTTTAAATTTTTTAAGATTTTGTGTGTTAAATCTAAGAGTGATACGAACCGAAAAGACATCTCGAAATGAAAAGATTAGCAACAGAAAAACAAAGACGACTACAACAGAAGCAGTGAAGAAATAGGCTAGTTCATTTAGTAGACAAAGATTATCTGTGTTCCTAGCAAGAAACACTTGCAAAAATAAGACTGTAAAGTTGAATAAGAAATTCACTGGGTAATTTATTAAACAAAATCTTCAAAAGAATGTTCCTCAGTATCTTTTGTTTAATTTGTGAATTCTGAAATTAATTCGAAAATATTTAACGCATTAACTGAGGTTCTTTTTCCATTTTAGCAATTGGCATCAGCTGAATACAAGCATCGTGTTTAGGATTCCGAATGCACATTGCTTTACTGTCTAAGTGATACACACCTTATTAGATTAAAGCGTGGGTTAACTTTCTTTATTCTTTGGCAATTGGGTGATCAATCCCTAGGCATGGGAATGATGAAAAAAATCATATTTTGTTCAAGAAATTGTCAAAGAAAATGAATTAAGAAACAAAAATATAGCAAAAAGTTTATCGAAAAAGTGTGAGCACTTTATGCACATTTTCAACTTCGGAATCATTGATGTATATATATATATATATATATATATATATATATATATATATATATATATATATATTAGGTTGGTGCAAAAATAATTTCGTTTTCTCACATAGTAACATATGTTAGAAAACGAAATTATTTTTGCACCAACCTAATATATATATATATAATGGACTCTCCCTTCGGTTTCGCCATATGAGGATCTGAGAGTTTAGTTGAATAAGTTATGAAATTTTCTGCGATAATCTTAAGTGGCACTTAAGACCCGCTAGTGATTTACAAATGAGGTATATATATATATATATATATATATATATATATATATATATATATATATATATATGTGTGTGTGTGTGTGTGTGTATATATATGTATATAAATGTGTCTGTATATATATATATATATGCATATATATATATATATATATATATATATATATATATATATATATATATATATATATATATATATATATATATATAAGCATATATATATATATAAGTATATATATATATATATATATAAATATAGTCAAAGGTTTGACTTGGTCGGCTCTACGGTTGTATTGAGCTCTTTTTAGTTAGTTGTTTACTCGGGTTTCGACAGACTTTCATGTTCCTGGCCCTTTCTTTTTTAAAACTTTTTTTTCATTCGAATATTGATTTGGCAAATCAAAAATTCGAAGTTTTTTTGAAACGAGTATAGTTACCTATATATATATATATATATATATATATATATATATATATATATATATATATATATTTGTATGTGTGTGAGAAAATCATAGTTTTAACGTGTGCTATATGTATGGATTAAACTGGACGCTATCAGCGGTAGATCGTATGTAAATATACACGTGGACATTGAAGTCAACACCCAGCTGTCGCAGTCTGGTTCATGCTTAAACGCAATCATCCGTTCATATATATATATATATATATATATATATATATATATATATATATATATATATGTGTGTGTGTGTGTGTGTGAATATAGGCTTCGTTACATTTCGACACTCTACAGTAGGCAAATGAAAATACCCGTATAATAAGTTTTTTTTATTGCCGAGTTGGCTGTGCGAATTCGAAATTGAAAATAAATGCATCGATTTTTCTTCTCAGTAAACGAATGAGAATCATCGATATTCTAGTCCAAAAAGTGAATGGCGTCTGTTATTGATCCAGCGAAGAAAATGCGTTCCTCTGATTTAATTAGGCGGCTAAAACTAATTTTATATTGATTTTGAATTGTCTGACGCCCGGAAAACAGAGGCATTGTCACCAGATGAGGCGCCTAAAAATACCTGATTTTCACCACATCACTAGTAATCGCCTCTGACCTGATACATGTGATCCTCATTTAAATAAAAATTTTAAATATAAAGTTTGATATTATGTTTCAGCTTAACTTTAAGTTGTCTTTCAACGTTATTACCTAAAGTTGACCAAAACTGAGGGCGTTTGGCAGACTTTTATTACTGGTTCTAAAATAGCAACACCATTTTAATAAAAACTGCATCAATGAGAACCTCTTTTTTTTTAAGCATTTCACCCCTAGCAAAGCGGGAAGCCCTTAGAACGCAAGTGGTTACAGAGGATTTGGAGCGAGAGCAGATAGGAATGATAGAGGAGAGGATCAGGAGAAGGAAGGTGAATAGGTCAAAGCAACTAGAGATATCGATTGACATTAAATTTGAATAGTTGAAGATTAAAGCTAACGGGGAAACAGTAGGGAAGGGATTTCCACAGGCAAGAGGTGCGAGACATGGAGCTATTGGAGTAGAAGAGGCGGCTATTATTAACAGTTTCAACAGTGAATGGGTGAGAGCGGGATGCCAGCCTCGTAGGACGATTGAATTCGCGAAGTCTGGGAACCAGCGAAAGCAGCTCATCGGGGCAATTACCATGAAAATATTTCTAAAAAAGACAGAGAGAGGCGACGGCACTTCTGTGGGAGTGCCACTGCAGAAGAGATGCCAGATCAGGGCCAATTATCCGTCTCTGGATCTTATCAAGTATCCCGAGGTAAACAGAAGGGGCTCTAGACCATATATGGCTGCAATACTCCATGCAAGGCGAATGGTTGATTTGTAGATTTGAAGGATCGATTCCGGGGAGAAAAATTTCCTGGCGTGGCACAGGAGCCAACTTTCCTTGCGGTGGACGAAGCAATTGACTGAATGTATTTGTTCCATACTTGATACTTTCTTATTTATCAAAGAGCCTATTTGAGATTTGTCTTTCCTTGTGAACCACAATTAATTCTAAGGCATTTGTAAGGCATTTGTAAGGCATTTCTAACTGTATTATATGATTTCTATACGGTGGCCATGATTCACACCTATACAGAAACGTTAAGAAGACAAATTCAAGGGAAACTGAAATGTTGGTTTCAAAATTCAGTCCGCTCTCGTTCAAAACATGTGCTCCAAGCTTTCCAAAGACGTCAATAGCAGCATTAGCTAAATAATCACTGAGGTCACTTTTTCTTCCTTAGTAAGGAAGAGATTTCACATTCTTTAAAGCCTTATTGTCACCAACATCTGATTTGATCATGGATTATATTTAAGCCAACTGTAGTATAATGTCTCGTTTTACTATATTTGTAGATTTTGATTAGTATATAACGTTTCTATATTTTCACACTCCCTGTTCAAATATGATTTTAGATTAACTAGTAGTGACTTCTCTTGAAAATGGACAGAAATTGGTATCCGGGTGTTATCAAATACCTCTACTAAAAGAGGTTTGAGCCGGAGACATTCATGCTGACATGGTTGCTATATTAGTAGATGAATCTCCAGCTTTATCAACAGTGCACATGTGGATAGCTGAATTTAATAGGGGAAGATATGTCATCCTGCAACTACGGCCCCAGAGGAGATCGTATTTAGCACCTTGATGGATGACAAGTGATTGACTCTAAATCGAATAGCCAATGCTATTAGCAGATTCCGTGAGAAATATCCTGCACAAGGTATTTGACATAGCAAATGTTTTTATCGGTTGGTCCCACGTATTCTGGTAAGTCATCAAAGAAGTAACAATCGGACATTGTTTGAGGTAGATCCAGCTGTCTTCCTTGAATGTTCTCAAAAACCAAGGTCTTTGTTGAAATGGAGAAAACCCATACATTTGAAAAAAACCGTACTCACCTGGCCCAAAAGAGTCTCAACATTGCTTCTTCAGTAGGGAAAGTGATGACCCCAGTTTTGGGGATGCATAAGATATTGTCTTTATTTCAGTTATGTGTCATGCGTGATACACGCTTAGGCGATCATGTATCTTTCGATACATGACTGAAGAGGCAGATTTTTAAAAAAAAATTTTCCGCGGTAGGTTGCCATTTCTTTCTGCAGTAGACCAGTTTCCATCCAAGGCAATAGAACCTGGTCTGTCTTGCCATTTACCCATATCTTGGGGGAGAAGAGGAAGATTCATCCCTTTCTTAACGGTATTAGCACGTAAATGAATGTAATAGATTCGACTGGAATTCAAACTCGGCTCTCCGATTCCTCAATCCGAGCCGCTATGTTGTTTGAGGCAATTATGAAAAGCTATCAAGAAAATACACCCAAAACTGACGAATGTGCGCTTGTATCATTTACTCCATTACTAGTCCTCGGTTTCATTTGCAGATGTGCATGATTCTGGCTTTAAAGTGGTTGATCTACGTCCCTATTCTCCAGATTTGGCCTCATCTGACCGTCATCTGTTCGACAACATTAAAAGGCAAAACAAAAAATATTTGATTGAGAACCAGTATCGTTTAATAATGTCATCATATCTGATGTTGATAACTTTAACCATCAGGATGAATGCGTTTGACTAGTGGAGTGCAAGAACTGTGACATTGAAGAGAGATGTGAGGGATTTTTAGGGGGATTATGTTGAAACCACATTTGGTCACATTCCATGAGGGTATCTTCGTAAAACTATGAACCTTTCAGCCAACTCACTGCCACAGAGCTAAATGATATACCCCGATAAGAATCAAAGAATACTTTTTACGCTTTTCAATTAAATAGATGTGTAATTGAGGCGTCTGTAAATTCCCGAGGAACAAGCTTCCAAATCATGACAAATCCTGAATACTTGTACACTTCAGCTGGTTTTGCATCATCGCCAGTCAATGTACCTGATACCATTTGCATTATAGCTGTCTTGATTTTCATACAAGTCGGAACAAGAACTAGTTTAGGTATTTTCGGCATTAAAGAGCTGAATTAATGTCATTTCCATCCACAATAGATAAAGAATTTAAAACAGTTTGAATGTGTTGTATCCCGCATTTTAGCATGTCACGTTTTATACTTAGTAAAGTGGGAACGTTCAATGACAACATTGGGCACGTTTCACGTGGAAGGAGGCTATAAGCTTGCTTTGTAGCTCCGAAGAAGGCTTTTGTGTCCTTTCTATCAACTTGTCGCATATCTGCTTTTGATGAGGTCAACTCTTTTATTTTCCTTGAGGCTCGTTGAACAGTATGTTTACAGAACAATTATACTTCCACTTTTTGCTGAAGCGTTTTTGCCTGGAATCGATATCTTGTGAGTAGAATGCAGTTTTTCAATCAGTGACTGCGTTTCGGTATTTTCTTGATCAAACCAATATTACGCTTTAGCAGACCAAGAAATTGAAGTGAATCATAATATGCTGTTTCCTTAAGATTTTACCAGGATTCTTCAATGTTCTCTGAAATTTCAACTCTCTCCAGCTGCACGTCGAGTAGTCTCGACAACCTATGTTTTCAGCATCAAATTTCAGAAACTTTGCATTGTACTTCCTATTACCTGAAGTTGCAATGTTACATTACAGCGAAACAGAGCAATATCGAATCGGCTGAATGTGCTTAATATTAAAAAATAAGTATACAACAATACGAGCAGTACTTCAGGTTACTAGAATAGCCATTTGACCCTTTACTCATCTATTAACTATTGCTGCTTTATTTTTCTATTGAACAACTTATTGTCAAATATATGTTCACTGTGTCCTAGTTTTTGTCAACATGATTTGGTACGAGGGAAAATCTGTTTTATATATATATATATATTTATATGCAAATTGTTATATATATATATATATATATATATATATATATATATATATTATTCATATAGTATATATGCGTGGTACTCATTGGAAAGTGCTCAATATCAGTGACAGTGCTAACATATTTAGTTGGATTGATGTCTCTGTGACCCAGGGTTTCACGCGTTTTTCCGATCGTCAGACAAACTCTAATTTTTATTTTCGTTTGTCTGACGATTGAAAAAGCGTGAAACCCAGGGTCACAAACTCACATCAATCCAACTATATATATATATATATATATATATATATATATATATATATATATATGCATGTGTGTGTGCGTTTGCGTGTCTGTATTTAGGCAGCAAATTCTGTTGTATGACTGAATAAATTACATTATGTCTGCAAATTTTTAACAAAATCACTTCATACTCACGAATAACCTTGCGTTAATTGATATTAAATGACGAGAGAAATATTTTGTAAGTGTTTACATTACATTTAGTTTCATTTCTCAAGTTTTTTCGATCTTCTTTCAGGATAATAATCTTAAGGTACAAAAATATATGTTATTCATTAGTACAAGTATTTATACAACGCTGTATATTGCTATACATTATCGTAATTTTTCATTATGCTTTTATATTTTTTATTTTTATATTAACATGCAGAGTTTTCAAGTATAGTAAATTAGGCAATCAACAAATTCCGCTATCTTGCTTTCGATATTTCGCTATCATCAAACGATTTTGATTATATCTTTATATTTTAATTGCAAATGGTTGAAAATGTCCTGACCGTTCATTAGAACGTGAAAAATTATCTATTATTAAATTTCTTCTTCTATCTTATGGCCAAGCGCGCATTAAAGTGTGAAAAACTGTTCCTTTATAGGCATTTTAGAACTTTACTGCAGTATTCATAATTAATTCTGCGCCGGTTTTATTTTTTTTTACTAAAAATTGCTTCTGTAGCTTAAATGTA
>OZ010577.1:128111325-128161325 GCA_963932145.1 Acanthosepion lycidas | reverse complement strand
GACACATGACACATTGGATAAAGGCGATAGATAGATGGATCCAGTGACAGGACCCAAATTGTGTGAATTCAATACCTAGTTATGGCAGTGGAGAACTTGGAATTAACTTGGAGTGGGGAATTAACAGGAGATAACTGATATATATATATAGCGTGCAGGTGCTATTTTAGAACATATTTTGTTGACTTTACTACACACTCAAATCATTTATAATATTATTTTTTTTAATTTCAGATAACCCAGTCAGATTAAGATGTTAACCCAAGAAATGAAAAGAGAAACCTGCAAAACATAGTGATTTAAAAATTAGTAACTTTTTACACGTTGGCAGATCATTTGTCCACAAGATTCGGTTGGAACTAGAAGAAAAGCATTCACAGCACTGTGATACTGTGAGAACACCAGAATTTATACGAAATGTTCAAATCAATGAGGTCCATACCCAAAGAACTCCTGGTATCAGACTGGATTAACAGAACTGTGGTACATGTGGACATTCAATATAAGTCATATATAATGATGAACGGACAATTCATATCGCCGAAGACACAGGAAAACCGTCTCATGCGTTCAAAACGGTTGCTGAACAAAGTGAAAAATCCCCACGAACATAGCATGCTTTGGTTTTTCTCTGACGAAAAAAAATTCGACCACGATCAGAAAGCAAACAGACGGAATGAGAGGTGGCTATGTGAATCTCCTTCTGAAGTACCCAGGGTGATGCACACCAAGTATCCGGCTACTGTGATGGTTTTAGGAGTTGGTAGCAGTGAAGGTAATAGTATGTCACCTTACATTTTCCCACAAGGTCTTAGGGTCAATGCTGCTGGTATACCCCACCGTACAACCAAATGGTCAGCACCAAACTAGGCCATAAGTTCCTAGCTTTAATTGAAAAGCACTTTCCCACTAATAGCAAACTTAGCAACATCTTTAACAAAAACACATTGAAACTGAGTTACAGCTGCACTGAAAATATAGAAAGAATCATAAAAAGACACAATAAGAAAATCCTAGAAAAACACGCATACCAAAACAGTAATAAAACACATAAACTAAAACTAGATAAAAATAACGAAAAATTATGAGATTGTAGAAACCCTAAAAACTGCCCGTTGGAAAATAAATGCCTCACAAAATCCGTGGTATACCAATGCACTATCTCATCCATTGAGAGCCCTAACACTGATAGGATATACATAGGATCAACAAAGAATAATTTTAAAATTAGATGGAGACAACACAAGAGCTCTTTCAACAATATTCAAAATAGAAATCAGACATCTCTATCCCAATATTTCTGGCATCTAAAGGAAACGAATAAAACACCAAAAGTAAAATGGAAAATAGTAAATAGAACAAGAACCTGTAGAACCTGGGATGACCCATGCCTCTTATGCTTACAGGAAAAACTACACATCATTAAATTCCTAAATAATGAAAAATTATTAAACCATAGGCAGGAGTTAACGGTTTTTTGCCGACATCAACAGACTTTCGCATTAGATAATTAGCATAAAAATAAAAAAAAACATAGCTAAGTAAAATTCTAAAAAGCTCAGCCAAACCTTTAAATAGGAAAAACCCTTTTTGTCGTCGTCAAAAATACTAAAAAAACAAACTGAAATTCAATGCAAAGCGATCTGTATATTAAACACCCACTTAAATAAACAAATAAATAAATAGATAATCAGATAGACAATAATAAAAGACAATTCTCCAGACACATAACGACTGTAGGCGCGCCATAAAAATATCCTTCACTGGGAACCAACTAAAGGATGACCGTAAACATTAGCCTTGAAATAGATACCCTACCCAACCTTAGCAAAACCTCTCAGAGGATGATGAATCTACTGATAAGAATTAACTCCCTGACCACTTAAAGAAGGAAAATAGTCTAGCCACTCCCACAATAACAAATTCTGTAAAGATACACGTAAACCGAGAGATAGCTTATTCCTAAAATTTCGCTTGAAGATGAAACGGGACTAAACATCACAATCCAACTTAATTTTATTAATTATTTGGATGATTTCGGCTCTCGTTTTTGAAACATGAGAACTCTTATGTAGCGAAGGAATCATATTTTTAAACAAAGAATATTATTATAATATAAGCTCTACTTCTGTATGGAGCACTGTCTTCTTAAAAATAAAAACAAAAATACTAAGGAACCCCGGATTATGCACCCAACGTGTTCTTTTCTATTTTCTGCATACCTGCACAAGGATACATACATATATATATATATATATATATATATATATATATATATATATTGATTCTCAGTAGTCGACGTGCAACTAAATGTCTGATCAAATAAATTACAAACATTATGTCTGCTGATATTTTGTATTACAGTGCATTTCTTGCATCATTTGATTGTAATACACGGAATGATATTCGTGATTATGAAAGGATTATGCTAAAAATAAGCAGACAAAATGTTTTCTAATTTATTTAATCAAACATGCCTACCAGAGAATTTGTTGCCTATACAGACACACGGACAGACACACACACAAACACACATATTATTATTATTATTATTATTATTATTATCATTATTATTATTATTATTATTAAAATGTTAAATTCTCTCCTAACAAAAACTAATTCACCTTTATCTATAGTATTGGTAAAATTTCAATAATCGCACAATGTTTATTGATTTTTTTTTGTTTTTGTTTCATGTTCATTTCTATTTCATTCATGTTCTTTTTTAGGAATTGCTTTCATATGATCCTTTAACAATAACTACTTACACTGTTTTATTTCTCGTTTCTTACACGTTCTCTCACTCGTTTTTTTTTCTTCCGCATGCGGTATACTTTATTTTTTTGGTGTTCTAGATGTTCCCGTTCCTTTGCTGACCTTTATTCTTCCATTGTGTTAGACCCAGTTTCTCCTTTCGTATTCAGCTGAAACACGGCTAGTACATAAGCACCAGATTGATACGTTGTTACCTTGCGGGTAACTGTGGCATTGAAGTCACATTTTGCATTCACACCCAATAAATAGCTCATCATTTCTCATTAAGATGGTTTAATTATTTTCTCTTTTCTTTTAATTTATTCTCTTTCCTTTCCATTTTTAAGGAGAGCTATTTCTATATTTTTTTCACTGTAGGATTATTTGACTCTCATGTCATCTAAGGTAACTATCTCTTTCATTTTGAATGGAAACGGAATGTTAGACTATTCATTACTTGTATCCAGGTAATATCTTGCTTTTACAAGACACCTTTTCATCAAAACACAAGAGAGGTAAATATATAAAACATTATATAACGAAAGATTGCACCAATGAAAATAACAACTAAAGATTATCTGCGCGATTTTATAAAGGGAATTTAGACAGAACAATTTAACAATGATTTTTAAAGAGTTTCGGCATCATACTTTCTTGTGCAATGGCGATATAAAATACTTCTTTTGTAACTATGAACACTTCATCGTACGTCAGTATATATATATTTTTTTATCTAGGAAGATTTTTCACACAATAGACATTGCATTACTTTATTCTAAAAATATATTTTCATGTAATTTTTGGAGGTTTTTAAAACTCCGAAATCCGTTGTAAAGTATAATCGATGTAGTGTGATTTACATATAATCAAAAGAGTTTAATCTTATACAGTATGAGTATATGTTTCTGTCAATTCTATCAAGAACATCCTATCAACCTGTACACACACACACACACACACACACACACACACACACATATATATATATATATATATATATATATATATATATATATATGTATTGTTATGGTCCGGTTCCTTGTAACACGGTGATAGTCCAAGGTAGAACCAATAACGAAGAACTCGAATATGGATATGGAATAACACAGATATATTACGAACAGGAATATATACAGAGAAGTAGAAAGTTTTAGTACGAACAATCAGTTTTAGTAGTAATTGTCTGAACGCGACTCTGTTTCGGACTGCCTCTGACTCGACTGACTGACTCGCTCGCTCTTTCTGATTGACAGACTCCTGACGGACTTCACTCCAGACGGACATCACTCCAGACTTCAGACTGAACAGTATTTAGTCACACCCCCACGAGGGCATCATGTGACACACGGCCGGCTTAACGTGGGATCTCCGAGCCCGTGGCCTCGTACCAAAATATGCCCTTTATTTATAAACATTGCAGCCGCTACTTTTATGAGATCGACTCTGAAGAGGAAGATTTGCCGACCACTGCAATCTTAACCTGTTCCTGCCGATGTCTAACCGTTATCTTTGCCACCATATCCCGATATACCTTCGCCTCTAACACCTTCCTCTAACCGTTCACACGATAAAATCCTTCAGTAACCCTCTACCTCAAGTGTCTATAGTGCAACAGCACTTAATTTCATTACTTCAAATAAGTTGTCAATATCCTACATTTTTATAACGTTGATGATTCTCAGATATCTACATTTGATCACGATCAGTTAATCCCCTTCAATCCTTCAACGATCGAGACCCAGCATAAAACCACTTTTAATACGTTCAACTTTTTACAGTACTTTATCCATACACATTAAAAATATTTGTTTTACATTTGACGAGTATTAATACATTTCTGTTTGGAGAAAAATGTTGAATATCTTCCATTTTCAGTATTAGAATTAATAAGCATTAATAAGTATTGAAACAGATGTCCTGATGCTACAGCTGTTACAAAACAATGGAAAGGAAATTTTGTAAAGGAAAATTAAAACCTTCTAATCTTACGGCAAAAACAGAAAATTAATTTAGTTTATCTCTAAAATTTTCATGAAAACAGACATTAAATTTTTATACTTAAACCACATTCACATTATTCGTATTTACAGGGTGTAAGGGATAAATTGCCGTTTATATTACGCAAAAAATTAAAATAACACGGACTTCTCATTTAATCAGATATATTTACCAAAATTACACAAAAATATCTTTAAATAGTAAAGAGTAAATTTATTAAATAAAATTGCCATTGGCTTCAACCATGGCCTCCAGACAATCTCGGAATCTCCTGCAAATTTTCTGCACAGTCTCTTTGTTTAATTTGGTGAATGTTGCCATAATTCTTGCCTTCAGTTACAAGAAGTTTTGTTTTCGTGGACATTCCCTCAACTGTGCCCCACACATAATTATCAAAGGGAGTTGCAATGTAGGGAGTTAGGTGGCTAAAAGTATGGCGTGATGTGGACGCAAAAATTGTCTGACAGTCATGACTGGATTCTCCTGCTTGTGTGGCATGGTGCAGAGTCATGACATAGAGATTTCCACACTCTTGACCCAGGACATCACTACCTCCTCAAGGCACATGATGTAAGCCTTCGTATTGAGTCTGAGACCCTGAACAAGAAATCTCGGAGAACGATCAGTGTGAGTTTTCCGAGGTGCCGTAGCTTTGCCATCACCATTATACTCTATTTCCGAATCCTCTGCACTCTCCTCGGATTGACACTCACACACACCGAAATGATCGTATTAGAGCATCCAAGTAGTACAACATGCCAGTTTGAAATTTCTGGCGGAGTGAATCGCGTTATTGTGCTCTTTTGCCCGCAGACGATGCAGAAATCACCCTACTGTACTGTGTAATAGACAAATAAAAAAAAAGACGCGCATGCGCGAAATTATAAATATCAAATGGCGAAAATTTACCCATCGCATCGTGTATAAATTACGATTTTTTTCTCATGAAATCAATTCGGCGACATAGAGATATTGACAAACAAGATAAATGAAAACGTTTTTAAAAAGTGCTACATGTGAAATTTTGTTAGATCAACAACCTGATTTAATGTCATGGAAGATTTTCTGATCAAGGCGTGGCACTAGTTTGGAAGGTTGTGACGGCGAACCCAATATTACGCAATTAGTGTATATGATCGTCCTGATAATTTGCTACACAAACCCATTCTCCAAGTGACAGGAAGACAGAAAAACTTGCATTCATAAGATGAAAGGAAAACAAAGAATAATAGATAAGAGTAATATATAGTTATCTGATGCTTTGGGATGTTGACTGGGATGTGTAGAATTTTGTGAAAACAAAAGAATTGTCTTGATTCGTTATCGCAAAATCTACAAACAACACGGACTCTTGTCCCCAAATAATGACAAATTTGCAATGTCGCTTTTGCGATAATTTTAGGGCAAAGACAACGATGCGTACGGCTTTCCCGTCGCAGGTATTCAAAATATATTAGGAATCAATTGAGCTTTAGATTATAGAGTGAGACTTAATGAACGCTGCCAAACATACACACCCAGCAGGGAAAGCACACAACGCATACACACGCATCATGCATCAACCTAATACACTCTAACACGCACACGCACACGCACTCACAGACAGATGTACCCACATACAAACACACGCAGCAAAAACACCCAACAGCTGACATGAATTGTGCAGCAATCTCATACGCACATACACTCACACAAACCCACACTTACACACACACACACACACACACACACCCTTTTCACACACACACACACACAAACACACGCACACAAACACACGCACACAAACACACGCACACGTGTGTGTGTGTGTGTGCGTGTGTGTATGTATCTTTGTATGTATATATTAATAAAAATTATGGCATATGCATGTTATAACATCAGGACAAAAATTGCATTTTTGTTTCAACATTACTTGTGTTTTATATATATATATATTTTATAACTTTTATATAATTACATTTTTATGATATATTTTTTTATATTTTTTATTATATATTTTATATTTATAATATTTTATATTAGCTTTCTGACCCTGAGACCCGTGTTCGAATCTCAACAGAAGGACACTTTCTGGTGTTATCGGTTTGGATTGTGGACGATCCGAGGGTTTGAGTGTACATTGTAGATAACACGCTCTCTCCAGAAACTGTAAGTAAGGCTTGATCAGCATAGTTGCAGCATAAACCAAAGGTTGGTTCTGTGGGTGTTGAACAAACACAAATATGCCTGAGCGAGAGTCTGCAATATGGATTGGCTAGCCGCCCTATTAGACGGGTATTCTTGAATACAGGGAATAACTGAGATATCCGGAGGAGGCATGGCACGTGGATTTACTCCGCCAGACGAAATAAAAGGTTTGGTTCGAAATTCTAATAACCTAATAACCTAATATAATGGCCAAAACGTTGTGAATATCAGGATAGCAGTCCGTATAATGTAAATAATTCAAGTAATCATAATACCTCATCTCAGAGATATAGACAGATATTTAATATTATATTTGTAGTTATTAGTTTTTACTATTACATCCGTGGTTATTACGTTTTGGCTTAATTTCGAAATTGTTATTTTTTAATTTAATGAAATTATGTTTTCTTTTGTGTAATCCAGTTTACCTCAGTGCCATGAGATATTTTATTAAAGGACATTACTCGGCATAGTAGCAGATGGATGAAAGGGGAAACGGCTTTGTGTCAGTGTGTGCGCGTATGCATACGCAGGTATGTGTGTACATGTAACTCGTATCTGTTAGTTTATAAATATCACAACAAATTAGGCAGCGATTATTTCGATTAACTGCCACACTTAGAATGATTACTTCACTACTTATGTAAATGTAAAACATTTGTCAATACTATGAGTAATACGATGTCATAAAAATGCTCTGTAAAATTATTTACGGCTAATTTCTTCAAATAGTGCATCAGTTATTTTTTTCTCATATACTGAAAGTAAAATGATGCACTAAAATATGTAATAACCTCATTGTTTAAAGTTTATCGATGTCTTAATATATACCAGATATATCATGACTCTCCACAATTTCCTGTCCTTTGTAGATCTTAAAGTATCTCTTTGATATCTTTCCTATTTCCCATTCTACAAACTATTTAGACGTTCTCGATATGTGACACTTTTCTCTGTCCATCAATGTCATGCGAGTGTCATATTTTCTAAGCCATCTTTCCTCATTATTTGTTCTAGAAATTTCAACAAGTATAAGAGTTCTTTTCGTTTTCATTTTTTTCTAAAATTTGTCGTTGTTCATATGTGCATGGTATTCCCAACATCCTTCTGTAGAACCACATCGTTGTTGCCTTAAGTCTACTTTTCCTCTATGAAAAAAATGTACAGTATTCATTGTTATATGGGGGAGAACTGATATTACGTGAGAGTTCAGTACTCTTTTCTTTGTTTCTAGTGACATTTTCCTGTTTCTTAATGCTTTACTTATATTTTGTAAGTCATCTTCCACTATCCCAGTGTGGCTTGTGATTTCGATGTCGATGTTTCTAGATATTTAAATTTTTATACTTGCTTGAATTTGATATCTGAAATTTTTAAATTTGTAATTCAAATGTTGGGGACTTCATTTTGCTGACAACAATAAACGCTGATTTCATACAGTATTATGTTTATTCCTTTGCTCTTGTTTTCTTCTCTAGTTATTCTAGTTTCATTTCTGGGTCTGTTTTCAACATATTCTTAAAATTGGGTTCGCTAATAATGAATCCTGTTACGCCTTCTTAGAATAACTTTACTGTAAAGGTTGAATAGGTGTGGTGAGATGAAATATTGTGGTCTTACGCTTCTATCTATTTTTGTATATTTACAGAAAGGTCCTTAAAATGCCGACTTTTTACTTGGGTTTTGTTCTAATAATGGATGTAATGTAATTGTCCCATCGTGAGTATTTTTGTGGCAATGAGAATACGGTTGATCAATGTAACGTAGTGCAAGGCCATTTTAATTGGCAAAATGAAATGTACATAAGAAACCACATATAGTTAAGCCTCTTCAGTGTTTGGCAGACACCTCAAGAGCTAAGGATTAATCCTAGCTCTTTACCGTAGTCGAAGTACACCCTCGGGACTTGATTTTATTAATTTATGCCTCAAAGCCGAAAGGCCAAGGAGAATATTATCAGGAATATTTTAGTCAGCTTGCCTTGAGATCATACATCTTTCGATACATGACTAACATGTTTTTCCCACAACAGGTTGGCATTTCTTTCTGCGGTAGACCCGTTGTCATCCAAGGTTATAGAAACCCTGTCTATTCTGCGATTTAGCCATAGCTTAGGGGAGAAGAAGAGGATTCATACTTTCATAAAGGTATTACCACGTAAGTGAATGTAATAGATTCGATTGGAATTCGAACTCGGCTCTCCGATTCATCAATCCGCTGCTATCCATTACCCCACCGTGCCTCTTACAGGAATATTTGCATTCCTATATCTCAGTAAGAAGTATAGCAGTAAGACGCTATTGACAATCTTGGTCAGAGTCAATAAACCTACTTATTCTAATATTTATTTGTAGATTTTGTTGTTGTTTCTTTCATCACATTATAGGGTGATCCATACTTTTGTAGTAGAAAATCTAACCAAAATAGCTGACAGTTTAGAATATAAGTTCAAGTCTTGTCGAAACAGGCTTCATTTATGGCCCTTTTAGCTTCAATGGACGAGTTGATGAAAAAATAGCTACGTTTAGTAAAGTGGTTTTATTAGAGATTATTAAAGTAATAATATGAATGATTAATAATAGTATGACTACATCTTGAATAATGCAACCTGGGATAGATTTGTTAAAATCAGATATAAACTAAAAGTTGCCTGTTTGAATATTACGTAATGAAATTTCTTGGTACTGAATATTTAATTTTTCTTTTAAAAGTCGAAGAATCGATCAGGATGTGAAATAGAAACAAAACAGAATTGTGATAAAACATTAAAAGTATCTAAAAGCAACATGAACAAGTTTGCATCTATGATCAGGATTCCTCTAAAAAAGGTAAAAAAAAAACATCTTGAGAGTAGAAGTAATTTTATTAACGCATACTTTAGAATGGAAAAATATCTAAATGATTATAAAATTTTTCTTTAGGAAATATTTTGTGTCTTATATATTAATGGGATTTTTTTTTTAAATATAATTTTTGTTCCCAATTATTTTCATTTAATGACGCTGATATAAAAATCATTATTTTTATTTGCATTCTTGATAAAACAGATCCTAATATTACTGATTTCCTTTGAGCCAGTGTTATTGAATAGATGACATGTCTCTGTGTTAGAATTATATTAAGGAATATATATATATATATATATATATATATATATATATATATATATATATATATATATATTTATATATATATGTCTATATATATATATATGTCTCTGTATATATACATACATATAAAACATATGTCTATATCTATATCTATCTATCTATCTATCTATCTATCTATCTATCTATCTATCTATCTATATATATATATATATATATATATATATACACCAAACACAGACATATATATATATATATATATATATATATATATATATATGCATGCATGCGTATTTGTAGTATGTATAATAGTATACGAAACAAAATGTTATAACGAGTCGAAGTGAAAAAAAAATTACAACAGGTTTTGACGGCGTGTGGTGCTTTACGTTCGGCTTCTTCAGCAGGTTGGAATGATAGACCGAAATGTTCATAAGGACAATGTATATTTGATGATAAGCGTGACAAAAATTAAATCATCTCGTTAGATGCGACGCCAAGAGACGAGAAAATATTTGTTTTATTTTGTTTTAAAGACACACACACACACATATATATGTCTATATATATCAAATATGTGATACAGTTTAATTTATATTATAATGAATCATTCATACAAAAAGTAAATTAGTAAAGTTAATGACATAAAATGGCGAAATACGTTCGATAATTTGCGTATTTCGGGAAGACCTAATAGTTTATAATTAAAAAAAACGAAACAATGATCATCATATTTATCGAGTTATTCGTGGGTTAATGTATCTTCAAAATTTAGTTACCGAAAGGATATCGACATTTTATATCATTAACTTTATTAATGTACTTTTTGTATGAATCATTGTCTTATATATATATATATATATATATATATATATATATATATATATATATATATATATATATATATATATATATATATATATATATATATATATATACTACTTGATTTTCTGGAATTTTAAATCAAACTACCACAGTAATGTCTGTTTTTTCTCGCGTCCTGGTCGTTGACGATTTTTTTGCACTCTGGAATCAATTTCTCATAAACAAGATGTCGCAAAACCCTTCACTGCTCTATTGCTTTTTCCATGGAAATATTTAAGATAAACTACATTCCTTAGTTCTACGACTTCTAAATTTCACGTCAAAGAACCGCCATGCGATTCACATTATAGCGAATCACATTTATTCCGTTCTTATTCTATTGGTGAGATGTAACTTCCAATCAAACAGCAGTATATAGACCGACTCCCAAAAAATGCTTCCCCCATCAACGACACTTTGAAACTGTTAAAATCTAGGACCAGACGTTTATTTCCACAAATATCCTCATAAAATCTCCCTCTTACTATGTATATCTCTGCCTTCTTACTCTTGTGTCATTTACATGGGGAACATCGTCTTAAAAGACGTCCAAAAGCTGTTATACTATAATGTGCTCCTTTTGAGATGATCGGTTATATTATTTATGGTCCTGCTCTTAGGATTACTATTGAGAATTCTAAAAATAGTGCACTTGCAATGTATTTTCGTTTTAGTTATTGCCTTTCTCTCCTGAGCAGGTTTGTTTTTATTAAGTTGAAATTGTGGTTCGACGCATTACGGCGAGGTACCAGTGGATATAAAAGTGTTGTTATATAGTATATTTCTGGTTTCTCTCTCTTGCCCCCTTTCTCCCCCGCTCTCTCTCTCTTTATATATATATATATATATATATATATATATATGTATATATATATATATATATATATATATATATATATATATATATATAATACTTAAAATAAAACCCAGGTTCTGTGTGTGTGTCTGTACGTTTATATATTGGATCGGATTTCCTACATTTTTCAACCGATTTCAACAAAATTTCACAGGAATACGTAAAATTACTTGTCGGTGGTTCTGACAGCGCCTAAAATTGAAAAAAAAAAAACAATTGTTTTTGCACAAAATCAAATTGAAAACACGATTAAGAGGCATCGCGCGAATGAAAGGGGGACAACTCATATCGAGTTATACTTATTATAAAACACAGGTTGTTTGTTTGTGTGTGTTCGTTTATATATGGGATCGGATTTCCTACATTTTTCAACCAATTTCAACAAAACTTCACTTTTTGGGGACAAGTAGTGTTTCTTATTGTCTTGCACACTTTTTTCTTCGTTTTTACATTCAGAATACTTTAAAAATTCCATTTACAAGAAAATTGTTTGTAATAAAATTCTATTCAATCGGTAGACTCATAACGATTGAAAACAAAGTTTTTTTTTTTAGTTTGTGTTTAACCAATTCGTAAAAAAACAAACAAACATAAAACAAAAAAAAACTGATTAAGACAATTAAGTCAATTTTATTTTTCAGTCTTTATGATGGTCGATACTTGATCTATCTCTTACTGTTACATCCCCGGACAACACCGGACTCTATTGCTAGTATATATATATATATATATATATATATATATATATATATATATATATATATATATATATATATATATATATGTGTGTGTGTGTGTGTATAAGAGTTAAATATTTAAATTGCTAGCAAGCATCAAATTAATTTCTTCGTGTTTTTTTTAACATTTGTATTACTATCATACATTAAAATTTATTTTTTTACATAAATTGCTAAAAATATACCACAGCTCTTAAAACCTACCTTAATTACAGCTTCTGTTTCTTTACTTCCCCCTTCCTTCTTTTTTGATTTCTCTCTTCTGCCCTCCCATTTCAATATATCACTTCCGTTAAGTTAACCGATTAAATAGGTCAAAGTCTGGTCCCTCCTCTGCCAATACTAAGTATGATTGAAATAAATATTTAAACAAACCCTCTCTAAACTAATCCTCTCTGCCCTCTCTGTTAGATTACATAAACTTAATACTACTCGTCAAAAGTATGAATTTTCATTTCCTCTTTCGTTTCATTTTTTGGAAGTGTTATCTGATGATCCAGCGACCCTTAAGAGGGCTATACTGAAATAAATTATTATAATGGAACCTTAAAGTAGTCTGTTTCTCTTTAATATATATATATATATATATATATATATATATTTAAAAAATCAAAATTATGACAAGTTTCAAACTGAAAGTAATTCTATAAGGCAAAAGCGAAATAAAACGTCTAAAGATATATATATATATATATATATATATATATATATATATATATATATATATATATATATATATATATATATATAGAAAAGCGTAAAGTGTAAAACGAAGGAACTGAAATAATCAATCGCAAACAAAATATGCAGAAAAGCGTTTGTCAAGCATTAAAGAATAGAAGAATATTTTCTTATCTTTGCTTTTTTTAGCATGAAGTTGGTAATGAATGTCTATTAAAAATAGAATAATCGAGGCTGAAAACAAAAATGCAAATCGTGCACTTGTGATTTTGGATCGATTTTATATTCTCTCTTTGATGTTTGAGAGTTACAGGCTCCATGCTTAACACGTATAGATAATTAAATAATAATTACCTTCCAGAAAATACAGAAACTGAGAATTTTCTCCTGAATTCTTCGGACAAATAAAATCTGTCAGCGATTTTTATGTCATTTGTTACCATTAATTACAAAGTAAACTCATTAAAAGCTAATTTATATTTCATTTTCCGCGTATATTTCAGACTGTTATCTTCGTCTTTGAACATTTCGAAATGGTATCTTAGTATTTGTACTTATCGAATTGAAATCTTTACCTTTCTACTTTTCGGGATGTTCTTTTCTCTTCACATTTTCGGGCTGTTCTTTTCGTCTTTGTGTTTTTTTTTCGAATAATATCTTTTGATCTCTATTTGTGAAATATCATCTTGATATTTTTCTGTGTACTTTTCGGATGGTTATCAGTTGTCAGCTGATATCTTTTTAAGGAGACTCTTGCAGGATTTAAATGGTTCGTTTAACACATATTGTCTTAAGAAAAAAAGGACAGCTGATATAAGCAGACCTCACAAGATCAATGTCAAACGACTGTGACAAAGAAGCTTCACTGAGTGGTGCGGACTTGATGAGTTACTTATTAGACGAAAGCTGACAGTACAAAGAAAGCTTGTTCTCTTTAAGAAAGTTGTCCGTAGCAGTCTAAAACAGAGCTTTGGTCTAACGCGACGTGAAAAGGAAGGCATACACTGCTTAGGCCGTTTACTACTCTCACCTCGCTTGACTTTTCCACGCTAGCCTACAGCCAGACGTTACGAGAAGATTGCAAAGAAGTATATGTGATTGCCACAATTAAGTCTCATTCACTTTCTTCTGTGTAAAGATACGTCCAAACAAGCTTTCGAATGAAAGAATCTATAATACAAACTGTTATTTTTGGTGCCGTGACCAGGATTAACATTTTGGTGATTTATAGACTTAAAAGGAACGAAGGTACTAATATCATTCACAGTGTACCTGTGCATATCAGGCTAAATATATTTGCACCTCATAGCTCTCAAAATCTTTTCTATTCCTGCGTGTTCATTATCATCATACTATATGGTTTTGATAAATAGTAAAGTATATCATCCAATAGACCATAACTGTTTCTTTCCTTAACACTCACGTTACCTGTTCTAATATGATGTTTTAGTTCCTTAATTTCTTTAATTACATCTTAGTATAAATTAATATTTATACTCTTTATATGTGATTTCGCTTCTTTTTTAACTGGATTCTCTTGCAGTTTGTATGATGCGAAATTTTACGGATCAAAATGACTGGAATTAATCACTGCTCTCTGATACGGCTATATCTATCGGCTTAAAATCCCTATCTACTCGCGACTGGACGGATCATGATAGATCTGCAAACACATTATTTTACCTGTTAAATATTCTAACTTACAATCATATCCTTCGATACTAAGAGCCCTTAATTGACTCTTCTTATTTTGTATTGGCGACTTTAAAATGTATTGAAGCGTTTTAATGTCCGAAAATATTGTAATTTCGCATTATGAAGATAGTTATTTAGTTTTTGTAACTCGTAAACAATAGAAGTAACGCTTCTTTCTCTATAGTAGACCACCGGTGTTGCGTATCACTTCATCGGTGAGACAGAAAATAAAGAGGATTTTCCATCTATTTTGTCATGAAACTGAGTTTGCGTCAGACACGCAGTGAACAACTGAATTTGAAGCGTGTGCATCGAGATCATATGGTTATTCAAAGCGTTCTTGGAGTGAATTTCAAAAAGCTCGTTGGAACACGCTACATCTTGCGGACGAATCTGGTGTCTGGTCCATCTGTACATACTTTTTAGACTGTTAATTAGGTACTTATAATTTTGGGACAGTTAACTTTTTTTCTGTTTCTCGAACGGTTGTCTTCGTATTCTCCTTTTTTTTGGACTTTCTCTTTTTCCAGCTATCACATTTGTTTCTCTACTTTTCAAACTGTTATTCTCTTTTTTTAAAATTTTCGGCCTGGTATCTCCGTCTTTCCTCTTTTTTCGAACTGTTATCTTAGTTTTTCTTCTTTACGAACGGTTATCTTGCACTTTCTATTTTTTGAGCTGTCACATTTGTTTCTTGCTTTTCGAACAGTTATCCTCTTTTTTTTAAAATTTTCTTCGTCTTTCGTTTTGTCAAACTGTTATCTTGGTTTTCTACTTTCGTACTGCTATCTTCATCTTTCGATTTCGCGAACTGTTATCTTCATTCTTTTACTTTCGAACTGTTATCATTGGTTTTCTATTTCGGAAATGCTATCTTCATCTTTCTATTATTTGAACTGTTATATTTGTTTCTCTAATGTTCGAAAAGTTAACATCGCTTTTATATTTTCGATCTAATATCTTTGTTTTTCTATTTTTAGAACTGTTATATTCACTTTTCACTTTTCGAAATCTTATATTGTTTTTTTTTATTTTTCTATCTTTGATGTAGTTTTTTGTATTTCAACGAAACCTTTTCTTATTTTGTTTTTTTGAAATGTTATCTTCGTCTTCATACTTTTCTGATTGTTATTTTCATCTTTGTAATTTCCACACGGTTAAGATCATCTGTGTACATTTTGAATTGTTTTTTCCGTTTGTATTTTCAAGGTTGAAATATATAATAACCTTTACATTGATATAGTTTTCCTCTTTCCTCATTTTATGTTTGAATCAAACAAGAAAGATTGAAAGACACATACATTTTAGAACATATGATGTTCATTTGTTGTTACTAATCGATACGGTATAAGCTTGGTAATGTATTCATTTTTATGACTTGATTACAAAACTTTCATTTATGTCTTTCACTAGATCTACGGAAATTTGTTTACTTTGCCAGAAAATTTATACAGTAATCTAATTTCATAAGTGGACACCGTCTATAGAGTGTTCATTTTCGATATTACTCGAAATAGGAAGCAAAATATTTAATGTCTTAACTGGAAGCCTTTAGTATTTTTTATGACGAAATATTTTTAGCCTGAAAAAATTCTGTTTTCATAATTGGTCACCCACAGAATATGTGATCAAGTTGGACACGGGTTGTAAGAGAGGATTCCGTGCATCCCGAGTGAGCTGACGGTAAATCATTAAGCGGTTTCTTTTTTCATTTAAAGAATTGATTGGTTGATTTGTCTTTTTACGCGTTACCAATATTTTGTAGGTAATCAGAAGCTGATATATATTTTTATTGTAGGTTGTTGTTTACTGACTGGGGTCAACGCCGCTGAGCTTTGATGAACGAAAGAGAATTAGTTATTTTGAATTGATTTGAGTGGAAACTCACTTAAGCAACACTAAACGAATTAATTGCCCTGATAAAAATTAGAAAACATAGTTAAACTTTCGGATTTACTTTGAAAATACATGGGCCAAGGAGAAATTGGCATTCTGTTTTATGCGATTTTTCTTCCTTGGAAGACTGTTCGAATCCCTCTGTCTATATTTTTGAGATGAGGTATTATGTATAGCATTTACATAATTCGGACTATTGTCCTCATATCTATTGCCATATTTATCACAACGTTTCTGCCGTTGTACGCTCCGGCCTTCTTCAAGTGGTTGGAATATATCGAATTTCACCCTTTATTTCGCTCACTGGGGTAGACTGTTCTAGTTCCACGTGCCATATCTAATGATGTCAGTTATCAGTTATGTCCTGTTAATTTCCTTCTCGACCGCCTTAACCAGGTATTGAACTCACACTCTTTTGGGTCCTGTCACTGAATCTAACTAACGACTTTATCCACTATGCCATCTGTCCTTAAAATCTTTCCTAATAGGAGAAATTGTGCTTCTTATGATTGGGTTTTCCTCCAATCGTGTTATAGATTGTTGGAATTGCCGTGAATTGTAAAAGTAGTTTTGTATTTGTAATCATATTGCATTCTCTGAATAAATCAATTTCTTCAAGATTTCCCCAACCAATTTCACCAAAGAAAGATATTTTATGTTAAAGCAAACACGTACAAAGGTGCTTGTATATAAACGCTTATATAAATATACATTATATAAATATACATTATATAAACATACATTATGAAGAAAATATACGGAAAAAACAAACAAAAATCCTTATATGCAATTATGCTGTTTTAATGTTAATATGTCAACGTCGGACGTTTCGGTCTAATAAAGCATCTGCAGGACATATTCATAAAATATAATTAATATTATCAATTTAACATGACAAAGACGATGGACATAAGAACAAGACTTTTCACAGCGTCGCCCACGTGACGACAACGTGACCATGTTTAAACGGAACGCTGATCATATAAAACTTTCAGTTATCTGTTTGGATAAGTCTTGTTCTTATGTCCATCGTCTTTGTCATGTTAAATTGATAATGTTAATTATATTTTATGAATATGTCCGGAAGATGGTTTATTAGACCGAAACGTCCGACGTTGACATATTAACATTAAAACAGCATAATTGCATATAAGGATTTTTGTTTGTTTTTCCGTATATTTTCTTCAATACTGTCGGATCTATATCCATATATTTGCTTATAAACATACATTATATAAATATACATACAGGGAGCTTACGGTAACATATTGCTCAGCGGATTTCTGTGCAATGTATGTTACGGTTTTGTGCAAAACTTGATTAGATTTGTAATAAGCTCTCTCATGTAGACAATGTCTGCCAATCTACCTACATAACTCCTAGCATACATACAGAAAAGAAGACACGAAGATTCTTAATACATTGGATTACATTTATATTGTCTCAAGAAGGGAGATTTGTAGATTTTGAGATATAGAAAGTAGAATCTTTATTACATGCAACGGATATGGATTTGAGGAAATCCCAGCGAATGACTTGTGTCCCACAAATATGTAATCTCATCCCTGCTCCGTCAAGGTAATCTTTCGTCTTCAAATTTGTATGGGCACTTTCTGTCTGAATTACTGGCATGAGTAGTTATCATTGTTTACAATATTTACATGCGGTCTATTGTCGGCATCATTTTTATTCTCACAGCGTTTCAGTCGGTGCACCCATTGGTCTTTATCAGGTGTATATTGAACCATGTAATCTAGAGAGAATTCCAAAGTAAGTTTATTTAATCTACCGGGGTAGAGGTTTCTCGTTCCACTTATTACATATTAAAAATTATCCTTAATTTAATATACGGGGATAGACTGTTCTGATTCCAGTTATTACTTATTACAAATTACCCTTTATTTAATCAACGCGAGTAAACTGTTCTCATTCCACTAATTACAAATCACCTATATTTAATTCAGGTTGGGTAGACTGTTCTCATTTCACTTATTAGAAATTAAACTTTATACAATCTCCGATGTTAGACTGTTCTAGTTCCCCTTATTACTAATTACAAATTATCCATGATTTAATCTACAGGGGTAGACTGATCTGATTTCCCTTAATTCAAATTACTCATTATTTAAGCTACAATAATCTGTTGTCATTACACGTATTAATTATTACAAATTGTTCTTACTTATTACAAATCATGAATTATTTGATTTACGGGAGTAGGCTAGCTCACTCTATTTATTATTATTTATTTATTATAAATTACCTATATTTAATCTACGGGGAGGACTGTTCAGTCTACTTACTGATTATTACAAATTCCCCTTTATTTAATCAACGGAGTTAGATTGTTCTCATTTCACTTATTACAAATTACCTTTTATTTAATCTATGTAGGTAGACTGTTCTCATTCCACTTATTATGACAAATTACCCATTATTTAATTTCTGCTGGTAGACTGCCCTCGTTCCACTTATTGCTTATTACAAATTACACATTACCTAATCTACGGGTGTAGACTGTTCTCATACCATGTATTACTTATTACAAATTACCCTTTACTTAATCTACTGGGGTAGACTGTTCGATTCCGCTGTCTATGTCTTGGGGTATCTAGTCATTAGTTTTATTGCTGCTTAGTTATGACACGCCCAGTTTTACGTACACACTCTCTGGGCCAAGAATTGACTAGAAATGTATTATTGTAATCTTGCGTTTTTCCTAACATTTGAATTTTTTTTTTTCCTTTCCATTATTTTCTCTTGTCTTTATTTCTTCTTTAAATCAATTTCTCCTTGTAAGCATTCTTGGAATGGTCTCACTCGCTTCACCTAATAAAGATATTATAATATTATTTGATTCTTTTATGTTTTTTGATCAAGATTTATTTACATCAATTTGGAATCTATTATTAATAGTATCATTTCATCTGCAAGGCGTTGGATGTTATAGGCAAGGCGGTTTTTTGCTTTAAATGAGCAGATGCGAGTTATCTTGTTGGCTGATAATGTCTGTTTAGTTACAAGTATACTTTCAACAGATGCAAAGTAGCTATTGCATAGTATAAAATCTCTCGCAAACTGGCCAATTCAGAGATGCTGAAGTCTGACACACTGAAGACTCAAAGAACCTAAGTTGCTAAGAAACTAAGAGACAATAATCTTTTTATGCTATCTGGGCTATGTCACATGATCCACCGTCATGGCATGATTCAACCACGTGTTTAATCTCTAATAACTGATGTTTATTTTCAGTTCGTTCGATAAACTCTAGCAATTTAATATTTATTATTTATTGTGTTACAATTTTTCAAACAGTTACTGCACATCTGAATAATCGTGGAAAAACGCTAAAACTTTAAAGATTTTATTCACTTATATGATACACGAATGTTTAAGATTAGGGTTCCAAAAAATGGTTGCATTTTGCTAATATTACGGAGAAGATTTTACTCTGGATAATGAACACGAGTGTCGAAAGCACTCGAAGAAAATGATGAATTCGGCCAGTTTATCCGAAATTTTCAGCAAGATATGAAACGTAAATTGGAAAATTAAATTAAATATTAAATAGACTGACCGACCATTACTTAGGTGGTGGGGACCACTTCGAAAAACCTTGTAATGTAATCAAACTCACACAAAATGAAAGGGTTGATAAACGTGTTGGATGTGGCTATATAAAAATTTCCATCTAATACTTTACGCTTTGGCAGGTAAATTCTTGAGACAACATTTCAATTTTTAAAAAACATTTTAACTTCGTTGAGTCGAGCTTAACATTGTGATTGATGAAATACTCTAGAGAATGGATACAATGTTTTCATTCAAACTTTGCTTCATGTATCAAGGATAGTTTCATCATTGATTTTACAGAGTAAAAAGAAGTGAATTGCACATTTGCGCCTGATAACTTTGGTTCACTAAGAGTTTCTTCTCTCGCACTTCCTGTCTGTGTAACTCGCTTCTGGTTTCTTGTTTTCCTGTGAAATTTAAATGCAATGTCATTTCTCATCTGCCCTCTTTGAAATTTGTTCTTTTTCTTTGCCTTTTTCTTTATTAACGTTTTCTCAGTTTTTATCGATCGCAGTAACAACCTTTTACGCCTTAATGTTTTAATTCTCTTGCTTGGGGCGAAGTGATTCAAAAAATAGCAGTAATAATAATTATTTTGTCGACATGAAATATTTATAAAATTGTGAGTTTAGTTCGCTAGTACATCATCTCCCAAAGATTAGAGATTGTACAATTAAGTGTTTGTTTTCTGTATCATTTCTTTCAGAATGTGAACGGTCATGACTCTCCATAACTTCGTCGTCTTCTAGCTCTAGGAATAAATCTCCTCTTGATATCATTCCTACTAACTATTCTGGTATCAATTGCACGATGTTTCCAGCCGTAATTAAAAATGTTCTATGAATTACAAATTCTATCAGCCCTATTTTCTCATTAGGAATCCCAGAATTATTAAGTGTCTCTTTCCGATGCTAAGAGTGTACTTTTTCTTTCCATTATTATCAAAACTTTTTTGTTATGTACATGCTCCCTCCATAGTATTCTCATCATACTTCGGTATTATCACATTCCTGTTATTCAACTTATTAATTCTACTACATCTGACGTTAAAATAGTCATAGAAGATACGGTTACATACGATACCGACTCCATAAATTATATCCTTATAGAAATAAATATATCATTAAGTTTTTAGTACACAGTATTTAACACATCAGAGCTGCATAAACAGCCAACTTACTACTCTTTTAAAAAGCTATGATAAATAATCTATAAATGATATGAGACGATATTTCTTTATAGATAACATTTTATAATAAAACAGTATAAAAAGATCTAAATAAATATCAGACGGACTTCGAAAAAAATGGCTTTACATAAAAGGATTTAATATAATATGTTAATAAATATCACTGTGATCTCTGATAAAATATTATTATTATTATTATTATTATTATTATTATTATTATTATTATATATTTCTAAGAGTTTAACGTTATATTAAGGCTCTATAACAGTCTTTATGTTTGGTTGATTGTTTTGTTTTATGGCATATCAAAACCTCAGTGAGTCATTTAATGCCAAGAAGTTTTTTGAAATAGATTCATAGCGATAGTTTGATAAAATAAACGTGTGCATATGTATACATATATATTTGAACCATTTTTTAATTACTCATATTTTTCAGTACAATCCAACCTTTAGGAAATTTATAATCTTGGATGGTTTTATTTTAGTAAAAAGTATTTCTTTTAAATTACTCACTTGGTAATATTTTGTTCGCACTATATCAAAATCTACAAACTCTAACAGTATATGTTTCACTGTAAATTTTAATTATTGCTGATAATAATTTTTCCTTCAAAAATTATTGTTGGTAATAATTTTTTCTATTACAAATTATTTCTGGTAGTAAAACCCATTTTTACACAAGTTTGGGTGTTAACTATTTGTCCCATAGCTGGGATCTTAACAGGTGCTACCACTCCAGATCAGGGTGGACCTGGGAACACCAGCAATTAAGAGGTGGTTTCATGCTCCTCAAAACCTCCTGATCAGAGGACTTAATGTTGGACGTAGTTTATCGTCTTAAAAGGACGAGGGTGTAGTTTATCGTCATACCCAGGACGAACAGTCTTTATGATACCTCCATATATGTTAATATATAACATAAAGCAAATATACAATTCACACTTATCTGGGAGAGTATCATTCTGGGTAAACAGTCACAGTTGGAGAATATCGGTTACTGTATAAAACGTTGTGCAATCCATATGTTTCCACTTTAAATAACATAAAAATATTGATAAACCATAATGATATCATTCAATAAATCAGAAAAAATAATGCTTTCGCCGTAATAAATAGAAAATGTCATTCTATATAAATAGAACATGTCATCCTATAAAAATTAATGTGAAGCATTATTATTTAATATTAAAATGAGCTGGATTGAATAGTTGTATCCTGCGTTGCTTGTAGAAATTAATTTAAAAGAAGTGCAAAAAGAAGCAAAAGGACTTATCTAACACCGCTTGAATGCGGAATAATTGTTGGAACTAGACAGATATGCAACCCTGTCTCTAAGATGGCGAACTGGAAAGGTATAGCAATTATGTGTTACTCCTATATTCGAATATAATAGTCAACTGCATGTATCTACGTGAACTGTAACCCCTGAACGAAGGAGAGCAATCATATCCATATTAAAATTTAGTGGCCTTCAATCCATCACTCTATAACATCAAAACGAGGTTATCTGTTACAAAGTTTCAAATAAGACACTGAACATTTCCCTTAAACGATGAAAAACTGGCACTATATCACAATGCTCGGATTTTCATGGACATAGGAGATTGCATATCTGTCAGTAGTGCGTTGTGACAGTGAATGCTCTGTAACGGGGTTGAGTTTTTATTTTTGTACATTACTGAATATCCAAGCAATTCTCGACGTTAGATTAGATGAGTTAATGGTCGTACTAGAAACCATTTCTGATATGATGGAATTACTATTGCTTTTTGATTCTGGCGTATGTTTGAAAAGATTAATATTAGTAGAATTTAACCGATTAGAGTAATTCTCAAATTACATAGTGTAAAGACAAAGGCTAGGGCAGAATAGAGACAAACACAACGAAATACGTGTTTGCGAAAAGACACAGGGATAAATTTTCATGATAATTTGATAGTAAGTAGTGATAAGTTATTGCCTTTCTCTTCTGATTACGCTTTCTTTATTCTATCACATAATGCTTCAATATTACTACCGTTTTTTGAATCAAAATGTTCGGACGGAAAGCATTTGTATTTCGAATCAGCTATAAACCCTGTAAGTTTCAGCAAGTCACGATTGCTAACCCGTAATTGTTATTCATGATCTCAATAAATAACAGTTGGTAATTTGAGGAAGCAAGGTATTAAGAAAATATATCCGTTGGTTCTGTGTGAGATTCCTCACGAAGAAATCCAAATATTAATGAAAATGGAATGACTAAGGCGTCTCGACGTGACTTAGCGAAAAAAAAATTAGTCTCCTAGTCCATTACTAATGTTGGAAGAAAGTTTTTGTGTTTCGCAAGATAATTAGGCACACCGTTACTACGATGGAGCATTTAACCCCTGCTGTGTGCGACATGATAAAATAGAATTTCCTTTATGTAAAACTGGTAGGTTCGTCTTGAAGGCCATTATCAATGTAATGAATTCGACTTACAATAAATACAAGTATTTGTATCTTTGTACCAACCTATGCTAAGCTCGATAAATATGCAAATAAAATGATTATTTCCTCGATTATATAATTTACATATAAAACGTTTTAGTATTTTTTGAAACTCACTGTCTGGCGTCGTATTACAACGTGAGGCAGAAATACCTCACGTATATACCCCCCCCCAAAAAAAAATACCTCCCACATTAAGGGAGAAGTATTTCTACACTATCTAAATGATTGAGTGATTATTTTATTTTTAAGTCTGATTAACTCTGATTAAAGACGAGACATATTTTCAATTGTAGGAGCTCGCCTACATATCTAAGACCCCCATTAAAAATTAAATATGTCAATTTTTAAAGACGAAACATATTTTCAATTGTAGAAGGTCGCCTACATATCTAAGATCACCATTAAAAATTAAATATCTCAATTTTTAAAGACGAAACATATTTTCAATTGTAGGAGGTCGCTTACATATCTAAGATCCCCATTAAAAATTAAATATGTCAATTTTTAACGACGAAACATATTTTCAATTGTAGGAGGTCTTCTTTTGTAAGGTTTCGTTTGTGGGAAAGTGAATGTAGGGTGGAAAATATGTCATACAACCACAAGATAGCACAAACGATTTCAAAATTTGTCAAGTCTGGAAAATGAGGATTGGATACATATAAATAGTGTTAGCTGAAATTCTACGGATGATTGATATTTAAACAACGCTCAGAACCTGAATTTAGGTCAGTCTGTAAATACGGACATTAATTAAACAAACAACTAATGAAGAAATCATAGATTTGTTTCATTAATCCCCTTATCTAGTAAGCCATTTTAAATTAGTGTTCCAGTTATTATCTCTGATATAATATTTTATTTCAGTTTTAATGAAATTATCAGTTTTTTTGCCTTGCGGTTGAGATTTAATTACAACTTTTCCCTTTGGAAAATGTATTTATTAAAAATTATCTCAATATTTCATTTGAATTGGCTGAACCTAATGACTTGTTGAAATCTAACTCTACTTGAAATCATTGTCTTCTCAGATATTCTGGAAGTTTTTAGGAGTTTTTTGCAAAACTCTAAGTATTTGAAGTTTTTTATTATTATTAATTAGTGAAGAGACGGTTAGCGCGTATCACGTTCGGAGCCGTATACAGATTCGAGAATTTTATAAATTTATCCAAGATATTGGATTTTGCGGGTGACATAAGTTCACAGTTTTTCGATGAGTTTTTTTTACAGGGATCATGGAAGGACGTGGTTGAAAAATGAGGTATAATATTTTCAGCAATAACACCACCATTCTTGACCGTATGCAAATGGCGAAATATAGGAAGAATCCAAAAGGAGAAAACATCTTCAGAAACTTAGTTCCCTCGTTTCAAATTGGATTTACTAACGTCTTCTAGTAAGGAGTCAGGTTCAAAATATTGTAAATAATTCTTGCTTTTCTTGCTTGCGAAAAATTTTGTTTCCTTATGTGACACACTTTTGAGTGGTAAGATGAGATTTTAATCTGGAATAAATGCAGATTTCAGCCGAAGTTCCTGAAGCAAATATAAAAAAAAGTGGAATGTTTTGTTTTTACAAAAAAAAAAAAAAAAAAAAAAAAACAAACAAAAAAAAAGAAACGTCGCAAATAACGAGTGAAAAGAACTAATAAAATAAATTAAGAAGATAAACGTATCCCGGCAGGGAGATTTTCCTTTTTTCACTTTGAGATTTTAACGATTTGTTTCCAGACAAATCAAAACACAAAGAGAAAAATCAATATAAAAAGTCAATTAAATGAACAGAGGTAAAAGGAAAAGAAATGAATAAAAAACAACACAGGTGCAATTACAAGAAGGAGATAATTCATAGCTCACTTTTTGAAACGTGATGCCGACTGCCTTATTAACTTCTTTTTTTGAACTTTTGTGGTTATGCTCAGAAAATGACACGTCGCTTTAGCTGAGTGAAGATTTTATCATAAAGAGGTTTTGATAATTTCAGAAACACTTTCCCACAGAATTGATTTCGTATTTTTTTGTTTAATTCTCTTTAACTTCAAAATGATTGTTGCAGTTCACCTCATGTGTCTGTCCAAAAAATATAAAATATGATCGTACAAAAATATGGCATTAAAATTTTGATATAAATTCCTATAAGCATTATCATCCTCGGTATGACAATAAACTACATCCAGCAGCAAGGTCTTTGATCGGCTTTTTAGGCGTGTGGAATCTCGTTTTCATTGCTGTTGTTCCCAGATCCACCCTGACCGGGGATAGTAGCAGGTGTTAGGGTTCTCAACTATGGGCAAATAGTGAACCCCCAAACTAGGGTAAAAAAATGAAAGTATAAAAATTCATTTTAATAGTAAATAATACTAGCAATAAATTTAAAAAAATATTACCAGCAACAGATTTTCCTAAAAAGATAAAATTACTCAATCTCCAAAGAAAACTGATTTTCGGCATTCAGTCAGTTACTTGCCATGTGTGATACACGCGGGGGCGATCATGTTTCTTTCGAAACCTCACTGACGAAGCAGTTTTTCCCGTAGTAGGTTGCCATATCACACTGCAGTAGACTGTTTGCCAACCAAGGCTAAAGAATCCAGTCTGTGTTCCTATTGAATCTATAGCTGTGAGGAGAAGAGAGGTATTCGTAACTTTCCGAAGGATATTTGTGTGTAAGAGAATATAACGAACAATATATATAATTAATAATATATATATATATATATATATATATATATATATATATATATATATATATATATAAGTCAGTTATGTGTCATGCGTGATACACACTTAGGTGATCATGTATATTTCGATATGTAACTGACGAGGCAGATTTTTTTCCCGTTGTAGGTTGGCATTTCTTTCTGCGGTAGACCAGTTGCACACCAAGGCTACATAACCTGAGCTGTCTTGCTATTTATCCATAACTTTCGTAAGGTTATTAGCACGTCAGTGAATGTAATGAATTCAACTGTAATTCGAACTCGGCTCTCTGATTTCTCGAGCCGAGCCGCTATCCATTACTACACCTTACGACGTTTAACAAACAAACAAACCAATAATAGCAACAAAATAAAATATAAGCATTACTTTCATTGAACAAATGTCATAATAACTGCATTTAAAAATACTAAAAGTAATCTATTTATTAAATTAAAATTTGAATGATGTTCACTTCTATGTGTGATGTCTGTTCAGGATGTGAACGATCATGCTCTCCACAGCATCCTGTTCGTTTTACGTTTTAACAACTTTTGTCTTTTTTCTATACATTCAACTCCAAGTTCTGTCATACCCATACTATGGTCAAAAGAAGCAAGCATCTCTGTTTTTGGACGTAATTTCAGATTGGGCATTTTTTTCCTCTACACCGTTTTCATGGTATTTATCTTTGTACTCTTCCCTGTATCTGCTTCGTCGTTCGTACCTCCTATCACAACAGTACGTATAGTAAGATATATCCCGTCAGAAGTCCCCTCTCATCTCCAGATTGGTCTACGTATAGTGGGGAATCACCAATCACTTGACCGGATCATAGACATACTGGACTTAAGGGTACCACAGAATGGAGCACTAACACACCAGGATGTCCCTCCTCGATTCCGTACAACCATGCTGATATTATAAACATTTGTTAATGAAACAATTTCTTGTAGGGCGACAAAGAAGAAGGGTCTCTTTTGACTCGCCTTCTCTCAAATTGAAGTCTTATATCTCAGACAAATACAAACTCTCTTTTGTCGAGAATAAAGCAAGTCATGTTCCCCATTTCTGCCAATCGACTCTGGTTCTGTTTTACTATGACTGCCACACACAGATAAATACGTTAGATAGGGTACTCTCTGTTTACTTCTCACCCTCTTAATTCCAATATGTCCTGTGAATGTCAAATTTTCCTAGTCCCCTTTCATCATTATTTGACTTAGATAGTTTAACTAACTATATCTGCTTCTATGTATATTCGTCATTTTTGTTTTCATTCTCCTTATATCTTACTCACCCATTTTATTTTCTGTCCATGTTATTTTCAGAACCCTTCTATAGAATATAGTCATTCTTCACCTGTAAGTAAATTGTCCAACATTTACCGTCATGTAGGAGAACGTATATTACAGTGAGTACTTTTTCTTTGTTTCTAACTTAATTGTACTCTTTCATTATCGTACAGTGGCCTAAGAAAAGGTTTTAGCCATGAGAGATAAACTACATCCAATTTTAAAATTTATTAGGTTGGTGCAAAAATAATGTCGTTAATTCACATATGTTACTATGTGAGAAAACGACATTATTTTGCACAAACCTAATAATTACGTATTCCCAACTCAACATAAATGAATAGTATTTGGAACTAGTATGGATTACGCCATTCATTTGTTAGTCACAATGCTTGTATTCAATTTTTCATGGATATCGTCTGAACCATATTTTGCCACACCTTCAACAATGTTTCTTTAAGGATTGCCACTGACGTGATTCTGGTTGCACGCTCGCGTAGTCTTCTGTCAATGTGCTGCCAAACGTGCTGTATTGGATTCATGTCAGGATTTTGTGCTACTAATGGCAGAGACTTGATTCTTGCGACTCCTTCCAGGCCTTTGCTACTTTGCTCGTCCAATATGGCGCTCCATCTTCTTGAAAAAGGTAGACATTCTTATCAACCTGAATAGTTTCAAATAGTGCAAGTAATCTTTTCGCTAATATTTGACAGTATTTTGGACCATTCAACCGCTCGTCAACAAGAATCAGCTCAGATTTCCCTCCAAACCAGACAGCGACCCACGCCATTACTCCAACCCCTCCATGTTTCACGGTCGTCTGCAGACATTCAGTGTTTCCAAGTCTCATTGTGATATCTCCAATCATAATACTATCTCGAATTCGAATATTGGCAGAATTTATTTTCATCTGACCAAATTACAGACTGCCAAAATTCATAATATTTGCTCTCGAATTGTCTCGCCCAGTCCACACGACTGATCCTGTTAACCTCTGAAATCAAAGGGCTTCATTCTTGCAACTCTTCTTTGATAGCCTAGCTGTTTCTGTCTTTCTCACCGAATATGGCGACATTTCCATGCCTTTGGCATGTTTGACGCTCTAATGACGGTTTCTGATGATTCCCCTAATCGGTGCCCTTTTCGCTCGCTTAGATACGATGCTCAGTCTTCCTGAACGTTGTTCCACGCGACAATAGCGTTAAATTTCTTGACAATATTATTAACCGTTTAATGATTAATCTGGAAAAACCTAGCAATTTCTCTATTTGACTTGCCACACTGATGCCATTTTATTATTTGCCCGCGTTGGAATTCACTAATCTCCTTACTCCCTCGAACTTTCATTGCAATATATAATTCAATTATCGTTCATGGATGAGAGTAGCTTGATACTAACAAGTTATTGTATGAAAAAAAAGAAGATACCTTATTAAACAAGCCAAAATTACTGTAATCAAGGGTGGCTAAAAACTCATCGCCCACTGTATGCTTCGCTTTTGGAAGGCATCTTTTTCTATTCCAATGCGCCAAAAACCACTATTCATATTCGAAATTTGTCAAACTTTATTAGCCAGAATAAGTTCGAGGCAATGCATTAAAAATGAATTATGTTTCCTGGTTTTGTAGACAAAGCAAAGGTTGTCAGTAGGTGTAATTGCTTTGCTAAGTATGGTAGTTATAAGAAATTGATATGTTAAGTACTCACTGGTCTGTTCCCTTATCTATAAACCATTTAGCTTGTCAGTAAGGAGATTTCTTTTATCAGTATACCTGGAGATGTGACAGAATATATTGAAAAGTAGATTCATGCATTTCTGCAATTGATTTTGGAGGAAAGAATTCAACATCTTTAGACCATGGTTTTCTATCGACATTTATTTTTTTCGATGACTGAGCTTCAAACTGTCAAGTACTAATGATACTGTTACCATGTAATGCTATAATACTAGCAGTACGGTCGAGAATTTGGTAGTGAAGCGTGTGGCAAGAGACGCACATGAATAAGCAAAAACACTTGTGGATGAAACTACTTTTCTCGTAAACGACCCCATAGCCATTTTTATAGCCAGTACATTGATGATGCCATCCCTGGACGGATAGCCTCCTAACCATCCGTCTTTGTTGGGTGATTACACCTAATGAATCAACGGCCACGTATGTGTGACTAAGGAAACCCTTCAAGTTGGAGGACATCGACTATGATTGACCCACTTCTTGTTAAAGACATGCATGAATTATACATATATATATATATATATATATATATATATATATATATATATATATATATATATATACTCGACTCTCCCGTCGAATTCGACGTAAGACGGTCAAGCTGATCAGTTCCTAGGAAACTGAAAGCCCGACACCACCACATGAGATTTGATCATAATGCTGAAGGTTTTCTGCAGAGCCAACCACACTTTTTAAAGGGCTGAATACATAGACTTAGTGCACGATGTGCCACGGGGTCCCCAAACGACCCTCCGCAAGTTTTGAATTCAGAATTGCCCTTCTACTAGACCAGTTGCCATCCAAGGCTATAGAACCCATTCTATCCTGCTATTTACCCATAGCTGGAGGGAGAAGAAGAGAATTCATACCTTTCCCAAGGGTATTAACACGTAAGTGAATGTAATGGATTCGACTGGAATTCGAACTCGGCTCTCCGATTCCTCAATCCAAGCCGCTATCAGTTACTCCACCGTTCCGCTTATCTATATATATATAAAGGGCACACCCGTCGGTTTCGAAGTATCAGGATCTGACAACTTAATTAATTGAATTATGAAATTTTGTGCGATAATCTTAAGTGGCACCTAAGAACCGCTAGTGATTTACAAAAAGAGACCACATATGGTGCAAGAGTGTGGATTGTGGGATGAGATCACTGTTAGATTGGCTGACCTTTTAGATCTTGCTCTCGCTTCTTGATGACGATTCAGACAAGCAGATTAAAAACTGCTGAGTCCACTAAAGCAGGTTTGTATCGATTCTACTCGCTCCAAAGTTAAGCGATCGAGGGTGTTATGAGATACTGACGGCTAAAAATTATATATATATATATATATATATATATATATATATATATATATATATATATATATATACGCATAAGTGATTACTTCTCTAGATATATGGAGGGAAATAGTTCAGTTGGTCAGTGTAAATGATGTGAAGGAGGATGATTTTAAATTGCACCGGACAAGGAAAAGAATAGACATTGAATGTTTTATTAAAAACGATGAGAACTAATAGCCAAACTAGTAGTACAATTCAATTCCCGCGGCCATGGTAACAGGGAGGAGATCTCATTAGAAGAACTTCCATGTGAGTATTTATAGAAAATACAGAAATAACCCACGTCACTCCGTTGAGAAAGTGACTGAAGTCGAGATGTAATATAAGTATTAAATTTTCCAAGTCGTCTTTCACACCTTTTGGCTTTGTGCCACATGTCTGTATTTTTGAAAATAAATATCAATTTTCTCTTTTGACTTCACGAATGAAGACATAGTACCTGTTTGGCAGTTAGGTCTTATCTTTTTACTGTCGAAATTACTGTAGCTGTAATTGTTGTTGCAATAGTTTCTTTTCTCGCATTCGCGACTGTATGACTCTATTCAAGCTTCATGTTTTCCTGTTAACTACGATCTTTAAAAATGTAAATGCAACATAAATCGCCATATTGAATTCTTTTCTTTTTATTTTCCGCTGTCGTCAACATCTTTTTTCTCAGCTTCTTTCATTCTCATTAGTACCCCCCCCCGGCATAATTGCGTTAAATAATTTAAAAATTCAAGGAAGAATGTAAGTATGATCGAACTTCTGTCTGTTTTAACTGCCATATTTCCTACTCTTCAAAATAAATATAAAAGTCGTTAATATGAATGCTGGTTTTCAAGCCAACAATGACCTTCCCAGTCGAAGCGCTTGCGTAAGAATATATACTTTACCCCGTTTGTCTATATACATTAACATGATTAATACATACAAAGAATGAAGTAGAACTTCTATTGACAAACTTAATATCATTTCAATCATCATATAGTTTTTGGCGAGTCAAAAGATTTTTCAATAAATTTTATTAGAATCTCTTATTAATGAATTTCAATAATCCTGACGTGTCGTAATCCGATTTCCTGTTTGTATTTATTCATTACTCAGGCTTAAATTAAAAATAATCTTCCTTGCCCAAAATGAAATATTTGATCGAATAACGTTATATTGATTCAATATTATCATGGAAATGAATCTCAATTGCCTCCAGTAAATTTTGGCCAATGAATATAGGAATCAAATGATCTGATTATTAACAGAATAAGAACGTAAATAACTACACTGAATCCCTTATCATCACTCTCTTATATTTATAGGAACATGTAATATAATATATTATTTATAATTATACATTTACAAGTATTTATACATTTTTCACCTGAAAAATATTTACTAATTGATGCAGATGTAAATAAGCAATTTCATATAAACAGTTAATTTTCACCTGGCATTAATCTTTTCGGATATCAAAGAATATTCATAATTTGAATCAGTAAGAGTCTGTTGAATTTGTACAGCATATAATAATTAAATTGTCCTTGGAGATATACAGGATACATTGAGGGCAAGGAGGCGGGAAAACTAGCGAATTTCCTGCCTAAAAAGCTTTTGTAAATAGATGGCAGAACAGAGATACATTAAAATACACACATTACTACATCTAGCCGCCATTTTAAGTGTAAAATTGCCGCCAACATAGTACGGCGTTTAATTTTAAAACATTTAGGTACAACACAGAAATGTTATTCAGAATAATTACCATGAAAATATTTACAGAAAAATGTCTGAACCAAAATGGCATGTCATATCCAATAATATTGCATATTCTTCCTTGACTTTTATCTCTAAATACATAACAGAAGCACCAGCTTAGATATAGCAGCATTATGCAATGCATGGACGAATGCTAGACTTATAAACTGGCGAGAACAATTGTCTAGCACGAGGCACTGAACCAACATTTTCTAGCAGCAGATCTAACCATTGCGTTATTTAATGTCAGTGTCAAATGTTAAAACGATTTAGAGTAAATCAATATCTCAGTATTTTAATTCCATTCTCGTTCTTCCTGGTCACTTGACAGTCATCCTTGTTTAAATTTCTCTGGCTGTGCTTTAGTTTTCTTACAATTTTGCAGGCGTTCAAAAAAACAAAACAAAACAAAACAAAAACAAACAAAAACAACAAAAATAAAAAAAAGGAAATGGAAGAAATACATTGCAAAAATGAATAACAACAAACTCATTTATTGTATTGCATGAGTTTACATTGAAACAGTTTAAATTATAATACCCCTGGGGTGCTTAGATCTGTATCCTGGTCTGTAAGGGAACGAGTTTCTAATAACCCTTCTTTCTGACACATGGTCTCTAAGCTCTTATTTCTCCTGGCCGTTCCTTCAGAGTGGATTGGTTTGCTACTTCGTTCCTAGTGATAGCAGATCCTGCAATTTTCTATCACTATTTAACAGTCGACGTTGTATTGTTTCGATCCCAGAAAGAAGTATCCCAAAATCTGACGGAGCTCTGGAACAGGACGAAAACGACTGTATTACTCAGATTACAGCAGCATCTTGAACAACGTTTTACAAAATATAAGTAAACGTTCTCATATAAGCAATAGCAAGTTGATTTAATTTGACCTCGGCAACATTAACTACTAGCTGTTCTGCGACTTTAAATATTAGAATATCGGACCATTGTTGGTATTCTCTACGATTAAGTAAAATATCACTTCTGATGATTTCTTTTCACGAATGTTCTTTGGCGATTTTTCCTGATAACTAACGACGACTGGGTGCAAGAGGTTGGCGACTACCTGGTGACTGAACCTTGACTAGCTAGTGACTGCTACTTGACTAGCTCCAACTGGCAGGTGACTGGACTTTGAAAGAGTCTAACAGCTCAATGATAGGGCCCTGACTAGCTTGGAGGCTTCGCGCACCTGAATATGTATGTCATATGTCAACAAAAACCACAGCGTCTCTTCAAATATACATCTGATTTTGGAGGACAACATAAAAGCGTGATACTTTGCAAAAAATTAAAACGACAAGAAACAAAAAAGATTAAATATCTTACAATATCAAAGAACGCAACTTAAAATGGTATAAATTACCTAAGGACTATTTAGTCCAGTGACTATGACATTTATTCCGCTGTCATAGCATGTAAATTAACGCTGTCATAGCATGTAAATTAACGTGACATTCAAACCGCTAACAACATAAAAGCTACACTGAAAATCTTACGAATTTGTAACGTCTTTCCGTGAAAACAACCGATATAATTATATATATATATATATATATATATTCTTAAGGAAATTTCCGAAATTAGGCCATATATATATATATATATATATATATATATATATATATATATATATATATATATATATATATATATATATATATATATATCTTTTCTTAAGGAAATTGCCGAAATTAGGCCATATATATATATATATATATATATATATATATATATATATCTTTTCTTAAGGAAATTGCCGAAATTAGGCCATATATATATATATATATATATATATATATATATATATATATATATATATATCTTTTCTTAAGGAAATTGCCAAAATTAGGCCATATATATATATATATATATATATATATATATATATATATATATATATGGCCTAATTTCGGAAAATTCCTAAAGAAGCTTCTACGAGAAATGAAATGGCTCTAGGAGAAATCCTTGAAAGTCTTAACACATACTCCCTGTCCGTTTTCTTTAAAAGGACGTCGTTACACGAACGATTGCTTCTTAAGTGTACCATATTTAAGATTAAGAATATAAACATTTCCATTCAATCTTGAAGAACTTTACAGAATATGAACAGTTCTTCAGTTCAGTACAATTGTTCTTCATTATACATCAAATAAGCTAGCATCCATTATTGAAGCAGGCCGTATATTGTAAGTACTTGTCTATGTAGACATTAACTGATGCATTGTTGTCTAAAAGACTAATAATGCTGAATGATTTCTCTGATATTCGACTGATTGCGTCCAGTTCCGCTTGGCCAACCTTTGACAAATTGCTACGGCGTTTTCAGACAAAGAAAACCAATTTCCTGATTGGTTTTCGTGGTAGAACAACCCGGTGCAAACACCAGACTTATTGAAATATCGAATTTGATACATGAACAAGATGGCTTCCTTTGGATGGAGTTATCTGCAGATTGACTGCTGAGCAGTGGGCGTCCGAGTGCTTTGCCATTGGTTTTATTGATGGACGCCGCATTTCCTAATAGGAAATCATGAAATGAAGGCTAGCGGTCAGAGGCTGGCAGAAAATTTGATCAAGTCTCGTCAGGGGCAGAGATCATCGGAATTTCTGCCATAAAGAGGAAATGTGGATAGTAATGTCTTACACAGTCATCGATCGTAGATTAACGCACTTAGAACATATTAGTTAATGTATGACTTTCATAATTTATAAAAGTTCTCTTAAAACAAGTCGCTATTTTAAGGAAACATCGTTTTTTACTTCTACTTAAAGAATCTTTCTAATGAATATTCATTATTGCCTATGCCTTCATATCTGTTGTTTTGTTGTTAGCTATGAGCATGATATATCTGTTAGCTATACAATATCAGCTAACATTTAGTGACAGCTGAATCATACACAACCGCTTCAATATGTTTATAACTCCTCCGGCAGAAAAGGATATGGCAGGGAAAGTCACGTACAGGTGCTTGTGCCTCAATGACAGTCAGATCTAAAGGAAAAAGAAGACACTACCTTATAAAATTAATGCTTGAACAACTATGAAAAAGAAATGAAGTGAAACTAAGAAACTAGAGTTGGTTGAACTTGTCGATGAGGAGAAAGGGTCTCAACAATTTTTATGTGATAAAGTTAAATTACTATTTACATTATAATCACAGCGTTTCCACAGTTATGCTTTCCAGTCAGCTCCATTTGTCTGTCAATAAGCGTAAATTCCAAGGTATTTATAAACTGAATTATTTATTTATTCTACAGGGATAGATTTTTCTGGAATATCTGGTCTTGTTATTATTTAGTACTGATCGTAAAGTACCCGGTTAGTCTACTTATGTAATAACTGACAAGACGATCGAACTCACAATGACTATGTCGTTAAATTCAAGAACCAACACTTTAATAAAACAACCATATACTCATCCTAATATTTGATAGAGTAAGTTAAGTTTGCAAAATAATGGAAATAAGGTGATTGAAATAGATTTCATTTAAGTTATCTGTTAAGTTACCATTGGCAAACTTCGTATTGTTTTGTATATATACTTGGAAACACAACCGAAAAGAAATGTTATTAGGATTCCTTTAGTCTCTTTTATAAATATTGTGTTGGCCAAAAATTTGGTTCACTTCTTTAGTAGAATATTTAACTAATAAACTGAATGAACGTTTTGATCAACCCAATGTAATGAGCCTTCTTGTTTTTTTTTTAATCTCATCACTAAGTATTCCTTCATATTTTTGACTGAGAGTATTTAGTTCTACAAGACATTGATGTCAGGAAATGTATCACTTTGGCATTCTAAGTTAAACCGATGAAATGCGTAGAGCATTGCACGACATTGTGTTGGAATTAATGGATTTGTTGTGGTTATATCTTTCAGTGACAAAACCTTTCCTGAAACTGAATCGATTATTTCCTTTCTTATGTGTTTCTCTTTGGTTGTATTTTGTAAATGTTCTTTTCCCCAAGCCGTCATAATTCAATTCAAAAGTTTAAACTGGCTACCATTATTTGTTACTTCCTCATTTACGTCATGTTCTAGCCATGGTATTTTTTAGGTTCTTAGCTGTTTGAAAGCGTAGTAAACTAAATATTTGATTTGACATTCTAGTGGCTGCGAGTTGCTTTGAAGCAGCAGAAGAGAGCATAGATTTTGGTACGAAACAACGCAAGAAACTGAATGATTTCTATCTTAAAGTAAAAAGGATGAGAACATATTACATGGCTAGAAGTAAAAAGAAAGATGTTGGTCAACATTCCTTTAATGTTGTACCCGGACTAGTCCATAGTATAACCAACAGTCTAGAGTTATTTTAGACCATCTGTATTCTAAATTGTCATATCTTATTTTATGTAACTTCTTTTCGAGGAAATAAAAGTAATATATAAAATTAATTGAGTTTGAAAGTTATGAGCAAAATATAGAGATATTTATAGAGAATACGTTATATGTATTGCCAATTTTCTAATTGCTATTACCCCAATGAAGGTTTTAAAGCCACTAAGACACACTGGATTACTAAGTGTGGAAGAAATAGGAACAGAATCATTACTAAGGAGCGGAAAGAGAAAAGAGTAATCAGGATGATTATAGCGATTGAGATGGTATTTAAATTTTTGCAGATTAAAGTTGGCCGGAATGCATGGAGCCGGAAGGAAGTTCCACAATTATTTTAATAGCATTTACTTAAATATTTGTTTCTATAAAATGAATGTATATACATAAAAATGTCTTAAAATAATTGTCGGACATTTCATAATGTGTGACGTCATTTGTTTACATGTGATGGATCAGCAGATATGAATGTACGTGAGAGATTCATAGAAGATTGAAGTTTAAATACAGTCAATTCGACCTTGCTAACCGGACGCGCCTCTGTGGCCAAATCACTTAAAGGCACGTCAAGCTAAATGATGGCTCCGTATAGGAGACAGGTTCGAATCCTGTGGGAGGACGAATATTTTCTGTGAAAATTTCTCGGACATTCAGGCCGGTGAATGTTGTTTAATACTGTTTATCATAAATTTACTTATATATCTGTATCTATAAAAAGAAAGTATAAACATATATATATATATATATATATATATATATATATATATATATATATATATATATATATATATATATATATATATATATATATATATATATATATATATATATGTGTATAGCAGTTACTGGTTAGAGCTGAATTAGAAAACAGTTGTATTAAAAAGTGCTCAAGACTTGTATGAGGAAAATAAAAATTTAACATTCGATTTTAAATATTAAAACATTGTGAGATCAGCCAAACACGATACATTGTTTCAACTTTTAGGTATCCTCAGGCGTTTCGGGCCAAATAATTTCCTCACGCTTTATTATTTATATATAAATACACATGATGAAGTGTAATAGAAGAGTAAGTGAAATTGTATTGGTGGGTGAGTAAATAAACTCGACATCCTGGTTCGTACGAACTCACAATATTATTTCTTAGTGTGTAGACATCGTGTCTTTATTTCCGATCTTTCATTCAGCAGATCTTTTTGATCTGGAAATGTTATTCTTAACTTTTCCTCCTGGCACAGTTTGAAGATATCATTACGATTGCAGTAAGTTTTGGCTTTTTTTTCCCATTCGATTGTATCCGAGTGTAAATCCGAGAATATTAAAACATAATATATATATATATATATATATATATATATATATATGTTACCATAAATGTAAATAAATGTGGGTGCAAGTATTCACCCCCACACATACACACACAGAAACACACCCGCGCATATATATACAGAAATATAGTTTTAAAGTGTGCTATATTTATGGGAAAAGTGTTCAATATCAGAAATAGAGCGTATGTACATATAAATCTAAAAGTGAACATTGAAGTCAACACTCAGAGGCGACAGGCTGTTTCATGCTAGAGGCAATCGTCAGGCCAATATTTATTTAAAAAAATACAAGATGTGGCACTAAGGCAATATATATATATATATATATATATATATATATATATATATATATATATATATATATATATCCGAATATAATGAGAATGAAAATATTATAAATAGTAGTAATCCGTATAATTCACGCGAGTCCTATTAACACAACACAGAATTTGATATTTATTAAAACTGACTCACAAACACTTTGAAAAATCCTACTAATTTTAAAATTAAAATTCGTAGGTGATAATGGTCATTCACTAAATGTATCCTAATTCTTAAAAAAGAGAATATATATATATATATATATATATATATATATATATATATATATATATATATATATATATATATGTTTGATGCAAATAAAACAGTCCTCAATGCATTATATGACTATTCAGAATACATTAATAAATATACATAATAACCCAGGCCGACTGCAATGACTCGGAGTTGAATTCACTAGGCAACCACAGGTATTAATAAACAGGCCGTTATTGGGTTTACATTTCTGGGTCACGTGGCTTTAACGTAGTTGGGTAATTTATTGCTATATTTAAATATCTTATTTTACTATAATCCACATTAAAATTTAGGTTCAAGCTTTCCACTCATAATTAAAATAAAAAAAAATAAAAAAATCAAATTTCCTACTTAAAATTTAAAAAGGAGAGAATGTTAAAGAGGACTCTTAAATACGATTTTTCAAGACGGGGGTAGTATTTTTACCTGTCGTAAAACATTTTAAATGTGATAATAAAAGCAACAAGAGGTAATAAGAATAAATAAAGTCATAATAAGTAATAATATTAATTATATAATAATAATAGTTAATAGTATTAGCTGAATCCGTTTGGACATGAAGAATTTTGGACAGTATTTATACACTTATTGTTCAGCAAAGTAAACATTTGTAGGAAAAAAATTAAATACAAAGTTTAATCGCAGTACCTTGTCTGTCCCCTTTAAAGAAACTTGTACACACACACACACAAACACACATATATATATATAATTTGACCAGAATAAAGGAAAAGGTAGAGAAAGAAAATAAAGAGAAAAGAACAGGGAAAAAAGTTATTTATTATAATAGGAAGAATGAAAAAATAAAAAATAAATATAAGGTTAAAAAAAAAAACTTGGAGATTGAAGAGAAAGAGAGAGAGATGCAGTAAAGAAGAGGAGGGAGGGTAGAGAAAAAGAGTGTTAGAGTGGGAGGGAAAGAAAAGAATATATATATATATGTGTGTGTGTATATATATATATATATATATATATATATATATATATATATATATATATATACATACATACACATACATACACACACACAGATATATATATATATATATATATATATATGTAAAGCTAACTCCCTAGGCATAAAGAGAACAAATAAACGTTGTTTTTGATTTCTTCTTTTATTCTGTATTTGTCTGTGTATTGTAGTTTTATCGCCGTGAAATATCACTTCATCAGACACAATATTAATCGCTTTTAGCGTTGTCTCGATCGCTTGAAGCTGCCGCATATCTTTTCCTATTTATCTTATTTGGTCACGTTTTATGTAAGGGAAACAATATTTACCCAAAGATACACTGTCTATTCATAAAGTTATGGAAGGTCAGGGAACATCCAAAATTAAAACATTGAGATTTTTGACCGGGGTCGCTCGAGGTAGATGGTTGCATTAAGAATGAATTTATACGGACAGGAGGGAAACATAACGGCTAATTCTAGTCTTGATCAGGGTAAGATTGTTGGAATCGGGGAAACATCCTCTTGCTAGTAGGTTTTCATGAGCAGTGTTTCTCTGAAAAATCTGTTCGAGAGGAACTTACTTCTCACCGATAGAATACGGAGAGAATGTGGGTCGTTTGCTACAATGGAAGCAGCATGGCAGTTTCCAGCCATATAAATAAATATATAAATTAATATTTAGAAAAAGCTTATTAACTTGGTCGTACTAATGGCATATCTCAAGAAATGTTTGTACATTCATGAAAATGTGGATAATTTACAGTTCCGACGTGTAATGTGATTATGCTTATTAAAGTAAATAATCTAGTTCTAGTTCACGGATGCCTTTTTTCAGAAGCTCTTTGGAAGACATGATTACATGTGATGAAACGTCATGCTTTGGGGAAGATAATGGTCGATTCCATGATCTGAAACCATTTGTTTTCATTGATCACCCTAAAATGTCACCATTCAACGAAGGAAAAGATGTTAAAGCAGTCAGATTCTATGAAACAGTAAACAGACTGATCGAAAATAAACCAGGCCATGTGCACAATACTGTAAAGTCATCTGGAGAAAAATAACCTCAAAGATGATTGAAGCCTTTGATCTAGGTCAATAGAGAAATAACTAGTTTGTAAATTTCGATATCTCGTAAAACCAAGTTCATCATTGCAGTTCAAACAGTGATTTTCCTTAAGCCACGATGATGCGAAAAAACTAATACATAGACAGAACCACCATTCTATGCACCATCTTTTGCTAGTATTATTAACAGTATTCGGACTGTTATGATCATCTTCATTGCCATATTCACAACGTCTCGGCCGTTGTACATTCCGGACTTCTTGAGGTCATTGGAATTTTGTACCGAACCCATTTATTCCGTCCTCTGTGGTATATTGTTCTAGATCCACGCCATGTGGTGTACCGAAAACTTCGAGAGTTGAGTTAAAGGAAAATAATTAAACATTCGGAAGAGACATGGCACATGGAACTAGTACATTGTACCCCGGTGGACTAAATAAATGGTTATGTTCGAAATTCCAATCACCTGAAGAAGGCCGGAGTGTACTACGGCCTAAACATTTTGAATATAGCAATGAAGATGAGGATAACAGTCCGAACAATGTTAATAATACTATTAGGTTGGCTAAAAAATAATGTCGTTTTCTCACATAGTAACATATGTGAGAAAACGATATTATTTTTGCACCAACCTCATAGTAATCATAATACTTCATCTCAGAAATATAGAGAGAGGCACAATGTTTTGCACATCTGCTGGGACTCAACGTCAATCCAGACCTCAAGTATTGCTCGCATATAAAACACATTGCTAAAACATTAGAAAAATGGTCGACTTACTCTGCTGCTAGCGGAAATATCTGACTCATTTTTCTATTCTTTCACTTTACAAGAGCAGACCAAACTAAAGAGTATCATTGCCATATCTGGGTGGGGCTTTTCAGCACTCACTTTCAGGTCTTTTACGCAGTCTTGTGGCGAAAGACTTATTCTTCACCATGCAATCACATTCTTACAGCCACAACGTTGCTATCCTGCAGCTCTTCTGTCGCAATTCAATGCTAAATTTTGAAATGAGTTTCATTGTTTAGTTCCACTCTTTCAGAACTTTACTACGTGTTACAGATGTAAAGTGAATTAATGCTTGCAAATGCTTGCAAATGCTAGTTTCCTTTTAATTCTTTAAAACTTCCGTGTTGTTCCCTCATTGCATTGTTATTATTCGTCTTTAAACTACTAAGTTGATTGCACGATGGCATTGATTTTTATTTGCACAAACCTTTATTGTTATCAGTCTGAATATCGATATAGAGTGTCCTTCCGATATTTCGCCGTTGTCATATGTTACTTTCATTATTTCAGTAAAAATATCGCCCCCCCCCGCCCAAAATTATCTAATGTTAGACATATCCATATTACAATCCCATCTGTTGCTGCTGCTTTGTTTCCCTTCATATTGAACAGCGGCGATCTTAACTCAGAAAAAAATTCAGGTTCATCCATTTTTATGAATTGCAGATTTCTATCATCTGTTATTATGGGATACATTTCCAGTTTCTTCATTTCCTCTTTCTTGCAACTTTATCCGTTAGGAGTTCAAATGTTTTAGTTCGTTATAATGGAGAGCAGTTTGAGTAATAATTTTATTACAGATTCTCTTTCATTTAATATTATTACTGAATTTAATCACATGTCGTAAGACTTTACAATCAATGTTCATTAAATTCAGAGCATGGATGGGAAGATAAAATATGCTTCTGACGAGATTATTATATTATATTATTTACGATAATTTTCATTTTCTTTTTATACTATGATCAAAAACTATAACGTCTATTGCTACAGAAAGAAAACTAAAACACATATCAATTCGGCATTTAATCTCCTTCGATTTAGTCCTCTTCTGAAGCAGCACACTATATCCAGCGTTGTTTCTTAGAACTCCGTATAGCTAGCAGCTTTCCTCGACGTCTGGGAATCTTATTCTTTTCAAGTAGGATTTGATTTTTGGAAAGGAGAAAGTCACAAAGGGCGAGATCTGAGGAATATGGCGGTTGTCGAACGTGGTGAATGCTGTATTTTGCGAAAATTTGCTGTACAAGTCATGGTTAGTGATGGAAACACTGTGGTGTGGTCAGACAATCACACTCTACACACTTTCTTTCAAAGCACAGCTATAAACAACAATTGTGAGCGAAAATTCTATAATTCCAAGCTCAACCTGTGAGAAGCAGTTTCATGGTGATTACTTTATCTTTGTTACCATAGGAATAGTCCCGATACTTTTTGATCAAAACTCGAATATTTTGTACTACGTTGGTCAACCCATCAAATTATTCAAGTATTTGTAAGAAACATTTTCTCTGTTCTCAGAGATACAATTCTTTCGTGACTTTAGCTTCTTTGTTTTTCTCCTTTGTAATACCCACTAATGACAGTTTTTCACTAATGCACACGGCCGGAGATGTCGGCTACATCAATCTTTACCATCAATTAACGTCGTATTTCTACAAAGTTCATCTAATCTTTGTTTTGTCGCCTCCACCGCCATCTGCTGGCCCACTGAAGAGTTCAGCAGCCGTTGATTTTTTTTTTTTGCGTGGCGCCATTTTGTTTCGTAATTTCTTTAATCCGACGTTCATCCCTTTGCGGGTGGTCATGCGTAGAAAGAGAAAAAGAAATGATGAGTCCCTTGAAATAGTAAAGGCCGTTCGAAAGACTTTTTAAAACATGTTAATCGCATGCGTCTTAATCCGCTAAAATAAAAGCCATTATGACAACGGGGTTTTCGCTCGAAAATAAACTGATGAAGAGATGTGGTTAAAAAACGCATGTGTTTAAATACAGAACAATTGATTAAAAAGAAAGAGTTAAAAGTTTGAACAAATTCAAAATAGCAGAATGCGTAATAAAAAAATAAAAGTTGAAGAAAAAATCATATTAAGAAAAGTGAAAAAAGAAAGAAAAAGAAAAAAAATTTGCGAAACAAGTAATGAATGAGATGAAAAGGAAAGCAAGAGAAAAGAAGAACATGAAAGAGGCAGGAAAGAAAAAAAAAAAACAAGTGCAAAACAGACATTTCACGGAAAAAGAAAACTAGAAGGTAGAAAGTGAAAGACAAAAAAGCAGAGGAAAAAAAAAACAAAAAAAAAAAACAAAAAAAAAACAAAAATGGTAACATTTAATACAATAAAAATTTCATGAAGAAAATTAAATTTTTAATCTGAAATAATTTCTTATTACGATAAGTTGAGTCGAAACTAGTATTCTTTTTTCTATCTAGTTTTCCAACCGAAAAAAATAGTTACTGAATCGATTCCTCTCTGAGAACAAAATTTTTCTTTCACGGGACTTATTGATCTAGGCTTTCATTGCTTAATATTATGAAAAATACGGATAACAACTCAGACACGTGTATTCACAAAATAATGTTTATAGCATGCATATATATATATATATATATATATATATATATATATATATATATATATATATATATATATATATATATCAAGGTAATAGCGTATGTAAATTATTCATTTTAAAATAGTTCAAATATCATAGAACTTCCTGTGGTGAGGATGTGAAACCACCCGCCTCTCTCCGCATATATATATATATATATATATATATATATATAAAAGTGAACATAGAAGTCAACACTTAGAGGCGACAGTCTGTTTCATGCTATATGCAATCGTCAATCGTGGCTTGACGATTGCATATAGCATGAAACAGACTGTCGCCTCTAAGTGTTGACTTCTATGTTCACTTTTATATTTACACACGCTCTATCTCTGATATTGAGCACTTTATTCCATAAATATAGCACACCTTAAGACTATATTTCTTTATATATATATATATATATATATATGAAGAAATATAATCTTAAGATGTGCTATATTTATGGAATAAAGTGCTCAGTATCGGAGATAGAGTGTGTGTACATATAAAAGTGAACATAGAAGTGAACACTTAGAGGCGACAGTCTGTTACATGCTAGATGCAATCGTCAGGCCACGAGTGCTGTTATTTTTCTCGGCTATTTATATATACGGGTTAGTGTTGCATTGTGGGTAGTCCATTTTGGCGGTTATTTTACCGGAAGTCGTTTATTTGTTTATTTATTTATTTGGGTGAAATTATTTTGCTTGTTTTTATTTATTTTATTTTTATTTTTTATTTTTTATTTCTTATCTTATATATTTATTTATTTACTATTTTTATTTTAATCGGTGTTTTTATTAACGTAATAAAAATTTGTTTATATCGCTTATTTAATAGTTTTGTTTTCGTTTGGGAAGATAAAGCTATGTATTCAGTTTTGGGATTGATTGTTGTAGTTTCTTTTATCGTTATATAACAGTTATAGTTATTTTTTTCGTCCGATTTTTGGTTTGATTTTTATAGTCTAACAAATTTATTTTGCTTATTTTATTGTCATTTTGTTTGTTTATTTATTTCTATTTTTTTTTTAAGTAACGTAGTAAAAATTTGTTTTCATGTCTGCATTTTGAGATGAGCTCGGATCTTTTATTTTATAATTTATTTTGGTCTGCGAAGTTAATGATAGCTATTTTTTCCTCCAAGCAAAGTTTGCAAGTTTTGATTGGTTGTTGTAGGCTGATGATATTTTTCTTATTTTCCACGATATTTTTGGTGTGATGTGCGTTTTGTTTTTAATTTCCCAGATATACTTAGAAAGCATTGTGCTGTTCGCATATTTACTACTTGTGAAAGATGTTTTGCGTGCATAATTTCTTTGTTTCCAGGGTCCTTCAGTTACTTCTATTTATACTTTTTCTTCATTATCTGGTGATTTTATCGTGGTTTGGTATATTACATTGTTTTGTAAACAATTATCGTTTCAGGGACATTCGTTCTTTATTCTGCAGTTGCACTTGGGTTTAGTTTGTTCGTGTGGTTTGTCGAAAATTTTCTTGTGATTTTTATTATTCGTGCCATTTTCTGGGTGCAAATGTAGCTGATTTTTACTGGGTTTTGTTGAATATTTTGTGTAGGGTGCGTGATTCTTGGAAGTATTTGTGTAAGTATTTGAAGAGTATTTTTCCTACGAATGTTTTTACGTTTTTGCTGTACGGTGGGTTGAACCGTATAATATTTCTTTTCCTGTTGGCGTTTTTTGTGTTCTGTAGTGATTTGTGCATTTGCAAAAAATGAACGGATCTCTTGCTGTCTGCAGTGATAAATAAAACCATCATTTAAGAAATAAGACTTTAGATTTTAACAATTACTTACAGTTTATAAACTATTACGTAGTCAATAATGAAAGTCATTATATATATATATATATATATATATATATATATATATATATATATATATATATATATTGGAAACCTACGTAGATCTATATTTGTACTTAATTCTGGATAATTGTATATATCTTTTTATATATCTACATATGCATACACTCATACATATATAAGATAATAAAGGAAAGGACAAGACGCAAATGTTTTAATTCTAGGCATTTAGTTTTTGAGCCAAATGGAGACATTTTAACAAAGCCGAAAGGACAGAAACGTTTCCACATAAACGGATTTTCTATTGTAGTTTCTTTAATTAATATTGCATATCACTGTTTTTATGCACACACACATACACACACGCGCACACATAGACACACAGACAGACAGAAAGATACAGAGATATGCACGTAAGCACACACACGCATACAGACACACACACACATATTCGTCCTGGGTATGACGCTAAACTACATCCGCGTCCTGGGTAAGACTATAAACTACATTCAACAGCAAGGCCTCTTATCAGGAGGTTTTGATGAACTCTAAATTGCCGGTGTTCCCAGGTCAACCCTGGCCCGGGGTGGTAGCATGTGTTAGAGTCCCAACTATGGGTAAAAAGGTAACCCAAAAACTGAGCCAAAACACTATGAAAGTGTAAAAAGAGGTTTTAATACCAGAAATCCTTTATAAAAAATTACTACCAGCAATACACTTTTGGAAAAAAAAAACTACCAGCAATAAAAATATTGAAGGCATAAAATAACCCATTAAGGTTGATATGCCGTAAGCCAAACCAAACCAAACCAAACCAAACCAAAACAAACCAAACCAATCACACACACACACACACACACACACACACAGATATATATATATATATATATATATATACATATATGCAGAGATATAGTTTTAAAGTTTTCTACATTTATGGGATAAAGTGCTCAATATCAAAGATAGAGCGTATGTAAATATAATTATAAAAGTGAACATTGAATTCAAAACTCAGAGACGACAGGCTGTTTCATGCTAGGGGCAATCGTCAGGCTATAATATGGCACAAGTCCAAAAATGGGGATAGAAAAAGGGATGGTCTTCATCTGTCTTAAGTTTAAACTAAGCTAGCCGCAAACACTGACCCAAACAGACAACAATATTGCTTAAACCAAAACAACGCTTTCATACTTACCTTTCTTACTACAGTCGCCATAATACCACATTGTCTCTATGAAAGTACAGACAGTCGATAAAGGAGAATGGGATAGATTTGCGAAACACATACTTCCGCCTTCCCCTTTAAGGAAAGCTTCCTCCGAGACCACAAATTGAATGCAATCTCGGCCTTCCCTCGTACCTCCGACCAATTCATTTCCAACTGGATATCTGGTCCGAAACAGACGACGAGTATCTTTATCGGATCGTCGATCCAGAGGAAAGGACCAGGATGAGAGACTCCCTTCCACGCACCCAACCGCAACCCAACAGACTTATCGCTGTTGATCTTAGCCCCTGTCACCACCCGTACACACTGATTTCTATACTGACTTCGTCAATCTCGGTCCTGCTCGGCACAAGAACCGATACGTCGTCTGCATAGACAAAATACTTGGCCGAGGTGGTAGCATCAGGTAGGGCAATTCCGCGTAGAACCGGATTCGCTTTTAACTTGCGAAGGAAATGTTCTAACGCAAGAACGTAAAGCATATGCGAAGGGTGACAACCTTGACGAATGGAACGAGACAATACGAAAGGTTCCGATCGTACCCCATTCACTTCCACCAGTGTACTGGGAGTTGCATACGGATGTCGGATCCTGATGCGCAACTACAACCTGAAACCGGCCGCCGAAAGGACAGCCTATAAAGATCGATGGTCAACACTATCAAAGGCCTTGGACTGATCTAAAATGATCAGCACGAATTCACAGTCGACCCTACACGATGATCAAGCACAAGTCTGCTCGGAGCCAATCAGACTAGAGAGGACCGCCTGCAAACGGTTGGATAAGATCTTTGACAAAATCTTTAACTCTGTATTTAACATTCTTCAAGGGCGAATTTATCTAACCCATTCCCATCGTTCTTGTCCTTGCACAGCAACTTGATCATACCCCTGGGGAATAGTTGAGGTATAGACCATTACTTCATCAAGTTGTAAATCAGTTCCAGTAAAGGAACAATAACGAGCGACAGCCGACTCTGTGATAGGACCCTCGCACTCAGGCACTTCAGCTGCCTCAAGACAGGGAAAGCCGGCTAAATAGACGTGGAACTGAGCAGGGCCTAGACCGGCCTCCATAGTGAAAATTTTCTGAAAGTAATCACATATGCCCGCCTCACATATGCCCGCGTTTGTAGTCAGGGTCCTCTTATCCGTCAATGTGATGCACGTGATATGTCGCCTAGACGGATTCCGAGATTCTTTAGCCCGCAATTCAGCGACCATATTCGTGGCCTCATAGGACATTCTTTTTAACCTAGTTCTGACTACCAGAGCTTGATCTTTCTTGATGTGCAAGGAGGCTAACTCTGCCGTAGCTAAGGATATTTCCCCACTATCACATGATTTAACTGCACGATCTACCTTTTGCTCACAAGCGGTTAATTCCCTCTGTATCATTAGTAGCAGGTGATCCCGGATATCATGCTCACCGAAAAAAGGAGCAGTTTAATTTTCACTAGCCAGCCATCCTAACCTAACTCATCTAAGTGTTCACGGACCCGGAGAAGCCTATGATCCGAATAAACTACTTAATGGAAACTTGGACACCCTAAAAGATATACATCGACACTCCCAACAAAGACTCGGTCGAGGTAACTAGAAAGCACCGCAGCAGCCGATCCGCCACTATTTGTCCAAGTCCCTACTACCCCACCGGGGGTGCTCAATATGATTCTTCTCGACAAGATGGAACTTATTGATAAATTCTCGAAATGGTTTCACGCCCTGGTTTTTACCCGAATATGACCCTATACGATCTATTCGGGGTCAAGAACGGCATTCCAATCCCCCGTTAAAACTACCCGACGGGATAACGTCAAAAACGATCGATCTGCAGAAACAAGCAGGCCGCTCGGAATTTTCATTGGGCGCATAAACCTTTATGAGACGAAGAGCCTTATCCTTTAAGGTAAAATTCAGCACAATAAGCCTACCCACCGGAGCTGCGAAGAAAAGAGTACGTGTAGCCTTGAGACACCTCTCGAACGGCCATCAAAACAAGCTGAATAAAGGGAGAACCCTCCAGACAGAATGCCCTCATAGTCATGAGTAGAAAACCGGGTCTCCTTTACAAAACAAACATTCACCCCCGAGGCGATGAAGGTCACGAGAGAGCCTCGCCCTGCGAGACTCCTACCTCAGGCCTTCGGCATTCATACTTGCTAACCAGAGTGCCATAATGAAACTGATTAAGGTTGCTCTCCTGCATTGAACATGACCGGGGATAGGACACCGACGGCCTCTCCCATTGAGCCAGTATCAGTTCTGATAGTTCTATCAGGAGATAGACCACCAATGTCCACAGGGACATTAATTTGTGCTCTATATAGGGAGGGGTGAACAAAAAGCGGGAACCTCCCTGAACAGAATTGATTTATTTTTTTCTCATTATCAATGAAAGCCATTGGAGAGTAGAAGTCGAAATCGCTATTGGCTTCGCGTAACATAGCCGGTGCGCTTTCCCACCCCTTC
>OZ010577.1:128099254-128111125 GCA_963932145.1 Acanthosepion lycidas | reverse complement strand
ATCAATTTTTTAGTGTTTTTATTAAACTGATTAAAAAGACGCCATAGTTTTCGTATTTTCTTTTATTTTCTTAAGTACATTTATTTTCGTCTAAGATCATTTTCCCGGGTGAATTGCTATGGCAAAAAATTAATGTAATTGATAGATGTCAATATTTTTGTAAATACTGATGAAACGTGTTCCGTTTTAGTCAATTTAAAAATTAACTTTAAGAATATGTTGTATATTTTTATTATTAATTTTTTAAAATACTCAACATGAAATTTTTGTAAAATTTGACCGTCCCAAAACATTGTTTTTATAGGAATTTTAAAACACTGTTGCTATACTCATAATTAACCTTATTTAAAGTTGGTTTCATTTTTTATATGGAGAGCAAATAGTCTTTGGAAATGTTTGAATCCATGTCTTCCGTTTCCAGCTATAAATTAGATGGCAAGACAGACTGAGTTCTATAGCTTTGCCTGCTAATCAGGAAGAATTGGTAAACTACTGCGGGGAAATTTTCAAATTCTCTCTTCCAACATGTATTGAGCAAGAATAGAAATGTATGCTCATAAAATGAACATGAGATTAATATCTTAATATGCTGATGCGCAATCTGCAACAAATGGCGTTTTTTTTTTGTTTTTTTTTAGAGAAGTTAGATTACGTTACTTCCTATTTCTCTTTGTCACTTTGCCCTTCAAAATATATCTTCTCAGTGTCAAATTCTCTTGGTCATCTGTCCTCATTCGGTGACCAACAGAATACAACCGTCTCTTTTTGAATCTTTTTGAATATGTATTTTTGTTTCTATTTCCCTTAAAACGTTCTCGTTGCTCACATACACAGTCCGTGATATTCTTAGTGTTCCTCTGTAAAAGTACATCTCGAGTGCCTCGAGTCTGTTCTTCATCTGTGAGTAAATTTCCAGCATTCATTAGTATACAGGAAAATTGATATTATTCATACAAAATGACCCTGTTTCGTAATAATTTCTTATAATTTGGAAGACACATCTTTTGGTATACTAATAAATACTAGATATTATTTAGTTTGATAAGCGGGTGAAGACGAAGATTACTGCAATCAATTAATTCGCCGAGTATTTTATTAAATTGTTAGCATATGAATCTTTATCTGTTAACAGCGGAAAGAAGATTGCATATAGATAGCGTGTAATTAAGTGCAGAGATATATGTGCAAATGTCGTTATATTCCTTCCTCCTAATCATTTAAATGAGGCGTTTAAGACTTTAGACGCTGTCAGCATTACGGCGCTTATTGAGACTTTAAGGAGAAAGTGTTGGGTTATGTTCAGCGCGGTAAATGGCGAATAATCAGAGACGTTACTACATATTTAGTTATTATTGAAAACAGGATTGTTTTCAATGATATAATATTTGATTAATAAACAGGAAAATGGAACGGTTCACCGAAGGAATAGTCAAAAATAAACTATGAATTAAATAATCAAATGACTGAAGAATATCTGCTGTATGTCGTAAAGACGTGTCAATAACGTACAATCCTGAATTAAGCTATTTTCAGAAAAGGCCAGGTAACGAAGCAAACCATTTGAAAATTTATTTCTTTTTGAATATTTTGGATAACAGTTGAATATTTTGGATAACAGTTTATATGTATGATACATAAATCTCAAGGTTTTTTTTGTATGCGTGTATGCTAGAAGCACAGAAATTAAAACTGAGTTATCAAATATATAGTATTCCATTATTAAAATCTACCAACATGTTTCTCATATCATCACCAATTTAACAGTTATTTCTAATATAACTTGCATGTCTTATATTATCTGGGATTTTTTATGTATTTTGCGATTTATAGTGACATATACTTTAAGTGTTGCTTTCACCACAGTTTGAAATTTTCCTTCTCTTAGATTGGTTGCCAATGAAGGATAGATAATACAGAGTCCCATAAGCTGAAGGTCAGTTGAAATCATAGTTGTCCTAAAGGTAAGAATTTAAACATGTTGCCGATTAAAATTTTTGATTTTAATAAAATTTGTATTGTAAAAAATGACCTTCTCATATTAAAAAGCTGTAATAACGAAATTTTATGGAACTGTAGATACAACTAATATGTGTAGTTATTTTAATCCAGCTAATCGTTAAATATTTATAAGGTTGACATACAAGTCTATCGTAGCAAGGCTCAACTTGATACTGGTATTTATTTGAACAAAAAGTACAAATTGTGGCACAAGGCCAATAAAGGGGAGGGGTAGAGGCTGGTCAACACTAACTATCTTATACCTAGCTAATCAGATTCGCGACCCATTCGTACATTACATTTTACACATTCACCAAAAGAACTCGTCCATCACCAAACAATCCTTCAACCACCATAATACCACGTGCTCTCAAGGGAGACCTACCAAAATCGCGCCCCATACCATGAAAATTCTAATGATGATATATATATATATACAATTCTAATAATGATAAAATGAGAGGGGAGGGAAATGAACCCAATAATAAACTTAAAATAAACACAAATACAAACTAAACATAATTGATGTTAGTAGGGACCGTCCAACCCATAAAACAGAGAGGCCGCTGTATTCTGCCCAGGGGACAAAATCAAGAGACGCTCTCGCTAAGGGAGTGGGAAAAAGTATAAAATATTAGGCTGGAATGGGAAAATATAAAACTGACCCAGTCGAGATGAAAATGGGGCGGGGGTCAAAACAAACTGGGGAGGATGGGAATCTCGACTTGGATCATAACCAAAGAACGGCCGGGATGCAGGCCAGGAACAACACTTACTCACATTAACTAGGTACACTGAAGCTTGTCTAACCTAACCAAGGGGAGGGTTCCAGAGGAAGCCATCCCGATGTGCAATAAGTTGACCTAGAAGAGAAAGTCAAGGCTAGCCCCGTTCACACGAAGCAAACTCGCTTCTTTTACCCACCTTTCGCTAAAGACTGTCGAATGCAATCGTTTTCTATCCGATCTAATCTTCATCTTGAGCTGATGCTCAAAGAATCGAATCAGATCGGAATGAGAAAGACGACTGCCTCGCAAGACTTCCTCCTTTCGCGTCGTCCAAATCACCATTCGAGCCGTGGCCATCAGCGTCAGAAACACCATCCGTTTCATCCCGGAATACGGGGGCGACACATTGTCACACGCGTATGCGCGATCAATGGACACAAGCTGTTCGGGAGCGAGACGAGCCGTCAGCTCGCCGACATGGTCCCATAAGGGGCGGACCTGGGGGCAATGGTAGAAGGCGTGCGCAGCCGTTTCCTTTAAGCCAAGGCCACACCGTTCACAGTCTGGCAAATCCGCCAAGCCCCATATGAAAGCCTTGTCGTTGAGAGGCAGCCGATTCCGAGCCAATCGCCAGCTAAGCGAAAACTCAGAGTTACTGAGGTAATCCGCCGCTGGCGCCCAAGACCAGTAGGAGCAATACTCCTCCTCCGACAAGCCGAGCGTATCTCGTAGGAGATCCTTTGCGGGCCTCTCCACTAATTCACGATAGAAGACCTTCCTAGGCCGAGAAAGGTCACTGGATCGGGGAACGGCCCTCAAGGCCGACCGACACTCGCGAAGGAAAACCGATTGATCCCGGGGTTTACGACCGCGCTCAACCCGCGAGATGGGGGGACTGATGGTAAGGCCAGGGAACGCGTCCCTAACAATCCCCTCCAGAATCGGATCTCCTCCAGTCAATGCACGGCGTAGGAAAGCCAACCTAGAGGCACGGATGTGACTCGGCAGGTGCGGCATTCCCAGCCCCCCATGACACGGACGTTTAGTGCAGACTCGTCTGTCGACCCGATTCCCGCGTCCCCTCCATAAAATGGAGGATAGCGATTGCTCGATCGCCTTCTTGTGAGTCTTACAGAGAGGAAGTACGGACAATCGATAAAGAATCGGGGGAAAATGTATGTAGCACACACCTCCGCCCTGCCCTTCACGGACAACCTCCGTCGATTCCAAGTCTGACCGGCGGAATCGACCTTTGCTCGTACTTCAGACCAATTCTTCTCCAGCTGGATGTCAGGCCCAAACCACACTCCAAGAATGCGGACAGGACCGTCTGTCCAACCGAAGCGGCCCGGAAGGGCGACCCCCTTCCAGGCACCTAACCGCAAGCCGGACGACTTGTCGCGGTTTATTTTGGCCCCTGTCACCTTCTCGTACCGATCAAGCGCCTTCTATACCACCTCAATGTCGTTGCGGGACGACACGAAAGCAGATACGTCATCGGCGTACGCGGAAACCCTGGCTCGAGACCCTCCAGGAACGGCAATTCCACGTAGGGCCGGACTGCCGGTCTCGTCCTTCAGCCGGCGAAGGAGAGGCTCCAACGCCAAAGCATAAAGGAGAGGCGACAACGGACAACCATGACGAACCGACCTAGACAGCACGAACGCGTCCGACAGCCTTCCGTTCACCTGTACCACCGCACTGGGGGAGCGATACAGGAGGCTAATCCAGCGGCAGAAGTTGGGTGCGAATCCAGCGGCCTGCAGGACAGCTGCAAGGTAGCGATGGTCGACCCTATCAAATGCCTTGGACTGATCTAAATTGATCAGCGCGGCTTCTTCGTCGTCTTTTACACCCTCTATGATCGTGCGGATCAGATGCAGGTTGCTCTGAATTGTTCGGCCCCTCACAGAACAAGTCTGCTCAGGTCCCAACAGAGACTCGGCAACTGACTGCAAACTCTCCTGCAAGATCTTGGCCATAATCTTTAACTCTGTGTTTAGCAGAGTTATGGGCCTGTAATCATCTAGGTTCCCCCCACCACCTTTGCCCTTTTTCAACAGAGTGATCACACCCCTGGTGATCCGGTTGGGGATGGACCCCGACCGAAACCAGTTGTTGAACACTGCAGTCAAAATTGGAACAAAGATGTGCGACAGCCTCAAGTACAATTCATAGGGCAAACCATCCAGACCGGGCGACTTGCCTCTGCCGACCTTCTTCAAAACCGCGTAGACATCGCCCTCCGTAATCTCTCCCTCGCAGCTAGCCGCTTCAGTCGGCGAAAGCCGAGGAAAGTCAGCCAAATAGCTACGAAACTCCTCCTCACGGAGACCAGGCTCCTTGGTAAACCGGTTCTCGAAATGGCGCCGAAACGCTCCGCACATGTCGTCAGTGGCCCGAAGAGTACGCCCCTCCGGGGATTTGACTTCACGAATGTAACGATCGCCACCTCGACGGACATCTTCCCTGCGCAGATCTGCGCCCAAGTTCACGGCTTCGGAAGACATCTTGCTTAACTTATATCTAATTACCTGACCCATGTACCGCTCGCTATTCGATCGATCCAGGGCCTCCTTAGCTAAGGCTATCTCTAGGGTATCCCCCCAGCCACCGCCCGGGAATAACTAGCTTTAAGCGTCTTCACCTTTTCAGCTCTATCTAGAGCGAGCCGTTTGCTGAAATCAGTGGTGAAGGACCTAATCCTACATTTAAGGCGTTCCCACCACCTATTACCGATAACCGCCCCCACTAGCTCCCGCTGCACTAGTCTAGTTAGCTGCTCCTGGAAGTCCCGCCTGTCCAGTAAAGACAGATTGAACTTCCAGTACCCAGCCATTCTAGGCCTATTGTCTAACGCCACCCGGGCACAAACGAGTTTGTGATCCGAATAGCCTACCCAGTGGAACTTAGGGCAATCTAGTAGTTCTATGTCGACTGTTCTCACTAACATTCTGTCAAGGTAGCTAACCACCTTGTCAAAAGGCCAATTAAGAGCCCACGTCCACATTTTTCCCTCGGGATGATCGACCCGGTATCTATCGACGAAACCATAATCGTCGATCAGATCGACCAAGCTGCGATCGCCCCCTCTCCCGCTAGCACCCCGCCCCCTGTTTAACTTGGGGTCCAGGATGGCATTCCAGTCCCCCATTAAAACTAGGCGCGTTGAATCCACCGGGAACGGCCCCAACCGCCGAAAGAACGAGACCCGCTCCCTCTGGTCATTGGGCGCATAAACCGCAACGACCCGGAACGAACCACTTTTCACGGCAATATCGGCCACGATCAACCGGCCCTCTGCATCGGTATGCACAAGGTCTACCTTCGCATCAAGAGTACGTCTGACAAGCAAAGAAACACCTCTGGCAGACCGGTCCCCGTATGCTGAATAAACGACAGTCATCCTCCAGCACACACGCATCGGAACTGCAAACAAAGTGGGTCTCTTCGATCGCGGCGACATCCACATCAAAGGACAACAGGTCCCGGAGCAGGCGGGCAGCCTTACCCCGATCCCTCAAGCCATTCACATTCAGTATAGCTAACTTAACTGCCATCGTCTAGGCCTGCAAAAAGAAAAAAGAATAAGTGCAAAAACCTTATACACGTACGGGGCGGAAATCTGCGTTGAGCAGGACCCCGACAGATTGCCCCAGACTGCCAGTGCCCAATTCAGTCGTCATACGACCGCCCAGGACAATACCGCCGACGTCAATAGAGTACATTAATTTAATAGCCCTATATAAGGAGGGGTGAACTAAAACCGGGACCCTCCCAGAGCAAAAGTTGCGCAATCTCTTTAAGTCGGGGTTGTCCAATTCGCACATTTTAATGTTCGGAAAGGCCTCCCTGGCCTCGAATATGTGGCTCCACACCTTCAGGTAGCCACCAGAGTCTCTGACACAGGTAATGACACCTGGAGCCTTTGGAAAATTACGGGGGTCTTCGACACTTTTGCCGTCCTCCTCCGTCGTTTTGTACAGCACCTCCAACAGGGCCTTCCTTTGTTTGGACAGGCCCCTTATGTACTCTTCTTTGTCAATTTTACAAATTGACTCGGGGCCCTTAAACATTTTCTTTTTCTTCTTTTTCTCCCTAGCAGGATGGGGAGGGGAGGAGGTGGACGCGTGTGGTGGTGTGTTCATCGAACTTTGGGAAGATGTGGAGGGAGAGGGAGGTGTAGCACGGGAAGGGGAAGAAAGGAAGCTCTTAATGCCGGGAGAGCAGGACGATCTAATTGGCGAAGTCTGGAAGGAGCGCCTCCTGGTTTTGACCAGACTGCGTTCCGCCCGGCTACGACCAGAACAAGTTTCTTGTGTTTTTCTTTCTTCTTCTTCTTCCTCCTCCTCCTCCGTCTCTTCTCTGCACCTCTTCAGAGACGCCACTCGAGGTGGAGGCATGTGTTCAACTTCCATCGGACTGTCTCTTTGTTCCTTTGGTTGCTGCTGCTGCTGCTGCTGTGGTTGATGTGATTGTTGTTGTTGCTGCTGCTGCTGTTTCTGTGGATTTTTTTTGGGTGACTGTTTTTTCGACACTTCTTTTCCCCTTTTTTCTTTTCCACCTGCTGTTTTGGTGCTGGTTGAGGCTTCTCCTTTTGGGGGGGGGGAGCTGGTACATTCTTCCCCTTCCTTCCATTTACAACCTCCTTCCAGGTGCCGTCAGCGTTTTTATCTGCTTCTGGATTTTTTTCGTTCACCGCTACTGCTGCTACTGGTGGCGTGGGCTGGCTTACAGGCTGAGGCTGTTTCGTTGGGCAATCTTTCGCCATGTGTCCCCGGACACCACACACCCAACAATTCGGTCGCCTGCCTTCCACCACTACCCACATCTTTCTTTTCCTGCAAACCAGGGTGTTGGGAATTCTCCTAAATTCTTCCTGGCTCAGGGTCACCTGCAGTTCAACGTCACCCGTGGCAATGTCGGACTTGTTCAGTATCGCTGTGACCTCCTCCACCTTTCCATACTGAGCGAAGAAGGCCCCCATTCTGTCCTCCGAGATGTCCACAGGCACTCCGTGGACTGTTATTTTAGTCCTACGTGTGCCCATGCATTCCGTTTGCAGCTTGAGGATTTTTGTTGTTAACACGCTGCCTGCCAACTGCTTCGCATCCAGTTCTGTTGGTAAGAGAATGTCCAACATTGCGTTTGACCTCCTAGCCAGCACCTTCGGATAAATTTTCAAGGTCTTTAGGACCTCTTCCATTGTCTCCCTGCTGACTCCGGTTAATTTCCGACTTTTCACGTCGGACGTCAGCAGGGAAATGATCTTATTTTCCACCGCTTCCAGTGCTTCAGGGATCGTAAGGAATTCATTTTCCTTAAACGACCCTTCAAAAGTCTCTCTTTGAGCTGCGTAGTATACGGCATCTTTTTTCTTTTTCGGCCTATTCTCAGACCAGGCCGAATTTTCTAAAGACACCGTCGGTGGTGTATTGTTTACGTTCTGGTCCATGGTGGCCTGCGACGACCACCACGACAGAACGAATGTCTTTTAAGTGTTAAAATAATATTTTTTTGCAGTAAAATAAAAAGAAAAACATTAAGAAAACGGTGGACAAACAAAAATAAATTTCAATAAAGGAGCAAACCAAGGAAAACAAACAAAACAGTGAGGGGGGGATAAAAAGGCAAGAAAGAAAAAAAAATGTACGACTACAGAAAACTCAAAAACAAAAGGCTTTTAAACAAAAATTAAAAAGAAAAAAAAGATTTGCAAAACTTATCAGATAGGTCAACACAGCTTGTCCAACTCACTCCAGAAACAAACAATCCGTATGCAAAGCTCTGACTGGTATCGTATAAAATCCATAAAATAAATAAAATACGATAAAAAAGACGACGTACGAACAAGACTTATCCAAACAGATAACTCAACTTGAGACTACTGCATAACCAAAACCTTAATGTAAAAAGTATATATGGTCTCGTCAGATGAAGGCTTTATTATGAATGACATGCATAATACTAATCTTGTTCAGAAATAGCTAAGCTCACGATTCTATACAACAGCTTTCTCACTTTAGTGGTTAAAAAAAGGGTGAAGCGTGAAGATCTTAGCGACGAACACTTTTCTCGGATTGGCGTTTCAGAATCAAAAGGAAAGAATTCTATCAGATAACAGAAATTACAACAATTAATGACTTTCAAAAACGCCAACAAAAATAAATAGAAAACAATTAGTTAAGGAAGATGCTGACTCTCCACACTTTCACACACAAAAGCCAAATAAGGAAATCCCCATTAATATTGGAAAGAGCAACTAGACTTAAGAAACCTATTTTCTTCCGCACTGTTGGCTGGGTTTTCAGAGTACCTCGACTGAACCTCTGCAGAATGATAACCCCCACACAAAATGAGGCGTCCTGAGCAAGTCCTCTGATCAGCAAGTTTTAAGGAGCCGGTAAATTTCTGGTGTACCCAGGTCCACTCTGATGCAGAGGTAGCACTTGTTAGGTTCCCAGCTATGGGCAAATAGCTAACCCTAAACTGGGATCAAATCACTGAAAGTGTAAAAATAAGTTTTAATACCAGTAATACATATTTGTAAAAAAGTTATTACCAGCAATGAATTTTGAAAAAAAAAAAATCTAACCAGAAATGCATTTTTGAAAAGAAAAAATATTACCAGTAATACATTTTTGAAAAAAATTATCAGCAGCTATAAAAATCTTGTTGTCATTAAATAACCCATTTTGGTTGATATACCGTAAAATAAAACAAACCAAACCAATTTTCTTTGTTTAATCGTTTCAAGAGAAATATTTTATAATTTTAAACCGATAGCAGGACCGACTGAACTGTCAATTAATGTGTCGGTAAATGTCATTTATTTTCGTTTACGAGAGTTGAATTTTGGGATATCGATCGGCTAGATGGTCATTTATAAGAACTGCTGAGAATAAAGTCGCAATTTATTGGGGTTTATTCGATATCAGCAGCAATCGATAAATTTCTACACTCCTGCTCCAGATTTTCGCTAAGATTCATACATTTTGAAGGCAGTGTTGACTGATGACATGTCTGTCATCCACAGCATAGATAAAAACAATGTGTGTCTTCTGGGACTCGTTTACATGCAAGTATGCAATCAAGCCAATTCCAACACCGGGGGTCACAATTAATGAAATACGGTTCTGTCTTCCTTCAGTTGATTGTCGTTTCGTGTAAGATATAGACCTGCGTTGATGGGCACTCCACATGAGTTCGGTTCACACTGGGTACTCTATATTCTCGGCCTTGTCCCTTATCTAAGCTACGCTTAGTAAATCGCTATATACCTGATTGACTTAATTGATTGACTTGTTAAGTAATATTTAACTTTAGTAGGTTATTTAAAGCCAGAAAATATTGTTGTAAATTAAGAAAGTTTTTGAGATAATAATGATTTGCTGATACACTTTCTACTAATTAACCCATAGTTTGGGGGAGAAGAGGTGGATTCATTTTTTAAAAGGCCATTTGGGTGTGTGATAACGAGCCTGACTGGAATTGGAACTCGGTTCTTCGAGTTCTAATTCCGAACAGTTATCCACTACACCATCGGCGTATCCAAGTTAGAAGGACGTGGTATCCCCAAGGCGTAAACGAATTTTGTACTTACCAATATCAATGTTGCTTAACTTCGGTGATCATACGAAAAGTATAACCCTACGAAACAGAGGCCCAACTGTTGACATTCTGATGCTGAATATTAATTCTCGCTCACCTTTGAAGAGAAAATTGAACATTTTTAGGGTTTTCCAGAATATTGTTCTGCTGTCATCACCATCATTCGAGCGTAATGGTGATCCTTCAGCCAATTCGAATCATACTTCCCTACGACTTTCCTCATGCCTTTAAAATAGTTGCCTTGATTCAGTTTCGATACATGAATTTTTAAAACGGAAAACGCATTTTTGAAGCTTTCATTTTATCTTTAATTGAAAGATAAATGATTAAATTTACTATTTCCATTAAAATATACTATGATATATTTCGAATAGAAATTACATTGATTGGCATCTCAAATTTTTGGTCGCTTTCAGAAAATCGAAAAAAATCGATATATCGGCCATTTTGACACATCTGTAAACAAAAGTTAATACACGGTTTTAAAAATCTTCCCAAAATGAAATATACTTCTCTGAAACTTTATTTGAGGATTATTAGCTGATTTAAAGAATAATTAATCTGATATGAATAAATATTATTTACTTTAAGCTTAAAATAACGGGGAAATAGATTTTTAAACAAATGCTAGCGGTGATTACGTGCTTATCACCGTCACTTCTCACTCATCGGTCACTTAAGAATTGATAATAAAATCTATCAATAACTTTCCTGTTCTTCTCCGAGACTTTATCTGTTAAAAAAAAATGACGGGTGAGCTCCTTTTTTATATAATTTTTAAGTACTCACTAATCTTAAAAATGTTGAAAAAATTCTCCGTAATCTAATTTTAGGAATGTTCAATTTAAATATAATCATCGCTCTTATTTTCTGATATTGCACGTGGATGCTTCGCCATACTTTCTTTACGTGAAATATACAAGGAACAAATTAAAACAAAAAATATTGGGTTAAACGACTTTTATTGAGCTTTTCAACTGATGATTCGTAAATATAGTTTTTACTTAATAACAATATCACCTAACTGGATTGAAGTAATGCAATACTTTAAACGATTTATAATATTATAAAATATTATAATTAAAATTAAAAAATTTAAACACTTCTTGTAAAAAGTCATTATTCATCGAATTTTGTTCTTATGATAATAGTGTTATAAATACATCTCATTTATAAAAACAATTAAACGCTTTTCAAATTATATAATGTCATCATTTTATTGCATATTCTATTTCATGATTCAGAGCAGATTTTCAGTAAAAGAGAGCCCTGTTTCACAAAAAAATTTGATGACTTAAATTCTCCAGTGAGTCCTGCTTTTACCTAATAAAAAAAATTGATATTGGAATTTAATTTCTTGAAATTTCATGAAATTAAGTAAGTAGGGGTGAGGATAACACACATAAAAATTACCAAGATTTCCTAGAAAAAAAATTAGTTTCATTCATTTGTGCATGAATCCTGCAGGTTTCATTAAAATCCGACAATTATTTGATTTTTGCAAGAATTTACAAAAAAATGGGTTTTCAACTGA
>OZ010577.1:127919254-128094254 GCA_963932145.1 Acanthosepion lycidas | reverse complement strand
GCGCCTTTTGGCAGGATTTGAAACTCAAGTTCCCTTTTGCAGTATAAATCGTTGTTAGATCCGACGTGCATTAACCGACTCGCCTACGAAGAGCTTCACGATTAAGCAAGCTTTTATACTGCGCTTATGTACATCCCCTTTCGTTTAGAATCTTAAAACTTCATATCTGCTCAGTTTTCTATCCAAAATGTAGACTAAACGATTCCTAAATACGGGTATCAACAGAAATAGCATTTAATGTAGTGAAAATATGTCTGATTAATAAATAAAATGCATTATTTATTTAGAAATTGTTTTTTCCAAAAAAATCTCCTGAGCCCATCAAGCGTAGGAATGAATACAATATGGGAACCAGTAATAAGTAGTGCGAGAGAAAAACAATAATAACGTTGCAATATGAGCTCTGGTAAAAATATGTAATGATAACAGCAAAAAAATGCAATATGAGCACTGGTATAAATGGTTGCTGAAGACATTAGGTTTATAATACCCAGAAATTCATACACAGATATCCTCAAGGACACATTGCCCAGTAAATCAAGGCGTTGGTTAGATCCAGTGACAGGACCCAAAAGAGTGTGAGTACCCAGTTAAGGCAGTGGAGAAATTTCAAAGTTTTCAGAGTAAGCGGTAACTGACATCCATTAAACATGGCACGTGGAACTAGAACTGTCTACCACACTGAGCGATAAATTAAGTGTTAAGTTCGACATTCCAACCACAATAAATATGGCGACAAAGATGTGGGCTATAGTCCAAATAATGTACATAATACCGCAACTCAGAATCATAGACAGCTATTTTCATATTGGATCATTATCATGGATGTGAGAAAGAACGTATTGCCCCACTGATATTAAACTATATTGGATCTTCATCATCGATGTGAGTTTCAATGTGGTTCACACCTGATATTATGCTATATAACATATTGGATATTTATCATCGGTGTGTCTATTAATGTTGTTCCCTGCTTAAATTATTAAATTGGGTATTTGATCATTACCATCGATGCTTGTATGAATGTGTTACCCTTATTTGAAGCTCTTTAACATATTGGAACTCTGTCATTGTTTTGTGTAGATCATCTTGGTTTGCCTCTGGTATTAAGCTATTTGCATGTTGTATCATTGTCATCGATGTTAGTATGAATGTGTTCCTCCCAGATAATAATCGATTTTTCAGATTGGATCTCTATACTCCGATGTATTAGGTTGGTGCAAAAATAATGTCGTTTTCTCACGTAACATATATGAGAAAACGACATTATTTTTGCACCAACCTAATAAGTATGGACGTAAACTATTTTACATATTGAATCTTTATCATCGACGAGAGTGTGAATATTGGAACTCACGGATATTAAGCTATTTTGCATATTGGTTTTATATCATCAATGTGGTTATGAAAGTGGTCTCCCTGATATTAAGCTATTTAACATGTTAGATTTTTATCATCGATGTTTGTATGAAGGTGCCCCACACTGATATTAATGTATTTTGCATATTGGATCTTTATCATCGATGTAAGTATCAATATGAATCCCCCTGATATTAAGCGATTTTGCATATTGGATTTTTATCGTCGTTGTAGTTATATGAACTTAGTTATACCTTTGATATTAAGCCATTTTGCAAATGGAATCTTTGTCATCTCAGAGGGTATGAATTCAATTCCCCTGATATTAAAATGGTTTAGCATATTGGGTCTTTATCTCCAATGTGATTATATTAACCTCGGTCTTCCCCTGATATTAAGCTATTTTGCATACTGGCTATTTATCATCGATGTGTGTATAAATATGCGTCCCCACGATATTAAGCCATTTTCATATTGTATCTTTATCATGAATCTGAGTATGTAAGTTTTTCCTGCTTGATATTAAGCTATTTTGCATATTGGATCGTTGTCTTCGGTGCGAGGCACGGTGGATTAATGGACAGCAACTCGGACTGAGGAATCGGAGATTCGTATTCTAGTCGAATCCATAAAATCCTGTTATTCCTCCCCATCACCTATTATGGGTAAATAACAGGACAGACCGGGTTCTATTCTATAGACTTGGATGGCAACTGTTCTACCGCAGAAAGAAATGGCAACCTGCTACGGAAAAAAATCTGCCTCGTCAGTCATGTATCGAACGATACATAATCACTTAAACATGTATCACTTATGCCACATAACTGACAGACTGATCATCGATGTGGGTATGCGGGTTGTTCCTTTTCTGATTTTAAGCTCTTTGGCATATTTATGGATCTATTTTCATAATCAACTGAATAATGTATCGTTCTTCTTACTAAAACATTTTCAAATTATTGATTGAATTCAAACATTGCTACAATGTGCCTTTTTACACTTTCTGGTAAAAGATGAAGAAAAATAATAAAAAAATGTACACGAAAACAGGCGAGAATCTCATAGTATAAACAAAAGAGCCATGCTATCAAACAGATTTCTTTTTACAATATTTATATATGAGTTACTATTCAATTACACGTAATGAGCTATTATAATCTGATCCTCTGAGTAGTCTTGTCATAAAAGCGAGCAGTATTCGGTTTTCACTGCTGATAAAAAAAAAAAAACGAAAGGAAAATGGTTATTTTTTGGAAATATTATATCATCGTATAAATCTTTATTCATAGAAAAGAACAAAAACATACTTGTTTTTTCTCCTTAAGCGAAAGACGAGATGCGGAATCTGCATTATTTGTAGTAAAAGCCTTCAAGAGTGACAGGTGAGGAAAATTTGATTAGCCGTTCTAAATGCTGCCGTCAGATTTATATTTTATTTCTGAAGTGATTCGTGTTTTCTTTCGTGATAAGGCACTCATGTCTCTTTATGTGCGTGTTGTGTGATTTGCTTGAGATTACGGTGTTCATTCCAAGACGATTTGCGTGAAATTTAGCGATGAAAACATAATTCTTTTCAAGAGTCATACGTGAACTTTAAATACTGACGGCGTTATTGGCCCAAACTTAGCTGAGGGCAAAAGTTGTCTCGTGGTGGAGAAAAATTAGCTTGAAGCTTGCGTGCATTTGGCTGACCGTGTGGCGTGCTTTTCTTTGTTTTTCTCTTGCTTTTCACAATAATATTTTTGTTTAGAAAAAGAAACGAAATATAATTGTCAAATTCAGACCGAGGCACTATAATTCTCTGCAATGTGATGTTTCTAAAAGTAAATGGCGTGGATATATTTGTAGAAAATACAAAATAGAGTATTAGGTGCTTCTTAAAAGAGGATTTTTTTACAATGTAGTCTGACAACTTTGTAGCAGTACACTCAACGCACCGTATTGCGGGCTTGTACCAAGCTAATATCTGTTTATCTTAATATTTACTATTCCATTCGAATTTGTATGCACATTTTGCTTGTTATCCTCATGTTTCGGTCGTTATATTCTCCTACCTTTTCATGTGTTTGCTGTTCTCAAAAGAATTCTCTGGATACTGGAACTTTTTCTTTGGTCTAAGGGTTGGAGATATTCTTATCCCACTGCTTTACATGTATTCCCCTCCAGGCTGTTTACTTTTGAGTCACTTTTCTGTTTCTCCCAATGGACCAGAACACGTGACCTTCATGAACTACGCAACCGTCGACAGCTACGGAACAAGATGTATTTATTGCAACGCTTTATTAATGTCTCTTGTACAATCCATTGGTATAACGATCAGAGTATGAATTCTAATATATTTACTCAGATGGTGGATTTTATTTTTAGTATTCTTTACGTCTTAATTAGAGTCTCCCAGAAAAATATTCATCTCAATCATCAATCTATTTCGGAAGCTTTTAGGGAACCAACAGAAAATGGGGAACATCATTGTGGTTTGAATGAAAATGTTCAGTTGAAAATTCAGATACAGCAGAAAAGTAAAGAAGGACAAAGGTCGACAGAAAAGGATCGCAATATTTATCCCAATCGTAGTTGTGGTTACAGAACATGATTAAGTAAATAGAAGTTCCAAAATCAGATGCTAGATAATGATACAGAAAAGATTCTTAGACTGAAGAGTTAACTGATATTTTATTAGCCAGAATAATGTGGTAACGAGCCGACCCCGTAGATTGATATATACTGGAATGAACAGGATCATCGGAAAGTTAACTGTTAGGTTACATAATGGAAAAATAATAGAAACTATAATAAAAAAAAGAAAGCTTCTTACTAACAATACAAGAAATGATCGCAAAAGCCAATCGCAAAAAAAAACTAAACCTTATTGTATCTATTTACATGTAGCCCTAGAGACAATACATTAACCTATTAATTGCCAAATTTTTTTAATGCGCATTTTTGGCCCAGTCGTCTTAGGAGTTTATTTATTCCTTATTATTAATTTCAGTAGTTACCATTGTCGTTTTATAGAAACTAGAATATCAAATATATATGGGAATAAAACATCAAAAAAAAATATACTTTTCAAAGTAGTCATTATTTTTCTAGTCGTGAAATGTAAAATTACGACAGAAAGTGTCTTCTTACGGCTAATAATAAAAAACTTTAAAGGCTAAGTGTTGTAAAATATACCTCTGCAAATGCAATGTCTGTAAGCAATTCAATGTAAATAGAAGGAATAACTTGAGTTATAAGGAATAACGTAGTGAGTTTAATTTTAACAGATCTCCAAATGGGGCTCATAGCAGGTAATGGGTTAATAAAAAATAACTATAGCCACCAACTTCATATTCTTCAATGCATATAATATAACTGATCCTGACCTGGAATCTCGACTTCATTCACTTTCTCACCGACGTGGCTTGGCTTCCCTCTGTCTTTTCTACAAATATTTTAATGGCAACAGCCCTGACGAGGTACTAGATTGATATCTAGGTCGTAGCCGGTTAATACTGAAATCGCTAAATGCAACCGCTATTTCTACTCCAATAGTTTTTCTCTCACTTTCCACCTGTGGTACTTTCTTCGCTTTAGTTGCTTCCCTGGTAAATAGAATCTTCCAAAGTTTAAATGCAACATCACTCGCCATCTTCGATCTTCTAAATCCCGTTCATCTATTGTCCTTTCGTCAATCTTCCCATTCTTCGTCACTCTCTGTAATCCCCTGAGTACTAGTGACATTTCTGAGCTGCTATTCGCTACTCTACCGTGCCTCCTTATATATATATATATATATATATCTGAACTCAATTTTATCTTTATACATTCTTTTTATAGATACAAATATTTAAGTAAATGCTCTGTTTATAATAAAAAGTATTAAACAACATTTACCGGCCTAAATGCCCGAGAAAATTGCATCGGAGGACGAATATTTCCTATGAAAAATTCTCGGATATTCAGGCCTTAAATATTGTTTAATAATGTTTATTATAAACAAGGCATTTACTTAAATATTTGTATCTATAAAACGAATGTATAAACATAAAAAATGTGTTAGAATAGTTGTTGGACTTTGTCCATTTCATTATATATATATATATACATACATACATACATACATATATATATATATATATATATATATATATATATATATATATATATATATATATCGTAGAATGTGAGTTATACCCGTCGTGGTTGCACGTTAATGACATGGTTTGATGCGTTTTCATTTTCGGTTTCAAATTCTCACAAAATATATCCGCAATTTTAAATATTCATAAAACAGTAAGTTCCGCTCTACAGCATCGCAAATTATCATACTTTCTCTTACACCGTTCGACAAATGTACAGACTTGGTTATAACATCCAAGGTATTCAGGAGACATCTTTCAGAAAGATTATCCACCATTTAAATCATTCGAGCTTTCCATATTCAATAAAGAATTCTCTTCTATTGAATAATTAGTCGGATCATTTCAAAGAAAAAGATGAAGGTTTGATTGAATGAAAGTGGATTGATTTGATATTTCTCAAAATATGACATTTCCTATGGGACAACAACCTTTATTTAAAGATTTAAGGAATTCGAAACAGTATAGATTGGGTACCTCGACGTAATGGTCAGCAAGCTCGGATGGCTAGAACAATTACGACAGAGTGGTGATTGTAGGGTTTGTGAAGTATATCTAAGCTACGCTTTGAGAATCACTAACACAGTAAGCTGTCAGTTTCACGCATAAAACAATCATTAGAACATTTGTTACTCCTCTTTTTGTCGGCTAGTGATTGCTTTCTTTTAGGCGCTAACATTTTAGATATTTAGGTCATTTCCAAAACAGGCTCGTGATAATTTGCGCTTAAACATCACGAATAAAATAAATCAATAATCTAATAATAAATTTATTAAAATTTATTTCAATATCTTTGATAAAATAATAATAACGTCATTAATATTTATATTGCATATAAACACCCAGTCTACATTTTGAATAAAAACTATTACGTATAAACAGTAAATCTAAATATTACGGTAATGTCAATATTTGTCGTTTTCTTATAAGACAACAATCAGTCATTCATTGACCGAGCCACCAGTCTTAAAGTCGTTTCGTATTGTATGAAAGCTTTTTCTGAAGTCCAGTAACTGTCATTGTCTTTCGAGGATTGACGAAGGATTTACTCCTAAACTTTTGTGTGATGTTTGCGGAAGGTCAACATTTTTAAGTGATTACTTTCTCTTCGAATTAAATATGCTACCCATTTTTACCTAGTGCTTTTGTCGGAAATTCTCAAGGAATGCAGTTATGTTATTTGGTATATTATACAGGTGACATACAAGTGATCTTATACTGGTGACATATTAATGAAAGATTTTGTGCTAGGCATGATATTCATTTGAAAGTTTTGATCTGATTAGACTTCTTAAGTACATGAGAGATTTAGGTTAATATTTTTATACCAATTTATGGTATTGGAGTTATCCACCCTTAGCACAGACTCTTCTTCGTTCAGTTGCCATATCTCTCATATTAAATTTTATAACTGACAAATATACTGAGGTATTTGAAATATTTCTTCAGTGTCCAGTGTAACTTCATTAAGTGGAGAATAATGGTTCTCCAAAACCTTGTAATCTTCGTAGTCTTTAGCAGGGTTTCTCCCTTCGCCAAGCCCCGGCACCCATCGCGCCATAAATTCACAAATGCTTGTGAAGTAGGTAGCCTACTATCTTCCCCTATGTCTAAGTTTTCCAAGCCCACCTTCCTCATTATATGTCCAACCAATTTCAGCTATCTCTTTTTGATTCTGATTAAGTGTTTTCTTTTTGTTACTATTTACTTTAAGACCTCCTCACTCCGTTCCTGAAATTCTCAGCAACCTTCCGTAGAACCAAATCCTTTTACCTGATTCTTTTTCGTTTGTGGACTATTAACTTCTGTACAAGAAGATTGATATCACGGAGTTTTTTATTGCTTTGTTTAAATTTTGAAATGTGTATTTCGATAATCCAATGCATGTTCCGACTTTGGCGGTACATTATCCATCGTCTGTTAAAATATTAGGTCGTTTTTTGACGTTAAAAATGCGTCAACAAACGACATTATTACTACATTATTTTTGCACCAACCTAATACTGGCCAGATATTAAAATTGCTGATATCCATAATTCTTAATTGGCATCTTGGGATACTTCCCGTGCTGTAAACCATATTACCTACTTCTTAGTTAATCCCTTTTTCCTGTTTTCTTTACCTGGTCTAGAGAATTCTGTAGTTTTCTTTCTTTCTTTGAATGGGGGTAAATATAAGACTTAACAAAGAGGCCGAAAGTACTCTTGATGAGTCTCAATAAAAACACCGTTGAGAAGGCAGAATAAGCATTGCAATAAACAACGTGAGTATTAGAAATAACGGTGGGATGGGGTGGATGGGAGAACGGCACACCTGATAAGTGAAGACTTTAGCGATAAGTGTCAGCTGACCTTCTAGCAACCTTTCGAAAATTAATTAAACTTTTTTTTTTAATTTACTGGTAAATCATTGTTTAAAATCCAATTCCACGCCATAGTTTCTGTTTCGGAAAAGTGTATCTTGAGTCCTGTAAATTTATTTTGAGTCCCATTTCTTTTAAATTTTCTATTTACCCTAGAGTGATTTTTCACATAGATATTAATAATAGTTAATAGCGCAAAAAAACTTAATTTATTGTATTCACCTGATTTTTGTGCAACATATAGACATGATTATATTAGCAGTTTCATTTAAAATTCAACTGTTTTTTTTTTTAAATTTTGGTATGAGGTTTATTATGGAGTTCTCGGAGGTGAGTTAAACGCAAAGAAGCCTGATAAATACCTAGATGGGTGACCGCTTGGAAAATCAATTGATGTGCGAGTAATATGTATAGGTAACGGCACAGAATTGGAAATTGCAGAGTCAAGTTCCAATTCCCGTCAGGTGTGTTATATTAACTGATGCTTAAATACCATTGAGAGACGTAAAAATACACATCTTTTTACTCCAGCTATGGGTAAAATAGTAGGACTGGTATAAGTAAATCTTTATTATATCCCAAAATTTCTTAGAAACTTAAAATATTTTCTGTCATTAAATAGACTGCAAAGCTTTGATAAACGGTAAAAAATAAATCTAAATACGTGGAAGAAAGTAAGGAAGTTACAGAGAATGCCACTAAGTGGGGGGGGGAGACTAATAATTAGCGCTGTGCTTCATTTTCTCTTAAACATTGGTTTCTCAAGACTAGTAAGATCCATTTATTGATTTTCAATTAATCTTTTTCAGTGCCATTAATTATGATGAATTGGAAAAACAACAACTTTTAGTTCTTTCCCTGTTAAAAAGTGCAAAAATTTATGGCTTCTTAAAATACTAAATTAAAACGTCTTTTTTATTCACTCGCGTGTAAGCAGAGTTTACGACAAATGTCAAAACATAAAATTGAATAGATCTATTTTTTCTCACATACTCACATATTCAACTCTAATATACCAGCGGATTGAATTTGTGAGTAAGAGAGAAAATATCAGAAGGAGGAGGAGTCCGGGTGGAGGCTCGGATTAAGGAAACGGATGGCCGGGTTCAAATTTCATTTGAATCCATTATATTCACTTACCTGCTAATACCCTTGAGAAACGTATGGATCTTCTGTATATATTCAATTGAAAAAAGAAGAAAATAAAATACTGCATAATAAAAAAAACAGATTTGAAAAGTAGGAGGGAAGATGTAAAAAGAAGTATAAAGACTAGAAGACTACTATAGGAAAAAAAAGTTAGTAGAAATAATAAACATACCAAAATAGCATTCTTGATGTTGTAAACACAAAAAAAAACACACTATTTACATTATTCGGACTCTTAACCTCATTTACATTGCCATATTCACAACGTTTCGGCCATTGTACGCTCCGGACTTCTTCAGGTGATTAGAATTTCGAATCGAAACATTTATTATTCTCCACGGAGATAGATTGTTTTAGTTCCACGTACCAAGTTATTTCCCTTTAACTTTCCAGATTTTGGCTCCCCACTCGGTCTAGTCACTGGAGCTAATCAACGTCTTTATCTCCTGGGCCATATGTCCTCATGGTACGTGGGACTAGAACAATCTACCCCGGTTGGCGGAATAAGGTGATCGGCTATAAATTCCAATCACCACATGAAGCCCAGATTGTACAACCGCCGAAACGTTGTGAATATAACAATGAAAATGAGCATATGAGTCCGTATAATGTAAATAATATAAGTGATCATAATACCTAATCTCAGAGATATAGACAGCCATTTTATCGCTAGAAGCTAGTCACTGGATCTAACCAACGTCTTTATCCACTGAGCCATGTGTCCTTGTGAATACGGCAATGAAGATGAGGATGACAGTCTGAATAATGTAAATAATATAAGTAATCATAATACCTCATATCACATACATAGACAGACAAAAACGACACACGTGTATGGATGTTTATTTATGAAGAAGAGTAGATAAATATCTATGCCTAGGCCGATACTATTAGGTAAATTTTGAATTAATCATTTCAAAATACAATAGTTGCCATTGATCACTGAGTGAGTCATCTGATTTTGTTGAAAGATAAATATTTATGCGAAGTTATTGATTTTCATTATTAAGATGCAAATGTTGGCGATAAGTAAACTGAACATAGAATTGGGAACAGTAGGAATATTTTAGTCCAACATCAAGCCGAAAACTCTACCCTAAAAACTACAGTCATACTCGTAAATAGTTTTATTAACTAGAAACTTGCATATGCCCGGGGCCAAAAGCAATGATAAAAAATGGCTTCAATTTCATCAAGCCTGTAGGTGTTAGTGAACATAACTGATTTCATAACCTCGTGGACTGGTGCGACATAATCGCAAAGAATTGTACCATGATTCTAAGATTATCAAATTTTCGTCGGATAAAGCTAAGACCGTTGCTATAAAATTCGCTTATAAATCTGGATAGGAGGACAAGGAGGACTTTATCCTACCGCTACCCTACAGAGTACAAGCTTTGTATATAATCTAGATAGGATTCCAGACTTATTAAAAGACTTGACACTACGAGGACTACTGGTCTGCGTAAAAGTCTGGAGTTGTTCTCAAGAACCTTGGTCTATAATTATCATGACTTTGAGTGACTGAAGCAACAGGTAGCTCTTAGTGAGGACTCCTTTTTCCGAAGCAAGAGGACTGGCGCTTAAAGAAATCACAGAGAACACTGCCAAATAACAGGAACTATATCTCTTACAGATTTTCAAATGCAGCCCCCTCTAAAATGTAACTGAAATAAAATAGAATGACAAGTTTCTGACGTTCCATTTCAAGGAAGACACCATCGGTACTGGAAAGATTAGTATCAATTAATGAACTTGAGCGACTTATTGTCTAGAAAAATAGTTTTAAGAGAAACAAATTGTACGGTTCATACGAAAGAAAGCACTGGCCGCTCGGTCAGTTAATTTGGAAATTTTCTTTATGAGGAAAAGTCTGATATTACCCTCACCATTACCAATGTTGTTTTGATCTCAAGAACTACAAGTGTTATTTTGGGAAAACACAAGACAATACTTACTGGAAGCTCGTGGATTTATATAATATATATTTAGGAATACAATCTCGTTTCTTTATAAAAATAAATATCGTTATATCTTGAAAGACAAGTTTTGTTTTCGTTCATTTAAGATTAAAAAAATCACTTTCTAAAGCAATAACTGAAAGAAGTGTCAATTAAATTTACTTAAAATATGTAGGAAAAATCACGAGAACCATTTGTATTGTCTTGTGTTTTCCCAAAATAACAATGAAAAAATACAAGTGAAGGAATTGGTGAAACGGGTCAACAAATCAAACCCTTCACCTAAATATTGACAGTGTTATATATTTTCACTTAGTGTCAGTGGTCGATGTGTGAACTGACTACCATCAAAAAATTGCATTGATTTCGAATGACATTTTTAACGCCAGTAAACTTTGCCCATTTGCATATTAAGAGAAAAAACAATCTCGTTCCCATTTATTTTTATTTTAAATTTCTTGACTTGTATCTAACATTATTGAAGGAATAAAAACAGAAAAAACAAACAAAAAAACCCCTATAAAACCCAAAACATTGGTAATAAAACATTTGATTTCATTAAAGTAAAAAACGGTAGAAATTCAAAATACGAAATTTAATTGTCTAGAATTCTATGAATGGGAAATACTTCAGGTGAGAATTTTCATCCTGCTTGGTTGCATTATTAAATATCATGTTATATATTCTTCAGCGTCGATCAACATTTGTAATTCGCAAATGGGCAATTATCATTATTCGAGTAATTGTTCGAAAAAGTTGCTTTTATTTCAAAACTACCATTGTTCATCGACAATCAAATACATAGCATGGATAGAATCAAAGCATATAATAATAATAATAATAATAATAATAATAATAATAATAATAATAATAATAATAACAATAATAATAATAATAGTCAAACCATATAATAATAATAATAATAATAATAATAATAATAATAATAATCAAACTATATAATAATCATGAATGCGTATTTATTTATATATTTACTGACTAACCTGTACTGTGCAAATCAACTTAATTTGATAGTACCAGAGGTAAATGGCTGCAATTGTATAAGCGCATCCGCCATATAGCTTCATCCCGCATCCCACTGTCTAGAAATGTCTGTCTACGTCGCCGCTTCCATGCATCCTGCGTTGATATACTAAGATACTCTCCCAGTCATCTTTTTTATGAATGTCCTTCGTAAGTGTTTTGATATGTTTTTGACAAAAAAATTCCATCTATAAGACCTTCATGTGTGGTCGTTTCTCAGGCTTAAATTGTTGCAATGTTTTAGATATTCAGTAAATTTCCTATGGCTGTAATAACTTTCAAATAGTATTGCATTGTTACTAAATCTAATAATGAAAAGAAAACAAGGATGAAGCGTTAGAGTTTGATTCAAGTGTAAGTGCAAACGCGTGAACGGCCCGCTCCTTCCTCGCACGTTTACTGTAGAGCTGGGGGTTAATAAGAGGTTCTTCGGGAATTTTCCCCTTTTAACGCTTCAGTAATCCTTGTCCAACAATCTTTGCATCAACGATAGCTCGAATGCCTATTTAGGGTGGAATTATAAGAAGAAACTATTGGCTAAATGGCAAAGAGCGATTTTGAATTTAGATCGTCGCAGATTTTGTCCACTGAACAGAAACAATCTAAACCAAGCCTTTACGTAATGCAACTTGCGTGTCATATGTAATTTACATGACAAATATGGAAAGCATCAGATAAAAAAAAACAAAGAATTATGATCGGACAACGGGATTTTGAACAGATTTTCGTGGTGTTTTTTTATACGCAGGGAAGCGAAGAGGACTAAAACAACTCTATCTTAATTTTTACACGATGGCAATTTTGTGCGATATGTTTGAAGAAAATCGGCTAAAAATGAGGAAGTTACAAAGATTTTATTTTAAGTAGTATGAAAAACCCAGTTTTTTCACAGAAGTTTTTTTATTTTTTGTGTGATGACAATGTCACTGGAAAAATATCAAGCATTCTACATAAACCTCGTAACATGAGCATTAAGTGCAAAGAAGATCAGTTCATCCAGTAACAATTTTGTTCGCGTGAAACTTTGCCTTGGTTTCTTCAAAAAGTTGTACCCATTTTCAGTTTTAGTGATTTTTCTGCAAAACCAAGTCGCTGGAATTTGATACCTTGGTCTTGACCTACATTGGTAAATTTGCAATGATTCATTTATTCAGCAAATACTAAATTGAGATGAGAAATGAATACTTTATGTCTTTATGGTAAACGACGGTGTTCAATCTCTTGATCATGACCCTATACCAAAATTGTACCACCAGCAGATTATATTGACTGTCTGTTAGTAAACCTTTGGTGTTACCCATTGCAGCTCTGCGGAATCAAACCAGAGAATGACTGCTAGCAACTGGATATAAATGCACTTCCGATTAAGCAAAATGCGACCTACACTGCTTAATCAACGATGTCCAATTCTGCTTTATGACAGGCCACAGCCGCATTGAATTGGGATACGAGACTTGGCCACGTACCACCATATTTACCCGACCGCTCTCCCACTGGCTACCACCTTACAATGTTTTAAAGCCATAAATCCATCCGTCGCAAGTAAGAGATGCACAAAATACGTTCAATGTTTTCTTGGAGCTCAAACCTTTAGAGTTTTTATCGTAAAGTTAAAAATAATATTTCAGTTTGGTGGTAGAAACTTATAGGTTCTTATTTCGATTGATTTAAATACTGAGTAAAGACATTAATTCAGGAATAAATGTTGATTTTAAAGGTGAGCATTATTTTCCAAACAACCTCATAACAAGAAATTGACTTAGCGAAGGCATTGGCGTCTTACTTCATTTTAACCGACTCACTTCCACAACTCATTTACATATCCCAGTGCAACTTATAGATTTAACAACATATAAAGGAATACTTCACACTGAATAACCATAGATAGCTGATCCATCCCTCAGTCACATATGTCTGCTCGAACCGAGATTCTCAAAGTTGGTCTTCTTATGACACCTATAGCTGCATTTACATCGAAGATTTTGTCATGTGTTAAGATGAATCAATGCGAAGCGCTTTCATCCATAAAAATAGGGATTGTAATCTTGGATAATGTAAGCGTTGTCAGTACCATTCTTAAGGGCTTTATTTAGAGTCAATTCATTTATTATTCACATATAAACCTTTTAGTTATTTTTTGCAATATTTAATATACTTTCACTCTTAGAAGATTGTAAGCCTTCAGTTCTAAAAAGCTCTTCCGTCGCTACATCACCTTTTTTCTGGTGTATTATATTTCTGTTGAAATCATTTTTGGGTATGTAGTTCAATTGGTGGAATATAGAACTTATAACTGAAGTACTTAATAATTGGTCTAACTCAATATAGATAAAGGAATACCCAGAAAGATATATTTAATAAATTTTACGTCAACATAATATTTTAGAAGCAAGAATTAGGATTTAGATACCCAATGCTATTATTTTATAAATTTCCCTAGGTAATTTCATAACCGAAAATATTATATCGACAATATATCAAACTATATTTCTTTATTATCTCATTCATGGAAATCAAACCTTATTTTTATATCTGCATTGATGTATTCAGATTTTCTTTTTTGCTGTTTAATGCTTAGATTCGTTTGTAGAAGGAATGTTTGTAGTGGCGCAAATAGTCCTCACCTCTTGAAGAGTAGCTTTCTAATTTAAAAAATTCAAGAAAGGGTCGAAGTTTTTGACGTTACCCATTACAGGTCGGAAGTCATCTGTTGTTTCGAGTGGGATATTCCTAAGTGACTCAGCGACGGGTGAAAAAACAAATTCAAGTCTTTAAAATTCGCTTTAAGCATAAAATAAGTGGTCATTAAGAATATTCTTTCCTTTCTTCTTTAATCGAATTCACCCCAAGCAAGACACTAAAGCCGCTAAGAAAGAAGAGGTGTAGAAGAGTTAGGAAACAGAAACATTAATAATGAGCAAGAACAAAAACAGTAATCATGAGGAAAGAAGACAGCGATTGAAAATTTTTGATGATTAATTTTCTTTCGTAAGCATGGAACCGAAAGGGAGTTCCACCAGCGAGAATTGCAAGCAAAGTAATTGATTACATACGGTTACATCTGGCAAACTCAACTGTAAATTGTTGAGATCGCAATACCAATCTAATAATGGGCTTAAAGTAAAAAAGTCTAGATATCAGGGAGAAGAGCTCATTTGAACAGTTACATTGAAAGTATATATAGAAAAGGCAGCGCGAGATAACCTTACGGTGATGTGAAAGTAACTGATGCCTAGATATCAGATCAGGACTAATAATATTGCTGATTATTTTTTTGGGATTTAATCAAGGAGCTCAAGGTAAATAGCAGGGGCACCGTCTCATATGTGGCAGCAATATTCTAAGCATAGACAAATGATAGTCATAAAGATGTGTAGGATAGATTATGGAGTGAAAGATTCTTTAGCCCGACACAGTGAATCAACTTTCTTGTCAGCTGATCTACCAATGGATTCAATATATTTCCACTTCAAGTCAGGCGAGGAGGTTAGCCCAAGAAGGTATATTCGTCGAATGGCAGAGAAGGGTCTCTCAGATGATTAATGGAGAACAGCTTAATTTTGGAGACGTTAAAATTAACAGGCCATCTTCTGTCACAAGGTTTAGCTATCATCACTAAGGTGCATGTTACACATGCATCTCGAATACACATGCCGACATGATTAAATTATGTGTTTGAATCTTTTTACGATCATTGTACATATTTGGTACGAGAGTCTTATTATTTTCCTCTGTGGCAGGATTGTTTTCACCCACGCTTAAATTATGAAAAAGATGTACCCAGACAGTTATCTGAAGTGGAAAGCTTAATCTATTAGTAAATAATTCCCACTGGAGAAAACATTCCCCCCTGACGGATTATTCCATCCGTTTAGACTATTCCACACGACAATAAAATTTGGCAAAAAAGAGTACATTGATGCGAGGTAGACATGAGCAGTTCTTGCTTTGAATTCAATTTCATTAAAGCAAATATGAAATGGTTTTAAATCTTCGCTCGAACGTGTTCTAAATTTTTCGTCATGACTCTTCACTACTATACAATGACAGAATGATTGCGTTGAGATACTTTTTATCTCAACGTAAGAATTAAGAAAAATATAAAATCGAAATTTAAAACAAATAATTGTTAGCTGTTTAAAATATTTTCTGCAAAATCTAAGATGATTTTTTTTTTACATTTCTGCTTCTCTTAAATTCAGAGTGTTGCTCCTATTTGATTATAGCATTAAAAATATTTATCGAGTTACAGAGACAAAGGCGGTTATTCCTGAATCATACATGATCCCTGGCCTAATGATGTGACCACGTGATTAAATTATTGAACATGATAATGAGTAAAAGTGATCAATAATTAATGAAGTCCAAAAATCCAATTAAAATCCTAAATTCCTTTTATGTGAGCAGGATTCTATGAGGTTATAACTAAAATCCAATTCAAATCTAATTTTTTTTTAATAAATATTCTTGCGACAAATAAAAAAGAAACCGTTTGAAAATGACGTTGAATTTCAAATTTAAAAATTGAAGTAATCCGCTTATGAAAAGGAGGGCATAGTGAGTCTGTGCGCGTAATGGGGAGGGGTGATGTCTTGCATGTGCATTTCTATTGAGGTTCATTGGTCATGTGCGTTCATATATTTTCTCATGCGTCGGAAACTGCGGGTGTAGTTATTTTGGTAGCATTGATGTAAATCGGTCGGTTTGCAGGCGTCCAGTTGAATTTTGTTTGAACAACTGCAAAAGGCTTGATCAAAAGGACATGGACAAGCATATAAACAGGAATGTGGTAAGATGATATTTGTCAGAACCATCGAAAAACATGTGGAACACCCAGCAATGATACTACCAAAAAACAGTCAAGAGCCTTGATAACTATTATAAGGTTTTCTTTAGAGAAGCCAACAAATAATGTTTTCTAATACACACACACACACACGCACACACACACACACACACACACACACATATATATATATATATATATATATATATATATATATATATATATATATATATATATATATATACGTATTATATTAGGCAGCATAAATTTTATATTATAAAGAGATCATCATACATTGAATCAATTAGCAATATTTATGCAATTAGTGACGAATTCTCTTTGCTAACAGACATAATATAAGCATTAACCTATTAAAAATCCACTGAATGATGCGATCCTTATGTATAAAAGTTTTGTCAGATTGATCTTGTGTATTTTTAGGGAAGCTAGTACTTTCAAAATTTTCATGTTTTCATCCTCAGGCTGTAATTTTTTGCTTTAAAATCAAAACTTGAAGACGAAATAAAAGTATTGTCGACCGAAAATGTTTTTTTAAGAATGTGTTACTTATTAACGGTTGTATAATATTGGAACGTTCAAGCCCCTCTTCTAAAGTTCAAATATTTGAAGTGAGAATTTTTATATGAATTTTGTAATTTGGTAAATCCATGAATTCTTTTTTTGTAAGTGTTTTCCAGTTAACGTGACATGAACTAAGTCCATAGTTCAATTAATAGAGTAATATGTCTTATTAAGTTTTTTCTCCAGAATTTCGTACTGCGGATCAATTGTTTTCATAAACGTATTATATTAGGCAGCATAAATTTTATATTATAAAGAGATAATCATACATTGAATCAATTAGAAATATTAATGCAAAATCATGTTTTCAAACCACGTGAACAGGAGTCCAAATCAGTTACAAGAGAATATTTGAAATGACTACAAGAGAAATATTCTGAAAGGCAAGTTTGTAATTGCTGCTACAAGCAAAACTGTATAAAAATAAAAATAAAAATCCGTTACTACAACACAATAATTGTGTAATGCAGCTCCGTTGAGATTAGAACTGAGCGATTGTGTTAATTGGTCTACAAGAAAAGATTGTTAATCTTTCACGCCACTGAAAGCGTCGAGCGCGTTATTTATTTAGTAATGTGATTGGTGTTAAAGTAATTTAGAGTGCAAATATTTTAAGTGTACTTTGTACGTCTTTGCTAATGGGTGCTTTAGGAGAACATGTGACACTTGTTTGTTCTTTGTAAAAGACAAAGACAATTTTGCAACAGATCTTAAATGCATAATCAATAAAATTTCTTCCAATAGGAAGAAACAAATCTGAAACAATTTGAAGCATTGTATAATTGCAAAATTTTTTTCAGAATTTTCAGGAATTTGGAACAACCTTAAAGTTAATTATATAAAGCGCCTGGAGGATATTTCCTTTTCATATGCCAATCAGTGTGTATAGTTTAAAACAGAAAAAAGATTTAGGGTGGGAAACGGTTATAAAGACCATGGTTCACTATCAAGCATACAAGTGCCCAGTGACAAGCATGACCCTGAGGACTTGTTACCGCACCTTGTCGAGCAGGACTGTTATGTCAGTGACAAGAGTTGATAACTTTGACATCTACTTGTCAGTCATCGCCATATCTGAAGGTACAGGATAGCTAATATATTTCCTAGTCAATTAAAATGGATGACAAGTTAGTTTTCTGGCAGCCATGACTTGGTTTCCTGCTTGTGTGGCATGGTGCAGGGCCCTGTTGCCAAACATAGGGTCTTCATGAATCCTTCGTATTCACCCAGATCAGCACTACCTCCTCAAGTCGCATAATGTGGGCATGCGTGTAGAGTATGAGGCCCAGCGAGAAGATAAAAGGAGGTATAACTAGTGATCACTTCAAACACCTTCGTAATCAGCATTAGACTCATCCAGCTCTTTCCGACTCCCCGGCACTCTCCTTAGTTAGATGCATTTTGTTCAAACAACAGAAGCTAGGTTGGCTCAGCTTTATCGAGCAGGACTGTTATGGCGGCGACAAGAGTTGATAACTTCGACGTCTACTTGTCTGTCATCCCCTCTTCTGAAATTACAGGAAAGCTAATATATTCCCTACCCAATTAGAAAGGATGACTAGTTATTGGGTCAGTTGGCCAATTGTTTACATGCATTTTGTCCAAACCACAGAAGCTAACTTGGCTCAGCTTTCTGAGAAATGCCGTTGACCACCGAATACTTCCTCTGCTATCAACCAATATATTTTCGGATGCCCTACACCTCTGACACGCACCGGTGGTCGCGATTGCAGTCGAGCGCGAATATGTGACGTCCACTAGTCCCGACGTCAATATCTGACGCTGCACCGTCGGCCCAAGGTCAACTCCCAGTTGCGGCGCAATGGTTTAAGGTTTTATCCACCAGCGTTTGGGTTGAATCGTTGTCGCCGCCACCAGCTTTTGTCCCGGTCGATCTCGTCGTTTCCGATTCGATACCAACTTTGTCGTTCTCAGGTCGCCTCCAACGTCTGGTCAACGAAGTAACTGTTTTGATCTCAAGTCTAACCCACCCACGTTGTGACTTTGATCTTAGGTAGACGAAATCAATCAGGCGTCGGGCCGTAGTGCAAGCCTAATCCGGGGTAAAGGTGATACCGCACAAGCGTAAGTAAAAAGAAAAAAAAAAGAAAACTCACGAGGTTCAAATATGTTGAGAAATAACAATTATATTTATCTATCTGTAGAATACAGGAGCGTGTTTCCTTCCCTGTCCGTTCTATGGATTCGTGACACTTTTCCGTTTCTTAATCGAGTTATGGTGTCTTAAGTCGTTCGTCAATAAAAACTTGCTTTTGGTAGGAAGACTAAGTCGTAAAGGGCGTGGAAATCTTGGTCAACTCCTGCGAGGCGCTATTCTCCGAGCTCAACAGCTCTCTATCGAATAAACACTCCGTCTCCGATCTCCAACCCAACTCTACTATGAACGCCCGGGGACGTTCGTTTATATGGACATCGACCAAAACCGGGATGGGGCCTGTCGTGGTTTGTGTTCATTGACAATTCTTCATTCCCAACCAATAATTTTCTTTGTCCTCAGAAGAGGAAAATTTATTACTTTCCATTTTTGGAAGCTAATCACTTTCCCTTTCGCGGTTTTCTCTCCCTTGTCCGTGAGGAAAGGTCGGGGGAGAATTATCCTCCTAGACTCTTCCTTTCTCATATTGGTATCTCATACGAATCCTCTTAGTGGGTGTCAACAACTTCCCTGCCATTCTCATACGTTCACCTACGCCCATCACTCACGCCACCACTCAGTCAATGATTGCTCGACAGAGTGGGCCTGGCTAGACTTGGCCTTCTAAAAATTATCGCCCAGAAAAAATCTCTTTTCCTTTCTTTCCTTCTTTTCTATCGGCCAGAATTCTTATGAATTCCACGTGACCCTAATTAAAATTTTATCTTATCCTGAGCCAGCCAAAATACACTTAGCAGAATTTCCACTGATTCATTAATGCTAGTCAACCTTCAAACTTGGTGGTAGTTTTTACTTGATAAACAAATTCTTTATTTTCTCGTGTATTAAAATTTTCTTGCCACCAGATGGTCAGGCTCGAGCCACCATGTCTAACAATAACAATGATTCCCTATTCTCGCCCCTCTCTTCTCATGTCCAGATTCGGACATACAACAGATGTGTCTCCTCGCTGGACACAAGAAACAAAACTAAATTATATCTCTGAAATATAATTAGTAGCTATTCTTTTAGGGTGGTCTCACTGAAATTTCTTCCCGGTCGCATGCGTAGCCCAGTTTTGTTTATCTTTTAGAATTCTGTTTTCCTTGCCGTGGTTATTATCTGATCATGACATTAATTAATTCTGACAGAATCCGAAATTTGGTTTTCTCTTACGGATTTTCTGTCTTCTGCGAAAAAGTATCTTTCCTCGTAAATGAAATAATATCTTTTCCCATTCATTTTCTTTTGTTAAATTGTCGCTCGGTCTGTCTTTCGTTATAGCTCTTTCTCGCATTAAGTAATTCTCGTTTTTAATTTCTATGCTTAATTAGTTAGCCAATTACCATAGCTAAATAGTGTCACACACCTGAAAAGAATATTGTTTCCGAAGAGGACTGGAAGGCTTCGTCTAAATAGATGAAAGTGTCATAATATATTCTGGTTTAGCATTTGGGAAGTCCAAACAGTTCATCTCGGAGGAATTGGCAAAATCTAGATTCTTTATACTGATCAAACGTTAACTTGAAAACTACGTAGTAAACTTTACTAATGATTTGGCCATATTCTTTCTATAAAATGAAGGTTCAGAAAGAGGGTCATTGCTTAATATGAAACATTGACTATAAGAGTTAGAAAACAGCTTATTACTCACGCGTTCACCGAAATAAATTTGTTTTTATTCTTCATCCGAATTGAATGTATCTGAAGAAATATAATCTGATTCAGATTGTTTTTCCTTTCCTTGTATCTCCTGAAATGTTGCTGCTGCTGCTTATAATCGGATATTTTTTCCATATTTTGTTGCATGCACTTCCCGTTCGATTGCGACGTTACTATTTCAGGTGGGCGAAGAAAGTCTCTCACGATATTGGAATATCGAATGAAGAAACCGCCTTTAGTAACAAAATACACTTCCGCCTTTTGGAGCAATTTCTTTTTTTCTGCAGGTATATTAGGGGCTTCATAACACATAGCTCATAACTTGTATAAAATACTGAACCATAGCTGAATTAGACTGGGCACATTTTATAATAGCCAGTGACAACCCGACCTGTTGCTGTATCAATGAATATGGTTTATATATACATTCTGGGCGTTGGTCAGTCGCTTATATTTTGCTTACGGCCTGGGTCCAAGAAATTTTCAACACCCTATTTTGTCTGTGTGTGCGTGTTCATATGTGTGTGTATATCTATCTATCTATCTATCTATCTATCTATCTATCTATCTATCTATTGACCAATTAATATATTGTGAAAATTGCTCCTTTATGCAAATTACCAATCAACTTTTGACGTTGCAACAATTTGAAGGATATAGGCATTTGAATATATTCATTTGGAGATGCTGAATTTACATTCATGCATTATTCTATGAAAGAAAGAGTTGCTTCTCGGCAAAATCCCTTTTTACAAAAATACGTCAATGAAACGTAATCGAGAAATTGATTTTTTAAAAAAGAATATACATCCTAGTCATACGAAATTATCCGAAAAATCTTGTCGGTATTAAATAACCCATTGAGGTGTTGATATGTCTAAAACAAAATAAACCAAACCATAGGTCATTACATGTACTAAAATAATTTATTCATTATTTAAATGTAATTACAGATTTTAAAAAGTTTAGTGCTTAACATGAATTAAATGGTTTGACATAATCGTAAATAGGAAAAGTATCGATTTAAAATTTTTGTTTCCTATCTCATTTCTAGATCGATTCAAAAATAAATTTTAAAATTGCATAGCAGCCTTACTGCTCAAATGAAAATAATGACTGTTTAAATATCATTTTTTTCTTTGGAAAACCATTAAATTTCAGCAGGAAATGAACAAATGTGTTGATATACCGTAAAAAAAAATGAAACGCATCGAAACGAAAGATACCGTAAGTGACATTGAATAAAGTATCGCCGTTACTACCAGATGAGCAGATTTGATTATTCCCTCCCCACCAAATACTGATCTACTAAACTTTTCACACACTGTAGAGTTTAAAGATAATAACGAGAAAATATTACAGCTTGTAGTTATTCTGTATCAGTAAAGTTCTTCTTAACAAAAAAAGGTTGAATGAGAATTTTCAGACTGTTTCGAGCTGATAGAAAGGCATCATTGACTTAAATAACTCTACTTTAGAAGATATGTAAAGAGAAGAGTATCTCTGAATGTGCATTACACCGACTCTTGAAGCAGATGCAACATGAAACCGCCTTTTTAAAGATGAAAAATCGGTCAATAGTAGATCGGAGAAACGTCTGGTCAGATAAGCCTCGATTTCTGCTGCGGTATTCCGATGGCAAGGCTAGAATTTAGGATGGTGATGGTGCGGTAAGGGTATTGGCGATATTTTCTTGGCATACATTGGAACGTTTTGTACCAGTAACCATTTTTTAAATCACACAGCCTCCCTAGGTACGAGGCTGGCATTGTCTCTCTCCCTCTCTCTCTCCCTCTCTCTCCCTCTCTCTCTCTCTCTATATATATATATATATATATATATACATATATATATATATAATAGTTGGTCGCTGGTATCAGCGTATGCCTGTTTATTAGGATATATACTGAGATTAATTATAGTTATAGGAGCCCTCACGTTTGCACAAAGTCAGTATACTCAGATTCTCGGTCACGATGACTTGCTACGTCCTTCTTACAAAACCATTGAGAAACTCAATTTCACTCACAAGGTTCAGGTCAAGTTGTAATATAGTTTTTTATACACTTTCCAAAGATATTGCACGCTTGAATCACCTGACCTAAACGATGACACTATGAATCACCTTCCTGACAAATAGATTATGATAAGATTCGAACCCATATTTTGTTGTTTTGTATTATAACTGTCATGACTCTATCAACACAAACCTTTACAGTATTCTACTGACAGATTAGATCCACAGACTCCTATGTTCTCCCCCGTATATGAACACTAAAGTTTTCTTGAATGTGCCGTAGACGTGAACCGTCGACAAAGTGCCAGTTTGTAAGGATGGTAATATTCCCAAGCCTAACCTCAAAGGATAACAGGTACTTTCGTGTCAGAATGCTTAGATAGAGTCAAAGACACTCAGATTCGTAATCACTTCAAAACTTAACTTTTTATTGTTGTTTGTACAGTATAAGGCCTGAAAGCCATTCAAGTTATATGTTAACTGAATGAGATTGATATAAGGGCATAAAGAGAGGTGAAAGCGGTGAATATTACGAAGATATTTAAGTTTGGTACTGGTTGATCCTATACTTGAAGAGATTAACACTGTAGTATTCGGTGAAGCATCATCTCGGAAGTTCGCAAAGCGATAGATCTGGGGGAAAAACCTACTTGAGTAGAATTTCGTCACTATCAAATAGATACGTATAAGAATGGTATGACGTATGCTTGCTGTGAATGCATGAACTGGTGGAACTAAGGAATATAGCTAATTAAAAAAATAGCATGATAATACTGATAGAGAAGGGGGAGATGAAATAAGACACAATGCTATATATATATATATATATATATATATATATATATATATATATATATACTATAATTTTATCATATAGACAAAAACAGTTTACTCACTACAAAGATGTAACTTCGTTTCGGTGCATTTCAATTGCACCTCGACTGGTGAGAACCAAAAATAGTTATGGACAATTCTGCTTGTAAGCAAGCCGTATGTAAAACATCGCGTCCTTTTCTCCATTTGTTTGAGAAAAATATATATTACTTTCGTTCTCATTGCATTTGATATATATATATATATATATATATATATATATATATATATATATATATATATATATATATATACACATCAGTGTGTAGATTTGTGCATGCGTACGTGTATTTTTGTGTGTGCCTCTGTCTGTGTGTTTGTGTGAGCATTCAAGAAAAGGTAAGATGGATTTCTATTAATGTATGTTTTAACATTGCGCTAGAGCTAGCAGTATTGAAGGAAAGGCCGCATGTCCTTCATTCTACTCCAACTTAAATTCGTTGTCAAGGTATTTTAAAATATAACTTTGTCAATCTGCATTTTTGAATGAAGACAAGCGTAAAATTTTCCAATGCAAAAGTGGCGTGCAAATTCCTTCAAAGCATTGGGGCGTAATATTTCTGGTGGCAACCTGTAAAATTGCATCAGACTGATGAATAATTCTTTTTGATGGCTCAACAAAAATTATAGATGCGCATAATCAATTCTTCTTCTTGCCGATCGATTATTAATCTAAATATCTGAAAGGAAATAGAAGCCAAATACAATCATACAGGCTTGGAAAATCTCACTAATTTGAAACGGACATTGGCTAGCTATTCTCTCGGGTATTTCTAAATTGAAAATGATCATCGTTGATCAGCATGGAAAACGAACTTGGTAGATCGCGTTCGTATTCTCTGCTCGCCTATTTAAGCTTATTTTGCATTCAGAAAAATGAGTGTTAAGTGACCAATGAACGAGATTTAACATTAGAATGTTAATCTCTTCAACTCAAACGCCAACCAGTATCCTTCCTTATCCACACCTCCTAGCAGATCCCCTAGTAATCATATAATACACCTCCTTCATCATAAATATTTGGATAGTAATCCTCTAACTTTATTGTCTCACGTGCTTTATGATAGGTGAACTTTAATGTTAACTTTATGTGCTCAGTATTATCGCCTGATGACCGGATAAAATGTCTTGTTACTGACAATTCACGCTGACTGAATGAAAAGAAATCAATTTTCACTATTAAAAACTTCAAATTCATTTAGTTCATTATAGCTAAACAAATACGTATAAATATAAATTCCATAGTGCAATTATAATTTTGTGGTAGATATTTACGAGAAAGATCATTGTAGTAGAGAAAGAATGCGATGAACCTCACGAAATAACGCCTACGGTCAATTCAGACTGAAAACTTTTTCCTTTCGATCACTAAATAAGAGTCGTATCTGGTTAGTACATAGATGAGAGACCACATGGAAATACAGAACACTGTGAGTAACCGCCTACTGTTCAAAAAATGTTTCAGCTTTAAATAAGGTATAAAGGGTTGATAATACGATAAGAAAATACAATTCTGTCAATTAATTGTCTATGAGACTAAATATCATTCTCTAGTAGGATCGTTGTGCCTTCTTGATAACAAAACTAATCTGGAATTCATAAACTGAAAATAGTATTGCGATTAACGGCTTACAAACTATCTATAAGCATTCACTAATGGAAAAACAGGAAGTTATTCATTTACATTGTAGATAAGAAGACAGCTTTTCCCGGGAATTTAAGACTATCGTTTCAGGACTGGTAATCATATTGCAAAGGTCTATAACAATAAACACTCCATTGAGGTCATTCAAGTTTTACTTCTCACAATCGTTATATACTGGAAAAAATATAGATTTGTCAAGCATGTTTTAATCTCTTCTCTTCAGCTATTGTTATAATTAACAGGGTAAGTTCAGTACAGCAGAGTAAGGTGTCGGTCAGTCGAAAAGAAGGACTGCTCTGAAAACTGAGAAAAACAACATAAGATCAACCTAGTATCTTTCCGAATAATTTAGGCTAGTCATATATAATAAAGAAAAGCAATATGTGGAGATCCATGATCGCGATCCACTGAATAGACATGGTATGTTAAAATCATATTTAAAATACGAACGGAAACATTACTGGACATTTAAAAAAACAAAAAAAACAATTCACCCGAAGCAAGTTGATAAAAGCCGTTGAGATGTAACGGAGTTAAGGAGAGTGAAAAGGGAAAAAATAAAAGAACAGGGCGCAAGGAAAATAAAGATGGCGGCTGAAGTTTCATTTAAGTTGTTTGAAGATTCTAGGTGGCGGGAAAACAAATATTTGTTAAACAGTTTCACATGGGAGAAATGCGTGGAAAAAATGCTAACATGGAACCCGGGTTAAGCTGTCGGAGCAGAGAAAATTATGAGAGCTGAGCTTGAAGTGTGTTATATTGGTGTGAATTCGTTTCAAACATCCTCGTCGCCACAGTTATATTCCGTGCTAAGGGAATAAATACTTAACACGAGGTGGATAACAGAAGAAAGGTTTATTGTACACAACCAGGTCAATCAAGTAGTGAGTATCACTAATTGGAAGGTCGGACGTACTTTCGTCGTCTATGTCTATGTCTATGTCTATGTCTATGTCTATGTCTCTCTCTCTCTCTCTCGTCTATCCCGTCTCTCGTATACAGTCGACTTTATAGGTACTTACTACCTATAGCGTAATAATTCATGGGGTGCCGGGTTATTCCATTACATCAAAGTGCAAAAGAGGAAAAATCATCAGAACAATTTTTGTGGACCTATTTATAGAATAATCACTGAATCTACATTACATCGGTGGGAAAGTGATTGAAGCCGAAATACCATGTCAAGATCGATAACCAGTGTGTTAAAACACTAGACATTGGCAGAAATGTACAGGATTACAATGATAGCAGTAATTTAAAGACTGACACATATTTTCATGAAGCGATAATTATTGTGTTATACATGAATAACAAGTCTATCAATAGCATTGATACGATGTTGCTATTTAAACGGTTACATCAAGAATTTCTCTGAACCACGATTTATCCTAGTTCAGGTTGTGCATAGAAAGCTCACCAACACAGACATAAAAGTTCAGCTCATCGACGAACTTTAAGGCTCCGTAAATTTAATGTACGTAATTTATTCCCATTTCTAGCTTCGTATAAATGGAAGTTGCAAGCGACGATCGTTATATAATGAATGAATCACTAATATGTCAGTCTTTCTAAGTTATTGAACTACGTGACGTCATTCATCTCCGTTGTTTCCCGATCCGACTAAATAACTAATCCAATTTGCTTCTAGAACCATGGAAACTAGACTAATTTAATAAGCGTAGCTTAGTTTTAACAGATGGTCACAATTATAGGGTATCCACTGTAATCTTTACTTACTAGTCAGCAATAACGCTCCGCTAGTCCAACCCACAATCAATTACATGATGCTCTGATGTATTGACGTTTGAACGATCGGTTTTGTGTCAGTACAAATATTCCTTTATGATGATGAAAGATAATTCTCGAATAATAACTTCTGTATTGTGTTCATCATGATATAGATCTCAAAGTCCCGAATATCCGATATTCAAATATAATTTTTTGCCTCCCCTGAACAATTATACAAAGTTCCGTTGAGTGTGTGACTGACATGATGGTTAGGACAGTATACGGACGTATTGGAATTGCCTGAAATCAAGAATCAAGAATGAATGTATAAGATTACATACAGTTAGTGTATTTTATTGCTGAAGAAAAATAATTAAAGAGAAACTAAAAAAGATTTAATGTATGTGTCTCTGTATGTGTAAATCTTCTATGAAATATGCAAGATTTGCATTTAAGAAGAGGTTTTTCAATATCCTTAAGTTCTGACAAACAAACTTTCGGCATTGTGTCCTTTATACTATCTGGTGTTGTGTTCCATGATATCAAAAGTTAGATGGAAACAAAGGGACCCCAGCAGAAGGAAACAAGACACCTATGGTCTCTCTAGCATCATATGTCTAAAGAGAAAAAGGGTATGATAATTCTATGCTTTTTTCCTTTTGTAATGCTTCGGCAACGATACCTAGAGGCCGTCAACCTAAGTTTTTATCGTACAAGATGGTTTATACTAAAATAGTGTTAATCTCTTTAATTTGTTTTCTTTTCTGTTTTATAATTGCTAATATTTTTTTTATATTCCACTTACTTTGTATTCCAGTTTATACGCCTTAAGTATTTTGCATTGAGTCCATCATCAATGATTTTCTCCCTTGTCTTCCACAAATGAAGCCTACAAAAGTTAACTGAAAAGCTCATACGCTGACTATGAAGGAGTGATGTTAGAACTGTGAAATATTGCATACATTAATTTAAACATTTCTTATTAATAGCTGCTATTGTTTCTTCTCCTGTATATTGGCATCTGGCTATTTCAAGAAGACTTAAAACGTAACTAGAAGTGACATCTCTTGAAATTGTACAAAATTTGACATAGTAGTTTTAATAAAAAGGTGCGACCTTCGAGAACCTTCATGTTGACATGGTGCTACATTACGGAATGTCTTTCTAGCTTTATCGACGGTGCAAACTGGGCAGTTTTATTTACGGGAGGAAGAAGGAGAGCCTTGAAAAGACCCAAGGTGTGAAAGCTTCATGGTAGATGTCAGTTCATTGTTTATAGATCAAATAGCTACTTTAAGTTTAGAATTCTTTGTCGCGGACCACAAAATTACATTGACATCTGTTATTCCTACTTAACCGAGACTACTGGTCTCAATAACTACTAAACTTCTCTCAATTCAGTTATCAGATGTATAGCAGACTCCGATGAAACCCCGTATCCGTGTTTTCAAATGTCCAGTGACATTGAAGAATCTGACCATAATGAGGCAAATGATTTCGTCTCCATTGTCAAGAATACAAATGACAATGCTTTTGAAGTAAAGCCATAATAAGAGGCTTCTGTTTATCAAAAGAATCGGCGGAACTGATAGCTTCTAGACCGCAGGAGAACAATCTTCTTAAGGATAAAACAAATGAGGAGATCTGACAGTCTAATCCAGCATCGATATTACTTGAGGGTGGGACACATAATTCTAAATCTAATCTTGCATCATCTGTAGTAAATCATATACTACGCCTGAAACATATTCTAGAGACATGATATGACTTGGAAAGAACCTGGACGTCATTTAAAACGCCTAACATAAAATTGTTGTGAGGGTTCTATGTCCCAGACGCTAAGATTAAATAAACTGATACAAATATGTGACTCTTTACTGTATGATGCAGAGAAAGGACGCGGTCAGAGGGAGATTTAGATGCTATAATGGTGAGGGTTTTTTTAACTTCTTGGTGAGAATTGAACTGAAAGACGGTGATCCTCACATCTATTCACTGAGAAATGAAAACTAATAAAGTTTTAAAAATCTGGTATCATTTTAGCGCAGCTGTTTGTCACTTCCCAGAGACTTAATCAGCCTGGATATGAGAGAAAAGTAACAATTTGAAAGGCACCAATAACTTTTAAGCTAAAACGGAAGTCTCTAATCTGATCTAGAGACCATCAAATTAAAGGAACCTGGTCATTTTCAGCGATGAATCAAAATATTGTATTTCCGTCGGTGATCTTGCTCTTCCCCTAGTGGAGAGAATGTCACACAAAAGATACGATACGAAATCTATATAAAACAGGATATATAGTCAATCTATCATGGTGTGTTTACTTACATCCAGTGTCGGGAAATAGGTTTCTTGAAAAGGATAGTTATTGCTGCTCTCAGGATGTTTTACTTAATTTCCTTATTCCATAGAGTGAAGACAAGTTTGGAGAATACGAATTTATATTCCAGTATAACGTTGCTCCACCATTTTCAAAGAAATCTAAAAAGAAATGACTTAGGGAGAAGAGGATAGCTCTTCTTGATTAGCTTGAAGATATTCCGGGTGTAAAGGCAATAAAACATTTGTACGGAATGTTTAAGAAATGCTAAAAAAAATACTAGCCATCAAATCATGAAGAATTACTGCGAGTCATTATTGAAGTGTGGGCGTCGGTGACACCAGGTGATTGTTGTAGGTTAATTGGCTCGTTGCCAAAACTAATGGAAGAAATAGTAAATACAAAAGTTGCTAGGACTAAGTATTAATCTACGAATACTGTTCTTGGAAACAATTTGTCTAGCTAGAAATTTTTTTTCTCTTTTTTAGTAGCTATATAAATATTCAAATATAGAAAACTTCACATTTCAAGAAATACCTAATTTGTCGGCTGAAATACTATGTCGTTATTCCCATATATCAAAATGGTTTAACTTTAAAGGTAAATCCTTTAATTCTAAAGGAATTAGGGAAAGCAAAGAAGAGTGTACAGAAACTGTGATACTTTAATATTGAGTCACAGGTAATTTCTGCTTTTTGAGAACAAGTTGTAATGGCAAATATATTATTCAAAGTACTAATCGTACATGACAGCTGAGAATAAATATGGCGTCAATTACCATAACTCAGTTTTTCATGGGTGTGGTGGCATACATTAAATTAAAAGAAAGTATTGTTCTTATCCATAACAATACAAGACTGCACAAAACGGAAATTGCACAGCAAACATGCTAGAACAAAGTTGATTTCTTATAACCAATGCATCACATTCACCTTGCAAAAACGATTAATAGCTTTTTCGATCACCGCAGAAGACTTTTATCGGAAGGTTTTCTCTAATAAAAAAGCAGATTCAGAATTTGGTTAAAATTTTCTAAAAATCAAAACATAAAATTCTTCTAACAATTAACGAAGAGTTGCTTCATAAATGTCAAGATGGTGAATATATAATTGAATAATATATAATTTTACCTTAATCTGGAATAATCAAATTATTTATGATTCCACCGAGGAAATGCTGATCTATACTAAACTGATCCTGTCATTATGGATGCTATTGCAAGATTTATTCATCTATTATAATTATCAGCTTATATTTCTACTATTAATTAACTTAATATAAGATTCAATGACAAATGCTTACCTGAAATACATTATTTTTAGTCGATATTCCCTATTGATTAAGTGGTTATTATATAATGAAATACGACAGATGAGTAGAACGATTCAATGCGCTCATTTGTTTTAATGCTGGTAAAAACTTTGTGTTTTATTAAAGCTATTTATTCGCTTAGACTGAATATTTTAGTTTGACGCCTATTTATCAAAATATGAATTAAACTTTCAATACTATTTGTTCTTTATTTTTCATCTTTCAAACCTGACAGTGAATCACTGAGATGTAAGGCTGTTAGCCTTATATATAAACGTATTAATAAAAATTGATCCGAAAGACAAAGACCGCTTTAAATGAATGCAGAAGCGAAATGAGTATTTGCAGGAAATATAGAAGTACACATACAGCAGAACAAACAACGCTTGGCAATACACAAAAATTGAAGTGAAAAATGTTGCATAAATCATGGGAAGAGAAACACCTTTTATTTTCAGGTCTAGATAATTGATATACGATTATTGGATTCACAAACAATTCCCAAAATTATATTAGGTTGGTGCAAAAATAATGTCGTTTTCTCACATATATTACTATGTAAGAAAACGACATTATTTTTGCACCTACCTAATACTCGGAATCGTTCTTTCATGATGGAATACGAAAACAGGTTAAAAGTGCAGTAAAAGTAGAGTAAAATAAAAATAAAAAAAACAACCATTGGATAATTGTTAAATTAGGCTCTAAAATATATGAACAAAATATTCCTTTGGAAAATGCAAATATATCTTCGCGCCAAGTGAAATAATATATATTAGGTTGGTGCAAAAATAATGACGTAATAATGTCGTTTTTGACGTATTTTTGAACGTCAAAAAACGACATTATTACGTCATTATTTTTGCACCAACCAAATATTATAAATTCTTTTAGTGAATATGATAACACTTGTTTACAGAGGACACGAAATTGAAATCTTCGTAATTAAAAGAAAAAGAATGAAAAGAGGAATAACAAATCAATAAATGCTGGAGACGGAAAATATTTTTTCTTCTCTTGAATAACTGAAGAGCAAAATTATTGCATCTGCAGGCCAGTGATATTGATAGATATTAGTTTTTTTTTTCTTTTACATAAACACAACATTGTTTCCTATTCAGTGTCTGATTACCATATTTAATCAAAGGACAACTGTTCTGATGATAAGGCAAAACGACAGGGGAATTATGACAGTAAAAAATTATGACAAGTTAGTATCAAGGCTCCTGTAGAAGCCTGACTACCAGTGAGTGCTTTAATAGTCATCATTGCTAAAAATATAAGTGCTAGTCATTACATGCTACGTTACTATTCTAATAATTCTATAATTTCTGTTAATTTTGAGAGTGCTATCTCTATTAGAAGACTCACATAGATATTCATAATCATCTCACAGCAAGCGTTGCCTTAATGGCACAAAGATGTAAGTGTTTATTGGGAGTAAAAAGAACGATAAACATTTAAGGAGGAGAATTGGCAATAAACGCACAAGATTCGTGTAAACAGAAGATGGCCATTGACGAAGAACTTTGAAATTATAAGTGAGGAGGAAGCAAGAAATAGGAAGAGAATATCACAGAGAAGGGGTGCACGAAAAGAAACTATTAGTATAGAAAAGTTAAGTCTAGCTATTTCGATATGGTGAGATCTAGTGCCCAGGCTTAAATTTACCCGGTCAAGGTACGAAGGAGAAGAGCCTATTAGCTGTCAGGAAAATAATTATAGAAAGGACAGAGGAAAGCCATCTGACGGTAGTAGAAAAGTTTCTGATATCGAGATGTCAGTTCAAGTTCTATAACCTTATAGACTTTTATCTTTTTATCGAGATCTCGAGATATGCAGCAGAGGCACCAGACCACATATGGCAGCAATATTCAATGTACGCACGAATGGTAGATTTATAAATGTTTAAAACGGACTGCAATGAGAAACATTGTCTGTAAACCTATGTTAAATATGATTTTTAAATGACATGTCTCTTCTAAATATGAGTGCAGGACAATCAACCCCGCCGACTCAACCCCGCCGACTCAACCCCGCCGACTCAACCCCCACCGATTGAGCAACGATACTACTCAGGACTCAGACAAATCAGCCCCGAGACAAATGAAATTATTAAATTATTTCTTATAAAAATATTTTAGAATTTCGATTTACTTTATTAAAAATAAATTACATTACGATTCACTTTATTGAAAATAATCACCCCCCCCCCCAAAAAAAAATTGCTTCATTTTTTTTTTGCGAATTTTTGATTTACTTTATTAAAAAAATAATTAAATTTACTTTATTAAAAAATAATTAAAAATAATGTGTGTTATTGACTTATTTTTTACATGTCAATTTGCTTTATAGAAAATAAATTTCGATACAATTTACATTATTAAAATATTTAAAAACAAAAAGTGGTTTATATTTTACATAATTCTCTTTTTTCAAACGCGTTATCCGAAGAAAAATATTCAGTAATTAATGTCTGAATCCTTAATAAATTTCTTTTATTCGGTTATAAAAAAAAATGTTACTTTTTTCTGGTGGTGAGTTGTCTTGGTACAAAGTTGATTCTGTCCAGTGTTGTCCCGGCCCTCATTCGGTGGTGTCCAGTCGTCGGTGGTGTCTACGTGTCCCTGTTGAAATGGCGGTGTTGAGTTGTCCATTCCAGTCCTGATAATCCGATGATCGTTCCTCACAGATTCATTATTTTATTATCTATGATATTATCGTGACATCTTGGAAGATACACGGTATTGATATTTCCTTTTCCTCGATTTTGAATTAATCGTCCTAATTCTCTCAAAGCCACCGTGGAAGCCTAGAAAGACCTTATACGCTTTTTCACTGAAGATTTGTTGAATATATTTTGTTTTTCTGTTGAGGAGGTTTATATATCACTTCGAATTGATGTTCTTGGCAAACCCATGTATTGACATCCAAGCAGTCCATTTCTAACGAAGATAAGTGATGGTTAATGAACACTTGGGAAAACATAGCTCTCATCGATGGTATAATAACTTTGAAATGTTTCTCAATTTATTCTGAACCCTGACATGAACAAGTTCCTCGAGGCTGATAAACAGGATATTAAGACCGTCCTGGTGAAATTTATCTGCCTAATTAATTGCATAATTGAAACACGTTATCGCACACTATAGCCAGTCTTAACTCTTAATATTATTATCATTATTAATAATAATAATATATTTACAATGAAACGGTAAAAGCTAGCAGCTTTCAATATAGATCTTAACAGATGTAAATGTAAGTATGATATGTTGAAACGGAAGAATAACTTAAAGAAAACAAAAGCAAGTCGAAATGCGTAAAAGGTAAAAGAATAACGAAAAGTAAAAAATGTTCAAGAATGAAAAAGACAGGAAAGAAAAGAAAAAGCGGTAAAACGAGTGAAAGGAGTAATGGAAGACAATTAATAAAAAGGAATAAGAATGAATCAGAGAAGGATAGAAGAATGTATTAAAGGAAAATAAAGGAGAAATAAATGAAAAAGAGACAGTGACAATCAATGGAACAAGAAGGAAACGAATGAGTAAAGAAATTAAATGGATTAAAGAAGAAAGAAAGAAAGAAAGAAAGGAATAATAAAAGAAACAGGGGGTTATCAGAAGAAAAAGAAAAAAAAGAAAGAAAGAATAAAAGAAAAAAGGGTATTATCAGAAGAAAGAAAGAAAGAAAGAAAGAAAGAAAGTAAAAGAAAGAAAGAAAGAAGAAATAAAAATACACAAGAATAACAGAAGAAAATAGTAAAAGAATAAGGAGCGAAAAGAAAAAGAAAAACCTAAAAGAGAAAAGAAAGAAATGAAGGAAAAAGAAGGGAAGAAAATATAATGAAGGAAGGAATGCAAGCAGGAATTGAGATAGAAAAATAGAAAAAAAAAACATTTTAAAATTAAATAGAAGAAAAAAATGATTAAAAGGTGTAAATAAGAAGATAATAACGAGAGAAATAATTATTTTTTTGAAAATCAGAACGTAGTAAATTGTAGACCTATGAAGAGATATGAACACTTTGAATGATAGACGAAACGAAGGTTCTTGGGCTTTGTCGTTTACCATGACATAAAATAAGTTTTTTTTTTGTAAAACCAAGTTCTAAAGACAAAATAAAGGTAAACATATTAGATGAATATCTAATATATTTTCTTTTAATCTCTTCTGCTCCCAATATAAATGTGTATCCTAACTTTCTTTTATACAATAATATAAAAAATAAATATTTATAGCCTTTCTCTCCATCATATCCCAATATTGATCTTTTTGTTAAAGACGCGAATATTCTGAAATAAAAATGCTTTTTTCTTTTCAATTTCTTGCAGAGAGAAAGTATTAAAAATTATTCAAGAAAGTCAGTGAAAAAAAATAAATTCATATTTTCATGTAAGAAGTAAATTTTATTCAGAGACAAGAGAATGAAAAGCGAATAGAAAGGTTTAATGATTTGTTAAAGGTTGAATAAGAAACACAGGAAAAAGTGGAAGATTTAATTCCTCTGACGAAAAAGGAGTCGAATAATGGTTATCATTAGCTATGTCGTTTGCCTTCGGTTATTCGAAAATCTGACTCTCGACCTAATCAGCTAATTTCCTTCGATCGATAACGAAATTAACCAAAGAACATTTCGCTTTTTCACAAAACACATTGATCGCTGCAGCAGTAGCAGCAGCAGTGGAGTTCCTTTCGGGTAAGCGCATATGTCGTTTGATATAAAGAGCCAATTTTCCTTTATATTTGCTACCAGTAGATATTTTTGTTGCATTGATTAATCTTTTATTCAACAATGATACAGGAATCCTCACATAAAACAAACAAAATAACGTATTTCGCAAACTATATTTTGCAGTGCAGTGTTGAGATAATTTTCATTGATCTAAGTTTGTCAGATTGACAAAAGAGAAAAAAAATCCAGTTTCTAACAGGCTGCATGCGAGCGCGTCTCTCCGTGCTTCCTTTTAAGAATAGTTCCACCGAAACATTTTTCTTTCTTGTCGCCTGATGTATTCTGCTTCGCCGAACAATAAATTTCCACAAAAAAATGACAAAATGGAATTTAGTTTCCATGTCATTTCTCTACGGTTCTCAGGAAGATTGGAACCTTTTTGTGAATTTCCGCTTCATGATTAGAATGCACAGTTCTTCATCAAAATATTCAATGATACATGGCTTTAAGAAAAGCATGAACTTTTTTCTCCCTGCGCTTTCACCTCTCGCCTGATACCCGGCCCGTTTAGGATCAAAGTGTAGTATCTGTGCTTTGTGATCATCCGGGCTGGCTTCTGTCGAACTCCCTAATGCAGGGAGGAACTCGGAGGAAGCTTTGCCGAAGGGCAAGGTTTCCTTCGGGGAGGTAGACAGGACCTGAACCCGTCCAGGCGGGTTCAAAGGTCATATTTTTGGCCGAGCCTACGGGCTCGCGGGCAACCCACATTAAACCGGCCTTGTGCCACATTTAATCCTCGTGGGTGGATTAATAAATACTACCTTGATAAGGATTTCCCGCAAAATTACACCTATAATCAAATCACTTTACCTGACCATTCTGCTAAAGTTTGTAGAACTGATGCCGGGATAATTGAAGTGGTTAGGATGTACAAATTCTCCGGTGGATAATATTTACTGTTTACTAATCTAATTTTTGTCTGAAGATATTTGGTCTTGCGGTTGGTCATCATCTTTGGTTATTTATCTTGTTAACTCTTCCAACCCCCATATTGCCTCCAACCTCCTAAAAAATCTCACGATCAGAGGCGTTACTGCCGGAAGTAGTTTATCGTTTTACCGAGAACGCTTCTATTCTGTAACAGACATTCAAAGATAATTACTAAACATAAACAATTTTACACAAATTTTGAGACAAGAAAGATAAATGTAATCCTCAATAGAAAGATTGCATTGCTTCAATTTGCTAATGAAGGAGAAGGTGCCAGCTCTGAAACTAAGGATATAATTGGATCAAACTTTTAAGTATTTCATGTATCAAGTTAAATTTGCTCAAAAATCCTGACACAACTTCAAATGTAGGCAGCATCTGATGAGAAAACTCGGTTGCTTTAAACTTTCAATCAGCATATCGAAATCTTCGTTTCATGAGAGCTCGTAGATGTACCAATGCAACCGGTGGGATAAATCGTTATATTTTAATATGTTCAATGAATACAGCTAAAATCGTAAAAAAGCAACAGAGAATATAAACATACTCTTACTCATCTCAACCGAATAAGAAAATCCTACATTTATTTACCAGATGCTTTTTTGCAATCATTTCACCCCTGTCCTTGTTATGACGATAAACTACATTCGGCAGCAAGGCATCCGAACTGGAGATTTTGAGAAAAGTGGAACCACCTCAAAATTATTGTTGTTCCCAGGTTCCCTCAGACACGGGCTGGGGTCGAAGATATGAGCAAGTGGTTAACACCAAAACTGGAGTTAAAGAATAATGAAGTTTATCATCGTATTATTATGGTTAAAATGATAGTAAAACATTTATAATAACAAATATTACCTGCCATACATTTCTGAAAATAATATTATCAGCCACACATTTTTGAAAAAAGAAAATATTACCAGCAGTACATTTGACTCACGACAAAAAGAAAACCTTGACAAAAAAACGTCAATGAAACGGTATCTGCAAATTTATTTCTTACAAAGAAGACACATTTTTGTCGTCGTTAAATAACCCATGCATGGTGATATGCCGTAAAAAATAAACCAAAACTAACCCAAACGCAAGGAAGGCAATAAAGGCACTAATGTGCTAGAAGTTACTGAGTTTTAGAGAATATGAGAAAACACACAGTTAAGGAGAGAGAACAAACAAATAAAGATTTAAGAAGAGAAAAAATAACAATTGATAATGCATTTAAATTTGTGAAGATCAAAGTTGACTGACAAGCAAGAAACTGGAAGAGAGTTCCACAAACGAGAAGGGCGATAAAAGAAACTGTAAGTTTATATCGAAGCATTTCATCTGTAAAATTATGAAACTTAGCAGCCAATCTTGTACATTCGAAATCTTAGCTTTTTATTGTTCGCAAAAATCAGTAGAAACAAATATTTGACCCACCAAGTAGGCTGAAAGGAATTTGAGATAGAGATATTGTTCCTCGTCATTGTCGTCATTCAATGATCCACATTTGCATCTCTTGAAAGGTCGAGTTGAAAACCCTTGGTTTTACCGAGTTGGAACATGAAAAACAAGCGCCTATGAGAGCAAAGCAATAATTGCATCAGAGCAAACAATAAAACCAGATATATTAAAAGTGATTCATAAAGAAAAAGGAGCAATAAAAATAATACAGTAAATTTTAATTCCGTAATATAATAATTAAAGACCGTTAAACATATTCATGTGTCCTCTAATATCAGAGGAAAAATCGAGTACAAAAATGTGTACAGCAAGTAATATATATTTGGTTGGTTCAAAAATAATGACGTAATAATGTCGTTTTTGACGTTAAAAATACGTCAAAAAACGACATTATTACGTCATTACTTTTGCACCAACCTAATTTATTATTTAATGAAACATGCATCAATATATATATATATATATATATATATATATATAGTAATGTTATATGTAAACAAAATATAATATTACAGTCTAATTTTAAGCACAGCTACTAATTCTTCGACTTACAGAGAAATGGTTGCTCGGGATTTATATATACTGACTCAAAAACTCTTCAAATGATAATCGTTACTCAGCATATGATAAATGCCTGGACTATAAGATATTGTATATGTGCACATTCTGGATGATGGCTTATATATGGGCTTCAAAAACAACCAATCTATTTGGCGGAAAATAATCATTTATCTTAATATTTAAGCATTAATTTATTTATGATACGACGCATAATCGCTTCGTTGCGAATTCGTGCTTAAATCGTTTTACAAACAATTATTCCCGCTCTGCGTTGATAGCCCCTTTCGTTTTTTGTGCAGAACTAAATTAAGTGAATATATGTAACACAATAATAATTACTGAAACATTAAGAAATTCTTGACTTTAACACTAAATCTGCCCAAGGAATTTCATGAACATTTTAGAAAACAACAGGTAATAAGCATATATGTTCTATTTTATTGGTGATTATCATAAATGTATTTCTTTGTGAAAAATATTAATATATATATTAAGTATTGCTGATCGTATCTCTTTTAATGTTTCCAGAACTAGTTGCCGAGTTCACACCCATATTCCTTTTGAAATAAGCTTAATAAAAACTGATGGTTGTAAAATTCTGGCGTTAATTTCAAACAATGTTCAATACACATAGATTGATTTGGGCAGGAGGTTTTTTTATGTTGTTTTCAATTAAACTATTTACATGTCTTCAGAATTGTTAGCCACATCACAATGTTCCTGTCACTGTTTCATCCGATTTTCTTTAGGTGTGTTTCGAAAAGTGTTACACTCTGCTTACTAAACCCTTTACTTAGTCTTCAAATTCTATAGATGATTCTTGTCCTGGTGACCACGTCTGGTTCTTAGTTATTATGCTCAGTAATTGATCGCACTATTTCCATTGATTTTAAGTCGTCGATATCTTGCACAGGGATTGAACTCTATGACTACGTTACCAAATTCGCGAACAAAACCACGTATCATTGAACAATTTTGAAGATTTAAAACTATTAATGTATCCTGGCAGATATTGACACTATACCTACGGACACAATTGATCTCATTCAGCATGAAGTATCACTTTCTTTCTTTTTAATTATACAACTACTACGACAGAAAATTCATAAACCAACGCTTTTACCCACTAGGTGATTGTCCTGTATGTTACCCAGATCCATATACAGCTGAGGAAGTCTGGAGGGGCATAACAGGCAAAACTATATAATATGAAAGAAGATATAGAAAACAGTTCAAGTATAAATATGAGTTACTTCATATGTGGATTGTTGTCCTCGTCTATTAATTTGGGACCCCGATTACTTTGAAAATACCTTGCTACCCGTATTTATCTTTGGACTTATGTCGTCATCTGGGCGCAAATACTATTGGGGAAGCTATGAATCCATTTCCTCCTCCAGCTATGGGCTAAATAGTAGAACTTAGAAGAATCAGTGTTTTAAAAATATTTTTAATGTTATATTTTTTCGCAAATACTATTCTTAAAGTCCAAAAATATATTTCGCCTTTAAATAGGCCAAACAAAGTTAAACCGAACAGAGAAACAACAAATCAGTCGTTTGCTCATATTGGATGATTTTGTGGTTATATTTTCCGGCCTTTGGCGGATTAAACAACTGGTTCTTCAGATGTGTGGCGTAATAATAGTGAGTTCACTGCCTAGATCATAATTTCACAGACTAAGACTCACAATGAATAGGATTGCGTTATCTGAGCTGTACTCAAATGAACAGAACGACATATTCCTTGAACTGTACATCGTAATGCTAGCCTGTAGATTGAATAAATGGTTTACGTGCAAACATCCTGAGGTGTGCGCACCTCAAAGTCCAAACGAATATAGGTGTATTTTAATGGTTAATGCAGAGTTTTCATTAAAATAACTAAAAAGCACCGGCATCGTCTCACCACGTCGAATATATGTTCAATAATCAATAGCTGATTGTACCTGTCAGGGATTAAAGTAATACGGGCATCACGTAGGCGGGAATTACTCTGCTAGTAATAGAGTACCGCCTAAATGTTGCGGAAATAACAGAATAAGTTTTGGTATTAAATATTTCCTACACTGTTACCATATGCATAATAGATAGATAGATAGATAGAGAGAGAGAGAGAGAGAGAGAGAGAGAGAAAGAGAGAGGAGAGGGAGAGAGGGTGGGAATTCGTTTTCTAGGGCTCGTTGCCTGTTACCAAAATCCAGAAAATATTTTCAGATTTTAAGTATTTTGTGAGAAAAGCGAATGATAATAGTTTAATGATACAAGTTTTAATAATTATCCCTTAGATTTGGGCGTGGGAAAGTTGCAGATTCATACATTTCCCAAGAGTATTTGAGCACAAAAATACAACAAACCCAACGAGAATTGGGTTTCGGATCACCGATTGAAACTTCCGTGCCATTACCCACTACACCACCCGCACATCCAAGCTTACAGCATCTGGTATTTCCAAGCGGTAACTAATCTAGCTAGCTAGAGAGAGAGGCAACATAACACTCCACATGATACCAGCTATATTGCATGAGTAAGCGAAGACACTCCAGAAGATCTCACTTCCCATATTTCGCAAAGGGCCATCAAACGCATACTCATAACATTATAAGATCCCTTAGATGTTTACCTCCCGATATCACTGCAAACATGACGAAAGATATTTTAGGCTAAGCCTTGTTTGAAGCACATCTAAGCCACTTGCAAGGAAATGATTCGTAAACTATTGCTAATATCGAATCACAGGCGATGCGTTAACTTCAATATGTACATCAGGTCTACAAAATAATAATTCAAACTGTCGAAGGTATAGATTCTGAATTCTGTACAACAGTAGAAAAGTCACAGGAAACTGTCAAGATAATTACTATATGAGAAGGGGTCGAAAAACAATTTTATCCGGATACATACTACAGTGGTACCTCGGTTCACGAATTTAATTCATTCCTGAAGGTCGTTCGTAACCCGAAATGTTCGTAAACCGAAACTATTTTCCCACTGAATCAATATAGAGAAAAAAGTCACAGTACAATAAAATTGAAAATGAAAATCGTGAATCGAATGTAAACAACATGGCAGTCGACTCAGAAATTATTCCGTTCGTGTTAAGCCTGTTCGCCTTTGTTCGAGAGCCGAGAGGTTTTGTTCGTATTTTCATCTCGAATATTCTGTTCAAAAATCGATTTATTCTACATGTGAGACGTTCGACGACCGAGCTTTCTCTGTACTTACTTTTTTATTATATCCCTTGTCAGTTGAGGAGGCAGGCGGCAACGGACTTTCACAACGTCCTATTCTTTATATCACTTAATAATTTTCATCTTATTACTGTCTTACCCCTTCCCTGTCCTGGCCCCCATTTATAACAACTTGTTAAGTAGGTCACTCACTGTAAGCGTATTTTCAATATGACATGTGAATGTCAATTTCTCCAATTTCTACTTCCTCTTTACGTTTCCCAGAAAATCCAGCTGTTTGTATCTGCTTTTAATTTCCTGTGTCTTTTCTTAAAGTGTCACCGTTGCTTACGTGTTCTATGCACGGCGTTCTCGGTATCCTTCTGCTGAACCATGCATCTTGCACATTTACAAATCTACCATTCGTCCGTGCATTGAATACTGTAGCCATATCGGGTCTGGTGAGCTTGTTATACATCTAGACATTCTTGGCATAATCTAAAGAAGGATCTCTAATGCAATCGATCCTGAACAGTCATCTCAGCTTCAGTCACTTTCAGAGATGTCCTCAAGGACACATGGAACAGTGGATTAAGGTGTTAGTTAGATCAAGTGACAGGACCCAAAGAGTGTGAGTTCAATACCTGGTTAAGGCGGTGAAGAACTTTGAGAAGGGAATTAACAGTATTAACTGACATTAGACATGGCACGTGGAACTAGAACAGTCTACCACAGTGAGCGAAATAGAGGGTTCAGTTCGACATTCCAACCACCTGAATAAGGCCGGAGCGTACAACGGCCGAAACTTTATAATAAACATGGCGAGAAATATGAGAACAATAGTCCGGATATTGTAAATTGTGGAAAGTGCTACTTCAGGATGTAAGCGATCGCGGTTTCCCTCAATTTTCTATCCTGTCTTGCACAAGGCAATGCTTCTTTTGCTATCATCTCTTTCCCCTGTCATCCATTTGCTCAATTTCTTTAGGCGTGGGTTACTCGCTGTAATTCTCTTGCCTTCAAAGTGACCTTTGAGTGTCTTCTTTTCCTACACCCATTCCTCTGTATGTGTTCAAAAATATTAAACTGTGTCTTTCCGATTGTAAGTAGAAGTGTACATTTTGTGTCTATTTATGTTAAACATTTCTCGGTGATCTCATGTTCTGTCCTGGTTATACTTAGAATAGAATTACATTGACGTTTCCTCAAGTTTCCTTTACAGGCGAGGAAACTGTCCAGCGTTGGCTGTCGTATAGGCAGGTTGATATTATATGATACACACTCAAAATCCGTCACATAGAAGAATTGATATAGCGTAGCAGTTCGACTGTTTTTTTTTTCTAACGAAAATGTTCCAGTTTCTTAATGTTTTTAGCTTGTGAAAATTAGTATTTCAATGCTCCTTCCAATTTATTTCAATATCTACACTTGCTTGGATCTCCAATTCATAGCTGGCATCTTGTGCTGCCAATCTTGCTGACGAGCATATATTGTTTTTTTACAGCTATTGATTAGTCACTTCTTTTCGCTTTCACTTCAATCATATTGGCATTGTTCTTCAATTTATAGATTTATAAAGTTTCAAAATGTTCTTTAACGCGTATAAGAAGAGTATAAACGACAGAAAAATCAATGATTAACTATATTTATGAAATTGAAGCTTTAAATATAGAAATTTAATAAAAGATATTTTCTCAGTGGAAGTTCCAGCAATGCTCTATTAAAGTTTCTTGTTCAGAAAAATTGTAGAATCTGCTTTAATTGCTTGCCAGTAACGCAAAATATCGATGTCGATGTTGTGAGAAGTTTTGGTTTTGAAAAATCATCTGGTTTGGAATGAAAATGTATATTTTGAAACTGAAGTTACTTTTGCCTTGAGCCGAAAGATATCCTTTTCACTTTTTAAACAATGAAACTTAGGCGGGCTAATTTTCTTTATTTCTCATTTTGGGATCTTCAAGGGAATTCTAATTATACTAGAAGGTTCTTATCAAGCAATTTTGAAGTGTGTGTAATGAAGCCGATAACGTCTCTCTAGATTGAAATTTTAAATATTCTTTTTTCTTAAAACACACACACACACACAAAAGACACACACAGATATATATATATATATATATATATATATATATATATATATATATATATATATATATATATACTTGTATATTTGGGCATCGATCCGTATTTGAAGACTACTGACAAGAATAGCGTTTAAGCTTTTTTAAAAAAAAAAATTGCCATTCTACAAAATACTTGTTGAAATAAGCACATAATAGACTCATCCGTTTGATAAAACGTTTGAAAATTATGGAATACTTAATAAAAAGTAAGAATCCAATATCAATTAAGAACACAACCATATCGTGCTGACCATGTTCGGAAAATGTAAATTCCATCCCTATATATACAAATAGAAAAATCAACATATTCATTTAAACAGAAACATCCGTAAATAGTAACGAACAGATTAGACGAAAAAGCTCGGATCTAAAGTTCATTTGAACAGTTTGACAATTCTTATACCCAGAAAAAATATCTCGTGTACGAATGCAAGGAAAAATAATACAAATCTGAACTACAGTGCCTTCTCAGTATTCTTCAATTATATATATATATATATATATATATATATATATATATATATATATATATATATATATATATATACACGCAAGGTACTGTGAGTAAGCTTTTATTGAATAAAAATCTTTATATATATATATATATATATATATATATATATATATATATATAATTTGACTTATTGATGTCTTTTGTACAAATATTTATACATCTTTTAGACGACTATTCCCTTTCCAGTGTATTTTGTCTGATATTTTTCAAGTCAGTTCTTGTTTTGCTGATACTACGCCTATTGATTATTCACAATTTACACAGCTCACTTTGCAAACAATTATGTTGCACGATATCTGTGTCAGTCGGAGCCATCTAAATACACAAATCTCTTTGCGGCATACGGCGACATCAAAAGATATTCCTTTGACAATTGCTCTTTGTGGCTTACTTAAAAATTAAACAAAATATCAAACAAAGCGAGAAGTTTAAGAAAGTTACAGTCGTTAATGCACTGACTCGAAAGAGGTTTTATCATTTCCTGAATATTTATACTTTCCTCCGCATCCTACAAGCTATTTTAACCCAGTTATGGTGTAATTAGGCAGACCTTTATTATCTCAAAAGAAAAATAATTGCAATCTAAAAATACTTTTAGGCTTTAAATGACGTGCAAAGTGTTGGTAAGCCGTAAAAACGAATCAATAAATGTGACCGTTTTGTTTTTATTTTCCTTAAAACTAATTTCATTTTTTTCCAAGCATCCTTCTGTAGAACCCAATTTATTTCTGCCTCAGGTCTGTTCAGTATATATGATGCGATTGTCTAGCATTCTATGCCATATAGGAGGAACGATAGTGTATCGCGGCTTTTTGTTCTACTCTTTGTAACGAAATAGTTAAATGTTCCTACTTTCTTTATTCTGACTTCACCATTTGGACTCTCCCTTTTGCTGGCAATCATGCGTTTTATGTTCTTTAATTAACATTTTGCCCTTTCCTCTCCCTTTCTTTTATTACCATATTAGGAGTTACTGTAATTTCCGTCCTCTCTCTGCTATCGATACTGTGTCATTTGCATATCTTATGTTGTGGCAATAATGAATTCTAGTAGAACTTCAGAATCACATCACTGAAAATATTAAGTCCGGTGAGAAGACATATCATTGTCTAATGCCTCATTTTATTTAAGTATAATTTATAGATTATTCAAACTTGTTATTTTTTGAGTTTATTACCCAAACAAATCAAGCGTACCAAGCAGTTTAAACGGTTCTTTTTGCTATCAAAAGATTTTTCATAATCTATAAAACTTTAGAATGCATCCTTCTACCTTTCTTTTGCTTTTCTGATGTCCTTATTCACATAAATATTATTTTCCTTGATCGGGAAATGAAAAAAAGATGAATAAAAAGATAAATTTCCATCCGACAAATTACTCGAAATGTTCTTCATACATGTTCTTTTGCAGTTGCTTTGTTACAATTTCCCATATATCCCAAACAAATGTTACATGGTAAGTTTTTCCTGTGTCATATTGCAATAATCCTGTTAGCTGGAACTGAGGATCCCCAATATTTACCGTTTTTTAATGACGTGTCCTGAAAACCAAGCAGAGATCACTTATGATCATATAGTCCATAAAACAAACAGTCAAATCTTGACAAAGACATCTATAACAATGGTCTCACTCTATACATCAGATGATGGTATTTGCTGGAATTATCACAAAAATTTTACTAAATGCATAGTTTACATGGTTTCAGCGATAAAATAATTACGTAAATTATTCATACGAATCACTCAAATTATTACGAAATCTTCTACTATACGAATAATCTTGTGTTTTCATATATATATATATATATATATATATATATATATATATATTTCCACAGATAGACTACTTCGTTGTATCACCGCTCCTCAGTGTTGCTAGACGGCTGAGATTGATTCAAGCCGGGATTTACCTCTAGGCCATCATCGCACGGCAGAAAAGAAAGGGATTTTATCGTTTTCCTCTATACGAAATATACCACCGGCTCAACTCAATTTTACTTGAAAAGTTATGTTAATATATATATATATATATATATATATATATATATATATATATATGAATTAAGGTAAGGATGTCTATTTAGGGTAATATTAAGGTAAGAATGTCTGTCTCCTGTTGGGCATGTATCGACAACTCCATATAATAAAAATGTACTTGCTATGGAAACACAATAACAACGTCTAACATTTTGATTTGAATCCTATTGAAAATATATGGTAAGAATTTAAATTTCTAAAAATCGTTGGAATTACAAAAAACCTTCAGGTATTAAAACGTAAAACAATTGAAGAATCGAAGAAAATGCAAGAAATTATTTGTTCAAATCCCATTAAAAGCATTAGAAAAAGATTGCATCAAGTTTTAAAGATGAGAGGCCATGCTATTGACTATTAATATACTGAAAATTTTCATTTTTATATTTTTCATACGATACAAATATTTTTGTCTTTTACTATCTTGCGTAATTCGCCTGTCAAATTCGTTAACTTATTGCTCTGAAATTTGGGTTTTATATTCCCTTTTCGTGCCTATTAACATATTTAAAGCCTGACATCATACGGACATGAGATTCTGAGAAGTGGATAAAAATATTCAAAATTTATATATGTGCGAATAATTTTGTCGGTAACTGTATATCAAAACGAGAACACCTGTCAGAAATGATATAATCTTAATTAAGTCAGGTATAATGTTAAATGATGTGAGATCTCTTACTAGGATCGAACTCTCGAGAGCTATTAACTGTGGTCTGAAAAATAAACCTGCTCTATGATAAACGTCCTAACGTTTTTGGTTCTGGAAATTGATACCAGTCAATATGTTTCAAATGCAAGTCACAAGCGATATTGATGTTCACATGAATAACTTTTCTATTAATGTCGAAGAATTATAAAGGGGATAATATCTGCAAACAAAAATAACTTCTCCTAATGAAAACGTGCGGCTAACAGTTGCCATCACTGGAGATGCAAAACGGACATTAAAAAGCAATCCGCACGTAAAGCACTGATTTCATTTTTAGCGGCACAAATTTGGAGTGCACCGACCCGGATAATCCCATCAGTTATTGATGAATGCTGCCAGCTATCGGTTCTGACTTTTGCATCAAATAGGGCCCTTCACCGCCATCTCTTAATCATTTCTTTTACACATCAATTGCAGCGTTTTAAATAGGGACTCCATCGATAGGATATGATTCTATATGTAGTATTTGTTTTCCAATTTGCATTTACAAAACAAGGCCAGTGTTTAGATTGCTTAATACTTGCCTACTGCAAAATGTTTGAACATCGTCTTTTAAAAATTCATAATACGTTCGCTCCCTTGTAGTGGACATCTTTAGATACCTCTCATATTATTCTATTTAGTGCAGTTGTGAAGGTCAGCTCTTCAGGTAAGAGGTCAAAAATGAATTTATTTCCTTCTTAGAGAGGCATTACAATGTTAGCTTGATGTATACATACCTCTAACACAAGAACATTTTTATCGCCAGCTACTATACGTGATTTATCCAATCCGCTGAATGGACAAAAATTATTGCACGACACACACACACACACACTCACACACACACACACACACACACATATATATATATATATATATATATATATATATATATATATATATATATATATATATATTATATATAAAGGAAACTATGACAACGTGGAAAAGTTTTCGTGTCCGGATTTTCGCTCTTTATGACATCAACGGACTAAAGTGATATTTAAAAGAAAATGTCAAAAATTTACATTTAAAATTTTAAAATTGTTCTTGTCATATAAAAAATTATATATGGATTCCACATCTCTCTCTGTCCCTCAATATATATATATATATATATATATATTATATATATATATATATATATATATATATATGTATAAAAGTGAACATAGAAGTAAACACTTAGAGGCGACAGTCTGTTTCATGCTATATGCAATCGTCAGGCCACATATGCTGTTATTTTTCTCGGCTATTTATATATATACGGGTTAGGAGTGCATTGTGGGTATTCTATTATGGCGATTATTTTACCGGAAGTCGTTTGTTTATTTATTTGGGTCAAATTATATTGCTTGTTTTTATTTTTTATGTTTTTGTTTCTTATTTTATTTATTTATTAACGTAGTAAAAATTTGTTTATATCACTTATTTAACAGTTTTGTTTTGGTTTGAGAATTTAATTAAAGCTATTTGTTCAATTTTGGGGGTTGATTGTTGTAGTTCATTCTAAGTATTATTTTACTTGTATATTTTCTCTTTTCGGTTTTCGATTTTTAAGTAACATAGTATTTATTTATGTTTTATTTCTATTTTTTTTATTGTTATTTTGTTTATTAGTATATTTATTTGTTTTTATTTTATTTTTTCCGTTTTTTATTTTTTAGGTTACGTAGTAAAAAATTATTTTCATGTCTGCATTTTGAGAGGAGCTCGGATCTTTTGTTTAATAATTAATTTTGGTCGGGGAAAGTAACGATAGATGCTATCATTGCTCCAAATGTAGTTCTTTAGTGTTTTAAAATAAGAGAAAATTATGCATGGTCAAAGAAAAGTGAGACATTATTAGAAATTTAATGACAAAAAGATAAATTAAATTCTGATTAAGTTTTGCTCTCGTTAAAATATCCTCCTTTAGACTTCATTAGTGCAGTACAAATCGTTTGCAAAAATTTCTCAAAATATAATTGATTCTATTCTTTTTTTAATGACTCTAACAGGTCTTTTTCATTTGGAGTATAGAAAGCTTTCAGACTTTAGTCAAGTTCACCCCACGTGTTTTCAAACTTTTGAAATGTGGCGCATATATATATATATATATATATATATATATATATATATATATATATATATATATATATATGTTTGATTAAAGACGACAGACAAGTTACTACGATTACTTTTTTCATATAATTTTTCTTGGGAAACCGAGTGTGTAGACAATATCTAAATGTTCTATAATTCCGAGCGCTTTGGGCTATAATTTTAGACATTATCAAGGATGATTTTATTTTTTACAATTTATTTGAGTGTGTGGGTTGTGTGTATGATTTTAGTGTTATAGAGACGTTTTATTTTCCGAAATAATAAAAATAAAAAAAAAATGAAAAAGCTAACACCTAAAACAGTTTAACTTAAATAAAAAAAAAGAAAAGGCAACACATAACAATAGTAACTACGAACACGGCCACAATTTGGTAAATAAAAACTTAATCGTAGAACCTTGTCTGTCGTCGTTAATGAAACATGTATAAATGAAGGAGTGCTGCCTAAATGCACAATACACACACACAGACACACACACACACACACATATATATATATATATATATATATATATATATATATATATATATATATATATATATATATATAATGACCATGCGTCTGGTAAGTGTCCGTTTAATAGGCCAAAAACAGCACTGTAAAACATACAGTTATTATAAATATATTATGCAGATTGCCGGTATTTTAATTCAAAACATATCTGAGAGGCGGCGTCTTGTTTGCCAGGTAATTTAATATTTATGTCTCTTGTACGAAGCACCAAATCATCAGAAGTGATGCCAGGAAAATAAGGACTATTCCTCACCCAGAATTTACTTTAGCTCACCTTTGCTAGCTGCGGAGTTGATTTCTTTTCGCTAGCACAGATTTTGTTAATCATATGGTAAAAGTGTAATTCTAAGCAGCTTAAATTAAAATGGTCTCTTTGCGAATTTAATGCGAAATCATGTGATGGCTTGAAAATTCATCATCGTTCACAGAGCCGCATCAATCATCAGTTTGTTTTAAAACAAATGCAGGTCTCCGTAGACATTTGAGAGCCCATGACAGAAACAAGCAACGGTTAATTTTAAAAAGTTGTCAGTTTTTAAATCGAGTAAACAGCCAATATATAGAACGTAATTCCCTATGTATAATATGCCTTCATGCATAATACGCACCCCGAAATTTGTGGTGAAACTGTGGGAAAATGCATAATACGTACCCTTTTTTTGTAATCAAACCCTATAAATTGTTCTTCCCCAATTTCGCTATGAACAGCATTACCTATTCTTATTAAAAATGTTTTTAAACATTAAATAAAAATATTCTAATTTAGTTTTATGATAATTTTTATTTTATTCTACATATATATGATTATATTTTGCGTCCTTATGAGGGCGCAATCGCCCAATGTTAGTGTTAAATTGACGTATATTTTTGGTGAGTTGTCATTTCTCAAATTAAATCGACCTATGAGACGGCAATTTTTAAACATTTTTTTGTAGCTGCACATAATACGCACCCCTAATTTTGCTTATTATTATTTTTTAGAAAAAATGCGTATTATACATAGGGAATTACGGTAATAATAGAAGTAATATAGTGGAGTCAAAGATAACCTTTAAATGTCTACGGGAAATAATATTTCAAGTAAAGATCTAATAAAAACAAAAATGATTTCGATACGCACACAAAAAAAAATCATTTAAATCTAAAACATCTGAGAAACTTTCTGTTTTCAGACTAATGGCGTTCGGTGAACCAATTTAAAAGGTGAGGCTGAATAGTAATGGATAGACGGAAGAGGAGAAAGAAGAGAAAGAAAAGGTGGAAGATAGAAACTGTAATAAATATAGTTGAGGATTCTCATCTGGATAATTCGGAGACTATTAGCATATCTCTTGAAATGGTGCATTTTTGACGACACCCAATTTTACTCTGGGGAGTGGCTGCCGTGAGCAACGTTAGAAACTGACGCCATATGTGGATTGAATGCTTAATAAAGTCAATAAAATATTGAAATGATACACGGAACTGTCTTTATGACATCTTACAACTTGGAGATTGCTGAAATATTCCACAGAATTCTCATTCTCTATTTACTTTATATATGTTTCATGTGTGAATTTCTTTCTTCTTTGATTTCTTTCTCTTTTCCCTTCCTTCCTTCCTCTTTTTTCTTCCTTCCTTCCTTCCTTCCACTTTTTCTCCTTCCTTCCTTCCACTGTTTCTCCTTCCTTCCTTCCTTCCTTCCTTCCTTCCTTCCTTCCTTCCTTCCTAACTTCCACTTTTCCTCCTTCCTTCCTTCCTTCCTTCCTTCCTTCCTTCCTTCCTTCCTTCCTTCCTTCCTCCCACTTTTCCTCCTTCCTTCCTCCCATCCTTCCTTCCAAACTTCCACTTTTTCCTCCTTCCTTCCTTCCTCCTTCCTTCCTTCATCCTTCTTCCTACATCCCTTCCTATTTTCATCCCTCCTTCTTTTTCTTCCTTCCTCCCTCCCTTTCTTCCTTCATTTCTTCCTCTCTCCTCCCTTCCTTCATCCATCTATCCTTTTCCCCCTCCATTCCTTCCTTCTTTCCTTTTATGTTTTTATTTATTTATTTTTTTCTTTTATTTGCTTATAGAGCACTTTTATAACCATACACATAAAGAGACAAAAGTCGTAGGCCATTTCTAAATATTGTAAATTTCTAATAATTCCCATCTTATAAGGGAATGCTTTTTTCCTGAGGAAGCGTTGGCTTTACTGTCATTTTCAAACCTAAATATCATATATGTATGATAACAACGGTACAGAAGAGAATGCGAGGCAACACACAAAAATAACCGTAAAAATTATTCTTCTAATTTTCTCCTAGATATAGCATAAAATTTAACAACACATTTCTGTATTATTTCACTCCTTGAAATCATGACGAAGATTTCCGAAGAAAACAGGATGAAGATGGCGAAGAATATTAAGCTGCGAGCAATCGCTTATAAACGTGGAATATCAGGAAGCATTATTTCAGAAATGCTCACGAAATTTACACCCACTGGATGTGATTTGAACGGAGCACAATCTACATCATAGAATAATATGGGAGACTGATTAGGACAATTCAAAGCTAATTAAAAGAAGACTGATACACAAGTGATGGATTAGTTAGACTTATTCAAATCAGTGCCAGTAAGTAACACGAAGTTCATCCTTCATGGACATGAACTGAAGAGAATATAACTTAAATTCAAGAATAAATGTTAGATTATTAAACGGAAAAGTTCCGTAGTTTATATATATATATATATATATATATATATATATATATATATATATATATATATATATATGTGTGTGTGTATTAAGTTGTATGGATATTAGTTTGTGACGCTTTTGCGATCATCAGCCAAAACGGTTTATTTTTTAAAATGTGAGCTGTTTATGCTTTTAGTTGATGTTAGAATGGTATGTATGTATGTATGTATGTAAGAACACACGAATATGTATCTGCGCCTAGCCTGGGATTGCTTTTATAGATGTGTTGGTGTGAACAAAAATGCGTACACCTGTATGTATGCGTCTATCTATATATATATATATTTATATAAATATATATCTCTATCTATAAAAGGCAGGATGTCTGTGTAACGAATGCACGGCCGCAATTCTCGACGGATTTGCACCAAAATTTAAATGCACATGCTCCAAGTTAGCGGGAAGGCCAAGACCGACGTTGCATTTCCTAACTCCCATCGTTAGTGCTTCTATGCCAGTTTTCATTTAGTTTGCGGCCATTTTCTCATGGCCAGAGTGAGAGCCTATAGCTGGATACCACGAATAGGCAGGAAGATTCTATTGGCCAGCGTCAGAGCCAACAGCTGACTGACACGAATTTTAACTAGCATGCTACCATGGAAAAAAAAAATCGATTGCTGCATTCGTCACAAGTGGGAAAAATTTAAATCTGCATGGCACTTTACTCCAATTGGCTCATTGGCTTGCTTAAATTCAATGTTGATTCTGATTCCGTAGAACTGGGTTGGGTGTGAAAAAGTATTTGTTGTTAACATTCTTTTTTCATTCAATTTTTCCAGTTACGAGTCCTTTTTTTAAAGCTGACCTTTTTGTGTTCATTTTGTTTAGTTCTTTTGTCGTAACAGATATAATGTTTAGTATAGAGCTTAGAAAAAATTCGCAGTGTGAGATAGGCAAGAAGTAAGGCATGTAGCAACATCAGCACGGCAAAAGGCAGGGCAAAAATATTTAAATAAAGTAATAGCGATTGCTGTATGAGTCGTGCGATTTTTGAATAAAGCACGGGCAACGCCGGGCCATGCTGCTAGTATATCTATCTATCTATCTATCTATCTATCTATCTATCTATCTATCTATACATATATATATATATATATATATATATATATATATATATATATATATATATATATATATATATATATATATATATATACATGTATATATATATATATATATATGCATATATATATGTGTGTGTGCGTATAGTTAGTTGATACCAGCTTTTCAAGATATATATCACTATATTTAAACAAAATTTAAAGATATTGAGAAAACATCTGAAATCAAATTATTGCAGAAAATAATAAAAATTGTGATTTCTACATGTCTTCAGTTGAAACAATAATAATAATCTTCTTTACAAATTATTAAAAACATCCTTCAAATTGTGGCTTATGTAGGATGAAAATCTCGAATTTTACAAGATTTCAAATGTTAGCTTTTTGTAAAACTTGTGCAATTTTACTAGCTCCAAGCAATACATTTAAATATGGAGTCTTTTCGTTGAAAGCTACAGAAAATTTAAAAGTATACTAATGATGGTGTTGAGGGTAATTTTACCCTGTATCTTTCATTTTTTAAAATTAATTTTTCAGGTAATTTTTTCATGGTTTTATTGATTTGTTCATCTACCCATACTTTTACTCTGTAGTCAGTAGGGAACGCAATGTCTATTTGGACATGAATGTATTTTTTATTTAGTATTTTAGATAATTAGAATATTAAATCTAACTTTAGATTATTAAACATTTTTGAGGATGCAGTTGTTAACTGAGAGTGAAAGAACCATAAAAGGGAATAAAAGAAAAAGATCTAAGAGGAGGTAGCATAAAGATTTTCAATGCCTTCATCTTTTTGAAGATCGTAGTTTACAGGGAAGACAAAGCCGGAAGACAATTCCACAGCAGTAAGTGCATGAGTAGAATTGATCAGCATAGAACTTTCGGTTCCGGCTAACAATATCAACAGTTTAATTATTAGATCTAGCTGAAAATTTACTACTACGCTCAAATTTTTGAAGTTGAAGAACCAAAGAGAAAGGATTATCAGGACATTTATCGCGTAAATATTTATAGAAAAACCAGAGGAAAGCTACGCTTTTAGCAACAGAGAAGAGACTGAAACAGATATCCTTGGTCAGGGCCGACAAAATTGCAGATTCATAATTGGATCTATACCACTATACATACAGCTGATGCAGCAGACCAGATGTTGAAACAATGTTCGATTCACCGAAGAAAGAAGAAAGTAGCGTGTACAGACTCAATAAGAAGTTTCATTTAGAAATTTGGTAGCTCATATATATATATATATATATATATATATATATATATATATATATATATATTTGATAGTTGTATATTTAGGCAGCAATCCTTCCTTTATGCATGTTTCATTAAAAACCATAGAAAAAACAAAATGCATATCAATTAGACGAATCTTCTCTAAGGCATACTATAAAGAAATATACTACTCTAATTGATCCGAATAAAAAAATCAAATTTATTCTCTATTATAAAAAAATTTAAGACAGCTAACTTTAGCCTAAAAAATAACAACACACCAGCTAAGTCAAAATTACAAAGAATGAACATTATCTATGAATTCAAATGCTCCTTAAGGAACTGTGTTCCTGATCAAACCGGACTCATAAATAATTACATCGGTTGCACAACTACATACTTATCAAGACGACTTACGTTACACCTATCTGATCACAGCTCCATTAGAAGCCATTTAAACACACACAGAAATTTACCAGACTCCATTAGAAACATACTAGTAGAAAACACAAATATAATAACTGCATCCCGCTGCAAAAAAAGACCAAAAATAATGGAAGCTTTAATAATAAAAAAGAAAAAGCCAACTCTTAACAATATTAACTACGAATCTACAATGTGCTAACCGTATTCGGAAATTAAAAACATCGCTAACACATACTAAGACATACACAGAACGCACACACTCAATTAAGCTGAAGAAAATTGAATCATCCTTGACAATGGCTAAAGGTACAGCCGAAAGCGCTCGGAAATCTAAAACATTTGGACAGTTCTTATACACCCTTTGTCCAGAAAAAAAATTAAATAAAAAGCTTAACCGTAGTACCTTATCTGTTGTTTTTAATGAAACATGCACACACACACACACACACACACACACACACACACACACACACACACACACATATATATATATATATATATATATATATATGCTAAACATATATTTTTAAATAAAACCTGATTTAAAAAGCCAAACATATTTCTTCATTTTATATACTGACGCAACAGAATCTTTCTAATCACAGCACATTGTATTTGAAGCAAGCTTGGTTTTCTAATCACGGGCCCGAGAACCATATATATATATATATATATATATATATATATATATATATATATATATATATGCTAAACATATTATTATTAGATATAAATCTATTGTCTGATCATGAGCCGTTATAATGTTCGAATGTTTACTTTATTTTCTGGTGAAAATAAAGATAAAAATTGCCCAACATTTGGATATTATTTATCACGTTGGTCCTAAGCTTTCGGCCGACATGAGGATTCCTCAGTTTAGTTATGCAGAAACGAGTCAAATATATCCATCATCAAAACTGATATTTAGTTATTTTGATGTAGAAAAGGGATGGTAGGGTATTTGTTTCCATTGAAAACCTCTGTATCAGATACTAACTACTTTCCAAGTTAAGGTAGGGTAGAGGTGTCTGTTCAACGAATGATGACATCCGTTTTTCGCATATAGTCTGGCCTTTTTTAGCATCTTTATTTTGCTGTTTAATTTAGAATTTTATACGCAAAGATTTTTTTCAAAAGGTTCATTTGAATAAGAATAAATCTTATTTTTAATGATTAAAAGTATTATCCCTACTTTTAACAACTAATAAACTATACTTTTTTTTTAAAAAACAAATAAATATATTTGAATTTATTTCTTCTTTAAAAATTATTATTCAAGGATCAAGTTTAAATATGTATATTTTATTTTTCATTTTTGTATCATATTTAATTATTATTTATGGAAAATCTTTCACAGTATCTGCTGAAAATAGCTATTTCATATCTTTGATTGAGCATTTTTTTATTTTTCATGAAGTTAATATATAATTTATCATGTATGCACAAAACGACATGGGTAATTTAATGACCTACGTATTCTAGATTTCCATAGTAATTTCCATTTTACAGTAGTTGTTTTATTGGTTTAATTTTTAAGCTATACTGAATTTTATTGAGCACTGTTTCTTTTAATTAAAATAATTAATAATAACATCGGATTATAAATCTTACTGTTCATTCTCATTATTTTAATATATATATATATATATATATATATATATATATAATTATTAATTTTAAAATATGATTTCATCGCTACATAAGAGTTCTCATGTTTCAAAACAAGAGCCGAAAAGTTCAATATAATTATTTGAATTAAATTGAATTAAAGTACCAAGCTCTGTTCCATCTTCAAGCGAAATCTTTTTTTCGAGCACTGTTTTTTTAAAAAATAATAACAAAAATACTAAAGAACTTTGAATTATTTACCTAACGAGTTCTTTCCTATTTTCTATATACTTTTACACACACACACACACACACACACACACACACACACACACACACACACACACACACATACACACACACACACACACACACACACACACACACACACATATATATATATATATATATATATATATATATATATATATGCATATATATTATTTTATATGCGCAGTACTTACTTTTTCGGTTATTTGATGTTTGCCTTTGCACCTTAATCTGTCTTGTAACAATCAAATTCTTCAAGCCCTGGTGAGAAAAATTGCCTTGTACAACATATTATTATTAGTAGTAGCAGTATTATTAATATCCTTTACTTTCAATCTATTTTCCTGAATAGAATTTATAGAGGCGGAAAAAAAATCAGTTTACCATGGCAAATCTGTTCACGTGAACGACCTAAAGTAAATAAAATTTAAAAAATTATTTTTTCTTTGACATTTTAGACCTTTTGTCTTTTGTTACTCATCTCACACAGAGAACCGATCAATAAAATAATGTTCACAATGGGTTCGTGCCGAAAAGCGAGAATATCGAACTAAGTGCACTCACAGTCATCGCAAACAAATGTCTGTTGAATGCGATGATTGTCAGCATTAAATTGTGAGAATCATTTCCCACAAAGTTCAATGTAGCTGGAATGACATGAACGTTTGTGCAACATAACACTAATAACCATGTCTCAGTCTATTGTGTCCTGATACTATCGACACGATACATTTTCCTCTTTCACGCTCATTCTGATCATGGCTTTCTTTTTACCGTGACATAAATATACATTCGAAACATTCATAAACATTTATATTACAAAATTCAGCGATGAAAACCTACGAACTGCATGTTAAGTTGTTGTTGCTTCATCTCTTTAAATTACCTCATGGGTGTTTCTTTTTTTCGACAGAAATAGTTGTCCGAGTAGATATGGCGGAAAGCTGGATTTGGAAACCTGATTTAAAAAGCCAGACATATTGGTCCATTTTATATACTGACGCAACATAATTTTTCTTATTGTATTTGAAGCAAGCTTGGTTTTGTAAGTAAGGGCTCAAGAATCATATTTGAGACACCACATGCAGAATTATTGAACACATTCCTCAGTCTGGTTTTGAACACAGAATACTTTTTCTCATAGAATACTAGAAAAACAGGCTTAGAAAGCATAGTTTGCTGTACTTTTTATATCATGAATAAAGGAAGAAGACATGGAAATAGAACTTTCTCAAGGGCATTTGCCGGAGCGAGCACGGTATTAGATCTCGTCATATCGAACCCACTTTATACACCAAAAAGCATTACGCCCGACGAATATTTTAGGATTAGAAAACTAGTTCTAAATCGAGTCTAACCTACGGGATAGCCATTCAATTCTATTCTTGGTTTCATATTTTTAATTGAAATGAAAAGTAGTGAGCATATTGAATTAATTGGTAACTTTGTTGCTAAGAAATTCACTGGGTACAATTTTTTTCATTAAATTCTATCCTGCACATATATAACTCTACAATTCGTCTGCGCATTGAATATTGCTGCCATATGTGGGCTGGTGCTTCTGCTGTATAACTAGGGATTATTGGAAAAAATCCAAAGAATCATCCTTCTAACCTGGAATTTTTACTTCAGCCACTTACTACTGCTGTCACTTTGCTTCCCAAACTCTTTTTAAAATTTTAATAGCAACTTTTTAATCAGCTTTCCTCACTCATCGACCTCATGGACTAAAGCGTACTGCTATATTGGTTCTGATGGTTTTACTGTCGAAATTGCTACATAATTTCTATTTTAATATTTTATTTTTTCCTGTTTCAAATCTACGAAACTCTCTGCCTTATTCTTGCTTCCTTGTCAACTAGGATCTTTTAGGATTAAATTCAACGTGATTCACTATCTCTTGAACCCGGGTTTTTCAAAAATCATCTAGTTCTCTTATTCTCTCAGTAACCGTTGTGTATGAGTGACGTTATCATCATGTTTGAGGTGAAATGATTAAAAAAATGATCGGGATTTCAAGTAGTGATTTTAAAATGAAATGAATCCCATGAAAATTGGCGCAATATATTCGTATGCTTATTTAGAGAAGCTGTTGAGGTGTCCGCGATATTTCCACTCCTCTCAGTTGTTCAAGCAAAGAGAAAATTTTTTTTTTATATAAATGTCAGATTTATTCTGAGAACGTCTAACCCTATGCGAATTCTTCCTGAATCTTCATTGTTACCATTTCTTGGTTCTCCCGCAAGACAGTTATATTTATCTTATACACACGCTCGAATGCGCATATATATATATATATATATATATATATATATATATATATATATATATATATATATATATATATATAGGGCTGTTCGCTAAATGTGACTCACGAAATTTGAGCTAAATTCAAAGAATAAGCGATCTAAAATCCGAAGAAAATTATGGAGTATAATAAAGTACAGGCTTTCGAAAAATCAGTTGAGCAACATGCTCCATATATTTTCTATGGGGTTCAGGTCAGGAGATTGGGGCATCCATGTCATAACACTCACCTGCTTCTCATGAAAATATTCCTTCATCAGTTTTGATTTGTGACAGGGAGCATTATCCTGCATAAAATTGAGCTTGATGTGGTCGATTTGCACCCATTCAGCAGAAGGGAGCAGAAAAGACTAAAATTCTCTTTTGGCACCAAAAACTGTGAAATATTCGTATTGGACCTTCCGGCTCGTTGTCAAGCAGAACAGCTTGCCCTTTCCAAATTTCTGGCGGAGTCGAGTGCTTTTGCTCACAGACGATGCCTAACTGACACTACTATACTGCGCATTGGACAAAATTAAAAACAAAACAAAAACGGACATGTTGGAAATTAAATTTTATCATATGGCCTGCTGCTCCAGATTTATAATTAGAGATTCTTGATAAAATCTAAAGAGGAATTTGCATTGTTATTTTTCTGTGCCTGCATCTCTCCATAATTGACCTGATGTAATTTCCTGGATGCTATGACTTTAAGCACAGTACTAGATTGGTGCTAAGGTTGCATCATCTTACAGTTTAAATTTCTAGATGTAACCGTAAGTTCTATGCTAATAGTTTCTTCTATCACACTTACTTACTCATGCAACTCTCTTCTGGCTTCTTGCTTTCCAGTCAACTTTTTTCTCGTCAGAAATATAAATGTGATATCAATTGTTATCTTCTGTCTACTTAATTCCTATTCTTTTATTGATTTCTCTCCTTAATAATGATTTTTATCATATTATCTAACACTCAGGACATCCTTGTGTCTTAGTGGTTTTATTGTTTTGCTTATTGCATAATGACTTAAAAATACTCCATTTCTTAATATTCTACAGGTTACTATCTTATCACAAATAAGATAAAATAGAATCAAAAGAAAGGAAACCTTATAATAACTACAGATCAATTTGCCTACGACTGATGTAAAAGTATTTGACTGAATGGATACTAGAAATCTTTAATTTTATGGAAAGCAAAGGATTATTCTATAATCAATAAACATTTTATCGAAGATGAACCGTACAACTAAATGAACTAATCTATATTAAGCACTCGGATATATATCGACTATGGATAAGCGTAGATGATTCAAGAGAAGTGGTTTTTAGAAAGTCATATAATACTCAAGATTAATAAAAAAGTGATAAACTTTAGAGAATGGATTTTGAAGAATCGATCATATAGGTAAGTATCATAAGACGGATCATACACGTTTATTGATACTTATCATAAAAATGAGAGCATTTAAACCTTGAGAAAATGGTAAACTTCAGTTAATATAATATATTCCACAGAATGATTTGGTATGAAAATAGAAATGTGACGCACAACCTAATGAAAGCAAAGTACCTTATCAAGTTAGATAAGTGTAGTTATACGTGCCATTAAGTCTTGAATGTAAAAAGTCTAGTTAAATTGATAATTCAGATAAGCATTTTGGAGAATTTGTAATCAGGAAGTCAACACTCTTCTTCAGTATTCACTCAGAACAAGCCAACAAAGTGGACATTGCTATGCTGATATCAGCGTCAGTAATAATATAAGCATCAGATATCATTAGTCGGGTCTTACCTCCTATTTGGCAGTCAGGGGATTCTTCTTAAATATCAAGCATTTATCCTTTATATTCAGTTTTTCTTTTTTGTCTCCAATAAACTTTAAAAAAAAAGAAAAGGGAGGGACGCAATTCCAGAAAATATTCGAATTGTATTTTGGTGGTCTTACAAGAATCAGCGAATAGTGAATGATTATTTATCAGCGAAGAATAAGTAATCTAAACAATTTATTATTTAGAAGATGTTGATATTATTTTCACTAGCCATCTTTGATCATTTAAAATCGTTTGTTAAATATAATTGAAAATAAGAATATTAAAATTAAAAAATTATAAAAGTAAGTATTTCTACCGATATCATATGAATTTGAATGAATATAAAAATATTCGATTCGAATCATAGAAAAAATATCTATGACAAAAAATCAAAATTAAGCAGACTGATGGCAATGGTAATCTATGATTAACTGTTTACTATACAAACAATATTCATCATCCATTAATGTTGGTTACTATGCGTTAATGTTAGTTAAAATTTATAATTCCGCTCTATTAAAATAACGTTTAAGGAAAATAAGTTTCTCAAATCAACTGTTACTGTTCCATTAATAGGCTTTTCCTTCCCAACCTTTTGCTTAAGGTGGTGAGAAACCATAAAATATATTATTATTCTCACTTTACGTAACATGTGATATCCATTTTAGTTGTTACTGCTGTGGTAAGTCTTCAAGTGGCGTAGATTTTTTTATTTGGTAAAGTTCTTTGTTTGTGATTCTGTTGTGGCTACTTAAGAATATAATTCATGTTCTTAGAGTAAGACTTTTGTTTTTCAGCATCTTTGATGTAATGCAAAACAACTCCTACTACAGACTATCCTAATTCATAGTTGCCATAGTAAATTTCTTATAAGTGAGATTCATACTTTGATTTAATGTCAAAGTAAGTGAGGCATATATCGCAAAAGATCTTTACTAGAATTGAACGTGACACCATATAAAAGATGTATAAAGAATGAAGAAAGAAATTCAAAGAAAACAATAAAAAATGAAATGAAATATTAAATTTGCTGTATTAATAAAGCGATTCATAGGTCGCTTCCGACGTTGAACAAAAGACCGAATTTGAATCGATACATCGATAGAACAGAATGGTAAAATTTAAGAGCCTACACTCACGAGAAAAAAGAAGGAAGAAGATTTTTCATCAGCGCCACGGATTCTATTCAGTTTGACCAGAATAGATTTGCAAAATACGCACAATAGAATAATAATGAAATAAACATGAGAATATCAAGTAAGGTTTTAGCATGTAATAGAAATTTAATAATAGGAAGGCCAATAGAGAAACAATTTGAAATCAAATAAAAAGACAAAAAGAGAAGGAAAATTCTCATTTTATTTTTATAGCTATTGTCAAATACATTAGGAATAATTATATGAAAGTGAAATTACAAATCTAACCTCGTACAAATAAAAGATAACAATGAGGAAAATTATTAAGTTATTAAATCAGATCATGATACTATACAATAAACTGAACCAGAAAGAAAGCAGAAACAAGTGAGACACAGTATAAGGAAAATGATACGCTGGGAATTGTATAATTTAGTTTGTTTCAGCCATGTACATAAATATAGCATCCGCGGCTATAAGTTAGCTTAGTGGATATAAGGAAAAAATTCCCTGCAATTTTGTGTACCACAATGACATTTTATCGAAACAAGAAGAAAAAGCAAAAAAAAAGAAGAAATATCTTGACAATGCAAATTCTAGTTTCAATGTTCTTTTACTAAATTTCACCTAATAAAAATTTCTATATAGAAGTAATGCCAAATGATCTGTATGATAATAATTGAATAGAAATTAGTAAAAGATGTAGATTATGAGTATAACAAGGAATGATAACTATTAACTGTGGACTTGAAGAGGTCAAGATTATATGTTCAGGGAAGAGCCCACAAAGTGGCAGTTCCTGCTAAATGCTCTATAAGTGTTACTCTTTACTTACACATGAAAAACGGGGGATATTGAGAGGGAATTGACTCAATGACATTCCCTAGCTGTAAATATCTGAACGGAAAGTAAAGAATGGAGTTCATCTGAACATTTGCCATGTAAATACTGATAGAACAGTAACAGTCTGTTCGAAAGATGTTGCAAAATGGAAAATATATCACCTCTCACAGGGCCGGTTAAAATATTCTCAACTCTGTCAAGACAATGTGTTGATGATTTAGTAACTCCATTTCAGGTATGACAGCAATACAGGTTGAAGAATCAAATGGAAAACATCCAAAAATTCGAAACCTTCTGTGGAGATGACTTGACTCAAGCAAGAAGAAATATAGCGAACATCTTATAATTTTAATAATTCTAATAAATGTAGTAACTTTTAAAAACAAAGGGGATACGCAGGAATATAGTATGAGTCAATGTTCTAAATGTTAAAGGAAAGTGAAGACTTCAATTACCTTTGTGAGATCAGCTACAAATAGGGTACACTGATAATCTGCAAACAACTCATTGTAGTTTTTTTTTTAAGAAGGATAGATTTTGAAAGTTTGTATATGAAAGATTTTACATGATTGTATACGGCTCTTTTGACATTCTATTTGAAGAAGGAGAAAGTGAATATGAACTAATATCAAGTTCTGAAATGGGAAAAGAAATATATCTGGGACTATAATGAAATAACTTTATTCCCTGTAGTTATATAACGTTAAGTACAAGTCCTAGACATATATGTCATATAGGATCATTGGGAAGCTTTAGGAATGTGTCGAAGTTGATGTTTCGCTGAAACGAACCGACATTTTTCTATATATATTGATGATAGGGAATGACAAAGAAATCCATGTGTTACGCTTCTGACGTCATTTGTTAATTTCAAAGCAAATTAGTAGTGAAAGAAGGACAGAAATGAGAGGAACTATGCAGGCTTCATGTACGTAATCAAGAGAATATAAAACTGCCAAATGTTAGCGATTGTGTCTATTGTAATCAGAACTTGAGAAAGGTTATCAGAAAACTTGATTGGTCGAAAGCATTAGATTTGACAGTGAGTTGCGGAAACCCAGTTTCCTTTGTGCAGCACAGACAAAGAGAACAGTACTGGATAACTTAGATACTGGATGTAGGTTGATATCCCAAAAGGTAAAGCCAAAGTATATCATCCAAAAAGCTGTGTAAAAAGTAAAAAAAATAATATTTAATTAAGGAATCTAATTAAACGCTTCCTTTTCACCTTTAGGCTGAGTAATGTACGTTTTTTAAGTAATAAAGTACGTTTTACAATTTTAGTTAATTAGCAAGATGAAAACTGTTCATAAAGAGAAATATTGCTGTGCACGAAAGTAAACAGTAGAATGATCGAATGCGAAGATGTATTAGCGACCTCTTGCATTAATTCTTATCAATGCTTGTCATATTTCGTTTTCGCTCTGTGCGTGTTTAATTGATTAAGAATAAAATGGCATCAGAATATTACACGAAGCTTGGCATGTAATCGCATTAAAAATATCTCCAGAGATAACTCGTTTTTATGCATTTAACTATTTTTAATCGGATGTTAATACAGTGTTATAGATTTTCACTGAGCAAACTGACGCTTATTTTTTTCTCTATTTGTTTTCATATCGTTTACAAAGTTTTAAACATATTAATCTACAGATGAGTATTAATATGGCCATTGTATTAAATGAGTCAATTTGATAAGATGATAGATTATTTTTAATCGTATTTATATAACTTTATAGTTATCTTGGAAACGTTGTCAACAATCTTTATTTGTATTTTCCAATTTGGCAAAAATGCATGCAGATTCTAGGTTACAAGAGATGCTTTTCGAGGTCAAATCGAAAACAAGATTTCTACGGTTGAATCTTAAGATTTTCACGCACGACTGACTGCAAACTCCCAACAACTTTTCCAGACATTTAATTTCATTCTATAATCGCCTTTATATATATATATATATATATATATATATATATATATATATATATATATATATATATATGTATATATATATATATATATGTATATATATATATATATATATATATATATATATATGTGTGTGTGTGTGTGTTTGTGTATATATATATATATATATATATATATATATATATATATATATATATATATATATATATATATCGTAATAATACCAAAATAGCCGTGAAATATATTAGGTTGGTGCATAAAATAATGTTTTTCTTTTGAAGTTGAACGTCAAAAAACGACATTATTTTTGCACCAAACTAATACCATTCTATAAAGATTTCACACTGAGAGATGGAACAGGCTTATGGTACATGACCCCCCTCATGCTGAGAGGTCCTGGTGACGCGGTCAATTCAATAATTCCCTTCTTTACTGTCAGCTGGTGAACGCTAGTTGTTTTGGTTTCTCGTCACTGGTCACTGAGCTAGCTATGTCTTTGTTGTATACCCCCTCTCCTCGTGCTTGGGAAGTCTTAGTCGACGGTCTCCATTCGTTAATAAAGTTGCATTCTTCTCTTGTTCGCAGATAAAAAAAACTTCAACCCAGAGAATTTTTACTTAGCTACTTTATTAACGTTGACGTATATATCTTCTAACTAGCCAGTGGGGTCGATATCTCTCTCCAGTGGGAAGCCGTTTCAGACATCTCGTTCCATGATTCTATCTAACGTTCTCACGTTTCCTTGTTATATTTTCCATCTGACCTCAAAGGTCAACCTCAGGCAATCGTAGCAGCGATACACTTATAGAGTCTACTCATTCCCAAACAGTTCGGGTAGGGAAATTTTTCTGTCCTTGGTCAAATTTCCTACTTGGCCCTGTCTTGAAAGCAAGGGAAATATCTATTATTTTCGTCAGACTTTGCTTTTCTGAGAGGAACATCGATGTTATCAAACTAACCTATTTTCCATTACATTCTAGACGGATTCAGTGCGGGGTCACTGAAAGAGTATTTTCTATAACTTGAAGAACTTTCGAGAAGTTTTTAAAAGTTTAAAGAATTTCTAGAACTTTCTGACAACGGAAATTGCAGTATAATTACAGAGAACGTAAGCTCAACCAGTGCAGTTTACTTCAATCTATCCAAGTGAGGACTAGTAGTCATTGATAGATATATTCGTTACAGGTGGTAGGAAGAGGTTTTAAGCATGCGGCAGATGCATTTTGCTATGTCTGTGACAAATCTACTAAAAATCTACGAATAGTTACTCTGTGGCAATATTTACTAAAATGTGTGAAGCCTACAAGACATATTGATAGAAACCCTGGCCACCTCAGTTCACCTGTAAACTCTGGAAAAGAACTCTAGAAGATGGGAAGTTTTGTCTGTTTCGCCAATGGATATTTTAAGTGTAAAAATTAAATATATTTGCTTTTTATTTTGCTGAAACAAATATATATTAAAAATGTATTCACTCCTCAAAAAAGAAAGAAAGAAAGAGGGAGAGAGAGAGAGTGAGAGAGAGAGAGAGGAAGGGGAGAGAGGGGGCGTCTTCGGATGAGAAAATACATACAGAAGAGGACAAAATCAGTGATCTAGATTACATAGGCGCAACTGAGGAGAGAACGTTTACTGCCCCAATTATTTAAATTACCTGATCTGAGACCCTGGTGCACACAAAGTCTAATGCCGAGTAATTGACGTCGAGATACAAGCAGTAGAATATTTTAGATGAAAGTTTGAAAGTCACAGGTCAGAGTAAAGGTCATCGTTGTCTTTTAATTATTTTTGAGATATGTCTGTATGCGCGCGCGCGCGCGTGTGTGTGTGTGTGTGTGCGCGTGCGAACGTGCGTGTGTCTGTGTTTATGTAAAATGACTGCATAAATGCTTACAGTGGGAAAAACATGTTATACTGCCAAAGGTTATATATAACCAAATAATTAAATACCGATCGTTTCCTACACATCATTCACATTCATAGGGGAATTACAAGCACTAATTATTTAATATCATTTGCCTATATATATATATATATATATATATATATATATATATATATATATATATATATATATATATATATATATATATATATATACTTTAAAAATCAGGAAGTCAGTTCAATCCGCTACCCAGGTTTCAAAAGATCTCCCTATTTTTAAAGTTAAAAGGTCTACATGTTATTTTTAATTTTGTTTTTTCACACGTGCATAGAGAACTTTTAATGCAACTGTTTCCTGGTCTGATTTAACTCACACTATTAACCTTTTATGCATTCGAGTTATCCTATACACTGTCGACTTTCGTATAGTAAAAACGTTAAAATTTATTTTCTCATCGGCCGTGCGAGGACAGCTTTGGAGAAGAATCTCTAACTGATGCTTAATCGGTCGGGTTTCTATCCTGGCTTGAAGCATTCTGTCTGCGGATGATTATATATATATATATATATATATATATATATATATATATATATATATATATATGGTATAACGATAGAGCATTATCAATGAAAATGTTGGATTAAATAGTTTCATGACTTTCGCCAGTTAATATTTTTTATGTTTGTGCGCTCGGAGGACAGATGCAGGGAATTTTAGATTTATTTAATCTAGCCAATTACATTTAGATTCTTTTCTTTCTGTTTCCTTCACTATTGTTATTAGATATAGAACACTGTAACAATAGAATTTCCGATAGGAATAGTAAAATGATGAAAAGTGAACGGGTACAAATTTACTGTGGATGACATTGCGATCAAGGCACTTTCTAGAGAACTTCTCTAAACAACATTTCTAAACAACTTCTTTTATCACATATCTACTAACAAAGTGATAGTAACATAAAGAAAAAGAATAGAAAAGAAAAAAGCTAGATTAAAAAAAAGAAGCAAATTTAAAATTCGCTGCATCCCTCGTTCATGCGCATGCGTAGTGACACAAACATAACATTTAGTCCGATGGAGTCCTAAAGGACTAAACACGTTACACGAAAGGTTTTTTCACATTTTCATAAGTTTTTCCAATATATATATATATATATATATATATATATATATATATATATATATATTTATATATATATATGTGTGTGTGTGTGTGTATATATATATATATATATATGTATATATATATGTATATATATATATATGTCTATATATATATACTTTATTGATATTACAGCAGAACATGTTGAAAATGTTACACAAATGATATAATGTCTCGATTTGTATTATCCCATCGAAACGTGACTGCATTTCTGTAGCAGTTTCAGATCTTTTGATGTAATATCCTAAAAGAAAGAATATTGTTCTACTTTTGTATTGAGCCGTCTTACGAACGTCGGAATTTGACTCCATTCATTTTCATTTTACATGAACACACACACACACACACATATCCATATATATATATATATATATATATATATATATATATATATATATATATATATATATATATTTAAACAAGTTGCACATTCACCTTTATTTTATCTTTGCAATGGATTATATATATATATATATATATATATGAAGCGAGACGAGTGGGTTGATGAGATCATTAAAGTGATTGCCTACCTTTTAGACAGACCTCATTTATTTTTGCTGTTATGCGAAAATTGTCACGCTTGGTGCGAGGTTACCTGAAGGCATATTGATCTTTCCTTTCATAAATATTGATAATTGTGTGCGCACATTTGTACGTCATTGTGAAACATTTCATATGCGACTATGGTTGACAATGAGGCTGCTGTGGAGCAGATGCACTCAGAAAAGAACAATACCATATTGCAAATGGCCGTTTACCCAATAGTTCTGAGTTGAGGTGGCCTAGTACAAAACAACAAATCCTTTATAAAATACAAATAGTAAACCAACTGAAAATAGCTATCGCATAAATGGAGGCATTAGTTTTAAAATCCAAAAGAAAAAAAACAGTTTGCCAGACGAAAGCCGGATCAATATGTTGAGACGATAAGAAAACATTGGGTTGGAATCCATTTTCTCGAAAGCAACTTAGTAAAACATAATATCAGTATATATTTCTTACTATAGAATATGTATTTCACTTCAGGTTTGACAAATTCAGAGTTCTTAGCATTCCCGAGTTAATGTATAGGATACGATATGACAAACAGGATTTATGAAAACAGTTTTTTTAAGCGTTTCACACCAAGCATGGCGGGAAGCCACTAGCACGCAAGGGGTTACTGAGAATTGTAATGGGAGCAAATAGGAGATTATAGATATCAGGGAAACAGGTAGATGGGTGGGAGTTTCACAGACGAGAAGTGCGAGACATGAAGCTATTGGAGTAGAAGAGACAGCTACATTTAACAGTTTCGACAATATAAAGGGTGTAGGCGAGATGCCAGCCTCGTAGAACGCTTAAATTCATGAAGTTTGGGAACTAGCCAAAGCAGCTCATCGGAGCAGTTACCATGAAAGTATTTGTAAAAAAGACAGAGGGAAGTGACTGCATGTCTGTTAGAGAGAGACTGCAGACGAGATGCCAGATCAGGGCCAATCCGTCTCTGGATCTTATCAAGTATATTGAGATAAACAGTAAGAGACACCGGGCCATATATAGCAGCAATACTCCATGAAAATCCGCTTCCTAATCATTCACTTGTTCTAATCATTACGCTTCTAATATCCAGTCGCATTTAGCAAGAGGGAAAAGAAAATGTTACTATTTGCCCCGTTTATATCATCGTCTACATTTCAACCAAATTTATCGTGGCAATCTTATTTTATTGACACTGCCTAACGATTTAACATGTAATTAATTCTAAAACACAAAGACTTTCTCATAGTGGGGAAGATAAAGAAGACTTTAGTCAGGAGGAAGATCGATAAAAGAATAAAATTAAGGAAGACAGAAGATTGTGAATGACCGTTCCACAGGTGAGAATTTGCGAAACCCAACATTAGAGTAAAGCTATGCTTCCATCTAGCTAATTTAACGGTAAAAGTGTGAGACCTAGTTTCCAATCGAGTAACCAAGAAGGAACAAGTGTGATAAAAAATATTTATAGAAAAGTGGTAGGAAGCCATATAACAGTTTTGGGAATGTGAATGCTGTCACATCAGGGCGCGGTCTTTGATTCTATTGACATTTTCTTTGATAACAATGGATATATATATATATATATATATATATATATATATATATATATATATATATATATATATATATATGGTCGTACTGAAAAGGACATTATTTAGTATCAAGATATAGAATCTTTCATCGGGAAATTTTCAGAGTGAATGCTGACATTTTCAATAAAAGCTGAAATATGGATAGAAATAACGTAATAAAGTTTATGATCACCATAAGTTTTTTAAGAAATTCTTCCTACCTGGTAAATCAGCATATAAAACTCTTGCTTGTTTAAGCTTATACTCCGAATCAGAAAAAATAGTTGAAATCTCTAACATAAATAAATAGGAAAGAAGGCTTGAAGAATTTGACAATCACAGCCTATATTGAAGGCTAGAAATACAATAGAAAACAGTAACCTACTTAACCTCCTTGTTTAAATGTTTGGCAGGAGAAGGTGTAGGATTTATATATAAAAAAACCCTCTTAGCAGTTAGATGACCCTAACCAGAGCTTTAAGTATGGTATTTATCGGACGTGTTACGACTAACATCCAGACACATAAAATTGTTGAATAAGAATTATACAAAAAGAAAGAATAGATATTGTAAAGAATGAATCTTAAGATTGATAGATTGATTTGATTTTTACGGTTTCTACACCTTTTGCAAGTTATTTTAAGCCAGCAAATAGTTTTAGATTATAAGAATTTTATTTTAAGATAATATTGATTTAGTCATACAACTCTTACTAATTAACCCATAGCTCGTGGGAGAAGATGTGCATTAATAATTTTTCTATGGGTAGTTTGCGCGTAAATGAATATGACAAACCAAACTGGAAGTGGAACTCGGCTTCTCAGATTAATAATTCGAGTCATTGCATCATCGTCAATTCAAAGCTTGCAGGAACTGGTAATCCGAAGCGGTCACTCAACTAGCTATTGACCAGCTTCGACATTGCTTAACTTCGTTAATCGTACAGGATAATGTATTTCAACGTGATATGGCTGTATGCCTAAATATTCTCCAGATATTCTTAAGTCAGCGGCACCAGCTTGGTTTAGTTGTAGAAATCTCAGATAAATACAATTACACTTTGTAAGGACTGCGATAGTGTTCATATTAATAAATTGCTTGGTCGTTCCATGTCAGTGTAGTTGTCCAAGTGATCCCAAGAGCGAAGCGGTCTGGACTTTCAACTCGTGTAGGGCCATTCATGGTGGTAATTTCAAAGAAGTACCAGTGTGAAGGATACCCGCCTTTGATGAATAGGCCATGAGGCAAAGATCTACACGGTATAAATGACCAAACCGGCGGAAGAGGCCAGCGATGGTGGGGCTGGAGTAACTAAGGCTGACCTTGACAGATCAAACATCCGACAGTCCGATGCAAGCAGATTTGAGAGATCTCGCAGATCTCAGTCCCCTTTTGAGCTGCAAGGGAGGCGATTTTGGTCAAGTGTGTGGCCTTCTCTTTCGCGCAAATTTGTCCACAGAAATCAAATTTACGCAGATGGCCTCGTAAAACTCTCTTTGATTCATAACCATGTCCGCCATCGCTACCAAGGGAGAGGAAAGAAAGTAGGGATTGATGATAACGATCTTGATGCTCGGATGCGAACGTAAGCCATCAACAACAACAATAAAATACTAAACGTTATTTTGCACCGGTCCTTTTTATTATTATGTTGTATTGACATGACTGGCAACTCTTTGATGTACGAATCTGTTATTCAATCAAACTATAAAAGGCATTAAGTAGAATAGCCAGAGGACAAATATCTTATTAAAATCTAAAAAAGGATACGAAGTTGTTGGTCATTAACCTCCTGAAGAGTCATGGCACATAGAATATAGGAAATCAGCGGATGGCACCTATCTGGAAATCATGTCATTAATAATCAAAATATATCAATAATTGGCACATATTTTATAGATACATATAGTTACCAGTTTCTTCTATTCGCCATATCTCATCAATATATATACGATCATATATCTCCACAAACTTTTATAGATTGTAGCTCCTAGTAGCATTTGAAATCGTCCTGGTATGACTATAAACTACATCCGGCAGCAAGGCCTCTGATGAGAAGGCTGGCCATTTTGAGGATCGTAGAATTATGCAACTGCTGTTGTTACCATGTCCATCCTGACCCAAGGTGGTAGCACCTGTTAAGTTTCAAGCTAAGGTCAAATAGTAAACACCCGCACAAACAACGACAGTATATTTTTATAATAAAATAAGAAACAATACATTTTTATAGTAAAATTACCAACTATACATTTTATGATCTACAAAGTATCTATCTAAAAAGCATAACTTTACCCTGAGAGTATAAAATAATATAGAAATTATCTGTAGTGAAAGGCATAAAATTACGTAAAAAATATCTAAATTTCGGTGTGAAATAACCCCTAGAGATGTTGATATCAATCTTCAGGTAAAGGCCTGTGTGTTTTCTTAGTCCGTTTAGCCTTTGTTATATCTTGCTGGTGTCAAATTCTTTAAAAATGCCTTCCTCATTATGTTTCCAATGGATTCTTGCTTATTTTCTGATTTTGAGTATAAGTGTATTTTTCCCTATTTTCCTTATGACTTCGTTGCTTACGCACTCCGCCCACACTATTCTCGGTATCCTTCTGCAGAATCAATTTTTCTGTTGCCTCAGGCGTTTGCTTCATCTGTGAACATCATTCATTGCCAAAAGAGGTAGATGCTTAGTAGAACCAAAGGTGCAATGCAGAACATATTTTTGTCCTTTTGCTGGACTCAGGGTTTGGAATCCGCATAATAGAACGTAAAGCACCTGATCCAAAAACGTATCTTGGTTCATAAAACAAACCATTTTTTCAAACATATTTTCATAATATATATATATATATATATATATATATATATATATATATATATATATATAAAGAAATATAGTCTTAAGGTGTGCTATATTTATGGAATAAAGTGCTCAATATCAGAGATAGAGCGTGTGTAAATATAAAAGTGAACATAGAAGTCAACACTTAGAGGTGACAGTCTTTTTCATGCTATATGCAATCGTCAGGCCACATATATATATATATATATATATATATATATATATATATATATATATATATATATATATATACATATTAAATGTATATATATATATATATATATATATATATATATATATATATATATATATATATATATATATTAAATGTTTTTGATTCTATCCTTATACCTTTGGTCCTACAAAGTGCCTGTCCCCATATGATAAAACAACGCCTAATAGGGCATGGTTGTATTTCTCCCTGTTAAAATTACAATACGATTTTTATTAAACATTATCCTTATTGCTCTGAGAAATTCGGCAAGGGATTCAGCAATTTATTCCCAAAATAGTCGAATTTGATGGGATTGCCTGATTTTTGTAAATTAGAATATTGATAGATAAGATATAGGATTTTGGCATGTTTGGTCGTTCATCGAATTGATCTGGGCAGTAAAGTCGATTCATATCATTTACAAGTAAATAATGCGAATAGAACTGAATCTCCAGGGACTTGAACTTGGTTTCAGCCTCCTGTATCCATTACTGCTAGCCGTTAAGTCTACTGTGCACCTCACTAACTAGAATATAAGCCCTTCCTTAAAACTCATCTATGTGTCTTGGCGGACGTCCATTTTATATTTATGCTTCTTTATTTTCATACAAGCACGCTCATTTAAAAAAAATATAAGGTAATAAATATTAAATCTTTTGTGCATGTGACTTGAAGAAAATCAGACACGTTGCAATAAATCGGTTTGTTTACATTAGAATGCCAAGAGGTGTTGAAATCAACTCATATTTGAGAGATCGGATTTTTAAGTAGCGCCAGAAAGAATTATATTTTATTAAGACCGCTGGCGATTCTGTTTTTAGGTAGAAAAATTTTACCAATATATTTTCCACAGCCTCGTTTGTCGTTACTTATAAGATAAACAAGGGGTTCAGCTAGGACGCTAAAATCGCCCAGAGCGCAAAAAGCCTTACGAATGGAGCTGCTTAGTGTGCGCCAATTTCCAGTTTGAAGACATCAAAATAATCTAGAATAATCTAGTGTAATTACCTTATTGAGTTGGGAGAAAAACGAATATTGTAGAATCATCCTAAGGCACTCAATACCCTGGCGCCGCGCCTATGCGCTAAAATGCCAAATTTTGAAATGGATACCTTTCTATTTTTATATGAATTTTTCAACTTGAAAGCATTAATGCATTGTGGAAAGAGTCTCGCTTAATCAAAAGTTATATATCAACAGATGAATGAAATAACACTACATCTGCAGGGGAATTTCTGGAGTTATATTTGCAGTGTAATACGATGATGTTGTTTATTAAACTAACGAATTCGGAAGGTAGTGTATCTCTTAATTGAAACAGACAAATTTATATAAACACAGATGTTACATTGCACCAGCTACTCACTATGTAACAAGATTGCTCTTTAAAAGTAATATAGCGTAGCATGAAATATTATTTATTTTTGTCATTAGATGGTTTTAGTATCATGATTTTAGTATGAACATAACAGCATATGTTCGATGACAAATAGTCGATACTAATAGCGCTGTGCTAACTTTAATTCAACCCATATTTAATAAAGATTAAGTGAAATAAGCAACTTTTTCGCATATTGTATACAACACCCAAAATAAACGCACGTACATACAAAAGCAGACCTAGTATGTTTTTATATTTTAGATGTGCTTCACACACACACACACACACATATATATATATATATATATATATATATATATATATATATATACATTTTACATTTTAGATGTGCTTCGTAGAATAGTAAAACCGGTCTCTCTCTCTCTCTCTCTCTCTCTCTCTCTATATATATATATATATATATATATATATATATATATATATACACACAAATGAAGATATAGAATAAAGAGATTTAAAATCCAAAGTACTCTTGAATTTATTTTTTTTTAAAATGTGCTCTAAATAACATAGAGCATAATATTTGTAATGGTTTTACATTTCTATGTTTCCATAAAAATATTTTAATCATATCCGAGGTCCCTTTAAAAAAGTTATAAAATACTTTTGAAAAAGATTAAAAAAAAAAAATTTACCGAATGACAGGCATATACATATCACTAAGAATATTTCTTCGTGAATCAATATATACTTTTTGCCGGAAGTAAGGTGTCAAGCCTTTACTAATTGGCTGGTCATCTTTAATGCTTCAAAAACAAAACTGCTCTCTAATAATCACCATAGAGATCCCTCCCTGTCCTCCATTAGAATGTCTGACGCTCAACTTCTCGAGAGCAACTCTCTGCGGCTGCTCGATCTCACGTTGATCTGAGATGGAACAAATACATTGAGTCAATTGCTTCGTCCACCGCAAGGAAAGTTGGCTCCCTGTGCCGCGCCAGGAAATTTTTCTCCCCGGAATCGTTCCACCAGATCTACAAATCAACCATTCGTCCTTGCATGGAGTATTGCTGCCATATATGGTCTGGTGCCCCTTCTGTTTGCCTCAGAGTACTTGATAGGCTCCAGAGGCGGATATACAATATAATTGGCCCTGCTCTGGCATCTCGTCTACAGTCACTTTCTTACAGACGCGCCGTCGCCTCCCTCTGTCTGCTTTACAAATACTTTCATGGAAATTGCCCCGAGGAGCTGCATTCGCTAGTTCCCATTTTTCATGAGTTCAAGCGTTTTACGATGCTGGCATCCCGCTCTCCTAAATGTAGCTGTCTTTGCTACTCCAGTAGCTTCATGCCTCGCACCTCTCGCCTGTGGAACTCCCTTCCCTCTTCCAGTTTCCCTGAAAGCTATAATCTCCAGCTATTCAAATGTAATGTCAATCGACATCTCCAGTTGCCCTGATCTATCCACTACCCTTCTCCTCATCCTTTCTTCTATATGTCCTATCTGATCTTGCTCCAAATTTACTGTAACCCCTTGCGTCCTAGTACCTTCCCGCCTTGCTTGGGGTGAAAGGCTTAAAAAAAAGAAAGAAAATTTCCCTGAGTCATATCTGAAAACCATACATCCTTCAACATCTCGTCTATATTTTTAACTTTTCAAATTTAGCTTTGACCTACCTTCTGATTAGTTAAAATTGACACACACATACTATCTAAAAACCTGGATTCCCCTCCTCCATATTAGCTCTTTAATAAGCAAACATATTATTTTCTATTTTCAAATGTAAAATATTCTCACCAAAGTTACTGAACATTTCCTGATGACTAGATAAAAACAAGTCTCGAAACAGATATTTCCGTGTCGAAATGTAAAATATTTTTCATAAAAATACCGCTAAATATATATATATATATATATATATATATATATATATATATATATATATATATATATATATAAATGCACTTCAGTTTTATTTTCCCCCGCCCCATCTCTCTCCCACACCTTTTCTCTTTTTTTCTTTTTTTACTTTTTATTTCTTTTCTTTTCCACTCCCTCCCTCTTCTTCTGATCTTTAAGATTAGATCGTCTATATTGTGTGTGTGTGTTATCACAAAATGTATTCTTTCCGGTTACATCTTTAATGTATTAGACATCCGACAACATTCATATTTCTCTCACTTAAACCGTCTTTAACTCACCTTTCTAGAACTTCTCTCCATTAAGTTTTAATCTTCCACCTTCTCTCGTCTGTTACCCCTCTCTATAGCTCTAACATACAATCTCTCTAAATTTTATTTTTTATTTCCCGATTTCTTTTTTTCTGTTTTCTTTTTGAATTTGTAGGTCTGATGAATTGGATCGTATTTACGATTCCAATGGAATAAATTATGACCATGGAATATTAGTGTTTAAGCCTTTTTATTATATATATATATATATATATATATATATATATATATATATATAGATAGATAGATAGATAGATAGATAGATAACGATATATGAATTTGTATATATCAAGAACACATGATGGGAAAATGTATGACAACGTGGAAAGATGCGACTACACATGCCCACGAAGAAGTGATGCTGGGAATTTTAAATTTTATTTTTTTGAGTCTATTTGGGATAATATACCCGATTTCATTTTGATTATTTTATTTTGTTTTTATTTTTGTTATCAGATATCCCACAATGTGATAGCAGATCTGATAGGAATGGTGAAATGTTTTAATAATGGTGAAATGTTTTAAGAGGCAGGGCACAAATTTACTCTGGATGAGTTAATTGTTTCTCCTTTGATCATAATAGCATTGAAACTTTTGGGCGATCTCTTCACAGGGAGGCAACTAATGCCTTTAATGTTTTTTTAAAAATGTCCCTTTTATCTTCCTACAATCTTCTATTTAGATTCCTTGAGTTTACTTCGATGTAAATTTTTGTGAAGATTATTACAAGCGATAGAGTAAATTCCTCCTTCATGTTTATTGTTCTGTTTCGTATTGACTAAAAAAAAGTGATGAAAATAAAAAGAAAATTAATCGAAATGTAATCGGCTAGATTATATACCAAAAAGAAAGAAGCAAACATCCCTGGTTCGTGAACATGTGTGATCGCACTAACGCAACAAATTTAGTATGATTAAGTCCTAAAAGACGAAATGCCTCAGCAAAAAAAAAAAAAAAAAAAAAAACAACTTTTCAGCTTTGTCATACATTTTCTCCATACAGATATATAGGTTCCTCCACTTATTCTCAATAAGTAATGTTTAAAATGAATTTGCAAAATGAAAATGCTTTGTTGACGCTTTCATTTTAGCTTTAATTGAACGCTAAAGGATTTATAATTTTCTATTTTCAATCGGAAAAATAGTCTGTGTCGTATTTCAAACATAAATTATGTTTATCAGAATCGATTTTTTTTCATTAAAATCAATTATAATGGCAATTTTTGATATATTCGCAAACCAAAGTTAATTCTAGGTTTTAAAAAATTTGCAAAAATAAAATATATATTTCTGAAATGTTATTTGTAGAAAATTAGCAAATTGAAAGTTAAATTAATTTGATTTGAAACAAGTATTACTTATTGCATAAAATGTTGTATACTAAAATTTCTTAATTACGGGGTCTTGTTTTTCTGATTTATTTATATCCGATTGACAACCAAACCCTTTGATAGTTAAGTATGGTGAAACAGGCGATAAACATTTTTCGCCTTTAGCGGAGACAGCCCTAAATACACATTTAAATGCTAGATTTATCGATTTGTACATCAATATTTAAGAAACTCTACACGTAATCAGAAGAGCAAGAACAAATCGAAATTCTTTAAAAAATATTCGGTGTCGTCAGAGTGTAAGAAACTTTACAATGTATGATTGATAAATATAGATGTATATAATAACAATATTTTAATAATTCATTTATTGTCGAATTTTTTTCTTCAAACAATATTGTCTTTAATATATATTATTTATAAAAGTAATTAAAAGCTTTTGAGATTTTGTAATGTCTTAGTTTTATTGCACCTTTTCATTTTTCGATTCAGAACAGATTTTCGGTAAGGCCGGGTCCGATTATGCAAAAAAAAAAAAAAAAAAAACAGAAAAAAAAAAGAAAAATTTCGTGTTATAAATTCTTCAAAGAATTTTGCTTTTAACTAAAATAGTCGCTTAAAATTATATCATTAAATTTCTCAAGTATTCATAAAATTAAGTAAGCGGAAGAAACACAAGTAGAAAAATCTTACCAAGATGTAGATTTGTTCCCATCTGTATATGGGAATAGATCTATCGCAACATTCTTTAAACTTTTGTGATGCCAACGAATACTTGTTGTCACTTTTGTAATGCTCATGTAGTAGAGACTTGTAATCGGAGATAGAACGATAGTAACGCCGTTAAAGAATCCTGGTGTCAGACGCTTTCGAATATCACTCGTACAAATAGCACTTGCTAGATAATAATCGTTCGTAAAGTAACCACCGAATAGTAACCCGTACAGAGCAATAGTGTAGTGAATAGAGTAGAGAATAGCGATCTGTATAGTAATAGAGGATAGAATAGAAATGCAGATCCGAATAGTAAAAGAGGATAGTCTAGAAATAACGATCAATCAGACACACGCAACCTCCCAAAAATGCGTTTCATCTATGGTCATGCAGCTAACTTAATTGAATAATGGGATCGCCTGTGTTTGCTCACTGGCGATATATGTTCAGACTCAAGTGTCAGTAGCGACACTTTCTTTTTATATAACAGCTACCATTTGAGATGTCTTCTGGAGTCTATATTTGTTTAACTTGTGTTCCATATTCAAATGGCCAGTTGCTGTTATTTTTCTGTACCTCCTTCGTTCACTAATTTCTGGTGGCGTGGGTACGTCTAGCATGTCATACAATATTTCCATCGGAACCTGCCATACAATATTTCCGTCGATTATATTCCCGCCTTGGTCGCTGTATCACGCATGCCATTTTGCCAAACCGTTTTTTACAACGCCATTTTCCACGAATTCTTTGCCACGTTGGTACATTAAAAAAAAACACTTCATCACCAGGTTTAAAATATTTATTAATTTTATTTTGATTCCTTGATGTTCATGCCTTCCATTCTGGTAGTAATTTGTTAAATACGAACTTAATCTTCCTGGCCAACATCAACTCCATCAACGACATTCCAGACACGGTGTTCTTCGGGTTTGGTGTTATTCTGTAAACACGCAGAAATTGTTGAAGCATTACTTCATATGACTCCTCTCACTCCGACATTTCAATTCCCCCTTTTAAACGTATCGGCAAATCAGTCCGTTTATCCGTTTGAACTTGGGTGATGAGGGGGAGATATATGTTCTATGGCTGATGATTTGCAAAAAAAACAAAACTTAAATTTGCGGATATATATTTATATGTGAGTTTGCAAATGTATTTTTGAAACATTATATATATATATATATATATATATATATATATATATATATATATGTATGTATAATAAATTTATTAATTTAAAAATATGGAAATTACCATGTAAAAACAGAAAATAAAAACTTCAAATTTAGTTATAGAATTAAATTCGCTTGAAAATGTAACAGAATAGGGATTTTAATTTAATTCTATAATTGAATTTGAAGTTTTTAGTTTCTGTTTTTGAAACATGGTAATTCCTGTGTAGCGATGGAACCATATTTGTAAAAGTTTCAGTAATTAATAAGAACACTGGATTATATATCTTACTGTTCATTCTCATTATATATATATATATATATATATATATATATATATATATATATATATATATATATATATATATATATTCATCCACATACAAGCTTGTTTCGCTGTATCACAGTTCATCAGTGTTGCTAGGCCATCGACTTCTTCAAGCCGATATCGAAAACCGACGAATTTGGCATTACTCGTATATCCTATCCCTAAGCTCACAGCAGAGTAAGGGGAATTCGAACGTTTTATATATGAAAGTATACAAACGCCAACACACAAACCCCCCCACATATATATATATATATATATATATATATATATATATATATATATATATATATATATATATATAAGTTAAGCAACGTTGAGCTTGGTCAGTACCTAGATGGGCGACGGCTGATAATACCAGTTGTTTGGATATGTATAATGGATAACGGCTTGAAATTGGAAATCGCAAAGTCTTGTTCCAATTCCAGTCGGAATGGTTATATTCACTTACGCGCAAATATCCTTAGGAAAAGTATAAATCCACTTCTTCTCCTCCCAGGTATGGGTTAATTATTTAGAATTATATCAGTAAATTCTTCTTATCTCCAAAAGATTCTTAAAATCTAAAATTATTTTCGGACTTTAAATAAGCGGTTGATAAGCCGTAAATAACAGATCAATTAATCAAAGTATTGTGATGGTCGCACGTTAAACAACGGTTTTCAAATTTTCATGCTGGATATTTCTGGCTGAACGATGAATCCAAATTAGCTAGACGAGTTATGTTTGATATCAACCGAATGAAAAGAGTTCTTGAAAATAAACAATCTATTGCAATACGGAAGAAAGCTAAGGACGAAGAACTCACATTAAACATTGAAAATCACTGGCAGCATTGCACTCAAGGAAAAGAAAATTACTTCTATTTTATTATGTCTGCAATTAACTATTTAAGAGAATAGGAATTTATCATTTTCGAAATATATTAAGATTTTCAAAGATAAGTGAATACTTTAGTATAATGTGAAATATAAAAGATCATGGGAAAGTCATCAAAAGCATCACCAACTAAAAATAATGTTAATAGTGGTTTCCTTATAAGGAAAAACACGGCATTAATTTTCTCGAGCAGCAATAGCTGTCCGGAAAATAGTTATCGCCCTTTCCATTATTGACTGGACCTTCCTTCTTAATTATTTGTACTAAGTTGTTTGGAATGTCATTCTTTGAATTCTCTCCCAGTTACATAGCTATCTATGTCACTTGTTCATATTGCAAGTCCTCAAGTTGTTTTTTTTTTCTTAACTTGGTAGAATTTTTTGTTTGTGGTTATTTATCACCAATTCCCGAAGAAGGATCGAGATTTCGTTTAATCTTCTTCGAGAGTTCGGGATCCATATTGATTTATCTTTATGAATAAAAAAAAAACTGTCCTAGATGACACCGTGCTACAATCATGACTTTAATCTAATGACTGTGCACATTATCCGACAGTAGAAAAATGTCCGATGATAAACTGATGCAAAAACGATTCAGCAATTGCTGTATGTTCCTTATTGACAATACAAATACTCTATAGAACCTTCACGATATCCTTAATCCCGGTTTTAAAAACAGTTTCTTCACCGGTATCTGTCTATATTTCTGTGATGAAGTATTATCTACATTATTTCCATTATTCGGATTATTGTTCTCATATTTATTACCACGTTTCGTCCGTTGTACGCTCTGGTGGTTGGAATGTTGAACTGAACCCTTTATTTCGCCCACTGGAGCAGACTGTTCTATTTCCACGTGCCATGCCTAATGGATGTCAGTTATCAGTTATCTCCTGTTAATTCTCCTCTCCAAGTTCTCCACCGCCTTAGCCAGGTGTTGAACTCACACTCTTTGGGTCCTGTCAATGGATCTAACTAACGCCTTTACCCACTGTGCCATGTGAGCTTGAGTTTCTACATCGATAGCACGGAGTCATCTAGGACAGTTTTTATTTATTCCTAAAGATAAATCAATATGGATTGATGCAATCATGAAGTTATTTGAAATATGGCAATAAATAGTGAAAAAAAGGAAACGATTTTGTTAGATATCAAAAATAAGGTTTAATTTTTTATTTTATAAACTGAACGAAAACGTTTTGCAAAGGAATTATAATAAAATCGTATTTTTCATTAAATTTATTTGATTCGCAAAATGATAAAGGTTCTTAACCTTTCACTCGACCCCACGCACCAGAATCTTCTTTTTGCAGTGAATGAAAACGAAATCATTATCTAGAGTTTTCGTTCGAGACTTACTTTGTATTTCGTTAGACAAATAATGTTTTCATCAAACTAGTTGATTTATACTCAAGATAAATTGTGCATTGCAGGTGTAAGTGTGAATTGATGCAGGATCGATGCAGTTTGTGAAAAGCTTTTAACGCATTATTTATTGCAAATGCAATCGTTGCAGCCTTGTACAAGCACCTGCTGTAATAAAAGCATAAAAAATTAGCAACTAACACACTCGTTAATTAATATATGCATCCCACTTAATGAAATTATGTTTGCATGAACAATCTTTCATATTGGCAATATATTTTATAATTTATCCGTAATAAAGTGTAAATGGAATGGAGGAAACTGGTTCGATTTCGTCTGAGTTTGCTTGTTTTAGCTTAGGACACACGCGCACACACACACGAACATATATACACACACAAAAAATCTTATGAAGGATTTAGTCAGCGTTATAAAATAACTGAGCTTTTGCTTGTCTTTGCTAGAAATACACTTTATTTTTTCATTTTGGTTAGGTCATCATTATCACCACCATCCTCATTATCATGACCTTCATTCACAGTGGAAGGTGATATGGCCTCGTTTGAGGCCCCATCATTTAACCCTAACTACATTATTGTAAGTCTAGCGTTTACGTTATATTCTTTGTGGATTCTGCAGCAGAAGAACATCAGGTTGTCTTGAAACAGATTGGGATGCAGTGGGTGACCAGAGCATTTGATGTAACACCTTGCTACTACTAGTCAACAACACGTTGCTAGACATTTATAATGAGATTTCGTACACATGTCTATGATCAGATTTTTTTCTAGCCTAGCTAACAACCTATACAAAGTAAGTCATTTCGTCTTGGCTTGCGTAAACATTTAGGCAACAACTTATATAGTTGAGTAATTACAATTTACAAAAAGGTGTCGAATTTATTTTTAGTGAGCTTGTAGTTAATTCGTAGTATAATTCGAAGTAAGCGGTTAAACCGATTAGATAATAAGCAAGTTAAAATAAAACAAGCAATATACTATACTGTACTAATGAGAAAGTTAACTGCTTCAAGATAATAAAAATATGCATATGCGCAAATAAACGCACTTGTATACACCTCCGTACGCACGCAAACACGCACTCCATGTAACACACACACTGAGTTGTGAATATTATGTATTTTTATATTTATATTAAGCACGAAGGGAGATTAATTGTTCTTTTACAATCGGAAACAAACCGTAATTTACATTGATTATTATTCTTGGTCAACGCATTACACTGCGTGCCAAATTATTATCGAGATAATTTTTTTCTAATATTTCAAAACCCCTCCAATCAATTCACACAAAATTTTCACATAATATTGGCAACACAGACATGCGCATTCATTGAAATTCTCGTACTGATTTGCGCAATGTAAACAAACTGGCGCCGTATTTGTTATCAGCATGGTGATTTGAGAGTGCTAAAGCATTAGAAAACTGTAAGAATTTACTGAAAGATGGGTCGTAAAAGCAGTTTACTTGATGCTGAAAAGAAAACTATCACCTCAGAACTCTCAAAAGGTAAATCTACCCTATAAATTTCTAAAATGATAGGGAGGTGTCATCAAGAAAAAAGTTCAGCGCCGATCCTACACAAGTACGCAAAAGGGCAGATAAAGGCAAGCCGAAGGTTATTTCACGTCGTCTTATGTCATGACTTAAACGAGAGGCCACGAATAACCCTGGACTTACCAGTCAAGAGCTTTCCAGTCGCATTGGGGATCCTACTCTGTCTAAAAGTACTCGGTGTCGGTATCTGAGGGAAATAGCAACAACAGTCAAACCTGTATCGAAGCCTCCGTTGACGAGAAATCACATTCAAAATCGATTGAAATGGGCTGAGGACAATATGAAAATTGATTTCTCTAAAGTTTTGTCCACAGACGAAACTCGAGCAACACTTGATGGGCCAGATAAATGGTGCAAAGGCTGGGTAATGAACGGACAGAATCGCCATCAGCAATTGAGACGCCAACAAGGCGGTGGAGGCATAATGATCTGTAGTGATATTATTGGAAAAAAAATTAGTGGGCCCATGGAGAGTACCAGATGGCGTCAAAATGACTGCTGATGCATACATAGCGTTTATGAAGTAGCATAGAATAAGAGAATTCTTTTTTACTGGTAAATTTTCCGTCAAAGTGGCATGAACTATATTGTTCAATAATTACAGTAATGTCGCACTTATTATCCGAAAGTTGCACTTGGATCAGTTATTTTAATTTCAATAAAGGTGCAATTAATTTACAAATTCATGAATTGTTCATACATAAAACAAATACAAAGGTTAATGATTAAATGGCGAGAAATCCATCTTCGCGAACAATTCAATAATATACAAAAACCCCGAATCTGTTTATGAATGAAAAGATCCTGTTTTATAAATTTCCGTTGCATTAGATCTTTTTATTTTACAAGCTTTCGTCTGTTCCTACAGACATCCTCAGGTATGAAATAGATTGTGTTCTTGTTTTTACTGTCTTATCACTACATTTGTACATAAACGCAGAACTTTAACCTTAAAATTTAAATTCCAACTCAGCGTTGCGACTGCACGTTCCAAAACAATAACACACATTTCTTATAGCATTTTTCGGATTACAACCTTGTTTTCGTTTGTCCACTTATAACTGAGAGTAAAAATTATTTCAGTATCATTTTCAAATATATTCAAGATGAACATTGCCACATTGCCCTCTCTAACCTTCTCAGTTTCTGTCCTGGAGTAAAAAGATGCCGCACACATTTCATTTTCAAGCCAATAATTCAGCAGATTGCTACGATTTATTACCAGAATTTTGCTCAAGAATATTTCATATATATATATATATATATATATATATATGTGTGTTGAGAGAGAGAGAGAAAGTGAGAGATTATACTTAGACTGATCCTCGGTCATTATTTCTCTCAACATTCATTCAATAAATAAATGATTAAACTATAAGTTGCTCCAAATATTGCTTCGGATTACAGCCTTGCTTTATTGTGACGATCTTCGGAATCACGTGGTAAAGCCAGCGAAATCAAACGATATTTCCACCTGAAAAAGTGGATGCAGGTTCGAATCCTGTCGGAGGATATATTCTCTTTTCTTGAGTACGCAGGCACGTAGGTGAAAGAAATCTTTTTTTAAATATACGGACCATCTCGTTAAATACCTATATTCAGTAAAAAAAACGTATGAAGTAACACGCACACACACACACACATATATATATATATATATATATATATATATATACACACACACATACATACAAATACAAACATATATGTAATGTTAAACAATAAATTGTTTTAATAATATTATTTTTTATTATAAACGTTATATGTATTGGTATTCGTGTTTGAGCGGGTATCCTGGTTATTTTTAAAATGTCACTTATGATTAAGATAATTTTTGTTAAATCAGAAGGAAGTCTTGGGCGAAATTTTCCACGCTCTTTTAACTGATTCTTTACTACAATTCTAATTAATCAATTAGTAACAACAAATGATTATCAATTAGAATTCAGTCAGAAATATAGGTATTAGGTTGGTGTAAAAATAATGTCGTTTTCTCACATAGTAACATAAAAGAGAAAACGACATTATTTTTGCACCAACCTAATATATAGGCTAAACAACTATTCTGTTCCAGCGTACACTCCGTCAAGTAACACGATTTCTCACGGGAATATAGTTGCAACTACATGAAACAAAACAATTTACGACTGTCTTTATATAGCAACAAAATCGTAGTACACGCAAATAGAAGTTTGTATTAAAATTATAATAGAACAACGAAGTTATAATACAAAATTGAAATTCAGTCAGCATATAGATTAAGAAATCTAACAAGTATTCTTTTTAGTCTTTTGAAACAAAGATCGTCCTTCCAATAAAGACACTAGAAACTATTAATTTAAGCCAGAAGAATACTTAGGAAAGCTGCGAACAAATACATCTCTTCGTTTTCCCTTTCCAAGCTACTACATTTTTTCAAGCTCACCTAATTATTTTCTTAATAGTAAAAATTATAACTGAAAGCTTTATTCAAAAACGTAGCTGCTTTCCATTTAGTTTCATCTACATAAAAAAATAGCATTTTTTTATCAGAAAAAGGCAGGGTGTCTAAATTCCTCTTATAATAAATTTTATATATCCTCATTTTTAAATATGTCTACAGAAGATATTAAAATGGGTTAAAATACTCTTTTATATTTTCTAAGAAAATCTCTAGTCTGATATCTTTGCCATTTGTTTAGAACTTGTGAATCGTGCTGATCTGGAAACATTTTAGTATTCACACATATATATCTATATATCTATCTATCAACTATCTATCTATCTAGCTAGATTGTACAAATTAATTGAAAAAAACCGATTTAATTTCTTTGCTTTCACCATACGGTCAGTTCTAGATCCACAAGATTGATAGGGTATAATTGATTTCTAATTTTTCCTTAGATTAGGTTATTTTCAATCGCGGGAATCTATCTCTGGGGTGTATGATGACATTTGTTTGGCCATGAAAAATATTTAGTCATCTGTGATTGAATCAGATTTTCATCACGCCCAGAAGCTATTGTCTCAACTGTTGATTAGTTTTCCTACGGCTATCGTCTGCATTAGAAGTTACTCCAAGAGAGCGGACAAAAATTATAACGCTGCATGAGCACCCTGGGAAGCTTTAGCAGTGAACAAATAAAAGTGCTATAGATTGGTCCAGAAACACTCCTGATTTAAATGCAATCAAGAATCTGTGATCAATATTCAAGGAACGACATCGTGGAATGGATATACAAAGGAGTGACATGTGCACTTGGTCATGTTTCATTGGAAAAACATGAAAAAAGTAAATAATAACGGAATTATTCATTTTGTTTCAATTAATCTACAAAAGGGTATGTACAGGACCGTGTCGGCGATGTTGTTAAGTATAAGTAGATGAATACACGTGGGTTAAGACTTTCCAGCTAGCCGGTCCAACTACATGAGAAAGCTGAACTTTAATTAAGTCCAAAGAAGGCAAAGAAAAACAAACACAAGACCGATAAATATATGTAAACAAATATATGTATTAATAGCAAGAAAGGTTACAAGTTACATGGACAGTTACATGGGCAGAGTATGTGTGTGTGAATATTTCATAAAAAAAAAAAAGAGGAAAAAGAGAGACCCCTAGTGAAAGAGTTAACGAACTAAAGGAGGAGTTAACTCCGACAATAAAAACCAGATTAAAAGTTGTAAGGAAATGAAAACTTTTAATATGTAAGAAAAAGGTTCATGAAAGTTTTTAATATTGTCCTTGTGAGCTGAAAAGAAAATCTGTCAGAAGTGTGGTTGAGATGCGTGATTCGATGAAATGTGCTTATGTTGTCGTCAGGGTGCAGTGTATTTCTCTAGTGAGTCAGAGTTGGGACACGTCCCGTAAAAACGTCGGTAGTGGTCTGCGTTGCTATCAAAATTTGTCTTTTTCCAATGCTCCACATTGAATTGGGTGTGTCGATCCGTCCACCTGTTTGCTGGCCTGGTCATAGTTTTGTTTGAAAAACGAGGTGGTTCGTGTGGTATGCGTTGATATAATTGGTGCACAAAAGTTCATAGAAGCAGTGTAGTCGTGAAGTTGAGCTGCACTTCTACCGAGTGTCGAATGCATGTTTGAGAGGATTTGCTGGTATTGTCGATGGAACATCGTTCTCGCAAATTCTTGGTTTGTTCCAGTCGCATCATTGCAGAATGAGATAAAGAACGGTAAGTTGCCTTTTAAGACTGAATTGGACATCTGAAATATGTGAGGTGTGTAGCACAATGTGAGTAGATGTGTTGTCACCGTAATGAAAACGTGGATTTGCTATCAACTGACGTCGTGTTGAATTAGATCGCCAAATGTGTGTTTGAGAAGAATGAGAAGTTTGAGAAGCTAGCTTAATTCCCCAAAATGTGCGTAATTCTGTCAGTCGAATTTGTATAGGTGATGTTGAGTTTCAATGTCATGGCGAGGTTGAAAAATAAAATTTGCTCATTAGTGATTATGTCGTAAATCTTTACAACAAATTTTATGTGAAAGATTAAATGAAAATGTTTTCCGAAACAGTGAGTCGTCCGAAAAAAAAAAAAGTTTGAAGCATGGTAAGCAAGCAATGGCGTGAAAATGTCGCCACGTGATGCAGAAAAAATATATGCGCGCTTTTTGTGTTTCAGGATGGAACAAGATGGAAATGCTATGACCAGTAGCATATATTGAAAGAAAGCGGAATTTGCAATATTAGTAGCGACGAATTACGTGCATGCAAATCCTCAGTGATGTCGCATCGTAATGGAACAGTGAGTCGTCCAGAGAAAATTGTACGTTTATTCCTGTGAAACTTGAGTGTTGCTTCCATGTCGGAATGCTATGCGGTAGAATATACCGTAGAAGTTGTTTGAAAATAAAGGACAGTGGGTTGCCTTTAGTGGTTTGGTTCACACTTTATCTATTTCAGTCCAGAAGAAAACAGTGTTGGTAGAAAATGGCGTTGCGTTTTCTGTTTGGTACAGCCATAAGCATGTCTGCCGGGTGAAATTAGGTCAAACGTCGCCGAGAGAAAGAAAGGGTCAAGCAAATATAGACCAATGGGAAAAGAGTTCTAAGGTTCGTCTCATAGTAGTAATTGTGGTTCTTTCATTAATAGTGTACGGCGTGCGTAGGATAGAAAAAGATGTTTTTTTTTAATGTTTTTCCTATCTGGCTCTCTTTTGGGAAGGTGTGTGTAAATGTGAGTTTGTACATATATATCGTCCTGTGTGTTTTTAGCAAGAGTTGGAAGATCAATCGCGTCGGGAAGTCACCATTATGTAGGAGACCGTGTCGGCGATGTTGTTAAGTATAAGTAGATGAATACACGTGGGTTAAGATTTTCCTGCTAGCCGGTCCAACTACATGAGAAAGTTGAACTTTAATTAAGTCCAAAGAAGTCAAAGAAAAACAAACACAAGACCGATAAATATATGTAAACAAATATATGTATTAATAACAAGAACGGTTACAAGTTACATGTGAAGTTAAATGGACAGAGTGTGTGTGTGAATATTATATGTTTGTGTGTGTGTGTGGTAAGTGTTCGTACGTACGTGTATTGTGCTTAGCGTGTTCCCAGCATTTGGGAAACGCTGTCTCTGTGAACGTTCACATCTGCGAGGTGGTATAAGGCTTAAAGGCTGAAGAAAAAGAAGAAGAGGCGAAGCGTCATCAACTATTTATAGCCAGGGAAGAGAGACCCCTGGTTAAAGGGTTAACGAACTAAAGGAGGAGTAAACTCCGACAGGTATATAATATGTTTTACGTTGATATCTATAATTAGCCTGATATGTGGTCATTTGTTTAGATCCTATGAAGTGTGCTGGTCTGGAAAGGTTTTAGCGTTCACGCATATCTTCCTGTCTGTCTATCTGTTTATCTATCTATCTATCTATGCAACATTATAGAGAGACTTCAATTAATAACCACCGGCTTATTTAAATAATTGACATATCGATTTCTTAAGTAGGCAATTTTATTCGCCGACGTATGTAACTAAATATGTTTTACATTGAAATTCGAAGACAAAACTGCTCTCTATAAATTAACACAGAGATCCTTCCCTTCCCTTCATTAGAATGTCTGACGCTCAACTTCTCGAGAGCAACTCTCTGCGGCTTCTCGTTCTCACGTTGACTGCTGACCTGAGATGGAATAAATACATTGAGTCAATTGCTTCGTCCACTGCAAGGAAAGTTCTCTCCCTGAGGCGCGCCAGGAAGTTTTTCTACCCGGAGTCGATCCTCCAGATCTACAAATCAACAATTCGCCCTTGCATGGAATATTGCTGCCATATATAGTCTGGTGCCCCTTCTGTTTGCCTCGGGATTCTTGATAGGCTCCAGAGGCGGATATGCAATCTAGTTGACCCTGCTCCGTCGTCTCGTCTACAGTCACTTTCTCACAGACGTGCCGTCGCTTCGCTCTGTCTGTTCTGCAAATACTTCCATGGAAATTGCTCCGAGGAGCTGCATTCGCTGGTTCCCAGACGTCATAAGTTCAAGCGCCATACGAGGCTGGCATCCCGCTCTCACCCCTTCACTGTCGAAACTTCTAAATGTAGCCGTCTCTTCAACTCCAATAGCTTCATGTCTCGCACCTCTCGCCTGTGGAACTCCCTTCCCTATTCCTGTTTCCCTGTGAGGTATATTTTCCAGCTATTCAAGTGTAATGTCAATCGACATCTCCAGTTGCCTTGATCTATCCACTACCCTCATCTTTTCTTCTATCACTCCTATCTGATCTTGCTCTAAATTTTCTTTAACCCCTTGCGTTCTAGTGGCTTCCCGTCTTGCTTGGGGTGAAATGCTTAAAAAAATACTATAATTTTCTGTTTCTATGATTTGTAAATTTCTTTAATTTCTGATCGTTTTTTAGATCTTGTGAGGCAAGCTGATCTAGCAACGTTTTAGTAGTCACTCATATCTATCTATCTATCTATCTATCTATCTATCTATCTATCTATCTATCTATCTATCTATCTATCTATCCAGCTAGCTAGCTACTACATATTTAAAGATAGCGAGAGAGATTTCAATTAATGATCTCTGGCTTAAATAATTGTCATTTCGGTTTCTTAAGTAAGCCATTTTATTTAACGACTCGTGTAACTAAATATGATTTACACTGAAATCTATAATTTGGTGAAATTCTCATTTACAAATTTCTTACTCTTTCAGAGGTCAATTTAACCAGACATTCCAAATCTCCTCTGTCCTCGTTGTAAACACGAACCCGAACTTTTCCTTTTGTAGAAAGTTTTATTGATATTTCTCTTATTTCCCTATACAAAATGGTACTGGACATATTCAATACGGTTCATGTCAGGAGATGGACTTGGGCATAAGAGTCACTTAATGCCTTTTTGAACGTGCCATTCATGAATCAGTTTGGTTTTATTGCACAGAACATCAACTCCTATGAAAAGGATGCGGTTTTTATCCCAATAATCCTCATTGAATACTAGGTCTCTGTAGGATCGATAAATAGTTTTCTGAATAGATATTCTGTCAGCATTTTAGGACCTTTGAAAAACCAGCAGTACAAATTGCTTTCAATAACATTATAGTACCGGTAACGTTCGATAGTGTGATAAATATCTTTAACAGCATTCTGGGCCTGGTAAATTCCACATATCAGTTCTTTAAATACAAAAACATAACATATCTTTCTTGATTGATTAAGAGGATTTTTTTTAAAATAGTTACCCTATACAAGGCCCAAGAGCCTCTCGATGTAGAGGGTTACAGTGTAAGAAGAAATGGGCTCAGTTAACGTTGATATATGGCGAAAATAACGGTTAACCGAAGATTGAATGGGTTGAAATTGTAGCGATCGGGGAAGCATCGTCTTTGAAGCCGGCTCCACAAAATAATGGTAAAGCTGTTCGGGCGGAAGTTACATCTCACCAAAGGAATACAAAAAAAGAATGATAATTGTTTGCTACAATATGAGTGTCATGCCGGATCTTTGCTGTGTACGTTAGAACTACTGAAACTAAGGAATATACTTTCGTTTGAAAGGTGTTATAGGATTATAGGTTTATCACTTTCAGGTCTTAAAAGATTTTGTAGCTATGGTTCATATATGGTAAGTATACACCCCTCCAAGACTGATCTGGCTCTTGTAAAGTTAGAGGATAGCAGAATGAGTCAGGTATTTACTGGAGCCGTGTAGGGAAACGAAAATTTCCAGAATCTTTTGTGATGGAACGTAGAGAGTTGTGTTTGGACTTGTTTTACGGCATATCAAATTCTATGGGTTATTTAATACGGACAAACTAAACCAAACAAAACCGAAACAATTATTTTCTGGCAAAGGTGGTTTTGTCCATTGAAATACCCTCATCGGAAATACGTTTATTTATCAAAGCGCCCATTCAAATGAATCTATCAATTTACTTTTTATATGGTCATTTAATGCTCCCGTAATCTTGTTCATGATTAGAAAGATCTATTCTTTCTATTAGGTTGGTGCAAAAACAATGACGTAATAATGTCGTTTTTTGACGTATAACGTCAAAAAACGACATTATTACGTCATTGTTTTTGCACCAACCTAATACCATGTCATAAAAGGAGTCGGAAATCTCAGATTTCAAATCTGTAATATGAGCTGTTGACGGATGAGGATGATCCAATATTTTGCTCCAAAATCCACAGGAGAGGTATTTTCTAACTCATCAGAATCTCACTTCCTACTAATGCAACCCACGGAAGATTTTCTCTTGTCATGCATGCGCCAAAATAATCCGTAACCAAAAATGAGCAAACCGGTTATCAACATATTCAATGTAGATGCATATTTCTAAACCGAGATATATATATATATATATATATATATATATATATATATATATATATATATATATATATATAGAGAGAGAGAGAGAGAGAGAGATAGATAGATAGATAGATAGATAGATATAAACGATCTCCTATCCCTCACATACACCCTCATTTTTATATATATATATATATATATATATATATATATATATATATATATATATGTATATATGTATGTATGTATGTATGTATATATATATATGCATGTATGTATGTATATATATATATGTATGTATGTATGTATATATATATATATATGCATGTATATATGTATATATTTATATATATATGTGTATGTATGTATATATATATATATATATACATACATACATACATATATATATATATATATATATACATACATACATGCATATATATATATATATATATATATATATATATATATATATATATATATATATATATATACTATTTATTTAAAAAATTATAACATAAATATGTTATAAAATCACTACAAAAATACCCATTTTGTTTCAACACCTCCGGTGTCTTATCAAGTGATCACTTGATAAGACACCGGAGGTGATGAAACAAAATGGATATTTTTGTAGTGATTTTATAACATATTTATATCATAATTTTTTTTAAAATAAATAATTATATCTGCTCTACTCTATATTGAGCACTCTTTTAAGAATAGTAATTTTTGGTTATTGGAAGTCATTCCGTATGCACCAATTATACACACACACACACACACACACACACACACACACACACATATATATATATATATATATATATATATATATATATATATATATAAAGATCCCGTCATTTTCATAAATGTGGAAGAAACTAATGATCGAACGCACTGAATTAATTATGATCATAAGGGGCAACAATCTATCTGTAGTGAAACAAACGTACATAATTATTTTATTGGTTCATGTGTAATGATCGATTCATTCTACCTTTTTTTTACAAATAGAATAGTCGATTATTATTGATTTACATTCGTTGCCTGACAAAACTAAATATAAGAAGTAAATGAATTTTGTAATAGTGTCTAGACAGGTGTAGCCATTGACAAAATATATTTGGAATGGTCTCATTTTTTTTAGATATTGACGGAAAATACATTAAAACTTCAACAAAAAGTTTACTTTAGGTTACAAGATCCATCTTTTAGAAATTATATTCGAGTGTTTCAACTCAAAACAAAGTGATCAATTTTTAATAATTGAAGGTAAAACATTAGTATTTTATGTGATTATTTTTATCAGTTCGCATTGCTGAGGTTAACTTGAATTCTTGTTTAAAATCATGATATTAAGTAATGAAATACTTAAGTAAGACGTGAGTTTCAGATGATTCATACTCAGAGGAAAACACAAAAAATATACAAAAACAAAGTGAGATTTTGGCATAACTCGACACTGGATATCCTCTATTAAATAGCAGAATCTACCAACAATTTAATAAATATGGAAATTAATGTTTCTCAAATAAATAATTAAAAATTTACTTAAAACCCAATGATTTCATTTGCATTAATTTCTTGTTATCTTTTCAAGAGTCGCAAATAAAGATGAATTCTCAACCAAAGAAGATAACCATAGAGGGATTCCATATCCTTTTATGTTCTTATGTTCATTCCCCTATGTTTAGACGTAGCAATGACGTTTAACATTGATCTCTACCTATAAACGTTTAAGGTCGATCTCTACCTATAGACGTTTAAGGTTGATCTCTACATCCAGATGTTTAAGGTTGATCTCTACCTCCATAAGTTTAAAATTGATCTCTACCTCTAGAAATTTAAGGTTGATCTCTACCTCCGGAAGTTTAACATTAATCTCTACCTCCAGATATTTAAGATTGATCTCTACCTCCAGAAGTTTAACAATGATCTCTACCTCCAGAATTTCAACATTGATCTCTACCTCTAGATGTTCAAGCTTCATCTCTACTCCAGAATTTTCACATTGATCTCTACGTTCAGAAGTGTAACATTGATCTCTACCTCATGATGTTTAAGTTTGATTTCTACCTCCGGAAGTTTAACATTGCTCTTTACCTCCAGATGTTTAAGGTTGATCTCTGCGTTCTATCGGATCAGACAAAATAAGTAATATATCGGATGAAACTGACCGATCCGCAATTTTAAGAGTTGACGGAGATCAAAGCGTTTAATCAGCCTTTTGGTTAGTGGATTATTTTCAAACCAACAGCCCCTTATTTCACAGAGGAAGCACTGTGACACTATTGATATTCCGTTGTTATTTACATGGGTAATATTGTAAGTACCTATAGTCCTCGGGTCAACCAGTTCAGACCCTCACAACTACTAATGCCACATGCACAGAGTCAGCTCTTTTTCATTCCCTGCATATTACGTTGTTGAGGTGAAAATTCCCTAAGGCAGTTTCTTGAGAACGGCTACATCGTGGAGAAGACACTGAGTAGATATTTTCGTATTCGAAGTATGAGGGTCGACCAGCTCGGTTCGTAGGAACCAATAGCCCGGGCACCAGTACATATGATTTGATTATAGTTTTGAAACCTTTGTGCAGAATCAACAACACTTTTTAAAGAGCTAAACACAGAGACCTGGTACACTACGCGCCTCAAGTCCCCCACACGACTCTCCGCAAGTTTTGAATTCAGAGTTGCCCTTTTCCTATATATATATATATATATATATATATATATATATATATATATATTCAACACCTTCACTTGATATGACACCAGAAGTGTTGAAACAAAATGGCTATTTTTGTAGTGATTTTATAACATATTTGTTATAATTTTCAAATAAATAATTGTATATATATATATATATATATATATATATATATATATATATATATATATAGTGGACACTCCCGTCATATTCGACGTATGAGGGTCAAGCCGATCAGTTCCTAGGAACCAACAGCCCAGACAGGCGCCTATATAGATTATAGTGGTGAAGGCTTCATTTTTTCTTTGGAGGGCCCAATGCAGGGGCCTGATGCACTACGTGACACAAGGTCCCCAAACGATTCTTGATTACTACATTCTTTATCACTTCAAGTCAAGAAACAACCTTTATCTGTCATACGAATTTTTATAATCTGAAGTTATTTCTCCTTATTAACAACAACGTCATTCAGAAACCATTATCTTGAGTGACTCTTGGAGTTGGTATTGGATGAACATTTAGTAAAATAACGTTATTTTATAAACTTCGTTTGCACTGATAAAAAAACACCGGAGTTGAAATCACAGTAGTTAGTAATTTCATGAAATCAGCAACTTCGCCAAAAGAACGAGCTTGACGCGTTCTGCGTTCCCATTAGCACAAAGCAATTAACTGAGTGCAACACAAGGCCATTTTCGAAGTGAAATAGTTTAAAATCAAACTCTTAATACGAATTCTTTTTTTCTTAAATACACTTACATGCATTACTCTCTATTATGCTTATGAATGCTTACTTACTGTGTTTCCTGCCAGTATTGAAGCAATTGGAACATATCGATATCACTGTATTTCTTTGCAATAACTGCTCATTGGTCTATTGCATATCATTGGACCATTTATTGCATGACAGTATTTAGGCGTACTGTCTCTAGGAATATAGGGAAATTGCTTTTCAGATAATCCAAATAACAGCAAATATACTACCCGAATAAACCTATTAGGTCATTCACACATATATAGAGAGTTTTAATCTATTATATATATATATATATATATATATATATATATATATATATATATATACTATTGATTGATTTCGAAAACCAATATTAAGGAAGGTTATCTATGACTGGTGAATTGAACCTGCAGTAGTTTCAGAATAACCCCAATAACCTGCAGTAATGAAATTTGTAATTGATGTGCACATTATCAACTCGATCCTTTTAAGTCGGGGCTTCAGGTGACTAGAAGGAAGGAAAGAGGTTGATTTGTTTCTGCCCCAATATTCGTAGGTTTACTATTGGCGTTTCATTCTTCTGTAAAGGTAACTGACTGTAATATCTGTAGAGCTTCCTGCCTTCTATCGAAACTTTCATTGGAATGTCATGAATGGCATCAAACATGTTAAGAAAGATCTAAACAGTCAGTTCTGTACAACTACTTTCTCAGATCAATAGTTAAAACTGTCTCCGCGATGATCATCCTTTTTCGAAGCATGTGGACTGTCGCTACAGAATAGCAAAAAAAAAAAAAAACAAACAAAAAAAACTGTACTAATTAACAGACACCTAATCACGGTTTGTAACAGGGTTTGTAACAACAGCAACAAGAAAAATGGATAGCATATATAACTTATATATAATATATAAACTATAAATATTAACATATATATAATATAAAATAACGTCATCAAGATATTAGCGTTCCACATTACTTCAAACAAAAAGTTTAGTAACGTACTTGATAAACGTATTTTTTCCTAAAATTAATTTAAAGCAATGATTTTATAAATTTAATCTTAAATTATCCCTAACTGCTCGTTCAATAATAACCGAATATTTCCTTAAAAGGTAACGGCTAATGATACCATTATCATTATTCTTCGTGATATAGAGTGTACCAAATAAACAATATCCTGGCATCTTAATTCGGTGGCAATATAATCTGAGGAACTTGATGGAGATTTTAAATGTTGTATGTTTTCTTTTACATGCACTGAATCAGATTCGATGCAATTCGGAGAATGCAAGTAAAGTTGTGAATGTTAAGGAGAATTGATATTTTTACATTTTGTATATATTTTAAATTAATTGCAGATTCATTTTTAAGTTTAGTGAGGAGGGAAAACAAAAACTTTTATTGGTATAATTTTATTACAAAAAAAGGAGAAATTGTAGATGTTTTCTTAGCTAGTTACAAGTAGATTCCAGTAGAGTAACGGTGAAAGTTAATCTGGCTTCAGTGGCTATTATCCTAGCAGATAGGTTGGGATTGTTAATCATCATGTGGCGATAGGCTGCTACGGCCCTGTTGGCTCCACCAAAATTTTTACCAATTGTAGTATTTTTACAGGATTTTATTTTTAACAAAATACAATAAAGAATAAAATACAAGAAAAGAATAAAAATTATTAAAGCAAGGAGGTACTGGAAATTTTGGTGGCCTTTGAATACTTTTTTTAAACATTTCGCCTCATGCAAAGCGGGATGCCACTAGCATGCAGGGGGTAACAGAGTGGAAGCGAGAGTAAAGCGGTGTGATGGAGGAAATGATGATGAAAAGGGCATCTGGAGATATCGACTAACATTATATTTGAATAGTTGGAGATTATAGCTAACAGGAAAACAAGTAATAGGAAGGGAGTTCCACATGCAAGAGGTGCTAGACATGAAGCTATTGGAGTAGAAGAGACGGCCATATTTAAGCGTTTCGGCAGTGAAAGGGTGGGACCGTGATGCCAGCCTAGTAGCACGCTTAAACTCATGCAGTCTGGGAACTAGCGAATGTAGCTCGTCGGAGCAGTTACAGTGAAAGTATTTGTAGAAAATACAGAAGGAGGTGACGGTGCGTCTGTGTGAGGGCGACTGAAGAGGAGATACCAAAACAGGACCAACCACATTGTTTATATCTCTCTAGATCTTGTCGAGGACCTTAAAGCGAACAACGGGACACCAGATCATATATGACAGTAGTATTCCGTGCAAGGGCGAATGGTTGATTTGTACATTTGAAGGATGGACTCGGGCGAGAAAAACATTTGGCGCGACACAGGGAACCAAATTTCCCTGCGGTGGATGAAGCTGTTGATTGTTCCATCTCAGGTCAGTGGACTATGTAAGACCAAGTAGTCATAAAGAGATCCTCTTTAAACTAGATTCTAAATGTTTTGCCCCAACAACTCTCTGCTACGGCCTTGAGCAATTAACTCAAAATTATTAAGATTTTTACATCCTTGTATTTTATTAGAGCCGAGATGTAGGGAGATATATAGGTCAGCTGATAGAGATATCCGCAGATAGAAAATGAAAATGTGATAGTAAAAAATGCATAGATAAAAGATTCCATTTTATTTTATTTGCACCATTTTTATTTATTTATAAGATTCAATAAAATTCCTTTCAAATTACATATTACTTAAATAAAATAATCAGCATTTAAATGATTTATCATTCAGCTTGATAAGTTGATGCTTAGACGCAGTGAAAAGTAATAAAAACAAAAAAAAACAACTTATGTTGTAAAAAAAAGATTAAATTTCAACAATTTTAAAAAGTTAAATATTTTATATAATATAAATATTAAAATAAAATATTCACAATTAGCATAATTTGTTTCCTTTCATTTTTAATTTTACGCATCGATTTCCTTTTTCTTTCATGAGCGATCTCCTTTTAGGATTTAATCGATCATGACTATCCACAATTTCCTTTTTTTACCTTGACTTTAATAGCTCCTATGAAATATGGGAAATATTTATACGATTCACTTACGATTATTTTACAAAACAGTTTCCTTATTTACGATAAAAGATGTCGTCGCCATTTAAACGACCATTAGAATCGTTTAGTAACATTTATGGATCTCACTAAAACCAACCGTATTTATTGCTTTGTACTGCACACTCGGCTATAATGCACATACTAGTTTTATTTTTATGAAATTACACATGTATGATACGCAGTGGCATTCGGGCATCTGTAGCTGTCAAATTCCACTTATATTCAATAGTTCCTCAACATTCTAACATGATCGCATTGAAAGGAATAAGAATTGATATAATTTAAATTATGTAGAGAAACACAGTATTTACGCAATATTTAGAATGACCAAAATGAAATTATACATGTAATGGATTTCATCGTTAAAAAAGAACTTCATCAAATTTAAAAAAAGTTCATATTTATGGAATTAGGATTTACTTAAATATTTGTGTATAAATAAATAACGTATAATAATAAGATATTAGGTTGGTGCAAAAATAATGTCGTTTTTTTACGTATTTTTTTAAATAAAAAATAAATCAAAATAATTGTCGGACTTTGTCCATTTCTTGGTGTGTGACGGCATTTGTTTACGTTAATATGCGCTTCGAGGAAAATCATGAGAAGTTTGTAATTTAAAAGTAGTAAAATCAATCTTGCTAACTAGGGGCTCCTTCGTAGGTAACCTGATAGAGCACGTCAGGCTATATGACGGTACCGTGTAGCATATTGATTCGATTCCTGTCGGAGGACGCATATTTTCTATGAAATCTCTCGGGCGTTCAAGCCGTTCAATGTTGTTAATACTGTTTATCATAAACACAGCATTTACTTAAATATTTTATATATATATATATATATATATATATATATATATATATATATATATATATATATATATAACGTATAACAATAATATATATATATATATATATATATATAACGTATAACAATAATATATATATATATATATATATATATATATATATATATATATATGTGTGTGTGTGTGTGTGTGTATGTACATAGGATAAAGAATAAATGGGAAACGTTTATCAGTGTGACTTTTATTAAAGCTTAGCAAATTTCTTCTGTTTCTCAGGGTGTAACCAGACAATAAGAGATCATTGTATAGATGATTAGTATGTTGTCATTTTAAAGAATTAACCAATGTTGCAACATGCTAGAATCAAATACACAGGGTGTTCCAAATGTCAGGCGACAATTGGCAGAAAACGTACAATTGTGAACTAGCAACAGGAAAAGTTTGCAATACATCTTCTTTCCTATTTCGACCAAAAACATACAGAAACCTGAAGAAATGCACATGGTAAATAAAATTCACAAGGTTATCAATGGTAATGCGACTTTTAGAACAGCCTTTAAATCAAATCCGGATCGGAACCCGGCAGAATGATAACATAAAGAGAAAGAACACATAGGAAGCGTTTATCAATGTCACATGTTACACATATTTAAAGCTAAAAAATGGATACTACTTCAAAAACTCAATATAATACAACGAAAACAAAAATATTGCTAATGATCTCTTTACTCCCTGAGAAACAGAAGAAATTTGTAAAGCCATGCTAAAAGTGAAACATGTTGGATTGACAAACGTTTACTATTTGTTCTTTATCGTGAAATTCTTTGGAATTCCTAATCCATAAATTGATCTATATTTGATCCCAACTTATCTATCTATCTATCTATCTATCTATCTATCTATCTATCTATCTATCTATCTATCTATCTATCTATCTATCTATCTATGTGTGTGTGCGTGTGTGCGTATATATATATATATATTACTTATATTTTGCCAGTATGTTTCATTGAGATATATTTTGTGGATCTCTCTTCTTTTAATAATGACACAAAAGAACTTGTCTGAGAATATGAAAAGATCCAATTGAAAATAAGTAGACAAACTTGTCTAATTCATTCAATGCAAAGCACACACACATACACACACATATATGTGTATGTGTGTGTGTGTATATATGCACACACACACACACATATATATATATATATATATGTGTGTGTGAAAAATATATAGAAAATAGGAAAGAACTCGTTAGGTAAATAATCCAAAGTTCTTTAGTATTTTTGTTATTATTTAAAAAAAAGTGCTCGATACAAAAGTAGAGCATAAATAATATTTTTTAAATAAATAATGATATATATATATATATATATATATATATATATATATATATATATATATATATATATATATATATATATACCGGGCGATCCTGTAAAAATATAAAGCAAATAATTAAAAACATGTACTGCTTTCAAAATATATGATATTCAAAAACGATCGGGATAAATACTAGTATAAACGCAATGGGAAATTGACTTCTATCCTATCGGCTATGATGTACGTTTGGACACATCTGAAGCCTGGAATGATAAGTTAAAATATTAATTTTAATTTTGACTTTTCAGTTTTTCCTCGATGTATTAATACAACCAACGATTTTGTTCATATTTTTACCCCTACACTTACAGATACATAATTACATTAATAAGAACATTGTTTTATTTTGATGAAGTCTTTTAGAAAAAAATATCTCCAACGTTACTTAGAACAAAATCAACACAAAAAAATACAAGAAGCTTGCGGAAAAATATAAATTCACATCGAGAAATAAAATTATAAACAAATACATATGCACATGGTTATTCCTTTCAATTGACATTATGGTCATTTTTTTTTTGAGGAAGGACAATAAACAGTGAACGCTGTCGACGATATCAAATATGGCTGACAGCTTGGATGAAAATACTCCGTTTTCTTTATATCGATGCCTTTGAATTTCTTTTAAAAGTGCAATGTTTGTTTAGTGATTTAAAATCTTTGCTAAACATTAGTAAGTTTGGACCATAAACATAATTTACGATCAGTCCTAATATCCTAAAAATGGCAAACTAAGCAGGAAACGAATGATTTTTGTTCCCAGTGTATCATACGCTCAACTAATTTTCGACCTGATATTTGTGTGAAAATGTATTTTTCACAATAATAACAGAGCAATACGAAGTGAAGTTTGTCCTACCAAATGGATTTATATATCTCTGAACTGATTTTGTCAATGATTTCCAGCATTTATTAGCCCCTTGCCCCAAATAGATTTATATCCAATAACCAGAATTCTATCATGTGCGAATGGAGCAATATACTTAGGCAAGAAATCTCTTGGTACATAAAGCAACGAAACTGAGGATTTATCGATAAAGATGACAGTGTTCCAATAACTCTAAGACTTTTCAATTTGTTATTTGTTTATTGCTTTCCCAAGTGAATGCAGATTGCTTAAAGAAGGGATTTTTCTCAAACTTCTGCTATAATAACGTATTACATTTAGCGGTGGGTTTAAAGCGCAGAAGGGCATATTGGTATAAGCAAAGGACATGCCAATACAGTATGTGGTCAGATTAAGAGATAGTCAACTGATTTATGTATAAGTGAACATTATTTGGATTTAATCAGGAAAGCGTACAAAAAATGAATAGCTAGTCAGGAAAATGAAAATATATTCATGTCCTGAGGCTCTGCTTTTCCGTGTACTCAGAAATAGCAAAATAGATTTCTTATTTGCGTGAAGAGATAATTTCACCGTTTCCGTCACACTTCGTTATTTTCCAAATAAATTCGAACAAATAGAGAACAGACAAACATTAGAAACAGACATTAGAATTCCGAATTGTATTACTTCTTTTCATTACCTACGCCCACGATACTTCTTATCGCCTTCGTTTTCATTCATATAACTCATTCATCATAGCATTTTAAAAAGTAACCATTTACTTTGATTAGCGTTGTATTGAGGAAACTTTAGTATGGCGATGTTTTTAGGTGAAAGTGTATGTTCAATATATAAACAAAGAAGATTAAAGAAGCATATAAACAATTGAGTTCCTGCTACGGACGTTTATTTATTTTATGTTGAGTGCATTGAAATGTGTCTTGAGTATGTTTGTTATCTTTTTTGGTTCAGAAATTATTTATGGGAAGTAAGTATAAGAACAGGTAATGATAGTCGCGCTTATGTCAGTCTCACTCTGAGCTGGTACAGCCGAAACTCTACTTCGTGTGTAGGGCTGCTGAAAATCCCGAACGATGTCGCTGGATAGTGGAAAGAGAAAGTTTTCGTCATATCCGAAAATGAGATCGTATAATCACACATGTGACCAGAAACCCTTTCTGGTTTCTCTATAAGGTGCAGCATGGGAAAAGATTTATTTATTTTTTTAATTTTTTATCATCATTTTATTTATTGGTTTTAATTTATTTTTCTACAAGAATAATAAAACACACACACACACAAAGTATAAAAGAACATGATTGTCTCTCATTTGAACGCATTGAATATTGCCAAGTCTTTTGATCAAACAAACTCGAGTTTCAAGTATAATTATTTACCCGCTGCCCCATGCAGCAAGATGTGGCACAAGACCGAGTTGAAAGTGGGGTATCCCAGCCCGTAGGCTCGGGCAATAAGACCACGTAAAAAAGAGAGTCAGCTTCCCGAGACGAGACTTTGCCCTTCGGCAGAGCCTCGTCTGGGGGATACTCTCTGACAGGTAAAGAAATTTAATTTTTTCGTTAAAGAGAATTAGGCAAATTCTATGTCGAAAGTTTCATTAAATGTAAAATGTATGCTTACAATCAGAAAGGGACAGCTGAAGTTTGTTAGATATATAACGAGGAGGGGGAGCATGGAGAATTAGTCAATATTGAAGGTAACATCGGACAATAAGTGAAAGCGATCTACCCACTTGACAAGCTTGTGTGAATAAATAATAGAAAAGTGTGGCCGCAATCTTATGGACAAAGAAAAACTTTACTAAAAGTTACAACGGATAGAATGTTGTGGGGAGCCATAATTAACAAAAACTTAAAGAGACAGGGCACATAGACGAAGGAAATATGTCAAAGGATCGTTTATTTAGGTATATCATATATCGCTGTTCATCTAGACGAGTAAGCAGATAAGAGGTGCTGCTTTACATTTCACACTCCAACACTCTTGCCAAATTCTCAATTATTAATTGGACAAAAATCTTTTCAGCATCCAGTCGAGTGTATATACTCAAATATAGAGAGAAGGAAGAGAGTAGGAGAGATATTTATTGATTTTATTTTACTTTTACGTCTTATCAACCATTTTATGTTTTATCTAAAGCAGATAACAGTTTTGGAGTTTAAGAACATTTCCTTTTTGTGAGTGAATAGCGCATCGATTTTTAATAACAGCGATTTTTACATATACGTGGCTTGCTATTTAATCCATAGCTGGGGGAACAGTTGAATTCATACATTTTTCCAAGGATATTTACGCGACAGTAAATAAAACGAAGGCGACTGGAATCTGAAGTCGGTTGTCGTTCCGTTTTGCTGAGAGAAAAAAATATTGAATAGATCTATCGATATTATCTCGTTGGTAATAAAAATATCTTAGCACATGAACTTACATGGGTGCATATTGTATTCTAATCAACAGATAATATTTGTATTGAGGAAATATTCTTTGAAGGATAAAACATCATTGCACTTTGGAGAAACTCTAAAATACTACATTTAATTTAATTAGATTTACTGTTTCAAGTGTAGGTTTAAATTAAGATTGCATCAATGACTGCATCATCGCTGCGGCTTTTATGACGTTAATAAAAGAGAGCAGAATTATATATGAAACATTTTTATGGACATGTTAGAGCGGTAAATCATTGAGGCATTTCCAGCAAAATTAGATCGAAACAAACAAAGCACTGAATGGTCAGTTATAAAAGAAATGTATGAAATAAAAGTGTCTACCAATCCGAAATCATAAGTCATCTTTGGTGCATTGGTAATTTCAAATTCATTTCTGACTATTTTTAATCCGCACACCGGCGTATGATCAGATATCACTGCAGTTTCCGGAAAGTTGCCAAATATCTGCTAAAATGATACAACTGAGGTGTCGCCTTATTCTGTCTGCTCGTAGTCAATAGATTTGGCGGCAACATTCGAAGCAATCAATAAATTATGACGTAGCAATAAAATTTTGTTCAGCGCTAGTCTTACATATTCTTTCTATCCATTTAAAAACATTTTTCTCTGCAGTATCTGTCTATATTTCTGAGATAAGGTATTATGTTCACTATTTATATTATTCGAACTATTGTCCTCATATTTGTCGCCATATTTGTTACAACGTTTCGGCCTTTCAGTATCTGTCTATATTTCTGAGATAAGGTATTATGTACACTATTTATATTATTCGAGCTATTGAACCCTATCTTTTTTGCCATATTTATCACAAAGTTTCTGCCTTTCAGTAACTGTCTATAGTTCTGAGATGATATATTCTGTACACTATTTACATTATTCGGACTATTGTCCGCGTTTTTGTCGCCATATTTATTACAACGTTTCGGCCGTTGTACGCTCCGGACTTCTTCAGGCGGTTGGAATGTCGAACTGAACCGTTTATTTCGCACACTGGGGTAGACTGTTCTAGTTCCACGTGCCATCTCTAATGATAAGCGATATCCATTAGACTTGGCACGTGGAACTAAAACAGTCAACCCCAGTGAGCGAAATAAAGGGTTCAGTTCGACATTCCAAACACCTGAAGAAGCCGGGAGCAAGAAACGGCTGAAAGATTTGTAATTAATATGGCGAAAAAGATGAGGACAATAGTCCGAATAATTTTTTCTACATCCTTATTCAAAATAAATTAATTAAGGAAATCACAGAAGAATAACTGTGTCGTGCTAAAAGTTACTGTTTGTTCATTTAACCAGTCCAGCTGCCCTTTGCAGTTCTTCAGGTCTTATTAAGAAGATATATATATATATATATATATATATATATATATATATATATATATATATATATATATATGTATGTATGTATGTATGTATAAAAGAGAAATCAAGTAAAAAAAAATCGCCGAAAACAATTGCAGTAATATATATATATATATATATATATATATATATATATATATATATATATATATATATACACACACATATATATATATATATATATATATATATATATATATATATATATATATATATGTATAAGAGAAATCAAGTAAAACAATCGCCGAAAACAATTGCAGTAATATATATATATATATATATATATATATATATATATATATATATTGAACAATAAAAAATATAAAAAAATTAAAATCTTCAGACACACTGGGTTGCAGATTAATATTCTTTTTTATTCGTTTTTTTTATTACTATTTCATTTAGATTCTCCGACTAGTTTCGGCCAAAATGTCCAACATCGGGAGAGGAAATATTTCTGCTTCTTGGTAGCAGTAAACTACAGAAATGTATGTCTTGATGGAGAAAATGAACTTTTGTCTGTAGTTTTCATTTGTTTTTTTATTTTTTATTTTTTTATCTTTTTAACATGAATCCTTTAACATTCCTTGTGTTGGTCAAACAGTCTTTTTTAAGTTGTAATTTGAGATAAGAGCTGGATGGATCTATGCTTCTCTGAATTCCCTTGGTCAATTTGACAGTTTTATTGGTCCTGGAGAGGGGATGTCTCTGTTTAGTGTTTGTGTGTGTGTTATTTGGTTCTTAGGGAGTGGGTGAGTATGATATGTGTAAGCGTGTGTATTGCTGTGGGTGTGTGTTATCATTTGACTCATAAGGGAGTGAGTGAGTATTATGCGTGTAAGTGTGTATATTCGTGTGGGTGTATGTTTAAGTGTGAGGCGTCAACACCACCGTAAGCATGTCTGCCTTGTGTGGACATATATATATATATATAATTTGCTCACAGACTCGGCCGGATTCCAAAATGGTATATGTGGGTTTAAAAAGTGCTACAATCTGACACATTGCATTCGCATATATATATATATATATATATATATATATATATATATATATGTGTGTGTGTGTGTGTGTATATATATCTGTGTGTATGAGTGTAGGTGTGTGTGTGTATAGATATAGAGTGATAAGTGAAAAAGGGAAAGAGATAGAGACGGAGAACGATACAGAGAGAATTAATACAAGAGGTTTTTCACTTACCTGATTGATGTTAACTTCAGCATCCCGCCAACCAAAGACGGACATTCCAGGAATTACAGAGTCCACTCATTTTGGAGCAAATAGACCGGAATCAGACAGAGTCACAAGATAATTAACAAATTGGAAATGTTTATCAATCTAACGAGTTTCACTTTTATTAAAACTTTGGCAGTGATATGGTGATAAATATCGTAGTCTCTGACGAAATGTGAAACATGTTAAATTGATAAACATTTCCGATTTCTCTTCATATATATATATATATATATATGTATGAAATGAAAAAAATATATATATATACACACACACACACACACTCAAACAGATACTCATACTCATAAACATATATATATATATATAATCTTAAAATATATAGAGGAAGAAGTGCTCAATATTATAGATAGAGAGTATTTAATTATAAAAGTGAGCACTGAGTTAAAAATCATGGTATCCCATTATATATATATATACATGTATATATGCGTGTGTGTGCGGGAGGTGTATGTATGTATGTATGTGTGTGTGTGATATACAATTCAATTGTGTATATATATGTGTGTCAGTGTGTCTGTTTGTGTGTTCTCATTAATAATATATATACATAATTTATTAACTTGTGCTGTAAAAATAAAGCCAATATCTCCATAATACTGCTGTAATAATACCCTACACACTCAAAAGGGGCAAATAATAACTGAAAATATTCCCGGCTCTAAAAGATCAAATGAATAAATAGACAATAAAAGACCACTCTGCCAGATTTTGAATCTGGTTTTCTTTTGTTCACGTCTTATCTGTTTATTTCATGCCTTTTCTGTTTCTTTCATTTTGTCTTAAATATTCGTTAGGTCCCGCAAACCCTGCCTCCTTAAATCATTGGTCTTTTCCTTTGACAATCCTGATGTCTTATGGAAAGTAATTGATTGGTTATTAATGGTTATATAAGGCGTTCAAATACTTTTCGCAGAGCCCAAGGATAAGTTTGAGGCTGAAAGGTTCTCGGACCATTCCACTTCCTAAAATCAGTATCCTTCGTAGTGAAATAAGGATTTTGGGAACTACATGGAACAGGAACCTTGTAACATTCGCCCGTACGTGATTTCTGAACTATCTATCTATCTATCTATCTATCTATCTATCTATCTATCTATCTATCTATCTATCTATCTGTTAAATCATCAGAACACTTCTGGCCATTTCTCTCAAACTTTCCCTCTCATCAACAGTTCTGCCCAATTTTTCATTTGTGCTTCCGTTGTCGGCTTAGAGTTTTTCGCTGAAACTTCTTACTAGACACCCCTCTCCTGATCTTTTCCTATAATCTCAATCCCATTGTATAAACTGATGCACAGCTTCCTGTTTTCTTCTTCAGCAATGAGTGCTAAATGGCACTCGCCTTTCCCTTGCCTGTCAGTATTTCCTTGGTCGGTTTCTTTTCAGCAGTCAACATTCAACAACGATTGACACGTGACTGAAAGATGAAAGTTTTCAATCTTGAACACGCCAGAAATCGTATCCAAAACAAACACCAATGAAAAGTGGCGATCATTTTATATTAACAATGATAATCAGGCACGAACATTTGTAATGATCTGAGAAAAACGCAGCTCTAATTAATTATACATATATATACATATATTCGACTCTTCCGTCTTATGGAACAAGCAGCCAGACACCAGCAAATGTGATTTGATTATAGTAAGTTTTGAGCAGAACCATCCACACTTTTTGAAGGGCTCAATACAGAGTGCTATAAGGTCCCCAAACGACACTCCGTAGGTTTTAAATTCAGACTTTGTGTCCTTCTCCTAGACCCGTTGCCATCCAATTCTATAGAACACAGTCTGTCATACCCATAGCTTTTGGGAGAAGAAGAGGATGAATAGCAATCCCAAGGATATTAGCACGTAAGTGAATGTAATGGATTCGACTGAAATTCTCTCTCTCTCTCTCTCTCTCTATATATATATATATATATATATATATATATATATATATATACACTCATATATATATATATATATATATATATATATATATATATATATATATAAATTATTCGAAAAGTACAACATTAATATATTATAAAATCACATTAAATTAAAAATAAAATAAAATGTTGAGTCTACACTATCACTTCAACACCATCACTTGATACGACACCAGAAGTGATGAAAGAAAATGGCTATTTTTGTAGTGTTTTTATAATATACTAGCAACATTACCTGGCGTTGCCCGTGCTTGATTCAAAAATCGTACGACTCATACAGCAATCGCTATCACTTGACTTAAAATATTTTTGCCCTTCCTTGCCTTTAAAGGAGTAACCTTTGCCGTACTGATGTTGCTACATTCTTTACTTCTTGCCTATCTCACACTGCGAATCTTTTCTAAGCTCTATACTAAACATTAAATCTGTTACAAAAAAAAAAAACTAAACAAAATGAACACAAAACGATCAGCTTTAAAAAAGAACTCGTAACTGGAAAAACCGAATGAAAAAACGATGTTAACAACAAATACTTTTTCACACACAACCCAGTTTCCTGAAATATTGAGACTGGTCCATACTACTTGGGCGGGGTTGTTGTTGCCCTTGTTTTGTGAACCAGGTACTTTGGAAACCATATATTGATTCGATTTTAAGTTCAAATAAAAAGAGCTCAAAAGCTTTTAACAACGCGAAGTCAGCTGCACAGAGTCCAAAATGAGGTGAAAAGCTTAGATGTAATGGGCCGCTTAGTGCAGGTGAGACATTCAACTTAAAACCCCCAAAATCCTTATCACCTGTGAGTTAATCGTTTGTTTTTTGTTTTGTTTTTTTTTTTTTACAAAATTTGAGTCACAAATAAAAAATCGGGCTCCGGCATGACCCAATGACGTAAACTGAAAAATCGGATCTGGGATGCGGCCTGGAAGAAAAAACAAAGTTTAAAGAAGTGGGAAATGGTCAGGGCATGGTCAATACGGAGGTTTGTATGGATTTTTGAGTCACGACGGGGTCACTCGGTATTCTATGTAAGGCACCGCTAACTGGGCAGCCTAGGAATTTCTAGTTGAATTGTAAAGAACGCCCGAAATTTTAGAATGTAATCCGCCCAAATACCGGAGTACCAGCCGATTTACCAATTTTTTGAAAGCCTGAGTCCAAATTGAAAATCTGTCTCCGTTACGAATTGACGCCGTAAATGTTGGAAGTTGAATCGGCATTAGACGTTAATTGCAGCCTGAGCGTGAAAAGATATCAAAAACTGACAGCTGATGGCAGGGTCGAACCGGAGCTTTTTATCGATTTGTTGCTGCACGAAGGGGTCTCGCACGCATTTTTGAAAGGCCTCGTAATCTGGTCGGGGTCATTCATTTCTGTACATATGGTATGGTGATGTGAGGAGAGCAACTGAGGCTTGTAACTATACATTAGTTGGCGATGAGTTCAATCCTTCGCAGTAATGCGGTAAAGGGGAGCAAGTGCTTATCCCAAGGATGCATTTGTATCCATCAGATACCGATGCACTCTTCACTTTCAGAAGATGCCCATTCCCATTCTCACCCTGTTTTGCTATGACAATTAATAAGGCCCAAGGACAAACAATGTCTGTCACTGATGTACACTTAGAGGAGCAGTGGTTCTCATACAGCCGACATTACGTAGCATGCACTCGAGTCGGCAGGCGCGATGATGTGTTCCTTTATTCACCCGCACAAAAAGCTGAAAATGTGGTCTACACTGAAGTCCTCAGCCAGTCCTCAGCAACTCCATTTCATTTTTCCTTTCCGTGCAAGAAAATTGCGTACCATTTTGGGTTACACGTGAAAGTTATGAATAGGTCTGGTTGGCCGTACTTACAAACGTATACCATCGCGTCTTGCGTCCTCGCGTGCATGTATCGTGGACTGCCTGTGAACGTTGCAGGTAGTATGCACATTGCTATATTGCGTGGATCAGCGTCATTTTGTAAAGCATCACGGAGGTGAATGTAAGAGTCATGTCTACTATGAATGATGGAAAAGTTGCCGGCTTCGATAAAGATGACTGAATGCACCCTCATGTGCCATCAATAGGTAGGCGAAGAAAGCCCTGCAAGACACTGTTTTTAAGGTGGACCCATTTTGCAGAATGCCAAAGTGGTACCCCTCTTCTCTGTAAGAGAAGAGAAATGGGTATTTACAGTGCATCGTAGGACCGGTGCGTTTCACTGATTCTTCGGAGCCTACTGCTGCCCGATTCGATAACATTGTCACGTCTGTTGTGCTGATCACCGCTGATAAAGACGGAAACTTCGTTACTTGCGGGAGCATTGTAACGACATTCGTGCTCTCCCTGAGGCCGTTTGTCAGCATCAATTACAATAATGAAATCAGAAGAAGTGTTATTTTCAAGAGCATACTTAAAACTGCGGACATAGCTGTTTGTCTCGTGGAGCATTTGTTGGAGACTCATTATGATATCCCTGCGAGGACGATAGTCCTGGCCTGTATCGTTTCTCGGGAATAATGCTCATGCGGGCACCTGCCTGTTGATTGTAGTCAGCTATGAAGTATATTTGTAGAAAGGCCGAATCAGTGGCAGTTTCCGGCAAAAGAGACCCAATCCGGTGGTAAACCTGACCTTGAACTTTGAAGGTGGGATCCCAACCGACTTCGTGGAAGGCATTACCACCAAAAGAGGTCATCTGGAAGGCACAATTGTACTGTCTGATTTTTACGAGGAAATGTTTGGAGTCTGGACTGGAATCCTCCAACAAAGCTTTCAACGGGGCAGGTAGCTCTTGAAAAAGTGGCAACTGTACCTTACCGTTTGAACAACACAAACCTGCAGACTCTCCAGGTCATTTTTTGGCATTGCAATGCCCGCAGACAACTGACATGGATCATATTTAGAGGTCTTTGCGACCGGAAAGCCTCAAAATTGGCTCATAGATGAACGTCAGCTTAAACCAAAACTGCTTTGGTGGAATACAGAGCCCTCGCTGTGCATGGCGGCGCTGGTTAACAGTCTGCAACCTTTAAGTAGGTCCTTCTACAGCTCTAGTAGCGGAAGTTGAAATTGCATCGCGTTGCCGCCTTGTGCGCTTTTGCGCGGAACTTTCCGACGCCCTTGCAGAAGAAGTTGCAGCGGGTTCGGCTGTATGGCGTGCGGCTTTCTCATCCATGGATTCCTGATACCGTCGAATGGACGTTGCCGCAGATTTTGCTGCGTTACGTGCGATTTTCTCAGCCGTAGTCTCCTGGGACCGTCGAATGGAAGTTGCAGCGGCGTCGGCTGAATTGCGAGTAGCTTTTCGATGCGGGCTCAAAAGCGCTTGGGATGAAGCCTATTTTTTGTTGTCTTGCAAGCGTTTAGGTAGTTTCCTCTTACTTTTCAACGAATATGCGTAAACTGATTTGCAGTAAACAGATTTGATAGTTACGCTCACCAAGCGTTTCATGTGACAAGACATACTGCCTCCGTTGAGATTGACTGGAAAGCCTCAAAGAGGCCTCTACCTCGCTTTCCTCCTCCCGCTTTCTCTTTGCCGCAGAGGCTCCTTTAGAACGCCTGCTAAGGTTACTTCGCCATGGTATTTTGTCAGGCTTAGCAAAGCTGCCGGGTCGGTCATCGCCACGGCACTTAAAAGAGTGCAAAGCAGAGGTTGAAGTAGACGCCAGCCGCTTTCCCCCCAAGGAGGCACACTCAATGGAATCCTACTCCCGTTTCCCCTTAGCCGGTGAGGCTTTTTTAGAACGCCTGCTAACGTTGCCTCGCCTGGGTGTTTTTGCAGGCTTTGCAGAGCTGCCGGGTTGGTCATCGCCACTGCACGCAGAAGAGTGCAAAGCAGAGGTTGAAGTAGACGTTATATGATCATCTGTAACCGGTTTTATTATGTGCTCCTCCGCAGTCGCCTGTTCTGCATGTGTAACGTTAACGGTATTAGGGGTCTTCATTTGCTGACGTGCGGATGTTCGTCGTGTAGGAGCCATTTGAAGGGTTGTAGAAATGCTGTGTAAGAATGCGAATGGAAGTTGATGCCGAAGCTGAAGCGGTGCAACCTCGTTGCATGCGAAAACTAAAAATGCAGTGGAGCGGTATGGAAAAGCTTCTCCTAGCTATGGGCCGTGCTTTCTGGCAGCACGAAAACGTCGCTGTAGGAAGACGTTACGCAACCAAAACGTTGAAGTGTTGAAGGCTAAAAAATAGTGAAACAATGAGGTGTAATGTGCCGCATATTAAAGGCAGAATAAATGCAACTTGCGACAGCAGTTAACTGTCTAATAGCAAAACTGAACTACGAATAGGTAGAAATAGGTATGGATTGCTAAGATGGACCGGGCTGCGCAGTAAAGGCAGCGCACAGAGATAAAATGGGTAATACAAACGTTTAAGCAAATATGCAGTGAAGAACTGAGGTGTACTGGGCCGCGTAGTAAAGGCAGTACCCTTCAACTTACAGTGAAAACTGTAACGTGGAGGTAAAATAGGTTGGGCAAGCGATTGAGTAAATAAGTAACTTGCGACAGCAGTTAACTGTCTAATAGCAAAACTGAACTACGAAAAGGTAGGAATAGGTATGGGACGCTAAGTTGGACAACGAACGAGCCGCTAACAGTTTGCCGGCATTAGCTTTGAAATGGATTGCGAGGAAGCCCTGCTGTTTTAGCGCAAAAACACCTCGTCAATCTGGGATGCGGCCTTGGCTAGGGGAAAAGTTTTAAAGAATTGGAAAATGGACTGCTGAGGGCGGAACCATTTTCACTCAGCACGTATGCGGCTTTTTTTTAAGTAAAGCAAGTGCTTATTTTGGTAAGATGCGACGATTAAAGCAAAAGTGTTGACAAAGTCGAATATGTCATTTGTGGCTCAAAGTCAGACCTGACTTGATAGCAGGGATAAAAAAGCCGAATTTAAATGGCCCTGCACCCATTCCAGAATTTGAGGTCAAGATTTTTCTTTCACTCCACTGCACGCATTGACCTGTTTCTTCCCGCGCATAGCGTGACCTTAAATTAATCTGCATTTAGGAAATACCCAACCGGAAAAAACATTTTTAACGGTTGACCGATTGTCGATTTGCACTCTGTTTGGGGGGCGCCCAGAGTTGAAAATTCACATGGTGACTCCCAATTGCCTCCTCATAAATCCGGTCGGTTTTCGCTAAAAACCGACATGCGCTTCAGGCGCAATCTGGGCGATTCGGTTTCTGGGTTTTATCGATTTTCCGTGCTGTTTAGGGGTCCGTGGTCATGAAACTTCTGGACAACACTTCTAATGGTAGACTCTAAGACGGTGTCGAATTTGGTTGAAATGCGATCATTCCTTCTGTAAGCAGACTTTTTCGATTATCGATTTTTTCGGAACCTGAGTCCGAACTCAAAAATCGGGCTCCATCATGTCCTTACGGCAGTCATTTGCAAACTTCTGGTGTAAACCGCATCGAAATCGGGTGAGAAATACGGCCTGGGCGAGGTAACAACGCCCACGACAGACACACAGACAGACAACATGAGAAATATAGCTGGTAGATAGATTTAGGTTATAATTTTCGAATAATTTATATTTGCTCAACTCAGGATTGAGCACACTTTTAAGAAAAGTATTATTTAATAATTAATAAAAATGAAATAAAAAGATTAATCGCAGTATTTTCTCAGTCTTCTTTAACGAAATATGTATAAAAAAAGGGATTGCAGCCAAAATGAAATATATATATATATATATATATATATATATATATATATATATGTGTGTGTGTGTGTGTGTGTGTGTGTGTGTGTGTATGTGTGTGTGTGTATAAATAAAAAGAAAGAACAGTAAGATATATAATCTAGTGTTCTTGATATTTTTTATTTTTACAAAACAGTGCTCAATGTAAGTTTACAGAGCATAAATCAGTTAATTTATTATATATATATATATATATATATATATATATAATACATTTATAATATATATATATATATATATTTATATGTGTGTGTGTGCTCACGCGTCTGTGTTCATCTATATGTGTGTGCTTGTGTGTGTGTCAATGTGTTGTGTGTATGCGTATGTGTATAGGGAGAGAAAGAGCTAATTAAAATTTAATGAAAATGTTTTTATTCGCCTTTATTTTTTTCTACTTGTCTATTTATCAAGGATGCATATATCAGTTCGCTTATCCAGCCAGTATCCAATCAGAAACCTTACAAAACCCTCTTACAAAGAAATTGCATGGATTTGAAATGAGATAGAAATAAGACCATCCAGCCACTTGAATTATTTTGAAGAATTGCGAATCGCGCGTCAAAACCAAGGAGAATTGTTGGTAGATATTGCTGAGATGAATACTGACAAACGGGAATAAAAAAAACGACTAAGAAATAAATAATAATGAATTAAAATATTATAATGCTAAACAAAGTAGATCAGAACTCTGGGAGATTTGTTGAGCATCAAGTGACAACAAGAGTAGTAAGCGATCACGTGTTTTTCTTCGTGTTCTTACTGATATCATTATGCAGTTATTTGAAAGTTTCAGTTCTTGTAAGGCTCTCTAAACGGCCAGTAATTTTTTTTGCAGAATGAGTGCAAAGAAACTCACAGATTTCTAGAAATAACATGTGTCAAACGTTATATATTACGACATGGGAAAATAAATGTTATTATTTTATATTTAACCATGAGTATGACATGTGACCAAGATATGATATGATTAATTCACGGTCTGTCTTTCATTCAAAACATTTATCTTCCGTAAGGCAAAATAGTTTCAGTCTAATAAAGAGTTAAGAATAACAATGTTGACAATAAGTTATCGTATTTGATTGCAAAACGTCGCATTATTATTATTATTATTATTAGTAGTAGTAGTAGTAGTAGTATTATTATTAGTAGTAGTAGTTTTAGTGATAGTAGTAGTATGGTTGTAATACTTATATTTTAGAGATCGATAGTTTACATAAGACGGTGTGAGTACTTTTTCTCTCTTTATCTTGGTTAGTTTCCATAAATAATTCTTTACGGAAAATAAAAGAAGCGATGTTGGGAAATAATTGGCTTTTAATTTCCTTTAATCAAGTTTCAAGTCCCGTCTTCATTTTGATATTTCCACTTGAAGCAACCGTTTCTCTATCAGATGAAAGTGGCTGGTAAATCTATATTCGTGCCGTCACTTTATATACTGTGATCTGAAACTGATTTCATTTATACAGATTTCTTTATGCAAACACACACACACTATCTCTTTCTCTCTCTCTCTCACACACTAATATATATATATATATATATATATATATATATATATATATATATATATATATATATATACGTGCGTGTGGGTGTATCTATATTATATAATGAGAAAGAAGTAGAGAGCAGGAAAGAATCATAAACGAATGGATACATTACACATTGGTATCGAGGAAATAAAAAAAATAATGGTCACTTTTAATTGCAATGGAGAAATATTCATTAATCTATTTAAGAGTATTTAATCCTATTAAAATTATCCATTTTGAAATTAATATATTTTAAATTAGTTATTACATTATCTGCCTGAATTTCTGAGAGGAGTAGTGATCATTATTTGTATTATTTACATATAGTCTATTTTCTTTATTGTCATGATCAGAACGTTTTGGACTTTGCGCCTTGCGGCCTTCATCAAGTTCTTGTTTATCCGGATAACTTTCAGGAAATTTTGAACTAAACCTTTCATAAACTTTTTCGAGGGGAGATTATTCCGCAGACCATATCTAAGGATATCACATCTTGTTTTTATCTAGTACCGATTAGTTAATATTTACCAGAGTACAGTAACCGAGTAGGTTAAAGCTTTGATTCGTCAATTTGGTCTCATAATAATTGTGAGTACAATCCTAACTCTAGGCAATGGCGACTTTGACTCAGTGGAAAATGGAGGGTAACAATTGAGCAATATCAGAATGAACAATGAGAATGATTCCTACAGCGGATAGGGATCAATCTATCTAAGATCAGATCAAGGGTTGTTAGAAATTCCCTGAAATTAACAGGGATCGAAAAGAATCTGATGTTGGCTTAGAATGCAACGGACTGAGCAATAAATGAGTAGTATTAATTTAGGAACAAGATGAGATATTCCTAGATATATAGAGGAGAATGAAACAATCTATGCTTCTTGTATTCAGTATCGAATTTCTCTGAATGTTAATCGACAAGAACTCAAAGAAAGCCAGACGGCACAACGGCCGAAAAGTTGTGATGATAAAAACAAAAGTGGAGGATAAGTATCAGCATGTATATTAATGACAATATTTACTTGCGTACACGTATTCGATAACCACTGTCCACAATAACAACATTTACATTTCAACAGCGGTCAACGAATTTATTTAATTACATTTTAACTTTCACTTTCACATTCAATTTCACTTCTAAGATATAAAACGACTTTCTTAATGATAATATGTTACAGTTATGAAGGTATTAATAGTTTCTGTGATTTTGGTAGGATTAACGTTCGATGTTGTAGTAAACGTGAGCGAACATATCTGAGTCTGATTGATGGGTTCCTGTCGTGTTGAATTTTGTTGTTTCAGTTCTTTGGAGCTTAGCTCTATAGAGGCATTCGCCAGCAGGCCAAATTCCACCTGAACGCTTTTTTTTTAGGTGAGTTACTGGTGTCTTGGCACAAAATCTTATAGGAGTAGTTGTTGATGGAGACTCTGTCTGTTCGTATTCATCTATGAATGAAATTAGAGCTGGCTCTATATTATCTAATATATACTCTTTAAATAAGGCTCTCCATATGCCAGGATTTAAAAATTTCTTAATATAAACAAGAAAAGACGTGCTCTGTTGCGAAAAACCATCTGAAGTAACTAATTTTAAAAGTTTCTCTTTCAAGCTGATTGGTTAAAAAGAGTCCCGTAACCCACTGGCGATAGAGAAGCACGTCATGTCTTGAGACAGTAGCAGACGAAGGGTGTGTCTGTGTTACTAATAGTAATGACTATTTAAAAACTGAATTGATACTGTGAAAGTTTTTAAAAAGTGATTTTCAATGTTAACATAAAAAATAATATTTTCTCTTCAAATATTAACAAATATTGAGTGGATTTTCCTCCATATTTGCTTTTGATTTAAATTTAAACAGGACGCATTTTTTTCATTGTTGATTCCACGGATCTAATCAAACCATAATTTCTTTTAACTTTTTTTTAATCTTCTCCTAGAGCAGTAGTTCTTAACCAGGGGAGCACGCAATAGCGATTTCTAGGAGGTACGAAGATACTGAATCATTGTGGTTGGTTTATTAAGGAAAATCTAGTGTAGTGTTTGGTTATATGTCATAAAATTTTACATTGTAGCAATATTACCAATTGCTACCCTCATAATAGAGTAAATGTAGATTTAATGAATAAGTATATTATTATACATAAAAATTAAAGAACTATAATGGTTTTGTTATTTATACTTGAGATTAATATTGATTTTACTCATTGCTGGAAGTGGGTGTGAGTAATGTTTGGTGGTGTAAAAGGATGTTGACAAGGATAATGTTTAAGAATCACTGTCGTAGAGGAAGTCAGAACAATAAAGACATTTATGACCATTGGTGTGTATGTAAAATACTTCTAATCAAAAGAATTATCTTCGTTTTCGTGATGTATTGTCTTACTGACAAAAGTATTTCTATTAATTTCCAGTTAATAAAGGTCATAAATGATTAAATTTTTAACCTAATTTTCGACCAATATTTCAAGCAGCGATTCATCTAATCTATGAGAAAAGTACGTTTTTTATTGATGACTTTGAAATTAATCTTGTTAAGAAGGTAAAATAAAATTCCATTTGCAATCAATGGCTGTTGAAAGGGGGGTGGAGGCATTTTAATATATTTTTATTTAATGTTTTTCACAACAGAAAATAAAATAATCAAAATCTTCATCGGAGAGTTCTTGCTTTCACTTTGACTTTCAATTAGAAAATATCGAATTACAAGAAATGAAGTGCTTTTTAGATTATTACTTTCATAAGCGCCTCATACGTTTTTAAGACTAATCTAGTTTGCCATTTCTTCCGGTAGATAATTTTTTTTAGGAAATTTTTCATTTAAATCTTATGAGAGTTTGATAGATTACCGGAGTGGTAGGCAAATTAATTAGGTCGAATGCTTAATAGATATGCTTCCTGAGAACATATTATCTATATTTTTCTCCTATCTGCCTTGTCCCTTTATTATACCATCCTGGGCAAGACGATAATCTACATCCGCGTCCCGGGTAAGACTATAAACTACATCCCCGTCCTCGGTAAGACGATAAACTACATCCAAAATCAAGGCCTCTGATCAGGAGGTTTTGAGGAGCGTGGAACCACCTCTTAATTTCTGGTGTTCCCGGGTCCACTCTAACCCGGGATGGTAGCATCTGTCAGGGTCTCAGCTATGGGAAAATAGTTACCCTCCACACACCAAAAAAGGGGGCCAATACACCATGAAAGTATAAAATATAATACCAGCAATAAGTTTTGAAAAAATTGTTACCAGCAATATATTTTTGATATTAACAGCAATAAAAATCTTGTCGTCATTAGATAAATCAATGAGGTATTGATATGTCGTAAATCAAACGAAATCAAACTAAACCTTCATTATATGGGCGATGTCTATTGCTTAGCGATATTTCTCTTTTGCCGAGCCGCCTCTCACCTCCCGTTCTAGTAGTCATTGACACAAGCTTATTGCGTAGGTTGACCGCTGCCTTTGAACCATATACATAAAATTATCGTTATTTTTATTCTATTTATTCATATATGTGCTGTATTGACTTATTTCGAAATGGCAATCACGGTTAATTTAAATAGACCTTTAAATAAATATAAAATATTGACAACCGCTGCTGATCGTTAGAAAAATGATTGGTCAAGAAAATTGTGAATAAAAAAAAACGGAGGAAAAAGGAGGATGAGAACAATATATTTTTTAGACTTACTGAAAGTTATCTCTATTGATGTCGATATGTCCTGTCGGGTTAAGTTTTCCAAGATCGTCTTTTATATTATGTGACCAATAAATTGAAGATGTCTTTTTCCCAGTCTGAAACTGGTTTTTCTTGGATACATTAGTCCTATCCGTGGAATTTTAAGTATCCTTCTGCACAGCCACATTTAAGTTTCCTCTAGTTTCTACCTCAACTCTGAGGGAAGGATTGGCAAACATTCACTGTCACGTAAGAGTATGAATATCACATAAAATTTCAGCCATCTTTTCTTAGTTTCTAATAACATTTTCCTGTTTCTTAATACTTTGTGTATCTTTCGAAAGACATCGTTCGCTAACCCAATGAGTGTTCATATTTAGGTGTCTCATGTTCAATCATCTGTTATTAATCTTCTGTACTTGTTTGATGTTGACTTATCTAATTCGTAGTTCGCATGTTAGGCTTTTTCTTTTGCTGATGATCATACTTTCATAGAATTTGATGGGTAATCCATTTTTTTCCGGTTTACTTTACTACCTTGTCTAGGAATTCCTGTAGTTTACATTCTGTTTTGCCAACAATAGATCTTAGTTGAATCTTATAAGCATATCCTATATCGTTAAGATTATGCTCCTACCTGGTAGGTTCCTAACACCCTTAAATCTAAAGATGTACATATCTGTAGAGAATGAGCATCCTTGTCTTAAAACCCTTTCTATTTTTGTGTATCTACTAAGTTCGATTTTCAACCAGGCAGTTTGCTTCTGGATTATTCTATCATACTTTACGAATAGATCTATTTTTCATAGCAGTTCATATAGATCAATGTTCCGTGACTTGTCAAATGCTTTTACTTAACGTATAAGTGTACATAAGTGTATATCTTTCTGCATTTCTACAGTGCTGTTCGATAAAAGTGACTCACCTTATCCTTTGAATTTAGCTCAACTTTCGTTTCATCGGAGAAAAGAACATTCTTTCAGTCTTCTACGGTGAAATTTTTGTAATAGTGAGCCCATTCAAGTCTCTTGGCTTTGTTGGCTTTGCTTATTAGCGGCTTAAACCTTCGTGTACAAGATGTGTAGCCTTGTTCTAACAACCACCGACGGACTGTTGAAGAGGCAAGACTAACAGCTTGCTCTTTGCTTAGACTGCCTGCAATTTCTTGGCTAGTTATAGTCCTATTCTTCGCAACTTCTCTCTTGATTGCCCTGCCAGTTTTATCATCAATCTTTTTCTTTCGTCCCCTTGTTTCCTTCCTTGGAGCAGGAGTGGCATCATTATGTGCCCTAAGCATTCAAGAGACAATTGATTGTGAGGTTATATCAATGTCTGCAATTTCTCTCGTAGACTTGCCTGCTTTTGAGAGGGCAATAATAGATGCCTTAAGTGGTTCTGATGCGTGTTTGTACCCTTTCATCTGGTTAGTCACTTGAATGTTTATTTCAAGCTGTTTTTATACTGTATGAGACTTTCTGGAATATTCTGGAATACTCTAGATTTAATTTAAGCTGTTCTAGAATTTTCTAGAATATTGTTCTGGGTGTATTGTAAAATTGTTTTCAATATTTTTCAAAAGCTCTTTAAACTTACCAGTTTAATCATTAGAATGCGATATCTGAGTGACTTTTTTGCACAGAGTTTTTTCCTGAATCTCATTTATATCCAAATTTATAATTATCAATAGAATACCTTAGGGTGAATAAGCTTTTGTCCTAGGTGGTCGGGAAGGGGTCTTTATATTAGTAAGATTAAAAATTATTTTAACCCACAAAACAATAGACAAAAAATATTTTTTGTAAAAAATATCAGGTGAGTAACTTTTATCGAACAGCACTGTATTACTCTGTTCAATATCATTCTAATGTTAAGTATCGAATTTCTTGTTGCCGTGTCCTTGACAAAGCTGTATTCTTCTTGTGTTATTTCCGTTCTGCGCTCCGCTCTGTTAATAAGTATACAGATCATTATGTTGGTTAAATGGAGAAAATTGTCCTCGTGGTTGTAGTTATTAGAAAAAAAAATCCTTGTGTCATCTGAATAATTCCCTAGTGGCTTTGGCCCGTGAAATTGATGACATAAGAATTGCAATTTCAATCTTTGAACCGGGTAGTGGGTGTGTGGGCTGATTGGAAATAGGACGAGAAAAACTGATCAATACCAAATAGCAAGTAGACGAGATACTCTTAGACATGGTGAGTGGAACGAGAACAATTTACCCCTCTCATAGGTTTAGTTTAAAATGAAGTTTTGGATGGTACAACGGCCGTAACTTTCTTATTATAACAACAAAGACGTGTTTAATAATCTAGTGGTAAGTGATGTAAGGAAACATAATTTCTCTTTCTAGAAATTTAAGCAGAGATCATTATGATATTATCTAACTATTCAATTCGAATTAACATTGGTCTTCTGGTCTGGATTTTAGTTATTACTTTCTAGCATTGTAATTGTTTTTTAAGAAACCAATTTATCTTTCCTAAAATTAAGATAAGATTTCATTAAAAATCATCTATTTATTTCTAATATGTAAACATCATAACAATGTAAACATTGCGTATGTAACTATTTGAGCCCTAACTACGTCTTTACCGGTGGTAGAGAAAAATAATGTAATGCCGTGCCAGTAGTTGAACAGTGGTAGATAAAAATGACTTATTGCCATGATACGGTTGAACCGGTTGAACATTTGTAACTATTTTTATATCTACCGTTAAATATTACATGCCAATTATTTGCGAATTTTGCCTTATGTAGCTCATATACAGGCTTAAAATTGTTCAGGAACGCAGGGCTCAAAAGTGTCAAATGTAAATCCTGATAAAGTGTTGATTATATTGTTATTGTTACTGTTTATAGATGTTCATCTTAACTGTTTATCGAAGGAGACTGAAAGAAAGTTAGCCTTATCATTACGTAAGAAGTCTATCAGTTATTTAAGCACTTCTTTCTTCAGAATGGATATGATTTTCATTTGATTTCCAATTCTTCAAAATGTGTGCTTAACTTGTGGCAACATTGGTGGATTGGAAGATGACTCATTGGACGTTAAGAATATTTTTATTCCATATTTTTCTTTTTTAAATACTAACGTTTCCATTGTGTTTTTAAAGTAAGGTTTAACCTGTACAAGGTCCGTGAACTACTGGAAACATAGGGTAACGTTAAGGAGTAGTGTATATCGACATGAAGGGAGGATAACATTTAACTTTAGACTCGAACAGGTTAAAATTTTAGTAATCAAGGAAACATCCTGCTGGGAATCTCTTCCACAGGGCCAATGGAATACGGGGGGAATATAGATGTTTTGTTAATATGTAAGTGACATGGCATGTCCTAGCCGTGAAAGTTAGGCCTGGCGGAATCAAAGAATGTCTTCTCAGTAACGATATTGATAGTGTCCGTGGATGAAATTTCATAGTTACCTTTTTTTGCTGAATGCAAAGTTTAGAGAAAATAATTATAATTACCTTTATGGTAGACCATAAGTGGCCTATTTTTTATTTCTTTATATCTACAGAAAGGATGCTGTTATTTTTTTTACCTGAGAGCGCTACCGTTGCTTTTCTTTGTTACAAATATTTTCTTTCTCAGATCTGATTCGATTTGAAGGTACACACCAAATCATTGTTTCCCAACTTCAAAAATTTTTTAAATTATTTTTATCACTCCTGTTTAAAAATTCCTGCCATATGTTAATTCAAAAGAAAATGCTGCAATTCTTCTACAATCATCAAAGACTATTATTATATATTGATGAAATTATGGTGAATGATGGAATTTTACTTTGATTGATTTCTTTTTTAAGGTTGATCAACATTAAAGAATATTTTAAGCGTGAACATATTTTTGGATTGTATGACATTTTCTTTGAGATAATATTGATTTATGGACACAAATCTAACGGGAAAAAGAAGTGAATTTATATCGTTCCCAATGATATTTGCGGCTAATTCTTTATAAAGAATCCGACTAGAATTCGAAGTTGGCTCTCCGATTTTCAATCCCGAGCCGTTATACATTACCACACAAGCTTAGAGCAACTGTTATTCCCAGGCTTTCACCCATCTAGGTACTGACCACGTTCGACGTTGGTTAATTTCAGTGAACGTACAAGAGACAGTATTTCAAAATGATATGGGCGTAAGCAAAATTTTAGATAGATTTCGTTGTTCAATATGTATAAGATGTCCGTTCGAGATATTAATCTCACTTAATATTAATATTATATATATATATATATATATATATATATATATATATATATATATATATATATATATATATATATTATGATTTCTAATATCATTCCAATCCACATTCCTTCGTGTTTCTTGTAAGCTGCAAAAACTGCTAACTGCGACTTTACAATACCTATGCATATTCTTCTTCCATTTAGTATTGATGACAAAACTATTTTCCTACAGTCTGATATGAATGTCAAGTCCTTCTTTGAGTTTGGTTTCTTGGAGCAAGCCTGTTATATAGTGTTATAACTATCGACGACTGGAGTTTTATAATTCTTGCTTTTTTTCTTTAACGAATCCGCTAACATTAAATGTCCTGATGATAGAATGTTTACACTCTCACTGACGCCTTTACAAACTTTGTTTATCTGAACAACAAATCTAATGATGCATTTATTAGCAAAGAAGCTTACTGCAACTCATTAGTTTCAAAATTTACGTTTCATACAATCTATTAAAATAATTCAAGTAGTCATAGAAAGAGTTATGCATGCTTAAATTTCTTTTATATGATGAAATAATCTGAGACTAGTGCGTGGTCAATGTTTAATACCTTCAAAAAAGTTTTGGGTACATCCGTTTCCTTTAGGCTCTACAACTAAGTCGATTTTCTCGTGAGGTCTAGATATATTTTAGAGCCTGTCATTTCCAATTTTATTTTGTGATCTTCTGAAACAGACAAAATTGCTATTAGACAGAGATTCATATCTTTCTTCAGCGCAAGCCGTTCTGTCTTTTGTTATTTCAAATTGCCAGATAACGTTTTATTCACCATGACAGATTCTGGTTTCGGCATACACCACTGATGTGCATATAATTAAATCATATTATGTTGAACAATTCCGAGTAGATCAATCTTCATCCACAATCATCGTTAGTTTTCTTATCTCTTTATGCAGTCCGTCATTATTATTAAAGTATTAACAATGACATATCTATATTTTTTATTTGTTTGTTTAACGGCATATCAACTCCTCATGGGTCATTTAATGATGAAATATAATTTTCTTGAGGCGCTTTGAAATAATAAACATGTGATATATGATAGTCTCCTTTCACAACTGAATACATGGTAGATTATACTCAGATTTGGATGCATATACGTGTTTATGTTAACATGATTACAAGAGGTGATTAATAATTAAATAATAATTAATATTGTTATTAATAATTAATATGTGTTACTATATGCCAATAATTAATAATTAATATTGCCAATATTATCTCAAATAAATTATAACTTCAAAAAAACTGCAACATATTTGCAGTTTTGTTGAAGCTATAATTTGGAATACAGTTTGATTTTTTAAAAAGAATTGTAGGATATTATATAGATTAATGTCATGAAAGAAGTTTTCCATGTTTGGTTGGTTGATTTTGTTTAGCGGTATATCAACACGTCTGTAGTTTATTTAATGGCAAAATATAAATATTTTCAACGCAATTTTATGGCTTCAACAAAATAAACGGTGTTTCATTAAGACGGATCAAAGTCAGCAGTAAAAAAATTCAGTGTTATTGGTCAAAATTTATTTATTTCTCTATTGGATTATGTTATTTAAGGTATGGCAATTATTCGTGAAAAATTGTATCGCCCAAATGTCCGCCAAATCTGAAAGAAAAAGAAAAAAAATCATTAACTACTTAATTCAGCTAAAAATCGTTCCAAGTTAATGAAACAAAATTCATATACTATGAATAGGTATTATTGATAATTTTACTATAAATATGTGCTGTTGTTACTTTCTTTATATAAAAATATAATAATATAATATATTATTTTTGTTTAGGGCTAAGTATTTGTCATTATCTGGGACCGTAACAGTTACTACAACCCCGGATCAGGATGTCTCTGGCAACAACAGCCATTAAAAGTGGTTCTGCGTATGTGCAAAATTATCCACAAAATACTGAAGCGTTTAACTGTATATCTTTGAGTGAGTAATGAAACAAGACCCCGATATTAGCGGGTATTTCAAATAACAGAAACATATTTGTATTTAAAATGGTTATTCTTTGGAAAGGATTTTAATCAATCGAAAATGAAATATGACACAAATAATGTACTGAAAATAAATATAATAAAATTAAGTACATATAAAATTCACTGTCTCATGGACTTAAAGTTTTGAAATACTAAAGACTATTTTAGAAAAAAAAAAAAAAAAAAAACTCCATCGGTCAAAGTAGAATTTGTCGGTCTTTCTCAAATGTAGATACTAATTATAATTTTATTTTTATTTTTTTTATGATTGATGAATAATTAATTGATGTTAAATTCATTTTTTTTAAATTCCTAACTTAGGCTGTCTGTCTACAATATTTTTCCTGTTTTCAAAAGCAAATCTTTTCAGAAGGTTTTCGCTTCCATATTTTTATAAGAAAAAGGAATTAGCTAATTCATTAAAATCAATGTTTCCCTAGTTGACACAGGATAATATATCATTTAAAAAAAATATATTGTTTTTAGTCCAATTTCCAAAGACGACGAAATACTCACAGAAAGCGAAATATCAAATATACCGGCATTTTAAGGGGCCTATAACGATGATACCACATATCGCCAAGACAAAAGCAAAACTCTCTCCTTTAGGTATGAGACCAACAGGGTCATTAAATATTTAGTTAAATATTTTATAGCTTCGAAATTAGGCAGATCAACTCCCAGCATCAATGCCATGTAAATTTCAAGAAGCCGTAATTTTTTACGTATAATTTTAACAAATTCTAATGTCGGTATCACCTACTGGAACTTCATCAAAGTTTTTTTATTCCGACCATTTAACTATTGATTGAGTTGATATGTAATAATCCATTTACATTTTTTTTATAATAGAGTTTACCAAATTTAAATTTCTTGTTAATTAATGGCGTTTGTGATATTAACTCAAGAGGAAGATGTAGAAGGTGAATATTATGAGGATAAAAAGACTGAGATGAAGATGAGAAGATTTTAGTGTTTAGGAAAGTACCGATGGGAGTTTGCATTTGCGTAAAAGTTGTTTGTATGGCACTTTCTCACTTACAATTGGAATAAAGAAGAAATGACGGTAATTCAAATCCGTAAATGTATCATGGCGTTTCCTTGCTGGGGATATCTTGATTGGTGCAATTAAAGAATTTCTACATTAGATTGTTGAAATTACAATAGTTTATCGATAGACATGCAACGTAGCGCGAAAGAGGCTTCAGCTTGGAAAATATGACATCACTCACAAAAACGCATAAATGAATGGGAACTCTATCAAGCCTGAAAACTGAGGATTTGACAGCCTTATCCCGGTTATTGCACTAATACCTCAGTTTTGGTCTAATCTGATTCATTTAAAGATACAGAATAGCAGAAATCAGCTACATTACGAAACGGTAGAATAAAGCGATCATTTTTTCAAAATCTTTAGCAAGTGATTGTATGTATGTGTTCCACGGAAAATTTGGATTAAACCTGTAACTCAAAAGTCTTGCAAATCATGGACAATCGTTGAAAGTTCAAGCGCTCACTGTGACAGGAAAAAAATCAACTTCTGAATGATTATTATACAATACTAGTTGGGTTTTTGAGACACTGAAAGTTACAATAAAACCCCAAGGCAGGTGAGAGATCAAGTACTAGATTTCAGTCAATTTACTTTATTAGAAATGTGCCAATGATGATAGTATCATCTACACAGCTGTTTACTAATGATCTGAGAATGATCTTAGGCAGGTCCTTAATAAAGAGCAAGAGGAGGGCAAGACTAAAGAATGAAACCTGGAGAATTCCTGCACTGAATTCACACAAACACACACATACAAACGCGCGTACACACACACACACACACGCACAGACACAAATGTATGGGACAAATTGTAGTTATAAAGTATGCTATATTTATAGTTCAAGATTCTTGATATCAGTGTAAGAGCGTATGTAAATATAAAAGTATTCATTAAGGTTAACAGACATTGCCGACAATTTATTTCTTGCTTAAACGCAACCTTCAAGTAATATGTGCTGTTTGTTTCTCTTATATATATATATATATATATATATATATATATATATATATATATATATATATATGTATAATTAAATTAATTCAAATTTACATATACTATCTCTCAAAAGTGTAAAAAATTATATGTAAATTTAAATTCATTTTTTCAACCTGGGAAGCATGGTCTGATGTGCCAGGGAAAAGAAAGTTGTCTGTTTTCATTAAATTAAATTAATCGCTCTGATTTCACATTGAGCTTTGCTAATTTCATACTCCTTGGGATTATCGATACGGATTACCAAGATTTTCATTAATTATACATATATATATATATATATATATATATATATATATATATATATATATATATATATATATATAGGTAAGTGATGCATTTTGCGTAGTCTAAATAAATTCTTCCAAACCAATAAATAAGTAAATATATTAATTAAATAATAAACAAATTAACAAACAAAATTCCACACAATAAAACTCAAGTAAAGGTAAGAAAGACAACTAACAATTAAATAATCAATCATAATAATAAATAGTTAACAAAAACACTTTAAACAACTTCAACCTGGATCCTGATCTACAGTTTTTTTAACCCATTAGACTCACGAATAACATGAAATATCACCATTACGCCCATTAAAACAAGAGTTAGAAGAATACAACAGGCTACCCTCAATGCATCACTGACCTCTCTCTCTCTATATATATATATAACCTGACTTTTGTGTACAAGCATGAAACAGGCAATCGATTTGTTTTAACATTGGAAGGGATAATTGATAGTGTTCACATTCATTTGCGCATTCTTGTGAGCGATGGCGTATTTTCCACGCTGAAGCCTCTTTCACGATGACACCGCGTTGTATGTCTATCGTTAAACTATTGCAATTTCCAGGGCATTATAATAAGACGTCGGAGATTTTAATTATTCATTTGCGAACTTCTACATACATGGTAAGACCTAAGACTATCTTGCCGAGGTACACCTTACTAAAAAATTTCATAACATTTCCATAATCCATAGCTTCTTCAGTAAGTTTTGTATTTGAATGTATATTCGCCAATTGATTCTCTAAAGTTATTCCTGTTATTAATTCTACTAGTGACGGCTACTAAAAATTAATCCACTATATAAAACCATTTACAGGGTTCCAAATGTTAAGAAATATCGAGGTAGGTCAGGCTGCTAAGCTACTACTACCCAGGCTTTTCCTTCTCACCCACTTCAAACCTCCCACTGCTTCTATATCGCCCTCATTTATTCCTCTAATCTCAATGTCTCAACTGACCAGCAGATTTTCCATAATCTGTAACTCTCTCTCTAAGTTTGGTATTTGTTTTCGAATATCTACTATTTCTCCAAAGTTATTTACTGTATTAAACTATTGTATTTAACATATTATTGTTACTATTATTTGTACTAGTTGTCATCTCATAACAATCAACCCATGGTATAAGCCCACTTACATAGTTTAAAGAAATAAGAAGTATCTAAGCATAGAAGGTTGCTAAGGCTACCATCACCCCACCTTTCTCATCTCACCCTCCTTCTACTTCAATCCTTCTACTCCTTCTATAAATGTCTCCACTGACTATAAGACTTCGGCAAAAAAATAAATACTTGTACCATAGTAACACTGACTCTTATTTTATTTAGATTAAGATCAATTTAAGTAAATTAATTTGAATCGACCTGATTTATCCTGCATAAAATCAAAAAACAGTATCGGCCAAAGTAACATACAAACCAATATTAAAATCTAAAAAAGTCTAGAGTAAATTCTTGGTTGAGGAAACCAACCACTACTAACCACTAATCTGTAAGACCTATCTTTACCACCCCCTCTCTCTCACCTAAACTTTCCTTCGTCACGTGGGCGATGTTGTGAAAATAAAAATCTTAGGCGGATTTATGATGCACGCACGGTGAATACTAGACCTGGCTTCTTTAATATTTCCCCTTTTCTAGCAAGATTAATGCTCGACAAACGTACATATAAGTTTTAGATTAAAATAAAATTCTTTTCATTTTTCATTCAAAATACTATATTTTAGGAATACGTTTTCACAACATCGCCCACGAGACGCCGACGTGATCATATTGAAACGGAACGCTGATCTTGAAAAAGGTTGTCTGTTTTGATTAGTCTTACTCTTATGTCCATCGTCTTTTCATGTTGAATTAAATATAGTCTAATGTTAATTATGTTATATGAATATGTCCTGAAGATGGTCTACTAGACCGAAACGTCCGACGTTGACATTATATTAACATTAAAACAGCATAATTGCATAATAGCATTTTTGTTTGTTTAATTTCCGTATATTTTTCTTCATACTGTCGGATCTATATCCATATATTTGCTTACATATATATATATATATATATATATATATATATATATATATATATATATATATATATATATATATATATAATTTAAATAATATATATATATATATATATATATATATATATATATATATATAATTTAAATAATATATATATATATATATATATATATATATATATAAAAGGATATTAGGCACTCTTCTTCAGATATATAAAATTTCCTACAATATTGTTATAGCCGAATTTTGTAAGGCCGGAGATCGCTTTATTCCACCAATTTACGGAAAAAGAAAAATTCAATATCATCCTGAAATGGAATTCCCCTCCCAATAAGGACATTTTAAAAATTGAAATTAATAAAACTAAATACAGAAGTGGAATTCACATTTAACCTTAAATCAAGATTGTACCTAAAAACATCAGGTAAACAGAAAACTCATTGGTTATTTCGATCACCTATTTTAGGCATTACATTCAAGAGAGTAGATATTAGGTAGGTGCAAAAATAATAACATAATGATGTCTTTTTCTGACGTTAAAAATACGTCAAAAAACGACATTATTACGTCATTATTTTTGCACCAACCTAATAGAACAAATAGCTTGATCATTTTCTTCGGAAGTAAAAACATCAGCAAAGCCTCCGACCTGGCAATTGATACTTGCCATCAAAATCTGTGGGCGATTCCATGTACATTCTTCACTTCAAGTATGGACACGCCACACTCCAGATTAAAATATCGCTAGGGCGTACATAAGAGCCTCTGTATAATCCCACCATTTGGGAAGAGTTATGAAGAATGGTAAACGACATTGAATATCAAGGACCAATACAGGCAAGAAAACTTAATAAAATAATAATGTATTCACATATAAGCACGCTTCTATCAACCATATCCTTTTAAGGCAAGAACGAAATGAATTTATTAAACAAAGTAACTAATAATAAAAAAACAAAATGTCCTTAGCAACTGAAAGAATTTAGAGTACGCTATTTTCATACTGTTAACTGAAAATTACGTCAATATTGTTGTCCTATTCTCTTTTACATTTATAAATATTGTCTTTTTCTACAGGTTAACTCTCAGAATTTTTTATACACAGACACACACACACATATATATATTTGAACTTAATGTTATTTTCGTTTATGATCGATTTCACCACGATACTTTGTTAAGCTTGAGAGTAATTATACATTCTTATTGTTCAAAGGCGAGTCCACTGTGTTGAGTTTGAGACACTATGTATTGACCACTTCAGACACCATGATGTTGATTGGATATTTGGTTTTCATCACTCTCGCTACATCTTATGGGGACACAGCATCCTCTGCACTGTACTCAGATTGACACCCAAATACACTCAAATATTTGTATTTTTATTTCCGGTGCGAATGCCAAGCAGTATACAGCATGTCGTCTCCAATTTTCTGCCTGAGTTAATTGCATCATAGTGCTCTTTTTTGTCAAAGTGTGTATCTATTAAATAATCCTGATATATTTATATTCATATGATCAAATTATGTTGTGCAAATATATTTCTTTAAAAGATAATGTCATTCCACTTCAATAAACGCGCTTAAATTATTACCTATTAATCATATTGATTATAAATTATAACTGAAATTTTCAGATCAAAATTCTCGTATAAACTTTGTCAGTGGATGCTATCTATCTATCTATCTATCTATCTATCTATCTAAAGTTTACCCACACACATATGAACATATTCTTAAAATTGCGAATATTTTAATTTCAATCATTGCGTAATTGCGTCTTACATTATATATACATGCGTGTATGTGTGTGTGCGTGCGTATGTGTGTGTGTGCGTGTGTGTGTGTATTTGTATATATATGTGTGTGTATTTGTGTATATATATATGTGCGTGTGTGTATACTTAGATAAATTCTTATAAATTCTTATACATACACTTACGTGCTAATAACCTTAGGAAAGGTATGAATCCTCTTCTCTCGCCACCAGAAATGCTTAAATAACACGATAGACTGGGTTCTATAGCCCTGGGTGGCAACCGGTTTAGGAGAAGTTAAATCTCAATTCAAAATCGGCCTGGAGAGAGTTAGGCTCCGTCTTGCCCAAGAAACACCACTTCTACTGTCGCTGCAGTACACATGGGTCACGGGAGAATACGCACACACACACTCACACACACAGACATATATATATATATATATATATATATATATAGAGAGAGAGAGAGAGAGAGAGACAGAGAGTGAGAGAGAAAGACAACTACATATAGATTGATAGATACATACATAGATAGGTACGTGCAATTGAGTAAGAGATATATTGACAGATAGATTGTGTCGTGTGCATGGCTGCAATCTTTTATATACATTAGACAATTTTTTAGTTGATCGGAAGCTGTGCATTCTGTATGACACACCGACACATGTTAGCTCTTCCGAACTGATGGGAATAGAATCGTGGAAGTCCCCCCCCTCAAAAAAAAGACAAAAAAAGATTGCCTATACAACGACAGAGGTAACAGAAAAAGAGAGTTGTTTATTTTTTTTGCTCTCATACACATGCTTTCATGGAGAGGAAGAGTGGCTGTAAAAGAAGACAGAGAATTGCGTAGCGAGGTTGATAGGTATGAATAGATTTAGAGGGAGGTAGTGAAGGAGAGTAGAGATTAACAACGATTCGACGCAGAAGAAAATTCCCTGGCAAAGATATTTTTTCCCGCTCTGCTCGACCTCTCTGGGATAAAGTCGAACATCAATCAAATTACACACGCTTACTTTTTTCTCTCTGTCCGTGATTCACCTTCAATCGAAATTTTGATATCTGCAGATATTTCTCAATCAGATTTGATTCGCTTAGATTACATTAAAAAACAAAAATCTTTCGGATAAGGAGACGCAAACCTCATGTTTAGCGAGAGGATTGTACTTCATGTTTTTCTTCTGTACGAAACAGTTCAAAACATTTGAAACCCTGAGCCATATGTTTACCTATAAAAATCTAAGTGATGTATCAAGAAATAGGAAAACTCAGTCAGGAACAAAGAAAAGAGTACTTATCTGTTACGTAATAAATGTCCTCATATATGCCAGTGAATGCTAGACAATCTCCCTACAGATGAAAAAGAGACTTGAAGCAATAGGAATGTAGTTCTGCAGAAGCATGCTGATGATACTATGGATAGGATATGTGAGCAACGATCAGAATGAAAACAAAAACTACACTTATACTTAGTCCGAAAGAGACAGTTGAAATCTCAAGGGTACATAATGAGAGAGTCTTTGAAAAATGTAATACTTACAGGATAATTAAAAGTCAAGATGAGTGGGTGGAAACAATGCATAACCATTTTTGAAATCATTTCCCCCCAAGCAATGCAGAAATGCCACTTGTACGCAGTGGGTTACAGAGAATAGGGAGATTTGAAAAAAGATAAAATATGAACGGGATTCAGGAAAACAGAAAATGGCGATTGATGTTGCATTTAAATTTTTGAAGATTTGAAGCATGTGTACGGAAGGCATTTCCACAGGAAGGAAGTACCTACCTAGAAAGCTTCATTAAATGGATGGTAGAACAAGGCTTAGGGGAGATAACAAAAAATTAAGAGCTACCAAGGTAAGGAAATTGTCGAGAGCCATGATTGTCGTAAATGGACACGACCGATATAAGAATAAGAATATTTACCAAAGCGGAATTGGTAAATCAAAAAGGAATTATCCTACTTATCTTTAGTTGATTCTAATTCCTTTGAGAAAGTCGTCAATCCATAACATGCCACCCACAGATGTTGGACCAAAAGGTTTTTCACTGACATACCATGATGTTAATACATTAATAGAATAATTCTCTCATCTCTGATATTTTAAAGTGTTAATACATTGACTAATTTTCTACTAAGCTTAACACGGCCAAAAAGTGGGAGATGCGGAGTATTTGTGCTGTAAATTAACGATATTCCCTTTTCAGCTGGTGATTAACATGGATTAGTTTTACCACTGAAGAAAAGGATATTGTAGGAGAGTTATAACAGCGAGCAAATAATTATAAAACCTTTAACATTTGCATATACAAAAATACTCGTTAAAATGAGAAACAGCAAATCGTGGACTCAACAAAACGTGTATTATTTATTATCTCGTTGATACGTGGGTTTGGAGAAAAGAAATAAAGTAATACTGAGTAAAATTTTGACTTTGGGGTTAAATTTGTATAAAATATGGATCGAAATCCAACAGCAGGATAAAATAAGGAACAAGCAAATTGTATACAGTCTTCCCTGTATCTTTTTAATAATGTGTATAATGAATGTATATATAATTTAGTTAGAAATTACAAGAAGCATCTGGGGTTTTCTTAACTCGAAGTTTTTGTTACTATTATAGCCTGAAAAGGAAAAAATTATATGAAATTTTCGTTGACGCACATGTTAACGACCTGTCCGTGTGAATTGCTTGTCCGATAGTGAGAATATCACGTGCTTGTGTGTAGAAGAGAAACGTGCGCTCGATTCTCATTGGTTTAGAATGGGGGAATTAATAATAATTATGATTGTTATAATCATTTTATTATAACTGATTTTTACACCATAAATAATTATTATTTATTTGCATTTTAACAATCACGACACGGTGACAATATAATATAATATAATGTATTTTTTTTATAGATACACCATGATATATATGTGTGTAAAATAGAAATATGTCAACCCATTGGATGTGTGTTAATTTTGATTTGCACATAGCATAACAGATATTCTCACAAAACTTTACTGTGGCAGGTTCACTCGCCATCATATTTAGAGAAGCCCACGTGATTCTTTGATATTCACTCTGGGTAAAGAGTCAATCAGACGTTGCAAGAAATATTTTTTCGATTATAGATGATTTAATGTGGATCTTCAATAGACGAAATATTAATTCTGGTGACATGTTCTCACCAATAAAGTTTTAAAGCTCATTCCTTAATCCTTAGAGCTTAATCTTGACGGCTACGATGTACAGATGTTCATAATATCAACGTCTTTTTACAGCAACTGTTGCAAGGCTTCCGATGAAGACAATCACAGGCCACAGGAAATTTGGAACCTCAAATGTAATCACAGACTCTTGCTTGCGGCAGGCTTGCGACCAGGTGTACCACTAACGAAACATCTACTGGGAAAACATCCATACAAAATATCAATGGTTTAACGTGAGATTGACCTTTGCGAAAGAATTGCGCTCTGCAGAATCCAGTCGTAACAGTACACCCTTGTGAAAATTAATTGAAACAATTGCTTTATTTTCCTCTCTTTCAACATTTCAGTTTTAAACCCAGGGTGTAATCGATTTCTATTTTTTTCCTCAGACTAGGTCATTTGCAGTGGTATGCAGTAATATGAATCTATTTTCCGAGTTTATGGTGAATTTTTTTTACTGTGAAAAATATTGCGCCATCCGCGATTGCATCAGATGTTCATTACGCTCAGGCACTATTGTCTCGACTGTCGATTAGTTGCCCCGTGACCATTGTCTGCGGTGTATGTTACTCCAAGGTGGCATACGAAAATTGTAACGCTGAACCAACACACTGGCAATCATTACCAGTGAGCAAATCAAAGTAAAAACTGACCTGGAAATTCTCCTGAATTAAATCCAAATCTGTGGTCAATCTGCAAGGAAATACTTCGCGGAATGGACATACGAAAATACGGAAAAAAGTAAATAATAACGGAATTATTCGTTTTCTATTTACATTATTCGGGCTATTGTCCTCACCTTCGTCGCCATATTTATTACAACGTTTCGGCCGGTGTACGCTCCGGAATTCTTCAGGTGGTTGGAATGTTGAAACACTGTAATAAATATGGCGATAAAGATGAGGACAATAGACCGAAAAATGTAAATAGTGTACATAATACCTCATCTTACAAACATAGACAGATTATACGTTTTGTTTCAATTAATTTGCACAAAGGTGTAGATCCTGCTTTAGTGTAAGTGGTGGCACAACATACAGGTCAAAAACCAAATATTTTGTTGTAACTGCCATACATTATTAGTTTCGCTTTGGTATTTGGGAAGTTTTCTTTTTTCCTAATATTATGTCATATAAATCCCAAGAGCCATTCGACGTAGCGCCGATCTGAAGGAGTTTATGCCAGCGATAAGAGGTGCAATTATTAAGTTTCTGTGGTAAGAGTTAACCCTTGACTTGGATAAGTTAACATTGTAGCGGTAGTTGATGTCTCTTTGGGACTGGATTCCAAAATGAATAGCTAGTGGAAACAAGCTGTTCGAATGGAACTTGCTTCACATTAATGGAATACGAAGTCAACGTGTATAGTTTGCAGCATGCCGGGTTTTAGTTGTGATGATCAGAGTTGGTGGATCTAAGGAATATTTGCGTTGAAACAGAAACATTGTAGTGTGATGTTTGCAACTTTTCGTCTGTGGGAAAGGGGTTGTAAGGCGGAAAACATTTCATTACCCACAAGGTCGCGTAGAGGATTTGGAACTGGAAAGTGAGGAGTCGGTACTTCCAGACAAAATACTGCATTTTAAGCCTGCCTTGCTCTTGTAGAGCATGGCAACAGAACCGAGGTACTTACTGGAGCAGTGCAGAAAAGCGACCGTTTTTTTCTGCATCTTTAGCGATGGAACGTATCAAGGAGTCCCACTTGAGATTTAAAACAACTTGAGGGAACGCACGTTCAGTGCTATAGTCAAAACTTCAGGGTCTCGTTAGTGATTATTAATCTTTACAATTATTGTTTATGATGTGTTGAATGTAATCATTTGAGCAGTGTTATATATGTCTATGATATTGTTCAACAATTGCCACGATAATTCTTGCAATAGAAAATCGATATACTTTAACAGCAGAATAATCATACTGTTCTACTCAAAATTCTCGACAATTTCCCTTACCGGTATTATTCAAAAAGCAGATGGAACTAAGACTGATTCATATATTAGGTTGGTGCAAAAATAATGACGTAATAATGTCGTTTTTTGACGCATTTTCAACGTCAAAAAACGACATTATTACGTCATTATTTTTGCACCAACCTAATAGTTAGCACTCCACCCCCTACAACACTTTCTTCATTTCATCTGTTGCATGAGGCATAGGATAATATATTACTGGATGCAACAAGATTAATAACATTGTTTTGATAAGTGTTTGAAATACTCTTTTATCTGAAAGCATGTTCTCGACAAAATCCAAAGACGGATGTACATTGTGATCGGCCCTGTCTTGGCATCTTGGCTCCAGTTACTTTCTTACAGACGTATTGTGGCTTCTTTCTTCTTTAGAATCTGTTTTGATGAGCGATTTAGCTGGTGACCCGACTGCATGAATTTAAACGTTCTACTAGGTTGGCATCTAGGTCCCATCCTTTTATGGTTGAAACAATAAAACTGCCTCTTCTACTCCAACAGCTTATTCTCTCGCACTTCACGGCAGCGGATCTCCCTTACTCATACTTGCTTCCCTGATAACAAAAAAAAAAAATCTTCAAAAATTTAATTGTAATGTCTGATCCCTTGATCCCCGTTAATCTTTAATCCTTTCCTCAATCAAAACCCCCCTTACCCAGTCTCTTCTCTTACTTTTACTCGCTGTAACCCCTTTGCTTGGGGTGAAATGATTAAAAACAACAAATGTAGATATTGGTCTGTAATCTAACGGTATTAGGTGGCTATTAGCCTAACGATTGAAAACTTGCAGAAAAAAAATATGTGTGTGTGTGTGTGTAAGTAACCGTCATATAGCCTAACGTGCTTTACCGATTGAGCCACAAGGGAGCGTTTCGGTTAGTAAGGTCGATTTTATTTGATATTTGTATCTATAAAATGAACGTTTAAACGTAAAAATTTCTTAAAATAAATGTCAGATTTTGTCCATTTCATAATGTGTGACGTCCTTTGTTTATATTTGGATAAGCATCGAGCAGATATGAATGTACGAGAGAAAATCAAGGAAAATTGTAGTTGAAAAACAGTAAAATCGACCTTGCTAACCGAAACCCTCCTCTATGGCTCAATCGGTTAAATCACGCCAGGCTATATGACGGTTCCGTATAAGATTCAAGTTCGATTACTCTCGGAGGACTCATATTTTCTATGAAAATTTATCGGACATTCAGGCCGGTAAATGTCGTTAATACTGTTTATTATAAACATAACATTTAAAACGTATAAACATAAAAAATTTCTTAATATATATATATATATATATATATATATATATATATATATATATATATATATAACTTCCACTACATATACCGAAATGTTTCTGAATTAATCCCATAGACCCAAAATTACAGAGTGAAAATTGCAGATCAACTAACTTTTTCAGAAGACGGACTTATCTATCTATCTATCTATCTATCTATCTATCTATCTATCTATCTATCTATCTATGTTTCTATCTATAGAATTATTGTTGGTGCTATCTATTTATCAAGCGAGTTATCTCAAGCGAAATTTTATGAAGTTATATTGATATTTACAAGCTTTGAAAATCAAAATCAATTACAAGTGAACTGTCTCTCAGGGTAGATTATAAAATTTGAGCATCTGATCTATTTGTAATTATTAATTTCTGAAATAATATGAAATGATTATGTATTTTAGATTAATTAAATTCCAGTGAATGACCTCATTCTTTTCTAATTTGATATTAGGATTATAAAACATGTTATTCTAAAATTACCTCTCATTAACAAAGTAGGATACAATTTGTGATATATCTACTACTACTAATACTGATGATGATGATGATAATAATAATAATAATAATAATAATAATAATAATAATAATAATAATAATAATAATAATAACAATAATAATCCTTCCTGGGTAAGACGTTAAATTACATCCAACAGAAAGACATCTGATCAGGGTTTTTTTTTTAAGTGTGGAACAAACCTCTTAATTGCCGGTATTACTAGGTCCACACTGGCCCGAGGTGGTAGCAACTGTTAGGGACCCAGCTATGAGCAAATAGACAATTCTCCTTCCAAACTGGGGTCAAAGCATTACGATAATTTGAAAATACGTTTTAATACCAGCAATACATTTTTGTAAAAAAATATTATCAGCAATGAATTATTTATGAAAAAATTATTACCAGCTAAACATTATTACCAGCAAGACAGTTTTTTTTAAAAAAATATTGCCAGCAGTACACTTTTGAAAAAAGAAACGCATTATTACTAGAACTATATTTTTGAGAAAAAATATTACCAGCAATACACTTTTGTAAAAATATTACGAGCAAAAAAATATTGTCGACATTAAATAACCCATTGAAGTTGATGTGTAGTAAAACAAAGTAAACCAAACTAAACCGAACTAAATTACTACCTCTATACTACTACTACTACTACTACTACTACTACTAATAATAATAATAATAATAATGATAATAATAATGATAATAATAATAATAATAATAATAATAATAATAATAATAAAGGTATTAACCCCTTCTACCGAATCTTAAATTCTTAGCACTTTTTAACTTGCTAGGTTAGAGCCGTCAGAATTAAACTTTTAAGTAACACGGAATCTAGAAAATAACGTGCTACGTGCTGTTAGTTGAAATACTTTCATCTGTCTAGATTAGTATGATTTAATTAAACCTAAGAAAGTTACTGATAATTAAATCCATGTGTGGTCCAACCATTTGTCCTATAGAGTATATCATCTAAAAAGTGGCATTTCAGTGTATTTTTCTATACGATTCGTGTGTGGATTGTGAATTTTAAATGCTGTTCCGGTTAAATTAAAATTGGAGGAAACTGACATGCATTTTTGTCAATTGATGATCTATTTGTAGAAGACAAAAAGCACGAAGTAGAAATAGGAAAAAATATATGTAGTGATAAGAATTTTGAGAGAATGGCTGGTCAGTATTTCATTAGATTGAGAAGTGGAAATTATCATAAGGACATTTCGGTGGGTCTGAGGTCATTGCTAATAACCAGATCGCAAGGTCAGATCAAATAACACGGATATTGCCGGCATAATACAAATTTCTCTTAAGAGCGTTCTAAGGTATTTGTAAGCGCCTGAATACGTGGTTCCTTATTTTATTTAGGGGTCTCATGTTTTAACCATTTAATATTCTCTACACAAACCCAACAAGAAAAATATCATTTTTTTTTTAAATATCTTTTTTTTCGCAGGTGAGGAAAAATGGTTTGTATAAAACAATGTAGAGCGATCAAGATCCTGATGAAAATGAAATTAAATACTGTTAAAAATCCCACCAGCTATGCTGCAACGAAAAAAAAACAAAAAAAACTGATGCAGTGTATCTGTTCCAATTGAAAGGATATTGTATACGACAAGCTCCTGTCGTCAAGTCAAAAATTAGTTTCATTAATATTCTTAATATCTTGGAAGATAGAATGACGAAGCTGGTTCATTCATGGGTAAATATATTGGAATAATACTATGTAAAACAAACTAACTTTTCTTATTGAAATAGACTTACAAATACTAATCCAGAAAAAATATAATTTGTTAGACTAAACTTTGATTTGATTAGGTCTTCCATCGTGGATGTTGCAAAATATCTTATTGTATATTTTAGGATAAACTGAATTCAAAAGATGAAATGAATATTTTTGTCCTGTGAATTTAGAGCTTATGAGCTGAAACCTTCCTTAAGATGCATGATACTGTGTCGGACATTGCAATAAGAGTCAGAGATTAAAACTCAATAACAAATACAAACAACTGAATTCAGTATTCCAATTCATCCTACTACTTTTGATTTTTTATCTTCGGTACTCATTCAGGACGTGTGCGATCGTGGCTCTCCACAACTGTCAGTTTTAGTTCTAACCAATTTACTTCGCTCTGTTATCAATTCACCGAACTAGTTAAGTGGGTTAATCTTTGCATCTACAACTCTTGCTTTCAGTATGATCTGTTCGTGTCCCAATGTTTACAGCCTCTTTCTGCGGAAGGCTGGGTCTCTGGTTGATTTAAACTATACATTTTCGAGGTCCTATTTTCCTTAAACATCATCTTTACTCCCTCCCATATTTAGCAAAACACCGTCTCAGTATCATTCTGTAGAAAGATATCTTTGTCTCTTTAGCCTCTTCTTCAACAATAATGAAAGTATACAGCATTGGAAGCAAATCACATAGCATTTCGGGACTCTTTTTTATTTAATTCCGGAGAGGCGTCTTTTCTTATTTTGATGCACTTTCGAAATTTTTGTTTCACATTTTCAAGCGTCTGTTAAAACACAACCCAAATAGTTGTCGGTGCCTGTTTGATTTTATTGTCTTGACCTGTTTATCTCTCAATTTCGGCCCTCTCTTTTGTTAATGATAATACATAATGCATTTGAATAATTAATAACACTAATTAATATTGACACCTTCCATTAATTTGACCTATTCTTAGTGTATGAATTGTGGCACCTCAGCGTAATATTAAATACAGAGTGCCCCTCCACACGTACACAAAAAACCCCAAAGAACCCCCCTACCCCCCGCCCCTAAAAAACAAAACAAAAACAGGAAATTTGGTACAGTTTATTTAAATGTTGGAATTTTTGTTACAGTTATTTGAAACAAAATCAATGGATAGAAATTTATTAACTTAAAACAGAAAAAAACCCACATATCTTAGATGTGGTATTGACACTAAAAAAGTGTTTTTATACGTTAGTTCTTTTTTTCATCATATAATAAATGATAAATATAAAATATTTATATATAAATACATTCATTGTAAAATCTAAGTCTTTTTTCGACTGCATATGTGATAACTTAAGTCATTCTTCGCCGTACGATAAGCTGTCCTTTTCAGGACAAACTCAGTCTTTTCCCGTTACTTATTAGGCAATGTATATTTAAATTTAAAGTAAATGATATAAATTTCCTGTTTTTTTTTTATGGGACACACTGTGTAATGAAGACATTAGTCCGCAAAAGATATCTGAAACGCGTTAAAGAAATAGGAGAAGCGGTACAAAAAGGATGTGAAAGCAAAAATAGGAGAAGCGGTACAAAAAGGATGTGAAGGCAAAAATTGTTAAATAATACATGTCCCTGAAAAAATAAAAAATAAAAAACACACACACACAAAGCGAAATAAATGTTTGACTACAGAATACAGACCACTGATATAGAATGAATAAAGACCGATGAAAAGAAACAGTGGCAATGAAATTCGAAGGCCGACTATGATAAAAATGATGCATTCTAATAGTTAAACAATGTAGTTAGAAAAAAGGAAATTACGTTAGAAACAAGGCAACATAACTGAATTCCGATTTAATAACATTCTTTCTATAATGCTGTGAATGCTGGACAATTTGGACGTCTGCTTGACACTTGTTCGCACGTAATAAACACTAATTGTATGTTGTGAAACTAGAAATGCATATAAAAACCACAACATATATAATTAGGCCTTTAGGATTTATACCATCGAACTTAATGTCATACAGTGAGAAAAACTGCAATAGCGCTTCGTATTACATTATTTCAGAAGTCGACTTTTCTTGCCACTGCAATGTATTATCTGTCTGACGAAGAATAACGTGATGAAAAAAAAAAACATGATGCAAAAGCTTCGACTGAAAAAGAAAAATCGTGTGGAAGTAAAATATAATAATAATAATAATAATAATAATAATAATAATAATAATAATAATAATAATATATTTTTTATTCGGTTGAGTTAGGTGTAGATGAAACTTTATAGCCATAGTGAAGGCTAGTCCAGCTTTTGTAGGCAAACCCTAAAGAAACCAGGAGTAAATCATCTAAATCAACTGCTACTGTAATGCAAGATAACAGTCAGGGGTAGATGACATTACATGATATGCTATGTATTTAGTTTTTACACCATCTTTACGGGGCATAATGCAGATGCCAATGGACACGGTTCAGGTAAATTATCAGTAAACCTGACCCAGCTATTCTTTCTAGGAATGGCGAACCGTATTAATAAAAATAAGGAAACCATAGACCATCTAAACTCACGAAGTTCTATACTTGCGCTAAAATAATATAAAAAAAAATCTCGATAGAGTTAGGCAATATTTACATTAGACAATATGCAAACACTTTGGAAAAGATTTTAACAAACACTTGTATGAACATCACCCACCACGAATTAAAAAAATACAAGGCATCACAATTACATAGGATTACACAATTTTTACAGGCAGGAAGATTGACGCAAATAGGCCGGACGTAATTGTTAAAACGAAATGAAAAGAAATAATAATAATTACCCCCCCCCCCAAAAAAAAACTTAACTACAAATTGATATGGTTTGCTCAGCGGACTGTGATAGCAACTAAGGAATTTCAAATCTATCGAAGTATAAAACTTGCAAATCGAAATAGAAAAATGTGGAAATATTTGTTTGTACAATTGGAATGATAAAAAAGAACAGAACAAATACATTAAAAGTCCCTGGAAATATCAGCTTAAGAGCTATACAAAAAATTGTCTTGACAAGTCCATCCCACACACGAAGAAGAATTTTGTCCATGTAAAGCTCGTGATGTCATGGGAGTTAGAAACACAAATCATAAAATGTAGCCAGAGCAAGAAACCACTACTGGCCTTAGGTCTACCTGTAGACGTGGAAGATTGTGTGACCATAGCAAAAATCGAAAGAAAATAATAATAATAATAATAATGATAATAATAATAATAATAATAATAATAATAATAATAATAATAATAATAATAATGAAATGTGGCATATGGGAACATCAACAAACCCTGTTATAGTTGGAGCCCTAGGATTGGTTCGAAAAGATTCCAGTAGATTAATTGAAGGGATTCCTGGAAGTCCATGCCTCAAAGAGATGCAAAAAATTGTTCTGACAAGTACAGCCCACAGTTTACGAATGGCTTTATCTATGTAATTTTTTTTTGTCAGTGGAAAGTGTCATGATGCCATTTCTAACCTTAGGTCCCTGGGCGTGACACGGAAAGAAATGTGTAAACGCCAGAAATCAAAGAAAATAATAATAATCTACTTGGATGATATCAAACTCGTAGCCAAAGACGACACTGAGTTGAAGGGCCTTCAGTGACGACATAGTTTTGAATTTCGGATTAGCTATATGTGCAAAAGTACCATTCAAGAAAAGGGGAATTACAGAAACACCCTCAATAGATTGAGACTTTGACACAGAGAGTAGGGAATTGTAACACGATGAAGCATATAAGTACCTAGAAATTAGCGAAGGAGATGGTATACAACATCCCCAAATGAAGAAGAAGCTAAGAAAGGAGTACTACAGGCATGTGCGCCTGGTACTAAATACCGAGCTGAACTCAAAATACAGGATGTTAGTCATAAACTCCTCGGCAGTCCTTGCGGTGCAATACAGCTTTACACATCCTTAATTGGACAATAGCTGACATCAAACGACAAAACGAGGAAGCTTCTCACTTGCTATACTGCATGCATCATCCCAAAGCTCATGTTGATCTATATGTGCCCAGATTTGAAGTTGGCAGAGGATTAGTTCAACTAGAACTCTTCTACAAAACCTCAACAATTAGCCTTCAAAGATACCTGGAAACTACAGAAGACGGGATGATGATATGTGTCAAAGAACATGAAACTAGTAAACGCATTTATTCCGTAATAAAATGAGCTAAAAATTTCAAAATGCTGTTTCAAATGGATGCAGAAATACAAGTAAAGCACAATACACCGATTGAAGCTGCAAAATACGTAAAAAAGAAAGCAAGAACAAATGCAACAGACCAGAAACAATGGCAAGATGAACCGCTTCATGGCCAATACTCTGCCCGGACCAAATAAGCTGATGTAGACAAACCCCGTACACATCAGTGGCCACAAAGTGCGCGGTTAAAAGCTGAAACGGAAGGTTTTATACTTGCTGCAGAGGATTAACTAGAAATGTGGCACATGGGAACATCAACAATCACAGTTGTAATTGGAGCCCTAGGATTGGTTGGAAAAGATTGCAGTAGACAGTTAAAGGGATTCCTGGAAGTCCATGCCTTAAAGAAATACAAAACATTTTTCTCACTAGTACAGCCCTAAACTTAGGAAGGGTTTTATGCATGTAAAATATGTTTGAGTGTTTTTTTTTTAATTGGTGATTGGAAAATGGCATGACGCCATTTCTACATTTAGGTCTCTGGGCGGGACCCGGAAAGAAATGTGTACACACCAGAAATCAAAGGAAATACAATAATAATAATAATAATAATAATAATAATAATAATAATAATAATAATAATAATCCGCAAGTAGTGATGGGTTCAATTTGTGGAACGCAAGGTTTGAAATTTTCAAAAGTTTACCAAATATGAGAAAACATTTCTAGAAGACCAAACGTTACAATCACTATGTCTAAAACATCAAAGATGTGAAAAGATAACATGAATACATCAAACTTTATTCTTTATAAATAAAAAATAACAATTAATAATGCTTCCAAATCTTTTAGAATACTCACTGTATCAGCTGAGATGTGTGTCTGTTGTGTTTTTTGAAGTTTATAGCTGTGATCAAGTACCTACTCCCGGGATTGAATTTACCTAAAAGTCGAAATAAAATTATTATTATTTAAAGTACTTGTAAACATAACTGCATGTGTAAGAAACAAAAGAAAGAAAAACTTCAAAGAGAATCTTGAAAGAAAGGCTATTGACATACAAAAAAAAAAATTCTCAGAAAAATACAAAACAAGACAGAAGCGAAGGGTGAAACTCAGTAATATATGAATAATCATTCCTTTTCCTATCGTTCTATTAAGTAAGCAATCCATGCATATATATGCGTGTGTGGGTATAGAATATTTAAATATACTAGATTTATTGTTCTGTTGATTAAGAAAGTGTGCTCTGAATGGAATAATAATAAGAAGAAGAATAATAATAAGAATAATAAATTCATCAATTAGACTGATCTGGAAATCCAGGCAAATCATCTAGGCATAATTCTGAAAATCACGTTAAGAGGACGCCTTCTGATAGATTTGTCTCCACAGATAACTGAAATGCATCTTTAAATCTTTTAGAAACGGAGTAAATGCTAGGACATCAATACATCGACATTACTTTTAGTTATTGGGTTCTCTGAAGGGAGCAGATAAATATATGGATCAAATATTTTGAAACCCTAGAATATTTGAATTCTAAAAAGTGGTTATATTTGCCGTTGATTTCACTCTCTTGCAGTAACCATAATTATAGTTCTTCTACTAGCATGACACTTTGTCTCTGGGCATCTTCTTGTTTCAAGAAATCTTGTTTCAAGAAATCTCTACTTGAGGCTTCACGGTTCAGCATAAAGTAAAAGCAAAACGTAATAATAATAATAATAATAATTGGATAGAAGAGGTAAAACTTTGCATGTTTATTCCGGTGAATATATATGGGCTACTCTAAATATCACGTTCAGTATTTCACATTTGTCTGCCTGTTGCCTGACTACAACCAGTTGGGTGGGTCCCCTAGAGTTTGACGGATTTTGCATCCCTGTTCATGAGCGTCGGTAGTGGCAGCCGCATTAGATACTTGGAAACGTCTTCAGCCGGGGACCATCTAAGGAAACTGGGATTTAGTCACCCTGAATGCATTTCTAACTGGGCCCCATCTGCAAGCGATGCTTTAATCAAAACATGTCAACGTATTTGTCAGTGTAGTACGTGACTTTTATACCTTTGCTCAAAGTGAATAGCATCATCGTTATATTTGTACTGTTGACTTTGTTGACGTGATTTGCTCTCGGGCAACAACAACAACAACAATAATAATAATAATAATAATAATAATAATAATAATAATAATAATAATAATAATAATAATAATACAATGAATGAAAGAAGAAAATGTGGAACAACAGAAAACATATCATTGGCAGAGGAGCACCGGGTTGAAAGCTGAGACAAGAAGCCTACTTATTCAGATGCAAAGCAATCAGGTCTTGTCACTGTCACATAATCATGTATGGAAATAACCAGCAATCGAAGATCTGCTGAAAATTTGATGAAACAGTCGACCATATTATCTCAGGATGTCCGGAACTAGCAAAAAATGAATATACCCACAAAAATAACAATCTAGCGACATATTGTACTGGAAGATAAAGAAGCAGAAAATCGAAACTGATAGTTTGTATAGCACCAACTAGACACAGACAAACGAACGATGTAACTGTCCTCTGGGACATGCCAATTCAAACTTACAGGGAAATAAAAGCCAAAACACTTGATACTATCATAAAGAAGGAATCCAGGAAGTGTATCCTTATTGACCTAGCAGTACCATCTGAGAGAATCACCTACATAAAATTGTCGAGAAATTGTCCAAATACAAGGTCCAGAAGATCGATATTATCAGGATTTGAGAACGAAGACTGAGACTGTAACACAAGTAATCAGTGCTTTGAGCCTCATGAAAAAAGAATGAACAATTTTACTAACAGTGTCTTAGGTAAAATCAACATACAAGTTGCACAGAAGATCGCCCTATTAGTAACATCTAATATACTAAGAAAAGTGCTATCAAATGACAATTCTCCTATAGGGTCTAAGGACCATAATTTGGACCCGGCTCTACAGTATAGAAAACAGGAAACATAACTTACACAAATAATAACAATTATAATAATAAAAGTAGAACAGGTATATATAAAAAGAATTGACTTCTGGTGAAGCAAGACTGACGTCTATCAGAGCCCGTGTATAATACTTAATTGAGATGAAATGAAGCTGAAATGATAATAATAACATAAGTGTCGAATATTATCAACACAACAAAGATTTCATTTAAAATTGCTGGTCTAATTATTACGACTATTGGTACTGCTACTTGTCTAACTAATAAATAATTATTATCATAATAATTATAGCAATTACTGTAGTTGTCCGTAAGCAAAACGAACTGAATTGTTTCAAAAGAACTTTGATGATAATTAGAATGATAGAAATTTCCAAGTTCAAATGATACTGATGATAATTATTTTAAAAGCTAAGAACGGAAAAAAATTCCTTTCATTAATCTTTTATATTTACGCATTTAGTTGTTTATTTATTCATCCATTTCAATTTTTTGGAGACACGTGTGGCTAGAATCAATCAGTAGAATATGTCCTATCGATCGTCTTTTCACGTTTTCGATGTAACTAGCACACGTGATCCAATTAGGAAGGATGGGGATTGTAAAAAGTAGGAAGAGTAGAAGAGGAAGGAGGTAAGCGAGAGAAAGAGTGGGAACGAAGGATGTTTTAAGAAAGAAATGCGAATGACGGTGATGGTGAAGAGGCGTATAAGTAGGCACTTGCACTCAGAAAATTTCCATTCGATATACAACAATTCCAATGAGAATAGTCGCTTCTATTTATCTTGTAAGTGAGTGTTCGTGTGCCTGCATGGGAGATGTCATGTAAGTAATAGACTCATTGATCGCTCATTAGAATATCGCCAATTTTACAAGAATAGGAATGTAAAAAGCTCTCTGGTGAATAAAGAAATTAAGAATTTCTTGTGCCATTTGAGTGACAAGTATGTTTCGAAATCCGGTGTTCGCCAGTCCACACTGAGATGAACTCGAAAATAAAACTTAAACAGACAGAAACGTTCCCATACGATGCGACAAAGGGGATTGGCTAAATAGTTCGATGCCGATATTCGTAGACTGATAGATAACGTGGAATAAAAAAGGAATCGACTTTTAGATAGGTGCACAGATCGATAATACGAAAGGGATGGCGAAACGACAGTAGTCACAAATATGTAAACGACAGAAAGATTGAAATACATATAAAAATTAAAAGTAGAATGATAAGGGGAGACAGAGAGAGAGAGAGAGAGATACATAGTAGTTCAAATAGAAGCGACAGCCGCCATGGTAAGGCTAACTATTAAGTTGGTGCAAAAACAATGACGTAATAATGTCGTTATTTGACGTTAAAAATACGTCAAAAAACGACATCATTACGTCATCATTTTTGCACCATCATAATAGAACAGGTTAGATAAAAAAATACGTGAAATTTATTATTGGCAAAAAAAGGAGCACAGGCGGCAGATGTTAAATAAGCTGGTTGATCGTGATGGGAGTTAAATTTTGGTTCTAGAGCCACCAAAAGATTGTAGCCTGACGATGAAACCGGGGAATCATGTATAGTGCTGAAGGTCGGTAGTCCGTCGGTGCGTTGAGTTTGTATTAGTTGGTGGTCGTATTCTAGGGTAGGCGGTTGAAACCACTGTGATCCACGAGAACATAGGTTGAAGCGGAATGAAACCTGAATCGTACAGTGGATTAGTAGAAGACTTTGTGCCCTAAAGGGGACAGTTGAAAATTGTCTATAATGTAGAGAGAAAAGACTGAGTTTGTCCTGAAAAGACAGTTTGCTACTGAATAATATGTAGCTGAGAAATACTGACGTTTGTCCGGAAAAGTATAGCATATTGTACAGCGAAGAAGTTATTGCATATTATGCAGCCGGGAAAAGACGAAAGTTTGTCATGAAAATGACCGTCATAATATCGTGCAACAGAGATGCAACTTAGATGCCATGCGAAGATATACTAGTTTGAAGTCAGTTTGGAGCAGAAGTTTGCATTGACAATGTCGACTACTGGTACTGCTGGATGCTGAGTCAGCCGGGTCAGCTGAACTTATAATTGGCATGGCTGCTACTGCGGTTGGTGCTGCTGCTGTTTGCAATTGTTGCTGCTGCTGTCCACATAATTGCTTCATTTCGGTTCTGAATAAATTTATTTAGTCAACCTACCGCTTTATTCAAGAGGGCACTAACTGTAATTTCCTCTAGAAAGCTGGAGGGACTAAATAAAATATTAACGGTAGGTAGTATGATGACGAGGTAGCATCATATATATATGTATATATATATATGTATATATATATATATATATATATATATATATATATATATATATATATATATATATAGGCAGCAATTTTTCACTGATGCATGTTTCATTAAATAATGTGCGCAGGTTTTGTCTATTTATTTTAAGTAAGTCACTTTCATATTGTCTGATAAGCTTAATAAAATTATTGAAAGACGAAAGGAAATCACCATATTGATACACGTTTAAATCCAATCTAAGATTTCGGCTTATATAAGCCATTATCAAAGATGACAATTACTTTTCCATATATCAGCCAATACACGTACGAAACGATAATAATAGTCTGTTTTTGTCGTATGAAAAATTTCAAAGCAACGACTATTCGTGTATACGAGACGCGGAAGCGAAAATCTTAACAGAAGCCATTGGTTTATACGAACGGTTCCCATACTTAATACTTCTCGTTTTCATTCTCGTGTGGCCATATATATACTACAGTTTAAAAGTTTGAGGTAACCCACAGAATTACCATGGGGTTGACTTGACAGTAGAGTGAACGAAAATGAAAATGAGTCTTTAGAGTCATTGAAAAAAGAATGGAATCAATTATCAAACTTCAACTTTGAGAGACATTTTTCACTATACGCCAAAGATGTCTGCTGCAGTAATCAAGGCTAAAGGAGGATTTGACAGGTGGAAGATTTAAAGATAACTTTTTTTTTGTTTTTGTCAAAATTTCTAATAAAAATCATGTCTCGTTTTTAACCATGTATAATAATTTTCCCTTATTTAAAGTAAAAAATATAACTACATTTGGAGCAATTCAACAGCTGACCAGCGGCTGCTTCAGCGTTTTGAACTGTAATTTATATATGTGTACCCATCAAGTGAATGAGTAGTGAACTAGATAGGATTATTATAAAAATAAATAGACATAATATGTCTATATTATTCAATAAACATATTTTAATGAATACATGCAGCCAATATATATATATATATATATATATATATATATATATATATATATATGTTACAATGAAATTATAATTTTTTCTGGTAACCTTCGATTACTCGGTCGATAATCATTCACTATTTAATCTAACTATCAATTTCATTAGCTGGCGACATAATGCATCCGTCCATACAGTCGTATGGTTTGAGAATGAGGAGTAATACATATATTGATGGAGCTTGATTTTGTATTAGAATCCGAACGATTTATAGGAGTGTGCCAACATTTCTGCCTTTTGCCAAACATTAAATGAAAGCCTGATTATGCTGCAACTATTTGCCAATCCCTTTAAAATATATCGCGTGTCCCGGGGTCCTCAAAAGTTTCAATAGTGAGATACAATCAAACAAAAGAATTGAAACAATGTATTGGAAATCAATAAAGTGGAGATAAATAATTCACAACTAAAATAGAGTTCAATCCACTTTTTAATTAATCCGTTCACTTTATATGTTTTAGGCATTCAATGGTATATATCTCTCCTGCTATTATGTAAATCATTTTTATTTAATATTATTTGTAACATTTTTTAAGTTTAATTTAACTATGAAACGGAAATAACTTTCATAAGAGAAAGATTACCAACTGAGTGACAAAGATGGCGACTACAAAACCTATTTCAAGACCAAGTTTAATCAAGACAATCATCACATAGATAAAATTGTCTGGGTGCCTCACATGAATGGTAAGAACAAAAAAGACTGTAGTATAAGAAACGTAGGAGAAAATGAACTATTTAATTAAATGATTCACCATTGTCAGGAAATGTTTTTGTCTAAATGCAGATAGATATTTTATTTGTATAGATTATTAAATCGACTAAGAGATGTAATTACTCACTTAAGTTGACTTGAGTTATCAGATTTGATAATTTCATTCTTTGATTTCTTTCTTTCATTGAAACAAAAGAATAATTAACAAGAATATTTATTTAAATCCCCCACGTGAACGCATGAAGAATCTAGGTGAAATGCTTTCAGTTATTTTAGTAAGACAATGTTTATCCAGTCTTACAAATCGGTATAGCCAGTATAGCTCCCTTGCATATCAGTATTTGAAAGTTATCGATTATTGACATGAATTATACAGCACTTACATACGGACAGGAAATAAATAAAGAAAATACCATATTTAAAATTACATAACTTAGATACAAAGGAAATTTTTTCATAGAGAGTTAAACAATAAGTAAAATTAAATCATAAAATGAGACAATCTTGTCAAAGCAAATTCCCAGTCATTCCAGAAAATTTCGAATCTGCTTTTTCTTCGATAAAATTCTTTTATTCTGTAGTTTTTGGTCATTTTTGTTAATAATAACATATTTAATATAGCCCCAAACAAAATAATATCCCCTTGAGTGATATCAAGGGAACTGTGCTGACACTTTCTCTCAATCTATCGGTTTAATAAATAATAATAATAATAATAATAATAATAATAATAATAATAATATCATGAAGCCATTTCTCAGCCTTGGTCTCTGATTGGAACCCGTAAGTAAATGTGCATACAACAGAAAACCACGGAAATAATAATAATAATAATAATAATAATAATAATAATAATAATAATAATAATAATAATAGTAAATAACACAGTAATCTCTGTTTACGTTTAATACAAAATAATGATCACAACTTTAAATAAAAATTAATATTTTTTGTTTTTATTTATTTTAAAATAATAATCCCATTTATTTTAATATATAATGCAATATATAATTAAATAAAAGAATAAAAAACAAAAAAAAAACTGTAATCTCGGTGTAATATATGGACTGCACCAACTTTGCGCTAATGAGATATTTTTTAATAAAATATTAATTTTGTAACGGTCAGTCTATACCCAGCACCTGAAGACTGCGTTGTGCATGAAACTCCGAGTCGTTCTCGTATATTTCTTAATATATACCTCATAGTTCTGTTATATTATATCGAACACTGTTTTTTTACATTAGGTTTCTATGTGTGATATATAATATTCATATGTAGGGTGCGATGGTTAAATTATCGCCATTTTACATTTTTAATTTTCCGAATGCGCGTTCTTTTTATGGTTTTGTCGACTGAAGAATATATTAGGTCAAATGGTCACCGTCTGTGAGCAAAAGAACTCTATGACGCAATCCACTGAGAACCTTGGTAATGGAATGATATAATGCTTGGCATTCGCTCACAAAGCTACAATATGAACAATACGAACATTTCAGAGTGTTTGGTTGTCAATGAGAAGAAAATGCAGATGATCAGGAAAGAGTTAAATGAGTCTAATGGTGATTACAAAGGTGTTTCAAGTGATCGCTAATGATGGCGACGTTATGCCTTCATTCATTTTCCACAGGGCCTCAACATTCAACACCTGGGACTATATGAAGTGCCTTGAGGAGGTAGTGTTGGCCAGAATAAAGAGATTAATTGCTGGAAGACACTATGTCTAAGAACAGGGTTCTGCACTATGCCACGCAAGCAGGGGACCCCAGTCATGAATATCAGACAATTTCTGCGACCACGTCACCACTTACATCTAGCTAACTCACCCTTCAGGATGCAAACCCCTTGTTTATTATATCTGGAGCGTAATTAGGCGAGAGACCAACAAATATCCTTGTAACACCAAAGATGAAATGAACGTAACGATTATAGCAACATTCACCAAATCAAACAAGGAAATCGTCCAGAATAGATGCAGGAGATTGGAAAGTTTCTGGAGGACGTGGTTGAATACAATGGCAACTTTATTGAATATATTTTCTTTTTATTATTTCCAGATATTTTTTGTGTAATTTTGGTAAATATATGTTAAAATGAGATGTCAGCATTTGTTTCATTTTTGCATAATTTAAACGACGATTTATCCATCGCTCTCTCTCTCTCTTCCCATTTCTTCCTCTCTCTCTATCTCTCTCTCTCTCTATGTGTTCACTGAATTTGTTTGAACAGCAATTCTTCGATTATACATGTTTGGTCACAGATCATCAAGATTTCTTTCTTAATAATTTTTTATTTTATTTTCTATATTGCTTTCTTTTTCCCAGTTTCTCGTCAAAATTAAACATAAATTACAAAATGTTTGAGTAATTTTGAGTCTCAGAAGCATTTCTAAAAAAAAATTGTTGCTTTTTGCGATGTCATTTTCATCTATTTTTTAATTATCACGTCTAGCACCGGCGTGTCAGTTATTTGTTTTTTTTTAATTATACTTTTTTCACATGTCAGTTCGTGGATTTGAAACGTCTTTTTTAAATTTTTAACTAGTTATGGGTTGGGTACCTTCTTTTAACTTATCCCATCTTATTTGCCTTAAATTCTTTTGTATTTTGTTGTGTCGAATTTAGTTTTCAATTTTCCTCACGTTATAAGTTAACGTGAGGAAAATTGAAAACTATTAAAAAAAAACAAAAAACAAAAAAAAACGCGGCATCACGAATTGAATGCGCGATAGGTTAAAAAAAGGGAACAAACTTGTGAAGACGAAGTATTCGAAAAAAGATGAAACCGACAAAGAACAAAATGACATAAAAAGAGAAATCACCCAAAATATAATAAAAATAAACAAGATATCATTACTAAATAGTAATTTTTCGTAGTTTTATATACATCCATATCCACACACCCACACCGACATAGACACAGAAACACACACACGCACACACACACACACACACACACATATATATATATATATATATATATATACACACACTTGTTTTATTGAATAATATAAACATATTGTGTTTGCTTATGTTGAACTGTTTCTTCATTTGAGGATGAAATTCTATAAGAATGAAAGAATGGCAGCGTATTTTCTAATCCAAGTACTTTATATAAATTACTTTATTAATGTTTTCTAGTAGTAAGCTCCTTGAAACTTTCGAAACTGATATGATCAACCTAAATAATAAAAAATATGTTTAGAAAATGATCCAATCAATTCCAACAAAATCTAAGTCTAGACATCAAAAGCATCAAAAACTCTATAAAAAATGTTGTTTAAAGCTTACAATTCACGAAATTCTTACAAGATTGAACCTTCAAACTACCATAAACTCCTCCTCAATAAGTAGCAATTACAAAAGAGATGCCGATAACACTATTTCCTCATTTAACGAAAATATCGCGTTCTTTGATAACAACTTCAGTGTTGCATTTAGAATGCAAAAGACTCGCATTAAAAATGCATACCCACTTCTCTAGGACCACAAACCTTCAAAAATAATCTGCAATCACGGTTAATCAATCACTCTAAGACGGAATTAGGCCTAATTTCTAAGGCTATACTAAACAAATAACCCTAAAAATACAGGAAAACCACTATAACAATCTTTGGAAAAAAAAACTTTAGATACTATAAAATGGTTCCAGGTATTAAAAAAAAAAGAAAAAGAAAGTCACCTTCATACAAATCGATATTTACCCATTCATTTAGAAAGAGCTACTACTTAAGAGTTTAGAATTTACGAAAAAAAAAAAACAAAAAAAAACTATTGGCATCACTAATGATGAATCTGCAGTTATCTTAGCCGCTAGACAATCTCTATTAGTGTACATAAACTCTACTTGGGTTAAAAGAAAAAATGCTAATTTCGACGTTCCCATGGGAGCACATGACTCATCTCAAATTTCAGATCTAGTAGGCATCTACATACTGTACACTGTTAGTAGAATTATCGACCCTAAACAAATGGGCCTTTAGAGGAATGATGGCCTGATCTACATATCTAACAGCAACGGCCCGCTAACCTCTAGAGCAGAAAAAAAATAACGTAAACTTAAAGCACCCAAACTCCATAATTAAACAAATTCCACAAACTATAAATACTAGAATAAATAACTTATCGTCAAACAGAAAAATATTTAATTAAAGCAAATCCTCTTATTATGAGGCCCTTAATACGAGCAACTTCAAAAAATAAAATAAAATAGTCTACCATGTATCTCCAGGAAATATTGAACCCCCCCCAGAAAACAAAGGTAATCTGATTTAACCCCACTTTTTGTAAACGATCCAATCTAAATATAGGTAGATACACTTATCCGACAAGCACTTTAACCAAAACAACCCTCTACAGAAAATCTTTAACAGAAAAGCTCTGAAAATTAGCTACTACTGCATCAGAAACATGCAGAACATTATTAGTACACACCTCAGCCAAATATTAAAAGCATCTCAAGATGGCAAAACAGTGAAATTATTTTGAACATTAAAATCGGAAACATTTACCCAGTCGAAGGCACCTGTAATTCGGAAAGCGTGTTATACCAGGCTACCATTTTCCCGAGAGAGAACACCAAGGACAACATAAAGACATACATAGGAATATCCGCTGGAAATTAGAAACAAAGGCTATACACCGATATTCCTTTTCAAATATTAACCTGAAAAACCAAACTGCTGTATACAAACATTATTGGAAAATGAAGGATAATAATCTCACCTCAATAATCAAATGGAAAATCATATACAGGTCCAGAACCCCCAACAACTTCCGGGACAGATGCGATCTGTGTATATAGGAAAAAGTCGCAGTAATCAAGTTCACAAATGCTAAACAATTATTAAACCAACGAAATGAGCTAATCTTCAAATGTAGGCATAAACAAAAACTTAAAATCCACTAAAAACGCTAACCTCATAGATTTTGGGAGTATGACATGGGAAGTGGTGGTTCGTTGATAAGGATAGTTGTACATGTGGGAGTACACTCATGTGTCGATATGTAGATTTGGACATGTATGTGTATGTGCGTAAGTGCGTAAGTGATTGTAAGTATTACGCGATCTGGTTACTTTTTGCGAACTTCTAGATACATGGTGGGATTTAAGATTGTTTTGCCGAGGTACACCTTACCAATGTTTCCGAACTAACACAATTTATAGCATTTGCATAATCCATAGCTTTTTTCTTAAGTTTGTAAATTGTTTTTGAATGTCTATTCGCCTCTTAATTCTCTAAAACTATTTGCTGTATCCAGCTATTTTATCTGACAATATTATAGTGATCTCTAAATATTTTTGTACTAATGACTACTCTATAACTATCAACCCACTATATAAACTGTTATGGGACCTTACACATAATAACATAATGGACTATTCCATACGTAATAAATACTGCGCCTCAAGAGGAAGCAGGGAGTTCCGTCCTGAGTCTGGAATGAAGCCCGTCAGGAGTCTGTCAGTCAGTCAGAGCGAGCGAGTCAGTCAGTCGAGTCAGAGGCATTCCGAAACAGAGTCATGTTCAGATATTTACTATTAAACCTGATTGTTCGTACTAACACTTTCTACTTCTCTGTATATATTCCTGTTTGTAATATATCTGTGTTATTCAATATCCGTATTCGAGTTCTTCATTTTTGGTTCTACCTTGGACTATCACCGCGGTACAAGGAACCGGACCATAACATAAACCCATTTACATAGTTCCAAAAATTAAGAAATATCTAAGCAGGCCAGGCTGCTAAGCTATCACTACCTCTCCTTTTCTTTCTCACCCTCTCCTCCCACAGTCCTTCTACTCCATCTATATCCCCTTCTTACGCCTCCCTCAACGCAATGTCTCCAATGACTATTAAACATCCCATAAAGCATAGATTTTCCTTGCGTTTGATATGTGTTTTTGAATGTCTATTAATTCTCCAAAGTAATTTACTGTATCCACCTACGGCATCTGACAATATTATTGTGATTTCTAATTATTATTTTTACTAGGGACCTCTTCATGCCAATCAACCCACTGTAAACACCCATTTACATATGTCCAAAAATTAAGAAATCTGTCACTACTCCGATTTTCACTTCTCACCCCAGGCATCCCACTCTTTCTATACCAACTTCTTTTGCTCACCCAAGTCTTCCACTCCTCCTATAAATGTCTACACTGACTATCAGATTTCAGCCTAAAAACAAATGCTTAAGTTATACTATATTAATACCGAATTTTATTTCGATTAAGATCCCTTTAATTAAATTAATTTGAATCGATCTGATTTATCTTTTATAAAAGAGACATCGGCCAAAGTAACATACAAACCAATATTTAAATCTAAAATGTGTAGAGTAAACTCTTGGTTGAAGAAACGGTCTACTACTAACCACTAATGTCTAAGCCCTATCTTTACCCCCTACCCTCTCTCTCTCTGTTTCAACTTCATTCTCCACTACCAATCTAAAGTGTCCGCCGTCTGGTGTACTTTCTCCTTTCGAAGAGAATGTTGTCGTTCTGAGGAGCTGAACAGCTAGGTGTTCACGGAATGAAAATGAAAAACGAAATGGTCTCCGTACTCTTATTATCATTATAACGCTCTGTAGTCTACATTGAGCACTCTGTATTTTTATCCTCTTTGGAATTTTTCTTTTACAGTCACAAACTCATAAAACATATATATATATATATATATATATATATATATATATATATATATATATCAAGGTATTTTAGTTTTAAACTAGAATTATAATCTGGGGAAATGAAGTAAAGCTATTATAAGGATGATTATTTGATCAAGCATATCTTGTGGGAAAGTGAAATATGTAAAAAACTAACACCTGCAAAGAAGGGGGGAATATAGATTTTTCACTGATCATTATTTTACCTTAGAAATGATAACATTCATCAGCATTAACGTTGGTAAATATATCAATCTGTGACACTGTCTTTACATCTCCTATCGCCATGAGAGCAGTGTATTCAAATCAGCCTCGTTTATCTTATTCTATGACTCATAAACTTGTCCTTGTGTCCAGGCTATAGAATAAATATCAATGTTATTGTATAAAGTTATCTTTATATTCTAAATACTCTTTGAAAAGTCTTTTGTAAAAAAAATAACTTTTGGTATCAATCTCAATGACGCTTTTCAAAGAATTCTTTTGATGTCTTTGAGATAAAATCTTTTGATTCAAAGATTCAATCTATTTTTATTCAATTCTTTCTGAACTTTTTACTCATTTACTGCTCTTTTATTTCTCCTCAGAATTCTCTCGGGGAAAATACAGGATTTAAATAAAAAGAACTTTTATTATGAGAGCATTAATACTTAGTAAACTTTAATCAGAAGTAATCTCGACCTTTTATCGATTGGACACATTACGCCTCCGTCTTTACAGTTCACAAACCCAGAATGAGAACAAAGAATACATGAGACTGAGTAAGTATATTGACAACTATATAGAAATGTATATAAGAAGATGGCTGAGTTACACCAAGTTGCCATATATGTATCGTCACCCTAAGATAGACAAAATTGGTATTCATTGAGTCTTACAGTAACCTTCAGGGACTCTGACTGCGACCTGATGAACGGATCCCTATTGGATATAACCCATGCAACAATTGTGAAATCGATCCGATTTGTCCATTTCAATAGGATCGTATGTATAGAAGTGATCAGCATGTTTACAATGGTTCTTAAAGACGAAGGAATATCGGTGATTCCAAGACTATTGGAGAAATTATTAGCGTTTCGTGGCATAAGTCCGGATTACACTGCATATATATATATATATATATATATATATATATATATATATATAGTGTAATCCGGATATAAGAGAGTTGTCGGGACCGGAGAAGAATTCTCTTATATCCGGGTTTCTCTTAAATCCGGGTTTGGCCTATTATATATAAATTAACACAGGCTCTAATTTGGGACCTTAGAAAATATATCTTATATCCGGGTTTATCTTATATCCGGGTCTCTTATATCCGGGTTATACTGTATATATATATATATATATATATATATATATATATATATATATATAATATTAGGTGTATATATATATATATATATATATATATATATATAATATTAGGTATATATATATATATATATATATATATATATATATATATATATATATATATATATATATATTCCCAAGAGGATAGAATCCAAAGAGAACTCAATGTCCAGGACAGAGTAAGAATATAATATAAAATGCTCAAACACTAATATTCCATGGTTATTATTGTGGATTCCGTGAATGGAATCCTGCACAAATAAATAAACAACGCCAGTAATTGAGATAGAAAAATAACTGTATTAAAAGTAAGAATACAGACTTGAAGGGAAGATTAGTGGTCCAGGAATGCGACTTAGTAGAAAGTATATATACAAGTCTCTGTAAGTATAGCCGTAATCATATCTCTCTCTGGACTCAACGTATCACCACGTATCTCAACGTATCTGAAGGTATCTCAACAGCAAGTATTCTCCCTGCCAGTATAAGTATACTTTGGACGAGTCCATCTTATGTAAAAGGGAGAGCCCCACAACAGTTATAATTTATTACACTGGAATCGTAATCACGATCCAAATCGTCAGACCTAGAAATTATATATATAGATTAGGTTGGTGCAAAAATAATGACGTAATAATGTTTTTTTTTTGTGACGTTAAACATACGTCAAAAAACGACATATTTACGTCATTATTTTTGCACCAACCTAATATATATATATATATATATATATATATATATATATATATATATATATATATTCGACTCTCCCCTAGTATTCGACGTATGAGGTTCAAGCAGCTCAGTTCCTAGGAACCGACACCTCGACTCGACCACATGTGATTTGATTACAGTGAGGAAGTTTTTGTACAGAAAAATCCACACTTTTTGAAAGGCCAAATACAGATGCCCTGTTGCACTACGTGCCACAAGCTCCCCAAATGACCCTCCGTAGGTTTTGAATTCAGAGTTTTCCTACTCCTAGACCAGTTGCCATCTAAGGCTATAGAACCCAGTCTGCTCTGCTATTTACCCATAGCTGGACTGAAGAGGATTCATAACATTTCCAAGGGTATTAGCACGTAAGTGAATGTAATAGATTCGACCTCCGCTTTCCGCTTCCTCAATCCAAGTCGATATCCATTATTTACCATGCGTCGTATAATATATATATATATATATATATATATATATATATATATATATATATATATATATATATATATAAACTGGCTTTACTTATGTTTTCGCCTTTCCCTCCACTGATACCAAAATCATATTCATGGAATACTTGATACCGACAAAAAATGATAATATAGTTCGAAAAGTTTAGAAAAACATCTACTCTGCAAACATAGGGCCCGCTCCACACAGAACGGGAAATTTCCCATGGTTTGAATTGCATGTATCAAAGACTTAGTGGAAAAGATTCTGTTGTACATCCAACACCATGGCGATATTCACAAGCGGCTCCACCCTATGAAGAAATCTCTACAGAGCTAAGCCTAACACAGAGGAGAAAATGACTAACAACTGTGTGTATTCTATCTCTTGCAGTTGTCGCAAAGAGTATAAACCTGAACCTAGCTGTCTCCTCAAAAGAAGTTCGAAGAAACATTGAAAAGTAATAATTCAGTGTAAGACGATGAAATCAAACATGGCTGATCATGTATGAACGGAAAAAATATAGCCACCAATAGCTGATGAACTAAGTAAAAATACTAAACTGAGAATAACATTAGATTCTCGGATGTTTGAAAACCCGGGGCATATGCTTGTCTGTAATACTATCCTCAGTAGACGTAGCATACAAATAAATACGGTGGTAGCAGCGATATTAGTAACTGAATGTCAGTAAAGGAGAACTAAAAATATACCTTGACATGATCAGTGGTACAAGAACAATCGACCCCTGTAGATTAAATAAATTGTCCACTTAAAAATTCCCTGAAGGTCATACTGATCGGCAGACACCTGGTGAAGTCTGGTAAGGATAACTGCAAAAACGTTATGGTAATACTAACAAAGATGGAGACAATAGTGTAAATAATATAAATAATAATAAATATTCATCTCAGAACTTCAGGCAGATGGGTTGTCTTCATATTTTGATTTGCTTTTGGTAGACATCTTTCACAAAAAAGTAAAATATATCGTTGATTTTGTTCAATTGTTATTTACATCATCTCTGGTGAGCCAATTTGAGAAAAAAGGAGTTTGTGCTGCAAAAATTGCTGAAATTTATAATAAATATTTAACACCATTCATTATATAACAGTCTAGAAACAAGTTCTAGGAAGAACAATACAAGACTAGTGACGTGCTTTCATCAATTTACAGTTAATATGGCTAAGATTTAACGGTAAATTCTATGCTAGCAGTTTCTTTTCTCGTTCTTCCAGATAGAGGAACACCCTTCCGGTTCCATACTTTCATGCGAAATTTAAAGTTCTAAAATTTAAATGCAATGTCAATCACAATCTACTGTCCTCCTGATTACTGTTTTTTTTTTTTTTTTTTTTTTTTTTTTATTCTCGCTCATTTGTAAAGATTTTGTTTTCTAATTTTTTCCCCACCAAATAAGCTCTTGTGACTTAGTGGTTTTTGATAATTTGCTTGTGGCAAAGTGGATAAAAGAACAATAATAAGAAAAACAAAATATCTCTAATTTTTCTATCTTGTTAGGGGAAATCAAGTTGATTTAATTCTATATCCAAGTATTGGACTACTTTAGGATTAATATCTCAATTTCAAAACCTCTACCAAATAGCAGCGTCACCCGATATATGAATCAAAACAAAATATTGAAATACGTGAATGCTGGATTCAGTTATAATTAAGCGCGGAATAGAATGCAGACTAGCATGACATTCCTCATGCAAGAATATTTTGAAGAAAATCATAAGGTATACAAAAGATATTTAATAAAAGAATGGCATAAGACTAAACTTGAATTTCAACCCCAAAAACATCAACGGACGCAGCACAAAAAAGGGAAAGAAATATAATTTGCTTTAACCATTTTCCACTTTAATTTGGAAGTAGAATCAAACATAGAGAAAATGTTTTTTTTTTAATTGCTTGATAAGTACTTCCCCAAAAATTATGAATTGCATAAAATCGTCAATAAATCTTTTCACCGTGAAAATAAGATCGAGTTGTACAGGCAATTTAGAAACTACAATATAAAAACAGGACGTCGGGAATTTCAATGAAAAAACGATATGAATAATAAAATGTACAACTGTAGAGATAAAAGCAAAAACACAAAAACAAAAAAAACAACAAAAAATCAAACAAACTGGAAGGTGCTTTTAAAACAGAAGGTGTGGTCTACAAAGCAATTATGGAGAACGAAAATGGTGAAAGTAGGATATATGTGGGATGTACCGAAAGTAGTTTTTTTAAATGAAGAAAGGACAACAACCAGTCATTATTCAATCTTGAAAAAATATAAGAACTGTAGAAAACTAGCCAGCCATGTATGTGAAATGAAAGAAAAAGACAGAAGCCCAAGTGTGCGCTGGAGAATTTTAAGGAAAGCCAGACTTTATAAAAATGGTAATAATATGTGTAGATTGTGCTAGGATGAAAAACGTTGCTTCCAGACCAACATAACCTGTTAAACGAGAGGTCTGAAGTGATGTTAGACTGTAAGAACATAAGAAAATACATTTGGGGTTCATACGAACCCGGATGAAAATGCGTTTATTTTTCACCCCTGCCTTCCATTCCGTACACTCTTGTTTTACCCCTCCCTTATTATTAATATATTTTTCTTCCTCACCCTATCTTAAATTACCTCTAAACATGTTTTACCCCTTCACAAAGTTTTTCTTTTCTCCACCTTCCTTACATTTTCTTTACTCTTAAGATACCCCTTTCCTGATTATTAAATTTCTTTTACTTCACCCCGTTACTCTTAATTTGCCTCCGCTCATATTATCAAATTCCCTCTACGTTCCCTCTAACATTGTTAAATTACATTTCCTCCAATATTGATTTTTCCTTCCCCTCATTATTATTATTATTATTATTATTATTATTATTATTATTTTTTTTTCTTTGCTTTCTGGCGTTTACACATTTCTTTCCGGGTCCCACCCAGGGACCTAAGGTTAGAAATGGCATCATGACACTTTTCACTGACAAAAAAAAAAAAATAAAATAAAATAATTACATAGATAGAGCCCTTCGTAAAGTGTGGGCTGTACTTGTCAGAACAATTTTTTGTATCTCCTTGAGGCATGGGCTTCCAGGAATCCCTGCAATTAGTCTACTGCAATCTTTTCCAACCAGTCCTAGGGCTCCAACTACAACAGGGATTGTTGATGTTCCCATATGCCACATTTTCGAGACCTCTATTTCAAGGTCCTTGTATTTTGACAGCTTTTTGAATATCTTCAAAGATACATTGCAGTCAGCAGGGACTGCCATATCAATAAGGAGGCACCGTTTTTGTTTGTGGTCTTTAATAACAATATCTAAGCGGTTGGCCTTGATTGTTCTGTCAGTGTGAATTGTGTAGTCCCATAGAATTGTAACAGGTCCTATCTCCGTAACTGGGTCTGGGTGGTGTTGGTACCAGTGTCTTTCAGTTTCCTTCCCGTAGAAGTTGCAGATTTTCCAGTGCAGATATTGGCCCACTCTGTCATGTCGGGTTTTATATTCAGTGGTTGCCAACATCGTGCAACCTGATACAAGATGATCAATCGTTTCTGGATATTTATCACAGAATCTGCATTTTGGGCTGACACAATATTTTAGTATATGTGCTTGATAATTCCTAGTTAGCAAGCATTGGTCCTGCGCAGCAAGGATAAAACCTTCAGTTTCCGCTTTCAACCCTGCACTGCGTAGCCACTGATGGGTACGGGTTTTGTCTACATCAGCTTGTTTGATACGGGCAGAGTATTGGCCATGAAGCGGTTTATCTTGCCATCGCTTCTGTATCTGGTCGGTTGCATTCGTCTTTGCTGTCTTTTTCAAGTATTTTGCAGTTTCAGCCGGTGTATTGTGCTGTAGTTGAATCTCTACGCCCATTTGAAGCTCCCGTTTGATTTTGTTGGCTTCTTTCATTACGGAGTAAGGACGCTTACTACTTTCATGTTCCTTGACGCATACCATCATCCAGTCTTCTGTAGTTTCCAAGTATTTTTGGAGGCCAATTGTTGTAGTTTTGTAGGACATTTCTAGTTGAACTAATCCTCTGCCTCCTTCGGATCTGGGCACATACAGACGATCAACATCAGCTTTGGGATGATGCATGTGATAGCAAGTGAGAAGCTTTCTCGTTTTGGCGTCCATTCGCTTAATTTCAGCTATGGTCCAGTTAAGGACATTAAAGCTGTAATGCACCACTGGGACAGCCAATGTGTTTATAGCTGATATTCTATTTTTTGAGTTTAGTTCAGTATTTAGTATCAGACGTACACGCCTGTAGTACTCTTTTCTTATTTTTTCTTTCATTTGGGGGTGTTGTATGCCATCTCCTTCGCTAATTCCTAGGTACTTATAAGCTTCTTCATGCTCCAATTCCCTAATCTTTGTGACAAAATCTAAATCTATTGAGGGTGTTTCTGTAATTCTACCTTTCTTGAATGTTACTTTTGCACATTTATCTAATCCGAAGTCCATACCTATGTCGTCACTAAAGTATTTTACAATATTGAGGAGGCCTTTCAACTCATTGTCGTCTTTGGCAAAGAGTTTGAGATCATCCATGTATAGTAGGTGATTGAAAATTTTCTTATTTATTTTGTAACCATAGCTACTGTTGTTCAGTTCATGTGTAAGAGGGGTTAAGGATAAACAAAACAGAAGGGGTGACAGAGAGTCTCCTTGAAAAATTCCACGTCGGATATTCAGACGGTTGGATATGGCAGTGCCCCCGGTGTGCCTAAGGTATAGTTTTGTGTTCCACATCCCCATGCTGTGCTTAAGAAAGTTTAATACCACAGGGGAGACTTTGTACATTTCCAAAGCCTTAAGGATCCAAGAATGTGGAACACTATCAAAGGCTTTACGATAATCAATCCACGCTGCACTGAGATTTCTGCGTCGTCTCCTGCAATTTTCCAGGATCATTTTATTTATCAGAAGTTGATCTTTGCAGCCATATGAACCTCTACTGCATCCCTTCTGTTCCAGCGGGAGAATGCTGTTTGTTTCGAAGAAGGAGTAAGTACGGTTCGTCAGTACAGACGTGATCAACTTATACGTTGTGGAAAGACATGTTATCGGTCTATAATTTTTCGGGTCGTCTGTTTCAGTTGTTTTTGGTATGAGGTATGTAATACCTTCAGTAACCCATTCCGGGATTTTATTGGGATTATTTACAAGCGTTGATAATGTTTTTGCAAGTATGCCATGGGTAGATGAGAGATGATACAGCCAGAAATTGGGCAACTTGTCATTTCCTGGGGATTTCCATTTTTGGGATTTCGTTAGTGCTTGCCTAACATCATCTGTGGATATATTTACCCATTCTTGCAGAGGTGTATCCAGCAGTCGTTCTTCTTCACGCCGTATCCATTCTGCATTTGGGTTATATTCCTTTGGGTTGCTCTAAATATTTTCCCAAAATGTCTGTACATTATCAATCGATGGTGGCGTTTCGACATGTATAGGCGTTTTTCCAATTTCCCTGTAAAATTTCTTAAGATCTGTTCGGAATATTTTATTTTGGCGATAGAATCTACAACGTTTCTCGTATCGTCTTGTTCTCTGTGCTTTTAGCTGAAGTTTCTGTTTCAGCATTTCCTTGGTCGATGGAATATCAATTAGGGATTTAATGCTATATTTCCGTTTGATCTTTTTGGATTTACGTGTGGAAATATTAGGGTTTCTGGTGAGCTCATCTAATATAGAAAGCCCACATCTGATTTGTTTTATTTCTCATATCAGTTTGGTTTTCCAAGCTGGTTCTCTGTGTCTGTTAATTTTATTTATTGTCTTGACACCAAGCTTCCGAGTCGCTGCTAGAGCTGTTGCGTATATGACGTTGTTAACTTCTGTTATGTTTCCCGGTGGTTTATCTGTTAATAGTGTTTCCAGGGCAGCATTGTATATTTTCACGATGTGCTTGTTGGGATTTGTCATATGGATTTTCGGGAGCTGGTCTCTGTCTGACAATTGTATGAAAGTTACTCTGCTGAGTACTTGGATGACGTCATTTTTCGCTTCGGTGATTTCAGCTTCGTGGTTTTCAAGGAATTCTAAATTAATGTACCTGGAGTCATCTTCAGTGACAATTTCTGGAGAACTAGAGGTTGTGTCTAAGGTAGAATCTTCGGTTTCATTTCCTTGGAGATGATTTCGTATTTCATTCGCTTTAGCGTCCACCTCATCCTCTGTCGCATTCTTTATTTCAACATTCGTCTCAACAGAGTTTGAGTGATGGGTCATAGTATTTTGTCTTATATCTAATTTTATCTTATCTATTTCTGCCTTTGAGAGTCTGTTGTTTCGCATGATATCTCTGCGGACATTGGCAAGCATGTTTGGATTGAGGTTAGGTCTTATATCATTTCCCACCATATTTCTCCATATTTGGTATGTTTGATTGGTGGTGTTCTTTGCTGGGTTTTCGAGTGCAGTGAAAAAGGATGTCATAACTTGTCGATACTCTTCGCGGCTCCATTTCGTTCGTTTCATTTTTACTAGTCGATTTGGCATTGAGACACTTGGTCCAAGGTTGGCGATAATCCGGGTTTGGTGACCTAGTGTCTCTTCGTGTGTGGAAGAGTTTGTTCCAGTGACAGACTTTTCGACCTCAGACTGGTTCCTCTCTGAGGGACGCGGCCCTTGTTGTCCCGGTTGACGGCCGATCCGGTATGAGATATTATTCGTATTCATTGAAATTGGTAGAGATGCGTTTTAACCTTGACCGCCAAGGGGTAATTTTGTTCAGATTACCAGCTTTAGGACGAGACTTGAAGAAGGTCCAAGAGCAAGACCAGATTTGAGATAGTGGGTTTATTAATATATCGAAGTTAAAAGTTCATAACAGTGTATGGTATTCAGTTGGGTAGATAATACTAAGTTTTAACTTAGTAAAAGTCCGAGAGACACCTCCAAGTGGGATAATTAGATTTCAGTATATAGACATAAAACAAAAAAAAAAAATGGAAACGGGTGTCCGCTTAAGGTCTGGGGTGTGGATTAAAACTTGAAATACAAGTTAAAAAAAAAAAAAATTATTAGAGGAGAGAAAAGGGAACTGAAAAGCAAGGAATTAACTTGAGACATTAGGATTTACAATCATATCAAACTAAAGGAAAAGTATCATTCAAAGATGCTACATTTACCATTTCTTACAACTTCGGAGCATGGCACAAGTGACTCTCCACAAATGTTCAATTTTCCGTCGCCAACGACAGATACTTATCAAATTTTATGGGGTAGGCTGGACATATACTACAGATTGGTAGGGGGGAATATCGAAGAATTCATTAAACAATTAATTATTAAATATTATTAAATTATTAAATATTATTATTATTATTATTATTATTATTATTATTATTATTATTATTATTATTATTATTATTATTATATTATTAGGTTGGTGCAAAAATAATGTCGTTTTATCACATAGTAACATATGTGAGAAACCGACATTATTTTTGCCTAATATATTGATATTTTCCCGAGATGAGGTATATTGTATATTATTTACATTATTCGGACTATGGTCTTCATCAAGGTCACATAGCACAATGAGTAAAGACGTTGGCTAGATCCAGTGAGAAGACCTAATGAGTGTGAGTTCAATATCCAGTTAAGGCTGTAGAGAACTTTCAGACGGAAATTAACGTGAAATAACTGATAACTAACGTGGAACTAGAACAGTTTGCCCCAGTGATCAAAATAAATGATTAAGGTCGACATTCCAACCACCTGAAGAAGTCCGGAGCATACACTGACCGCGTCGTTGTAATAAATATGGCGACAAGGATGACCACCATAGTCCGAATGTAATATTTTCCCATCACTTAAATTCTCTTATTAGTTTCAATTATTAATAATAATTTTCCTACAATCTAAAACTTAATTTTCCCCATTATTTAACTTACATTTGATCCTATATTGATTAACCTCTCCCATCATTATTACTATATTATTATTATAATAGTATTATTATTAATATATTATATTTTGAAAATATTTTTCTCCTTAACTTAGAGTCTCCCTAACATTGCCTCTCTCCTTAATTTCATAAATATTAATTATTATAAATATTAATTACCCTCTTTTAATATTTATTTCATTTTCCCCTTTTTTCTCCCAAATTATATTGCCACTACACTTTGCTTAACTTACATTTCCTCCAATATTGATTTGCCCCTCATCTCAATTATTATTATTATTTTACTATAATTGATATATCATAATAATATTATTAATATTTCTCTCCCTACATTATATTCTCTCTAACATTGCAAATCTCATCAGTTTAAAAAAAAAAAAAAATATTATTAATATTAATTTCCTTCCTTCTAATGTTTAATATTCTTTTTTAATATACATTTTTGTTAATGTAATTCGTTTTTAATATAAATTTTATTAATATTAGTTTTCTCTCCCACTCCATAACATTTCCACTACTCTTAAATTACTGCTCCCTTTTAACCATAATCATCGTTGTGAATGTTAAAATGATAAACAAAGCTTTCGGGAAGCACTATGAATCAACACTGCTTGAATAAACCTTACCAGTTTAAACCGTAGTAACGTGCGTAGATAGTATTCGTTGTTTTATATATATATATATATATATATATATATATATATATATATATATATATATATATATATATATATATATATATATATATATATATATATATCAATAATAGCTCTTCACCCTGTTACCCAGTAATGCTTATATCTCGTATGTAAAGTGTTAAAAATTACCTTTCATAACTATTGGCAAATATACATTTTTATCAACCAATAGATTATTCTCATGGACAACGCAATCTTCACTCATTATGCGACATTATATATAAAGAAAAACAGACCACTTTAAGGCTCCATTGTAATATGATAATTTATTTCACCAGAGAGCTTTTAAAGTAGCCTGGATCAACAGTCATCACATGATCACACAGTTTTTCGTAACTTAAATATATATATATATATATATATATATATATATATATATATATATATATATATATATATATATATATATATATATATATATATGTGTGTGTGTGGGGGGGGTGCGTGGGTGGGTGTTTTGTAAAATAATAAGGACAAATTCTGCTAATCAATATGTATCTTTAAATCTTTGAAATTTCAAAATAAGTTATTTTGTTTGCATATTTTCTATTAAACGTTTCTCGGACATTCAGATAGGAAAATGTTGTTAATACTGTTTATTATAAACGGAATATTTATTTAAATACTTGTATCTATAAAAAGAACGTATAAACATCAAAATTGTCTTAAATAATTGTCGGACTTTGTCCATTTCATATATATATATATATATATATATATATATATATTTCATAATAAAAATGTTATTCATAGATACACATAATTACGTTGACGCTTGGCTTTTAAATAGTGTGAATTACTTCTACAGACATTCTAGAGAGTTAATACAGAAATTAGAGCAAGCCTACTCAAACGTGAATATCTAATTAAAATTTGGCGTACTTGGGATAATATCGGGAAAAAAAAAAACATTGATTTTCAATATGTATTTTTTTCCGCCATTATTTCGTACTATTAAAATCATAAGTTTGTACACATGTTTGAGTGGAGACCATGTATGTATTTTTCTCAAATGGATGTCTTTAACTCAAAGATAGGTACCCACACAATAGGTTCTAGGTAGAGTGTACATGTAATCGTGCAACGCCCTCACCGGTCGTTCAAGACTTCAAATACTGCAGTTGGTCGCTGAAATGACCGATTCAATCCAGAGCTAAACGTATCCCACGTTGTGATTTACTTCTGATCATAAGGCAGACAAGATGAAATCGTCGCAGTTATGTTCCTGTTGGGCGGGTCCAAGCAGGGCTGACGTACAGGAAAAAACAACACTCGAATAAATTGAAATAATAAAAAATACAGTTTTTATATCAGTCCGTACAATAAATGGTTTATATCAGAGTTCGCATGCAGGTAATTATCAGCCAAAACCAGCGTCTAAATCGTCCTGGTAAAGTTTAGTTTGTTGTTTTGGTAAAGTTCGGCGCAAGGCTAAATTTGGAGTCTTTCGTCGACAGATAATCACGTTGGCCTCTCTCCTGTCTCTGGTCTTCTTCCGTCTCTTCTGGCTCTCTTCCCTTTTTTACTCAATTTGCTTCGAGCATTCGGATTTATGGTTATTCACCCAAACTGGGTTGGGATGGAGTATGGCGAAGTAGGAATATTTGGGTGACTCCCCTCCGACTTTCGTCACAACTTTTGTGAATTTCCTCTATCCAGACACTCTTTTATTATGCTCCATCACCGACCTCTTCATTCAGCGTCGGGGTTTCCTCCATCCTTCTTGTTGTCTATCTGCTCCTACTACCGCGTCTATTTTCAGTCCAGAAAAACCCAGGTCCAAATTCAGTATTTTGCTTTCCAGCCCACATTTTCCCACCAAGTCTGGGTCACTTTTTCATAGTTCAAATTCCAGTCGTTTATGTGGGAATTAAATCCTCACTTCTGCCCACAGGGTTTTGGTATTAAGTCTTCTCGATTCAATGTCTCTTACTACATAACACTTTCTTATGTTTTACCGCGGCAACGACAAATAGCATCACATATATACCACTAAATAATGTTTAGGGTAGCAGACCACACGCACAAACACGCATATATATATATATATATATATATATATATATACATATATATATATATATATATATATATATATATTAGGTTGGTGCAAAATAATGACGTAATAATGTCGTTTTTGACCTATTTTTTAACGTCAGAAACGACATTATTACGTCATTATTTTTGAACCAACATAATATATATATATATATATATATATATATATATATATATATATATATATATTGTGTGTATTTCGGCAGCATTTTTTCATTCATACATGTTTCATTAAATAATATAGACCAGTGTTGTCTATTTTATATAAATTCTTTTCATAACGTCTTTCGTTTTCGTATAACGATAATGTTATTAAGCTTATCAGACGTTATGAAAATAATTTACATAAAATAAATAGACAACTCTTGTCTATATTATTTAATGAAACATATATATATATATATATATATATATATATATATATATATATATATATATATATAATATTCTTACAACGAATATTTCCAAGTTTTTTAGAAGCAGGCCACACACAATCAGCCACACACACACACACACACACACACACATATATATATATATATATATATATATATGAGAAAATGCAGCAGCGAATATAGTAAAATTTGTGGTGGCTCTGATATTAAGCATAATTTAGATTTACATCACTATTTAGACCATTCTAATATTACCTCGTTATATAAGGCATTTCTACTTCTTTCTTTTACGCTTGGGGTATATCAGCATTTTATAGATGCGGACCTCTATTAAATTTGATACTTTTTCAAATATATTTTATATTTCTTTGTTTCTTTGGCAATCAGTCCGTGTTTCCTGAGTTATGCCATTCTAAATTTGATATTCCATATGATAGGAAATGCATTCGTCTTCCAGCCATGCCTGATTTATTCTTATCACATATCTTCATTCTCTATCAGTTCATTTGAATGTCTCGAATCACTAATTTGTTATCTTCTATGAAAACAAAGAAATGATATAAAACATTATCTTCCTCCGTGTTCAATAATATTTCTATATTTGCCACATTCTGGACAGAGTTCATAAAGTTTACGCTTACTTACACAAGCTGTCCTCTTTTTGCACCCTATATCAACTTTCTGACAGACGCGACGTCGCAAATCTCTCGCTATTCCATCACTAGTCCCATGGCTAATGTTCCGACGATGTCAATTTGTTATTGATAACAGCTCAGATCTTTACATACAAAGCCACCTTGCTACGTCCACAGCCATGAATCACCATAACAGCAACATAATTCTTTAACAAAAAGGACGTTGCTTTCCAAAACGTTTTACCCAATAAATATGTTGAAACGACTCCTGTGTTGATGCTTACCATAAGATTGCAATCTTAACCTTTTCATGTACCGGGTGAATCCTCATCTATCCGTCATATACTCCCAATCTCACTTCTTCCTCCTCTGTTTGCATTGATAAAATAAGTCGAGAACAAGCCCACGTTCGGAAAATGGAAAGTAAGTTTTTATTATGATCGAATCTGATCGAATCTATAAAACTTTGAAAACCAGCATTTGAAAGCTGGACTTCTGTCTAGGCTCGAAATCCGAGTGATGTAGCGATTAAACAATTCTCTTTATATACTATTTACATTATTCGGACTATTGACCTCATCTTTGTCGCCATATTTATTACAACGTTTCGGCCTTTGTACGCTCCAGGCTTCTTCAGGTGATTGGAATGTCGTACTGAGCCCTTTATTTCGCTCACTGCCATGTTTAATGGCTGTCACCTGGAACTATAACAGTCTACCCTAGTGAGCGAAATAAAGGATTCAGTTCGACATTTCACCCCCCCCCCCGAAGAAGGCCGGAACGTACAACGGCCGAAACGCTGTAATAAATATGGCGACAAAGATGAGGACAATAGTCCGAATAATGTAAATAATGTGCATAATACCTCATCTCAGAAATATAAACAAATTCTGTTTATCTCAACGAAACCGAGTAGATTGGTATTATTTAAGAAACATAGCCTCAGCATATATAAGTGATCTTCCGTCATGGATCCTATATAAATGATGGATTTATGATTTTAGATGGTATAGTGTTCTCAAGGTAGAGAAAAACGTACGGTATTGTTTAAGATTGAGAATCTATTTTAGGTTGAAAGTTATTTTATGTTAAATAAGTTCGGGAAAGTGCACTTAACGTAACACAAGGTCTACAAGAATTCAGAGTGAAAATAAGACCTTAAGCAACGAACGAGAAGAAGATGAAGTTAATGAATGCAGAAAGAAAACACATTTTAGATGAAACAGATTGGCCAAGGCCAGCGGGGATAAACTCTATTCTCAGCTAATCTCACTGTTACTTCTTTGCATCAAAAAAGAGATTCAGCGCGCCTACAGACACCTGACACACGATATTCGCCTGCGTCACGAT
>OZ010577.1:127816579-127919054 GCA_963932145.1 Acanthosepion lycidas | reverse complement strand
ATTTTTTAGATATGGCCCAAAATTTCCCATCATATAATCAAACGGGCTACCCTTGAAGGTTTCACTGTGATTAGAAAGAACTTCTATATAAATTATTTTGAAAAATGGATATGGCTCATGTACAGTGTAACCCGGATATAAGAGAGTTGTCGGAACCGGAGAAGAAGTCTCTTATATCCGGGTTTCTCTCATATCCGGGTTTGGTCTATTATATATACATTAACAAAGGCTCTAATTTGGGACCAGAGAAAATTTCTCTTATATCCGAGTGTCCCTTATATCCGGGTTACACTGTATATAGTTGAGAAAAGTAAAATGAAATTTCGATATTGTCTTCTTGCTTAAATCGAGATCACCAAAGTTAATCAACGCCAAAGTAGGTCAATACCTAGATGGGAGGGCGCTTGATAACAGCAGGTACCGTAAGCTCGGATGTGCGATGGTGTTATAGATAATGGCTCGGGTTTGTTAATCGGAGAACGGAGTTTTAATTCCAGTTGGGTTCGTTAGATTCACTGACGCATCGGAAAGGCATGAATCCACCTCCCCATCTATATGTGAGTGAGAAATACTTGTATCACTAAATCCTTACGATATCAAAATATTTTCTGGTATTAAATAACCTGAAAAAGGTTTGATAAACCGTAGAATGAATGAATCTTCAGGATTTTAGCAAAGGAAAATAAACATTGGAGCGTTTGTAGAATTTCTGACAGGCGTTACTAGGTAAACAACTTCAGGTTCTAAAACGACTACAGAGAAAAAATACCGTAATTCTCCATGCATAATACGCATTTTTGTTTCTAAAATATAATAAGCAAAATCATGGATGCGTTTTATGAACAGATACAAAAAATCTTTAAAAAATTGTCTTAGAATAAAATAAGAATTATCATAAAACTAAATTAGAATATTATTAGGCTATGTTTTAAACCATTTTTAAATAAGAGTAAGAAACTCCGGCCGTAACGAAATTGGAGAGGTACAGTTCATAGGATTTGATTACCAAACGCGGGGTGCGTATTATGCATTATTAGAAGCCTTTTCCCACAATTTCACAGTTTTAGGTGTGCATATTATGAATGAAGGCGCATTATACATGGAGAAATATGGTGGCTGTATGGCAGATGCAAAGTATATAAAAAAATGTCCTCATACTCATATTAAGTCATAACTGTTTTCAATCCTCACTACATTCATAAAAATTGCATTTTCTATCCTATTAGACTTGGCGTAGGTGTCAAGTATCCAATCAGGACCAAAACTCTGGTTTTAAATACAGAATTATAGAGAGAACATAGATACGTCATCCACAAAATTTTTATTTATTTATTTTGTCCTTTCATGGATTATAAATAGTTTTCTTCATCTATGTGCCAAATATTTTGAATACTTGGGGCGGGGATCATGCCTTTCCAAAATGTCCTCTCCATTCATTCTCTTCAGCGCCAGAATGTATATCGTCCTTAAAATGAAAAAGTCCACTGCAAAAGTTGTTCGGATGACTGATTTCATGTTTTCTGTTTCTGTTGAAATCACAAATTCTTGACACGCCATTTCTGTCAGACCCCTTACGATAGAGCTTGAAATGAAATTGACTTCTCAATTTATTAAGGAATGCAGTTTTACAGTCGGAAATCAACCAAGAACTGAAATCCTGATTAAGGCGCGAATGTCGAAACGGAAAGGAGAGTCATAAATACCGTATTTCGCAAGAGGCACAATAAGGCATACAGGAGGCAATTATTTTTTTCTCAAGGAATATTTGATACAATTACGTAAATGTATGTAAAAGTACATCAAAATTTAAGTAAAATGATATTAGTTCGGTTTCATGACTTCACTGTTGAAATAATTAAATGCAAATGAGAAACTTTATTTTAATTTTTGTTTCTCTTCAACATTTTGTCTGTGGAACTCTCTTCTGGCTTCTTGCTTTCCGGTAAACTACGATTTTGAAAAATTAACTGTGACATATGTCGACATCTTCTCTAAAGAATCCCAAATCCTCTTCTTATATTGTCATTTCCTTATCACTAAAATTTTCTTATTTTCATTCATTCTCAGTAGCCCTTGGCAAATTTATCGCCTGCTTGGGATGGTATAATTAAAAGAAAAATGCATACGTAATACAAGGAATACTTAAGAAAATATTTACGAAAAAAGACAATTTAATATTAATTTCAATCTTAACATTATTTTGATTTTTAATCAATACTTATTGCTTCATAATCATTTTTGTTTCATTCTCGGTTCATTAGAGTACAAATGTTCGAAACCGGGGATTTTATACATCTAAAATTATCTGTCTATATTTCTGAGATGAGGTATTATGTACACTATTTACATTATTCGGACTATTGTCCTCATCTTTGTTGCCATATTTATCACAACGTTTCGGCCTTTCAGTATCTGTCTATATTTCTGAGATGAGGTATTATGTATATTATTTACATTATTCGGACTATTGTCCTCATCTTTTTCGCCATATTTATTACGTTTCGGCCGTTGTAAGCTCCGGCCTTCTTCAGCTGCCTGGAATGTCGAACTGATCCCTTTATTTCGCTCACTGGACTAGACTGTTCTAGTTCCACGTGCCATGTTTAATGGATGTCAGTTATCAGTTATCTCCTGTTAATTTCTATCTGAAAGTTCCCCACTGCCTTAGCCGGGTATTGAACTCAAACTCTTTGGGTCCTGTCACTGGATGTAACTAACGCCATGAGGACATATGGCACAGTTGATAAAGGACATTTAACTTTATTTTGTTTTTTAATCATTACTTAAGGATTTATAATCATGTGTATCTCATCCAAACCAGAGATTTTAAACACTTAATACTATTTTTATTTTTAAGCATTAATTAATGATTTATAATAAAGTGTGTTTTCCTTCTGGATTATTAGTGAACAAGTGAGTAAAACTCTGAGATTTCAAAAATTTAACATTATATTGATGTTAAAACACTACTTAAGGAATTATAATCGTGTATATTTGGGCACCTTGAGGTGGTGTTTGTCTTGCTAGAACAATTACGACTGAGTAGTGAGTTCGATCCACACTGGGTGCCCTATACTTTCGGCTTTGTGCCACATCTAAGCTACGCTGGGAAAAATAACTATAATCGTGTATGTTATTTTATTTTTTAATCATTACTTAATCTTTTATAAAGATGTATAATTTATACTGGCTCATTAGTGTACAAGTCTGTCAAACTGTAGATTTTAAACATTTAACATTATTTTGATTTTTTAATAATTACTTAAAAAAGGCATAATCCTGCGTATGCCTTTCTGGGTTTATTAGTCCACAACTGATTGAAACTGGAGATTTTAAACATTTAACAATATTTTTAATTTTTATCATTACTTAATTATTTATAGTCACGTGCATTTCATTCTGAGGTCATTACTTTATACGTGTTTCAAACTATATATTTGAAACTTTTAAGATGATTTTGATTTTTAATCATTACTTAATGATTTATAGTCATGTGCATTTCATTCTGTGGTCATGTGTGTTATAGAGATTCGAAACTGAGATTTTAATCTTTTAACATTATTTTGATTTTTAATACTTACTTAATAATAATCATGTGTAATTCTTCTGGGTTCATTAGTCTACAAGTGATTCACACCGGTGATTTTAATCTTTATGATTATTTTGATTTTTTATCAATACTTACTGAGTTATAATCATGTATATTTCATTCTGGGGGTGATTAATGTGCAAGTGATTTAATCCTTAGATTTTAAACTTTTACCATTGTTTTTTTTTTATTTGAAATCAACATATATTTTATTCTATGACCAATGTGGTTTTTCATAAAAAAAATTTTGCCACCTTGTACTGGATATTCATAGAACCAGAATGACTACCCATTTAGAAAATTTATATATATTACCTATAGTACGTTTGGAATAATATATATACTTCGCGATACTGTTGCTCAAACAAAATTTATTTTGATTCTAGTTTTTTATTGAGTGAATCAATATATTAAGGTGGCTGATTTCTCTCTATTCTAATTCTTAGAGAATGATCAAATGCATTAGTAGGTTATTGACTAATTTAAAAATTGATTAATTTTATGTTTACTATGCCATTATATAAATGAAGTGCGTATCATAATCATCATTCATTTATTCTTATAAATTTTACAGCCTTATTTCCCATGATTGCAAATCAGTATTAATCTTAAGACATTACTTCTATCAGGATCAGAGGATTTGCTTAATGCACAGCAGGTAAAAAAGAAGGAAGTTAAAAAGAAATAAAAAAAGAAACGAAAACGTAATAGGAAAACGCGATAGAGCAATGTTCAGATTAGATCAGAGAAAATAGGCGTGCCAGAGGAAATACTGCACCCAAATGGAATTCGATAACTTAAAGTACTCTGTAATCACATTAGCCAGCCATTCTTTTTTCCTAATAGATCCTGGCTTTCTGATCTGCAGAGATTACCTTCTCTGTTATGTTTATCCTACAGACCATAGGTTTCTTTTCCATAATGCTTATGTATGCGAAGGTTAATATTTTCTTGGCTCATCTTTCAAGTTTAGCCGATCTTTAAGATTATATAAGCTAAACCTGATTAGTGTGAATATGAGAGTGCATAAAGGGTCTGAAGAAATATAAAAAGGAAAAGTGAAGTATGGTAGAAAATAGTTGTTATCGCGTCATTTGTACCAAAATCCATGAGATTCTAATGGCAATTATTCCTATGGAATAAAAGAAAATGATTTACTTCCGTTAGCTTCCTGTATCTTTTTTATTCCGCAATATTCGCAGAGATTCGAATCAAAACCTTTATTCAATCCTTATTATAAAGACTGGCCTAATTTTGCTGATCTGATGATAAGCTGTGATTATGACTTCTTATTGATTGAATATTTTAGGGTTTATCAGCTCTTTGTAGTTATTTAAAACCGAAACATATTTCGGATTTTATGCATTTGCTTACATTAACCGGTCTCCCCAATGCGTCTCTCATCTATGTACTGGTTGGGCTTAACTTTACTCATCGAATAAGCATCCGTGTTTTCAACGTGATTTGAATGTGGGTCATTTAATTACAAAAGAACTAAATTCTCTAAAGCTCTAGGCCGGTGTTTCACACTTAGGAGGAAATGAAAATATTAAGGCACGATTAGCAAAATTTTTGAAGGTTATACATTTAAATGTTACGAAATAAAGTCATAGATGTTAAAAAATACACGCATATATGAACTCGCTTTATTTCAATATTTCTATTCAACTTGCGTTGGTTAGATCCAGTGACAAGACCCAAAGAGTGGGTTAAGGCAGTGGGGAAGTTGGAGAGGGGAATTAACAGTAGGTAACTGATAACTGATATCCATTAAACATGGGACGTGGAAATAGACTACTCCATTCCAAATACCTGAAGAAGACCGGAGCGTACAACGCCCGAAACGTTGTAATAAATATGGCGACAAAGATGAGGACAATAGTCGGAATAATGTAAATAGTGTACATAATACCTCATCTCAGAAATATAGACAGATACTGAAAGGCCGAAACGTCGTAATAATATGGCGACAAAGATGAAGACATTAGTAATAATGTAAACAGTGTACATAATAATCTCAGAAATATAGAAAAATAATCAATGTATTAGATTCTGATTTTTTTTAAGATCCTTGTTGATTTTTAACGGTCGTACCTGCTTTTACAGAATAAATTTTTAGTTTATGTAATGTAAATAAATAAATACAAACCTAAAAATTGTCACTTTAAACTCGTTTTTTTGGGTATTATGATTTAATGTTTATCAAAAAAGAGATTTATTTATTCTACTTTCGAATGAGCCATTTTATTGAGGATGATAATTTATACAGGCGCTTTTCATTGTAATTAAATGATTTACATAATTATCTGAAAAATTATCTTTTAAAATGTCATATGCATTTTTAAATTATTTGACATTGTCGGAGTTAGCTTCTCCTTAATTCCCAAATTGTCACTAGGGGGTCATTCGCCCTATAATATAAATAGTGTGCGATTTCTTGCCGTGTTCTGTTTCCTTCCGGCCTCGCGTGGGGGATGAGGTAAATCCTCTTTTCCATTTCTTCATTTCAGCGAACACATCTACAGTGTAAGCTCTGGCAAAAAGAAGAACTTGTGGGAAGACGCCGTGAACATTAAATACACATACACGTACGTACGAGCATTCACCAAAGAACAAACACAAACGTTCACACACACAACAAATGTTATTGTATATGTCCTTTGGAAAATTGATTTGTTTAGTACATATATTTGTTTATATATATATATATATATATATATATATATATATATATATATATATATATATATATATAAACAAATATATAGTTTCAACCTTTGGAAGTAAAGTCTGATGATCCGCAGTCCTTTAAAGGGATGTGGTGAAATAATTTATTACATGGAACCTTAAAGTGGTCTGTTTTTATTTAAATTATTTGCTCTGGATTTACATTGAGCTCTCTGGATTTTATCCTCCTTGTGTTTACCCATACGGATTACCTAGTTTTTCATAAATATATATATATCCTTTTCATAAACTTAGTATGGCTATTTTCTTGTAGTTGGACATTTTAATATTCTAACAGGAGTTACACACATGTTTCTAATGCATCACGGAAGCACACACGGTCCTCTACAACCTGACCTGAAGTTTACTTATTTGGGCTTAACGCTCTTTGCTTGTACATAAAACTGATTGACGTGTATTTAGTTTCGTTTTTAATTATTTTATTACCAAAACATATTACTAATAAGTAGCGTATGTAGGGGTGATAAATAGAGATATACGCTTTTCTTTTCTGATATTTATTCTCAGTAACAGAGATATTGGTTGTTTAGCACTGCTAATTGCTAGTTTGTTTTTCCAATTGAAGGACGTTTACAGTATGTATAAATACATGTCATTTCGTTTCTAATTTTTAAGTTAATATACTGTATGTTTGTTCTGTAGTGATATTAATCTTGAACAGTGGAAGGGTGAGAGACATACTAATTTTAAGAGTTTGCGATTTTACCATTTTCTCCAGTACCCAAGTGATATTGTTAAGGAACATTTCCTCGGTGCCACAAGATCTAAAAAAGTAAAATGAATAGTAAAACCCGATGCCCAATTGCCGAAAAAGATGAAGCACATAAAATATGTTACGTTGTATCACAGACACAAACACACAAATATGCATATATATATATATATATATATATATATATATATATATATATATATATATATATATATAATTTATACAAAGTATTAAATACCAATGTTAATGTGATTAATGGCGAAATCACTTCGCTAACAGAACTTAATGATACATTAATTTACTATCAATCCCTTGAATAATAAGATCTTTATATTCGAATTGTTGTCAGATGGAAGACATATCAATTACTTTCGACAATATCTTATTGTTATCTTTTGGGCGCAAATTTACAGGTAATCACTGAAAGATATTTTGAATTATGCTATTTATTGACAGTTGCTTATATGTGTTTGGAGCATTCGATGAGAATGCGGTGAGAATTTGTTTGGATTTGAAAAGATAGAAAATCACTTAAATTTCTTGGCAGATGTAATTATCTGTTAAAGTGAAATGGACTTAGTATAATCCATACCTACTTGGCGTGTGTCTTCTATCTGACAACATCTTGAATATAAGGATCTTAATATTTAAGTAATTGATAGTAAGTTAATGTTTCGTTAAGTTCTGTTAGCAACGTGATTTCGCCATTAATCACATTAACATTCTTATTTAATTCTTTACATAAATTGTTTCTTTATGATATAAAATATAAGAAAATACCTATTATCAAAGTTTATACCAAACGGATGAAAAATACCAACACTGATACATAAAACCCCATTAACCTTATGGACACGAAAATAGAAACCACTGACACCATCAATTATTTTTAAAATTCAAACTACCATCATAATAATTATAATTATTGTTATTACTATTCCACCACCATTACTACAATCACTTCTACCATTTTACCATAACTATTGCTTCTACAATAGTTATTGTCATCACCCCCACGTCCCCATTACTACCGCACCACAATTACCATAGCTGCATTAGTACACAATTAGTACTGCACAACAATTACCATTACCGTATCATTCGACAATTATACTTCGTTCCTCCACCTCAGCAAAACTAACACCACCGTATAAATAGTAATAAGTATTATAAATTAGAGTTTCTATCATTTACATAAGCGCAATCTCCAAAAACAAGCAAATAACCGGATTTACAAAAAAAGAAAACATTAAAAAATTACAAATAATAACAATAGGCTTACAGAGACCCCATCTTAAGATGAAAAAAACCTGACAAATATAATGTGTTTGAACGCGCGTGTATACGTATATGTGTTTGCTAGAAAACATTATGCCGCGAAAAAATAGACGAACGGTCTGTGCATTGACACTGCAACTTGCTAAAGAGGTTGGCTACAGAGTCCATATAGCGTCCGATTGCGTACCTTGCACGCAAAGACATATGGATGTGCATATGCACCGAGTACCGCACTGTTCATATATGTTTAAGGTTTGTGTGAGCTGCAATGTGTGAATGTGCGTGTATATATGTCAGTGTACGTATGAGTGGCGTTCCGACGACAACATTTCCTCCCACTCCCATAAAAAAAAACAATAAACGCAACCATAAATAAAATTAAAAAAAAAATTATCACTTTGTTTGATGATCTCAGAGAACGTGAAACCCAGGGTCACAAACTCACATCAGTTCAATTAAATATGTTAGCTGTATCACTGTTATTAAATGTTTTCCTATAAGTAACACGCATTTATAATATATAAATAATATATATAAATTTTATATATATATATATATATATATATATATATTTACACACACACATATATACATATATATATATGTGTGTGTTTCATATCATATCATATATATATGTGTGTGTTTCATATGTATATATATATATCCTCATTTTTTCATATATATATATATATATATATATATATATATCTTTGTTGATTTAGTTTTCTTTTATTCAATTATATGTTACTATTTTAATTATGCGATTGCTATGTATTTATTATTGCAGATCAAAAACCTCTTGTATGAAAAGCCTTCCTCCCGTCTTCCCTTCCTACCTTCTTTCTTTCCTTCCTTCATTCCTTCTTATATCTTGACGTCTCCTCATTTTTTCTATATTTATTTAGACTTGCATTACACGGCACACATACAGAAAGTTCTAAATAACAAATTTTCTTTCTATAGATGTTGTCATGACATCAAAGATGGTGTGAGGCGCCAAATATTACCAAGTGTATCCAGTGACTTGCAAATTACTTCATCTGCCCTGGAAGAGCACAGATGAAATTATTATTTCCCGACGACGTTGGATCAACCTACGCAAATGTATGGTGTCTCAATGCACTTACTTGTCAAACAAGTTTCTACTGCTAACGGATATTTTCTTTACTACTTTGGTAAATTTTTGGTACTTTAGAATTGGTGAAAATGCTAGAAAGAGCTTCAGCTTTGCCTCTGGCCGAAACTAAACTTAATTCTCTACTGTCTATATCGTAGCGATTTCACAAATTTGAAAATCGTAAAATCCCAAATTTCGGAAAAGTGTCAACTTCTACGTATTTCGCGTAAGAGAAAATACAAGTACACACACACAAACACATACACACACATACACACACAAAATACACACATGTGTGTGTTTGTGCGTGTGTGTGCGAATATAGACTGCTCTATAGGTTTAAAAATGAAAGCAAGGAAAAAAGAATGAAAGAAATGAAGAGCAAAGTAAATAAAGACAGCGCGAAATAAATGAAAGAAAGAAAGAAAGAAAGAAAGAAAGAAAGAAAGAAATGCATGAAAAGCATAGATTAATGCTAAGATAGTCTGATTTTATGGGAAATTTCGCTACGGACGAATCGAGATTTGCATTCGCTTTTGCCTGCATGAAAGAATTTATAATTTCACAATATGCACATGAATTGAGATAAATTCAAATTTGCACAGATGATACCAGAGGTCTTTGGCTGATTATATAGAATATATATATATATATATATATATATATATATATATATATATATATATATATATATATATATATATATATATATATATATATATATCTGTGTGTGTGTGTTTTATGATACAAATATTTTCATCAGTATTAATAACATTTACAATCCAGTCCTTACTTTGACAGCTGAAACTTAACATGCCGCAATCAACTCTGTCATTTCCTCTGTATTTCATTGGTAATGAGGAAGCTCCACTTAGCTATCTTATTTCCAAGGCTTGTTACATTTTCAATCAGATTTCCGAAAGGATGAATCCCTAATCCCTGCAATCTTAACCTTTTCAAGCTTATAATGAGAATAAAGACCGACTTTCACAAATATCAAATATAATGAACACTTATTTGAAAATATGTATTAAATTTTTTAACTTGATTACAAATAAAGATTTTATAATCCCAGCTTATTTAGTTGTATTTGCAGTAAAACTTTCCCTTATTTTGTCAGTCATGACGTTTTACTGGGCATCTATGAATAAGCAAACTTTTTGTAGTTGTTCGTAAGGCTGATTTGTTGACCGCTTTGGAGAATAAATTGACATGAAAGGATATTATTTATTGCACGGCTTAATAGATTAGTGAGGTTAAACGTAATTCAATTATTTGAAGGATTGGCTTTCATTTTAACTGCATCATTAAAGTAATTATATTTGAATCATTTTCTACTCATTCTTTAATAATAATATTTCATTACTAATGTAATAAATGTTGGAATATCACAGACCTATATTAATTGTCGCAGAGATTATGATATTCTCAGAGAATCTTACTAAATTAGTATTGAAACAAAGAGGAACGTTTCTGTTTTTAATCATTTTACACCTACACCCTTCTGCAAATTAATGGAACAACCACTTTCGTTTCTTTTCTTCACCATAATGACAAGGTGTAATCAATCTCTATTTTCTTTCCTCAGATTAGGTCCTTTGCAGTGGTGTGCAGTAATATGAATATCTTTCCGGAGTGTATTATAAAATTTTGTTTGGCTTTGAATAATATTGCCTCATCCATGATTACATCAGATGTTATCACGCCCTGATACCATTGACTCGACAGTCGATTAGTTGTCCTACAGACCATTGTCTGTGATAGACGTTACACTAAGGAAGCGTACAAAATTTTTAACGCTGCACGAATACACTGACGAGCCTTAGTGAGCAAATAAATGTACTAGAGAATGACTCGGAATCTGTCCTGATTTAAATCCAATCTGTGGTCAATCTACAAGGAGCGACTTACGAAGTACTAACATTGCACTGGGTCATATTTCACTGGTAAAATACGAAAACATGAATAATAACGGGATTATTCGTTTTTGATTCAATTAATTTGCACAAGAATTTTGCAATTCGATAATGCCACTAAGATGGAATGGATTACTGGACTGAAAGGAAACGAAAAAACTTTAGCGAGGAGAAAGGACAATAAAAAACAAGATTCGAAAACACAGAAGCTGGCGATGCTGGATGTTAATTTTGGAAATAGTTATGGAAATGACAGAGGGAAGCCACAATACAAATATGAAAAAAATGACTGAAGTAGTTATATCACCTCAAGACCGATAACATTATAGACATCTATTTGAATTTTGGCAAGAATCTCGAAATATATAACAGAAACATCAGTTCTGATATGATAGCAATAGTCAATGCATAAACGAATTGCAGATTTAGAAAGGTACACAGTGAAATTGTCTGTCTTTACATAGTGAACCAACTTTCATTTTAAATATAATAATTCTGCTTCATCCAAGGAGTTGCTGTATTTAAGTTTGGCTTCAGCCAATCTGATGGGAAACTAAGATGGCCTTCTAAGATGACTAACAGATACAAGTTTCGTTTTAGAGGCATTACGATTTACCAGCCGTTTCTTGTTTCAGTTAACAAATGATTGAAGGTCATTTTCGAGGTAATCTGCCAGTTTTACTTTAACTGACCTATTGATGAGCTATTTCTTTGAAAATGGTCTTACATACACAAACATGCACGTACTCACATGCGCGCGCGCGCGCACACACACACACATATATATATATATATATATATGTATGTGTGTGTGTGTGTGGGTGTGTGTGCATTGGCTGTAGGTCCGATGATCTTAAGACGGATTGCGATGGGAAAAGATGCATTCCAAAAACTGGGCAGAATACTGCGAGACAGGATGATTTCTTTGGTGACAAATAAAAGAGTAATGAACTGCTATGTGACATCTGTCCTCCTATACGACAGCGAATGTTGGACAGTCTCCTCAAAGATGAAGAATAGCCTCGAGGTAGCGGAGATGTGGTTCTACAGAAGGCTGTTAAAGATATCATGGAGCGAACGTATGAGTAACGATGAGGCCTTAGAGAGGATGCAAACAAGGAGAAAGGAGGGCCTAGAGAATCTGATACTCACAGGTCGAATAGAGGGAAATAGAGACAAGGGAAAGTAATGGATGACATACCAGGCGGACTTAAGCAAATGGATGGAAGAACGTGGATTGGGGGAGTTGGCAGAGTCACAAAACTTATTGAGAGCTACAAGGGATAGGGGGAAGTGGTGAGCCATGATCGCCTACATCTTGAAATGACACAGCACATAAAAAGAAAAAAGGATTATCTACACGCATTTTTATAACCTGAAAAGAGAATGATTTTTATTTAAAAAAGTAAATCAAACTGAAATTTTTATTAACAAATAATTCGCCTACAAAAAAAAATAAAAATAAAAAAATAAAAAAGAAGACTGATAATTATTCACCAACCTAATAGTATTTCCTTTGATTTCTGTTGTATACTTATTTCCTTCCGGGTCCTCATCAGAGATCTAAGGTCAGAAATGGCTTCATGACATTTTGACTAATCATTTTATTATTATTATTATTATTATTATTATTATTATTATTATTATTATTATTGTTGTTGTCGTTGTGATGCAAATTAAATATATGATATGCATATCAATATAACCTTTCCTGTGTAAAACGATTTTATATTTAACGTTGGTAATTTCTTTTGCATACTAATAGCGTGTAGGATATTATTTGCTATACTGACTACACTCAGTTCTTCATAATGATAGTCGAAAATACTCGATGGAAAACAGAGCAAAACATGAAGTTCGGAAAATTTTTTTCATACTCTTGATCCTGATGGATTATGCTTTAAAAGAATTCATTAATTTATTTAAAACAAAATTGGTAATGTTGATATAATCGGGCCGTATATTATTCGGAAGAAATAAAGACGTTAGCAATTAATAACGTCTTCCGTTTTGGTACTAAAAGAGATTGATCTATGGGAGTTAAGTTATTCAAAAATTAGAAAATACATTAAGAATTAAACAGGCAAGCATTGTCGATTGAATGTAACAAGATGATTTTTGAATGTAAATATTGATAATTCTAACGTTAACTTATACGTAGAATATTGCTGCTGCTTCTGGTCTGATGTTTCTGATCAGGATTTAGAGTTTCTTGATGAAATTCAAATAATAAAATACAATGTTGTTGATCCTGACATAGCATCTCGGCTTCAGTTACTTTCCATCGTAACGTAACTTCCCTGTACCTAGACTTTATGAATGTAAATGCACTACTAACTTGCTGCAAAGTCTTATAATTTTACAGTTAAAATAACTAGATGTAAGTATATGCTAACAGTTTTCCTCTCGCACTTCTGATTTGTGGGACTTATTTTCGAATCCTTGTTTGCTAAAAATGTTTGATCATCAAAAACTTAACGTCTGCCTTTTTAAATCCCCGTTCTTTTATTGTTTTCTATTCTTAATCATGTGTTTTTACTCATAGTATCTCACAATGAGTGACCTCTTGCGACTTACTGAAATTATTGCTTTACATGTTTGACAAAAAAAGTAATCTTTATGCCTAATAATTGAATGTTGCATGCCTTTTTCAAACGTATTTTGTTAGCTTAATTCGGGTGAGAATGACATTCACCCCCCGAAGAGTTTTGCCATATATTTAATAATAATAATAATAATAATAATAATAATAATAATAATAATAATAATAATAATAATAATAATAAATCAGGTTGCACGATGTTGGCACCCACTGAATATAAAACCCGACATGACAGAGTGGGCCAATATCTGCACTGGAAAATCTGCAACTTCTACGGGAAGAAAACTGAAAGAAACTGGTACCAACACCACCCAGACCCGGTTACGGAGATAGGACCTGTTACAATTCTATGGGACTACACAATTCACACTGACAGAACAATCAATGCCAACCGCCCAGATATTGTTATTAAAGACCACAAACAAAAACGGTGCCTCCTTATTGATATGGCAGTCCCTGCTGACTGCAATGTATCTTTGAAGATATTCAAAAAGCTGTCAAAATACAAGGACCTTGAAATAGAGGTCTCGAAGATGTGGCATATGGGAACATCAACAATCCCTGTTGTAGTTGGAGCCCTAGGACTGGTTGGAAAAGATTGCAGTAGACTAATTGCAGGGATTCCTGGAAGCCCATGCCTCAGGGAGATACAAAAAATTGTTCTGACAAGTACAGCCCACACTTTACGAAGGGCTCTCTCTATGTAATTTTTTTTTTTTTTGTCAGTGAAAAGTGTCATGATGCCATTTCTAACCTTAGGTCCCTGGGTGGGACCCGGAAAGAAATGTGTAAACGCCAGAAAGCAAAGAAAATAATAATAATAATAATAATAATAATAATAATAATAATAATAATAATAATAATAATTACTAAATTAACTCGTTACAGTATAAATTTTGTTTAATATTCTAGCTTTTTTTGCCTAATCTATCCAGATTACTAATAGTAATGGCGGATTGTACAAGTTAGGTAAATCCTTCTCTAAAAAGATCATGAGTGAAATATTTTAGGCATGATAGTTTATTTAGAATTAATTAAATCAAAGATAAGAAACTAATTATCCAGAAGGTGGCAGAAAACCGTTGGCCCATAGTGTCTATGTAGGCCACACATTTTACAGTCGTTACAAATTTATAATCTGTTTCTGTTAGTCTATCAATAGTTTGACAGTCTAAAATTCCTTCACGAGAAAAAGTGTTACGCAAATAAAAACTGCTTAGCTTGCCTGTTTTTCTAGAACTAATCGATATCTTATTGATCACATTCTAACAAAGAAGTGTCACCGCTTAAAATCTATTTACAATAGACACATTCAATAAAATACGTTTTCGATTTTAGTGCTTTACGCTTTTTCGTTGTGACTAATAAAATGGTATTTACCTTTTTGCTTGTGATGAAATATACTCGAACCTGTTGAGATGAAAGGCAATCGATAATTTAATATATTTTGTCTTCTTCGGAGTTCGTTCGTCTGGTTATCAGCACCACTTAACGCGACACAAGTACACTTAGATTATTGACATATTTCTGAATTGTCGGTCCATCTATGAAGATTTTCATGTGGAGAAGTTTTTATATTGTTTTGACAAAAAGAAAAAAAATAATTTTCATTTTTTATATGATACTGTTTTTCTATGAAATATTTATTTTTCGACTAACGCAATATTTCTACTTTATATTCTGTAGTAGAAACATACTACTGATTAATTTAAGACAAAATCCGCGGTGAAAGATCTTCAAAGATTAAAATAATCCCAGCTAAACCACATCATTAATGGGAGCTTTTATTTTCAGTTGTGCCTATAGGAAATAAAGTGTTCATATAACAAGGGATCAGTCATTATGATCAAAGTAACCCTCGGTCTAATGTATAACTACAAATATGTTTATATTTGTAGGTGCGTGTGTACTTGTATGCGTGTGTGCGCTCACTCGTTTAAGTGTGTGTTAATATGTGCTGCATTATGTAGATACGTATTCTTGCCAGTGCGGAACAATTACAAATCCAGCCCAAATAAAAGCCAGACTACCGAATTCTAGAGGGAAGACTGGAAGCAAGTGGTTAGTCGTTTAATATTTTTGGAAGTCAGATATAATGGAACCATTCTAACCACCATGTACGTTCATTTGGCATTGTTTTTGACTATGATTGCCGGAAAACATGTCTGACTCTAGTATCGTCAATTTTGGAAGATATTTCTCACAGAATTTTCTTTCTTTCTTTCTTTCTTTCTTTCTATCTATCTATCTATCTATCTATCTATCTATCTATCTATCTATCTATCTATTCCATTCTGTTTATATGAATATATGTATCAATATATCTATCGCAATTTATTCATATTGATCTACTCCATTCTGATTTTCTTTCTTTCTTTCCATTCCATTCTGTTTATATCTATATATATCAATCTATCCATTCTATTTTATTTTTCTTTCTTTCTTTCTTTCTTTCTTTCTTTCTATTTCATTCTCTTTCTATCTATCTATCTATGCCATTCTTTCTTTCTTTCTTTTTCTTTCATTTCTTTGTTTCTTTCTTTTTTCCTGTCTATCTATCTATCTATCTATCTATCTATCTATCTATCTATCTATCTAAGGATGGTTTTGTTTTTGGAAAAACGATTTATAAATAAATATATTCCATAGGATTATATATATAAAACTAGGAATTTATTAAGCTTAGTTTCTTCTTCAACAGTAGTGGATAATGAAAATAGAATTGGAGAAGTATGCAACGCACATATTCAAAGCGGAGACAGATTGTCGGTTTCTCTGCCTACACAGATTTTGAAATACCATATACATTTGTTGGGGCTAAAGGAAATACAGAAATATAACAGACGCTAAAGAGATTCTCTGTGTCTTAATCTTTATATATATATATATATATATATATATATATATATATATATATATATATATATATATATATATATATATATATATATATATATATATATAAAGAAAGACATCGTTCTGGGATTATATTTGTTATGGTCCAGGTTAGGACCAAGGAAGAACAACACGAACACAAGAGTAGAAATAACGAAGGTATATTACACGAAATAATAATACAAGATATGGAATGATGTCAGTTTTTGAGAAAAGATTTCCTCCGTTCAACTTCGTGAAAACTTCCCCTGGACTAGGGAGAGGATAGTGATAATCTTTAATCGCTGCATTCAATCCCGTCGAGAAATTAGCGCATACTCGTATCTCACCCGATTTCTTTTTCACGTAAACCGTAGGTGCGGCCCATTGACCATAATCCACCTTTGTCAATATACTGGTTTTCACGATTCTATCCAACTCTTTGTCTATCTTTTCTAATGATGCGAAAATACATTTCTTTTCTTCTTGAAAATGGGTTTTAAATTTTCTTTTAGTTCAATTTTGGCCGTCATTTTTTTACATCGCCCGAGGCCGGCTGAAAATACGTCGGGAAAAATCTCCTTTAATTTCTCTTTCAATTTCTCTGACTCGGGTGATAACCTTTCCACTTTTTGGCAGACGTATTTATCCGCAAATCCCAGTGGTCAAATTTCTGCATCCACTCAGTTTCAAATATATTTTCCGTATTTTTTAGAACATACATCTTTAATTTCTTGGTCATCCCATTGAGCGTCACATTTGTGATAATCTCCCCATGAAATTTGAGTTTTCTTCCTGTAACTGACTGGGCTATTTTATCTGTTCTCAACATGGTCGGTTTGTTCAATTTATTCCACGTCTGTAAGCTAATAATAGTTAAATCTGATCCGGAATCTAATTGTAATCTGATTTTTTGGCTTAACATTTCTACTTGTACGTATTTTCATATAATTATCCCGTCCGCTTGATCAATTCTAGTGAATCTTACTCGGCTTTTGTTTTCTTTTTTCGTGCGAACTTTTATGTCTCACTTTATTTCATGACAGACATGTCTTATAGCGGTATGGACAATATTTGTACCAATGTAAAGTCCCACAGCGATAGCATGGACTGGGTGGTTGTTTATTCTGAGGTTTCATTTGATTTTTGTAGTAAAATAATTGGTTTGTTTTTGAGGAGGGAGAAAAACGTGTTTGTCGTTGTACTTTTCGTATATGAGCGATACCAGTCACTTCTATATCTTTCGAGTCCTTTTTACCCTTATACATCTCTGACAGTCCTCAGCCAATTTTTGTGCGCCAGTTTTGCTTCACTCTCAAGTTTTGTTATAATTCTCCGTCTGATCTCCACATCATTAGTTGAAACAAGGCCTTGGACGAATATCAAACTTTTAAAATTGTCAGGGCTGAGTTCAGATAACTTAAAGTCATCGCAGTGTTTGTTTACTACGGAAGCGAATGTTTTATAGTCTTCGCTATCCTTTTTTGTTAAATTTAAACATTTCCACCTTTTGTGGATAGTGAAGTGTTCGTACTAAATAATTCCGATAAATGTTTCACGGCTTCTCTGAAAGTCAACTCATTTGTTTTCCTCGGTAGGATGTAGTCTACGAATTTAGTGTATTCACTTGACCCTAGTTTCCTCAGTAGTAGACGTACTTTTTTCGTGTCTGACCAATTCCCGCAAGCAAACTCATATTAATCTTCATATCATCTGAAGTAAGACACGAATGTTTTGTTTTCGTCCGGTGCATAAGTGAAGTCTTTGATTGAGCTCCATTTAGCATTTTGCACGAATGTCGCTTCATTTTCAGAATTTTGTATTTTATTGTAGTAGTAATTCTTGTAGTTCGAGTTGCTTTTCTTCGTTTCTCTGTTGAATTTCTAATAGTTTTTCTTCATTTTTCTGTTGAATGGCCAGTTGTTTTTCTTCGAGCCTAGTCTGTCCTCATTTTTATTTGCTGCTCGATTTGATTTTCATTATGTTCCAATACGGTTGCCTTAGAGTCTTCCATATTTACACCGTAATTTAATAATAACACAGGCTATCTGTTGTCACGCGAAGAGGAGGAAAAAAAAACTCACTTTTTCCCCTTACTTTTTCTTTTCGCAATATGTACTTTGTAGCTAGAGTTGTGTACTTGTGTAACGATTTTTCCTTTTTTTCTCAGTGTAGACTTCAAGTCTTTGTCGTCTGTTGTTCTGGAACCTTTGTATGAAAAAATTCCCGGCTTAAAATTTGATTCTATTCTGGCTGACAGGTAAAATTCTTTTCTTCGTTACCACTGTTATGGTTGGTGTCCAAAAAGTTTTTTTTTATCTTTTATCTTCGCGTAGATCTTTTTTCTCAATATCTCCGTCTCCTCTGTTATGGACGACCGATAGCAAAAAGTTTTTTTTTTTTTTTTTATATATCCTCCGCGTAGGATTCGTTTCTTCAATATCCTCGTCGCCACTGTTATGGTCTAGGTTAGGACCAAGGGAGAACAACACGAACATAAGACTAGAAATAACGAAGGTGTATTACACGAAATTATAATACAACATATGGAAGGTGTTAGTATGACTGTCAGTCTGGTTTGGAGTGAACTAGTATCGGCTCGACTCCATTCCTCCCTCTCTCTTGAGAGGCGTAGTATACATAGTATTAGGAAGAGTTCATTCTGTAGTTATAGGTAAGGACCCATGGCAGTATTTATCAAAATAAATATTATATTCTGAAAGAATTATGATAAGCAAAAGTAAAATGTCCTTCGTTTTGTCAGTTTTGTAAAACTTAACGTTACTAAATATACATCAGGCATACAGAAAGTCAAGGTAAATTATGGATGACGTAATGTGATGTAATTTAATGTCTAATAAACAGAGGTGAGTCAATGTTTTTTTATTATTTTATAGTGCAGATATATTTTTAATTATTTTAGTTTGGTACGCAATATATTTATTACATTCATTTATTCGTCATTCAATGGTCCATCCGATCCAAATACAAAAGAAAAAATGTGTGTGTGTGTATTTGTGTGTCTGTTTAAATAATGAATCATAGTGCTTTTTCCCTAAGCTGGTGATTCTCATGATTAAAGAACAAAAAGAAAATGAGTGAAAATGAAAAAGTTGTTAATATATTTTCCCAACTTTTTTGTATCGAATTAAATGTCAATCTTCATTTCATTTTGAGAATGGCTCGAATGCAAGTAACTCATAGAGTTTTCTGAAAGGTAATTCATGGCAAATCTTTCTTTCAATCCTTCATAATAGGATGAAAGTAAAAGATTTATGTTTTGGGGTTCATTCATGTGTATTTTTTGTCGAAAAAAAAAAAAATTAAACATCTTCGTTTTTTTGTTTTTAAAATTTATTGACTGTACAGTATAGTAGGGTCCTCTGTGAGAAAAAGAGTACCATGACGTCATTTCCTCCGACAGAAATTTGTAAACAGAATATCTAGTTGTCAATCTGAGGAGAGAGAGACAGAGAGAGACAGAGAGAGAGACAGAGAGAGAGGATATGGAAAGATTTAGATGAGCCTAATTGTGATTCCGAAGGTCTTTGGATTGATTATCACTAAAACGTTATTTATTAATTTTCATGATAATTAAAATCTTATTTATTTATTAATTAACATAATAATTAAAATTTTATTTATTTAATAATTAAAATTTTAAAATAATAATTAAAATTTTATTTCTGAATGTATTATTAAATTTGCTTATTTAACTGTTTCACATTTTCCGAGTCATTAAAAACACCGGAAAAAGAAAAGAAAAATCTTTCTCAGAAAACCCTTTATCTCTACTGGAAAGCAAGATATTCGAAAATGATTACGATAAAGTTCTTGCAATTGTTTGATTTGGACACTCTTCACATGGATGCGTGTTGTACTCATGTTTTCCTGGTCGCTAATGGCTTCTTGTTTACTCTTTCAAATAAAGTTTTTTTTTTTAAACTTTCATTCAATATTCTCTTCACGTCTTTTTACATCAGAATCTCAAGCCACATAATACACGTTGTACGACAGGAAAAAAGTTTTTAAACCCACTCCCCGAATTCGTATTAAGGTGCCTCGTTATGGCGCAAACAAAATGTAGATCTAAATGTCATTTTAACTTAACAGTTTTCACAATGGTAAAGGTACTTGAAACTTTATCGACTTATATATTACCAGTGAAATGCGTCAAGTGTTCTTTAATACGTACATGTAAAAGGCAGAAACTATGAAAATTAGGTTAGTCCCATATCTTCATCGATTCAATAACAAGAATTTTGGAACAGGAGATTTTTTAAACATTTCCCCCCAAGCAATTTGAACATTTCTTATCTGATGCTAAATATAATTTTCGTTTGTGATTCCATTTTCCGTGAGTCTTCCACTTTGCTTCTATATTCTGTCTATGGAATTCATAGCGTCCTTCTGTAGAACCCGTTTTGTTTCTTGCATTCTCCTCTTTAACTATGAGAAAAATGCTGTAGAGTAGAATTAATATATTACAAAATAGTTCAGCATTTATTTTCTCCAAAATTAAACTCTTTCGGATTAAACATATATGATGGGGACTTTTTCACCATTTTCCTCGTTCTTCACATGCCCATCGAGTCTGCATCCCTCTGTCGGACATTATCCTTGTCGCCTCAAGTTTCCTCCTTATCTGTGATAATACTGGAAATAATATTTGAAGAAATAAATAACATTAACTCCTAATATTAATCAAATATCTCATAAAGTTGATCAGACTTAAGCTTAACTGAAGGTTACAAATTTATTATTATCGTCTTTAGGAGTTTGGTCGACATGACTTAGAGCGATAAAACTGTTAATAGATTATGAGAAATAAATAATATTATTCACAGGTTGAAGATAATTTCGTATTTTTTCGAAAATCTTGCGTTCACCATTTAATTTACTTAATTAATAAAAAGAATAATCAGTTTAGATAAGCTGCTTTCGTAACAAACAGGAACAGAGGATTAGCATCGTGTGACATGTTTTCATCGCAAATAGATTAAAACATTTGTTTATTCTTAGACCTTTTAAAAATCGATAGTATCAATAATAATTACACAATGATCCCTTGAAAATTCCATGAATTTAAGCAGCTAAGGTTATCCATCATTTTACACCTTTGCATTTCTCTAAACATTTGCTGTATCTTCTTATTCACTTCCTTCTCCTTTTCAATATGCCTAGCAGACTAATCTAAATATTGTGCAGACCTGTATTTGTTGCATATGCAGAAACAATAACAAATACGCAACAATTTTTAACTGTATCCTCTCTTTTAGCTGGATATTACTCTGTCTCTGTATGAAGACTTCTAATGCATCACGAATTTAAACCTTACTATACGTTTCATATATTGCTTATTGTCTCTTGAAATCTTTTTTATTTTGTCTATATAATAAAGAACTAGCAACGTGGCCCGGCGTTGCCCGTGCTTGATTCAAAAATCGTACGGCTCATACAGCAATCGCTATCACATGACTTAAAATATTTTTGCCCTTCCTTGCCTTTAAAGCATTGCCCTTTGCCGTGCTGATGTTGCTACATGCCTTACTCTTGCCTATCTCAGACTGCGAATTTTTTCTAAGCTCTATAGTAAACATTAAATTTGTTACAAAAAAAAATAAACAAAATGAACACAAAACGATCAGCTTTAAAAAAGGACTTGTAACTATAAAAACCGAATGAAAAAGAATGTTAACAACAAATACTTTTCATTCCCAACCCAGTTCTGCGGAATCAGAATCATCGTTGAGTTTAAGCAAGCGAATGAGCCAATTGGAGTAAAGTGCCATGGAGATTTAAATGTTTTCCCACTTGTAACGAATGCAGCTATCGATTTTTTGCATGCCAGAATGCTAGTTAACATTTGTGTGAGTCAGCAGTTGGCTATCACGCTGGCCAATAAAATCTTCCTGCCTATTCGTGGCAGCCAACTATAGTCTCTCACTCTGGCCAGTAGAAAATGGCTGCGAACTACATGAAAACTGCCGTAAACGCATGAAAAAATCGATTATTTCCTTTATCGATGGGAGTTGGGAAATGCAAAGGCGGTCTTGGCCTTCTCGCTTACTTGGAGCATGTGCATATAAATTTTGGTGCAAATCCGTAGATAATTGCGGCCGTATATTCGTTACACACACAAACACACATCCTGCCTTTTATAAATAGAGATATATTTTAATTTAGTCTATTGTTATGGGTAAAGAGGTGTGTGTAAAAAGTGAACATTGAGGCCAACAGAAAAATGGCGACATTCGCTTTCATGTTTGAACGGAACTCCGGAAGATTACATTCATACAAGAAAGAGACTGTCACCACTCGGTCTAGATGTCAGTATCTAAGAATATATATATATATATATATATATATATATATATATATATATATATATATATATATATATATAGTGTGTATTTAGGCAGCATCTTTTCATTCCTACACGTTTAATTAAATAATATAGACAAGTGTTGTCTATTTATTTTATTTAAACTCTTTTCATAACGTCTGATAAGTTTAATAACATTATCATTGAACGAAGAAAGAAATTCACAATATTGATCCATATTATTTAATACAATCTCAACTTTCGGTTTACATAAGCCATTATCAAAGATGTCAATTACAACATATTAAGCAATATACGGAGACGACAGTGATGATAGTCTGTCATTGTTTACATAGATGATTTCTAAGCAACGATAAACACGTGCATATAAGACGCTATAAGCGAAAATCGCACCGCATCTCATGATGTCACACATGACCACGCGAGAGTGAATTGGAGAAGTAAGAAGTATGGGAAGCCATTGGTATAAACCAATGGATTCTGTAACCAGTTATAGACATTTAAGAATATTTGTAGAGATTCCATAGTTGATTTTGTTTAGGTTGGGTTTCAACTGTTTGATGTATAATGCTTCAAGGATTTTTAGTTTATGTCTATTGGTTTCATGTCGAAGTATAATTTCGTAAAATACTTGTCGAAAACACAATTATACTTTATATTTTATCGTTAGTGCTGATAATATGAACGATATATATATATATATATATATATATATATATATATATATATATATATATATATATATACAGGCAGCAGTGCTCTCGTCAAATATTTCTGGCCATTAAAGAATGATGACATCTAACTATCAATCAACATGGAAATTATATCTAGAGCTAAACCTTATAACGGTAAAGGAAGTAAATATAACTTATGTCCTGTTGAAAAATTAAGATAAATAAATAACCATAAACAAGGTAAATAAATTGATAGTTTCATGTAGGCATAATATCTGCTTAAATACCTTGATGCAGGTTAATTTTTTTTAATTTAATTTTCAATGCAAAGTATCGATTATTTTTAATGGGATATATATATATATATATATATATATATATATATATATATATATATATATATATATATATATATATATATATATATATGGTCAAGTATTTATTTTAGACGTTATTATTCCGATCATGATATACTGTTTGGACCCCAGGAACGTAGATTTATCGACACAATCATGATATAAATTTAATATTTACACCTTGGAAGTGCTTCAAGATGCTACATGATGCATTCTTTTGCGCATCAATTATGAATTCTTCTCAGACCGTGTAAGGCTTAATCATAACCCTAACCCTTACGCTGTCTGGGGATAAGTCATAACTGATACGCAAATGAATGCGTCATTTGGCGGGAAAGCAATTTGATTGGATGGGGTCATTGCTCTTGAATAAAGGCGTTTTTCCAGGAAATGCAATAGGGGGAATTCTGTTGACGGAAGGTCCAGGGTGCGGTAAATGAGATGTCATAGCGTCATCCAGCCCAGTATCCGTATGGTATCTCTGGCCACACACGCCACATGAGGCTTTATATTCGCATGAAGGAATAGTAACCCTCGAGTTTTATTAAAGCTGACTTCTTCTGCTTCAGTCCCCATTTGCTGCATTCCAATTGCGGTGACCACAGGTCGGCAGTGATAGTTTGAGCCTTGCGAGCAACTCATACAGTACCACGTGTCGTCTAATCCAACTGATACAGAGGATGATGTTGCGTAGGTGTAGAGGTGAACTTATAGTGTGAGGTAAAGACTTCCGTTGTGAAAACCAATGTCTGGTTGCATGGGAGTGCCATACACGACCTACTTTTGGCAGTCGTATTGTTTATTTAATATTCATTTAATAATTCATCATGAATGGAATTTCGGTTTGGTTTGGTTTATTTTACGGCATAGCAACCTTAATGGGTTATTTAATTCCGACAAGATTTTTATTGCTGGTAGTGTTTGGTAATATTTTTTCCAAATATGTATTGCTGGTAATATTTTTCACAAAAATTGTTGTTGGTAATAATTTATTGCTGGCAATAGTTTTGTCTTCCAAAATTTATTGCTGGTAATAATTTTTTACAAAAATATCTTGCTGGTATTAAAACCTATTTTTACACGTTTTGACCATAGTTTTGCGGTTAACTATTTGTCGATATCCTAGACCCTAACAGGTGCTACCAACGCGGGTTAGGATGCGCCTGGGGACACCATCAACTAAGAGGTGGTTCCGCGTTCCTAAAGACCTCTTGTTCAGAGGCCCTGCTGTCGGATGTAGTTTATCGTCTTACCAAGGACGCGGATTTAGATTATTTTAATGCTCATGACGGGAATAGGATTTCACTTGGCTGCAAATGGTTTTCAGGGCGGAAATTTCTAAAGATTGTTTGATGCGCAATTTGACTTACATTTAGTGGCGCAGAAAATGAAACTGAGGTCAGTTTCAAAACCCATATCTTGATGTATTTTATTTAGTAGAGCAATATTGACATTTTATTCTTTTCTTAAGCCCAGTCAGTAAGGTGGAGTAATGAATAGATCCTAGGATTAAGGATCGGAGATCCAATTTCGAATTCGAGTCGAATCCATTATATTCACTTACGCGCTAATCCCCTTGGAAAGGTATGAATACTCGTCTCCTCCCCCAAGCTATAGGAACATAGCTGGACAAACATCTGCCTCGTCAGTCATGTATCGAAAGATACACGATCGCCTAAGCGAGTATCCCTCATGGCGCATAATGGGTACATAGCTGGACATACCGGATTCTATAGCCTTGGATGCCAACTGGTCTACCGCAGAAAGAAATAACAACCTACTCCGGGGAAAAAATCTGCCTCGTCAGACATGTATCGAAAGATACATGATCGCCTAAGCGAGTATCCCGAATGGCACATAACTGACTGAGGTTCTGTCCCACTCCTAATTTCCGTTGATTATCAATGTCCTTTTTAATATTTTAGACTTCATCTCTCCTAAACTTTCCGGTGACCCGAGTTCGAATCCCGGTCAGGTCCGTTGCGTTCACTAGCGCGTATATAGCCTTAGGATAGGTATAACTTCCTCTCATATCCCTAGCTATGGGTTAAATAGTGGAGTTTGTATCTGTAATAAAACATTTATATTTACTCGAAAAAAGAGAGAACTATTCTTACAACACAACATATATTTCAACATTAAATAAGTTAGAAAGTGTTGATAAGTCGTAAAAAACAATCAATCGTAAATTCTATTCTTTTATTTCTTTCTTTCCGTATCTTATTGATTCCCTCACCAATATATTTCTACGAATGCCAGTTCGTTGATTCTTCGACTTATAACAGCGCTGTATACGTCAAGGTGGAAAAAAAAAAGAAAAAAAAAAGGACAGGTGAACAATCAGGTAAACAGATATTAACTTAACGTGCAATCTATATTCAATTGTATAATGAAAGCCAACAATTATTCGGTCGTATATTCTTTTAAGTTTTCTATTTAATCACATCGCGAAGCGCACTCTATCAGTTGATCAATCTAGCAGCCAAAATTGACCTTGATTTCATATTTCATTCTTTTATCTTAAGTTAATAAAAAGCTTTTAAATCGATTGTCCCAAGTGGTGAGGTTTACGAAACACAGTGTACAAGCCTTCGCATTCATGCACACCTTAAAAAGTATTTACGCCGGAAGAGGCTTTGATATTCGCAGAGATAATGTACATATAGTAAAAGCAATCCTAGCCAGGACATCAGGCAGAAACACACCTTTGAAACACAATGTGACATTTTTGTTATACTGTTATGCTAAAAATGTATGTATGTATGTATATATATATATATATATATATATATATATATATATATATATATATGAATATTAATTAGTCATTACACATACTTACATATATATATATATATATATATATATATATATATATATATATATATATATATATATATGTAAGTATGTGTAATGACTAATTAATATTACACATACTTACATATATATATATATATATGTATGTATATATATATATACATATATATATATATATATATATATATATATATATATATATATATATATATATATATATATATATATATGTAAGTATGTGTAATGACTAATTAATATTTCTATAATAACTGATCCACTGTGCAAAATTTGTGGAAAAATGATTAAAACATTAGTGTAATGATGGAACCATTGCGTTCATGTCACGTTAACTAAAAATTCTTTCAACGAAAGAAAATCCATGGATTTAACACATAGATATATTCCAAAAAAATTCTCCCTTGAAATATTCAAAAGACAACCCTAGCGCTGTGAAACCGCACGTTCCGTAATTGTACCGTTAATAAATTTAAAAAAAATATATTTCGGTTTGCAATACACTTATTTTCGTCTTGGAAATTTACCTGAAATTAAAAAAAAAATGCTTGAAGATCAAGACGTGAATGTCTTCGAAAATACTGGTAGCGGATCATCTATTCAATCTTGTAATTTTAAACATAAGGTTTGTCTCATTCGGAGAGTGGTTAAGTAAGTTAATTAATTCTTTCGGTGATTGCTTCTTTATATTATATATACTGCACCAATTAATATTAACACAAACGGACAAAGATCTGTATACACGCACATTCACAAAACCAACACTTACAAATACCACCTAGCATAACAAACCAAACCTAACAACCACTACCCATATCCAGGAGTGCAATCAGAATTCTCCGAAAATTTCTACACTCAATCCACTTATAACCCATACAAAAAAAAATCTAGAAACATCTGGAACACGCTTCCTAACAAAAACAAACACACCTATATAGAGTCATCGAGAAACAACAACCACAATTTCATCCCCTCACAAAAAAACAAAAACAAAAAAAAAACCTTCATTGGCTAGAAAAACCAAAATGTACAGAGAGAGGTTATGTCTTAGAAAACCCGAAATATGTTAAAAGAAACAGTCATTTTACTTTAGAAGCCACAGTCCAACCAAGAAAACCAGTTTAGTTTACACAAACCCCAAAATAATAAATCTATCTACATATACACTTACAAATGAGGAAATCAACCTATTGAAATTAGGACTAATATTCTTCCCTGCTTCGAAAAGCAATGTAGCAGACCTAAAAAAAAAAAAGATTAGGGAATTTGAACGTATATTGAGACTAAATAAAATATTTAATAACGAAAATATTACAGATGAGTCATTGGTAAAAAAAATCCAATTTATTCCCAAACAAAAATAATAATACCAATGAGCTAAATATATATTTTTGAGAAACTCTGGAACCTCGACCTACAAGCAAAATCCAAACCATTCGACAACCTTACATACTGACGAAGACTAGCCTTAGAGAGAACCCGAAAAAATAATAACATAATTATAAAAGCAGATAAAGGCAGAACATACTATAGAACAAAGTTCTAGAAACACTAGATGATAAGAACTACTACAAATTAATTGACATCAACCTAGACAAAAACATTATATCAGAAATTATAAACTCTGCACAACACTTTATAAAATATTAATAAAAAAAGAGAAGGATTTTCTAAACAATAACACCTTTGAATTTGACAACAAAAACTATATCCAAACTCTAGGTACTACAATGGGAACAAAAATGGCACCAACATATGCCACCCTAACATTAGAAGAAAACCTCTATGAATGGATAGAACAAATACAAATATATGGGGAAAATATAAAAACCCAATTCACTAAATCTTGGAAACGATATTTAGAAGATTGCTTCATTTTCTGGAAATCTTCATGGGGTGATATTAACTAATGTCACACTCTACTTCAAAACTTACACCCCAAAATCAAATTCACGCAAGAATATAATTTCAACCAATTACCATTTTTAGATATACACATTAGAAATAAAAAAAAAAACAACCGCCCAACAAATTTCAAGAGCGATCACCCAAAAAGCTGCCTGAAATCCATCCCCTATTCTCTAGCACGTAGGGTTTGTACTATAGTGACTGATAAACACCTCCAAAAAACCCGCCTGGAAGAACTACATAAAACCCTAAAAAAACGAAGCTACCGCTCAACACTAATAAACAAAGGTTTTGAACTCGCAAAAAATTTCTTTTAGACCAACTTCGAAATAAAAAGAAACGTAACGTCGAACAAACTCTAGCATATGTCTCAACATACAACAAAAACAATCCAGTACGATTCACAGAAATTACAAAAGATCTAGACCTACTTAGCAAAAATAATAAACTGAAAAATATACTAAAAACAACCAAAATAATTAAAACCAAACGCCAATCTAAAAACCTAAAACACATATTAACCTCACCCAAATTTAACCAACACACAATTCAGGGAGTCACAAAATGCAACAAAAAAGATGTGGGGTTTGTAACATCATTAAAGAATGAAACTCCTACACCTTTGAAAACCCCCAAAAGACATTCATAATAAATAAAAAATTAAACTGCAACTCGAAAAATTGGATTTATATACTCAAATGCACAAATGCAAGAAATCATATGTAGGTATCAGCCAACGACTGAACAACAGCGTCTCCCTACACAAAAACAATATAAAATTACCAGACAACAGAAAACCAAGGTAAACTTAATATAATGCCAATATATCAAACAGGCAATTATTCTTACCTACAAATACTAGAAAAAAAACTTCATAAACAAATTTAAACCAGAACTAAATAGATCATAACCCCACACGCAAAAACACACAACATGCGTACATAATGGCCCAATAAAGTGATCAAACCACTCGCATACATGCACACACGCTCACATGCGGGTATCTGTGGAACATGAATATATATACACATATTGAAAAAGGCAGGAGACTACTCACGGGCACACGCGCAAACACCACACAACTTAGGAAGTATATGTATATGTATGTACTTATGTATGTATGTGTGTATAAATACTGGTACCTGTTAACAGGGCAGTGTGTATATGTAGAGAGGAAGTGCGCATATACATACGCATTCTGATATATATACAGACATATTGGCAAAAACAACGTGCACACACGCGGACATTACACAGCATAGGAAGTCTGTGTATGTGTGATTGTGTATGTGTGTGTGTGTCTGGATATATGTGTCTATGTGTACAAATGTGTTTACTAATTCCGCGTAATAAGATTGTGTATGTATTGAGAGGGAATATACATACGCAGTCTGACAAAACCCAAGAAAATGGAAATAGATCACATGAGAAAAGAAAAGATAAGAATACAGATAGCTCCTCCACCATTTCTCGGACCAATATTAATTGTTTTATAACCCTTCACGCAGAACTTTTCACTGTCAATTCACGGAGACATTTGGGACACTAACAGATAAAAAACAGAATGTCTCATATCGAAATTATCTAGCATCAAAAACATATGAAAAATTAATTATTTTTAATAATATGTGAAAATTCCCAGGCTTTGCCTGATGAAGCTCGTGAGACTGGAAACCCGTGTAGCAAAATTATGGAAAATAAGGCAGAATATGTTTTTAAATAATCCACCATACAACCAAAAACGTTTGCGGTTTATCTCTTCTTTTTAATTAAACACTTTTCTCTCGTTGGAACTACTATAACCCATCTCTCTCTCTCTCTCTCTCTCTCTATATATATATATATATATATATATATATATGTTACTATGTGAGAAAACGACATTATTTTTTAACCAACCCAATATGTGTGTGTGTGTGGAGAGAGAGAGAGAGAGAGAGAGAGAGAGAGAGAGAGAGAGAGTGTCAACATTTTGACGTGAAACACATCGAGACGAGAGTCTGTTTCATGCTAAAGCAATCTTCATGTGACGTGCATTTTATTTTTGGTCGACTATTTATTTTACTATTGCGTTTAGCATGAAATAGACCATCGTCTCGGAGTGTTCACTTCAATGTCGACTTTTATAATTCCATATGCTATATCCTTCCTTGATCCTGAGCATAAATATAGCATGTCTTAACACTACATTATCTTAGTGACTTTATCGCCTTGCTTTGGGTGCAATGATTTAAAACCAAATATTCGAACAGAAAAAAAAAAAAAACTTTCCTGGGATTTACAGAAGTTCGGAACAATATGAAGCGATGTGATAACTTACTGAAACGACACGGCACATAATCTTCGTTATTTTTTTTTCTCGTATTTTGATCTATCGCTTTTAATTGAAATATAAATGTACTCTGTATTCACTAAAATAAAGTAATATTGATAGATTACATCATAGCTTTTTTTTTTGCATTCATCAAAGGTAAAATCATTGAGATTATCGGATATTAAACAGGTTACCCTGCAGAACAGGAGATAGATAATGCGGAGTATGATAACATACCTAGAAGGCAATACGGTTAGGGATTCTTATTGCACTTGTACGGGGTAAGCGAATTAAAACAACTTTAGTACATATTTTGGTTGTAAATCGTAGTGAAAAATATACAACTGAGAAATGTACTCAAGTATTGGGTTGGTGCAAAAATAATGTTGTTTTTGACGTTCAACTAGATGTGAGAAAATGACATTATTTTTGCACCAACCTAATAACTTCAGTATTTATTAGCCAGTAATCATTATTACTTTCCTCTGTCAATTAATAAATATTTAAACTATTTTATACACTAGAACCTTTAAAAATAATCTTTCGACGCATCCATTTTAGATCATCTTTTTCTCTGTGGTAAATCAATTTTTCAATATCACATGATCAACGCAAGTAAAATGTCACACACGCACACGCAAACATATATAAATATATATAATATTATTTTATTATAATATTTTACATCGCTACACAAAGAATTTCAAAATTCGGGACTTTGAAAGTGTCCCTCATCAGGTGATGTTATATAACATACGATGAAAATGATTTACTTTAGGTATCTTATTTGACAATTAAAACATAGAGAGAAAACCAAAAATTCAAAGTTAAAAACGACATCTGTGTGCATGTTTTTAATCAGCCAGAAGACAGATTCAAGCTGGAATAGAAAAAGGAAAAATAAAATTAAAAATGAAGTTGGAAGCTGGATGTTGGTGGGTTATTTCATCATGTCTAGATGAAATGACACATTGCACACACCGTCAGCAGACATAATGTTGTTAATGTAAGGTTAAAATACAATGAAGTAGACACAGTTATATTTTTCAAACATTTATTTCGATATTTTTATAAACTTATTTTTGATATACCAGTACGTATATATTTTACATTACGTTGTACTGAGCGCATTTTAAAAAAAAGTAAATGCTAAGAACTGTGAATTCTTAATCTGTCTGTTCTTTCTTTAATTCTTTCTTTCTTTCTCTCTCTATATATATATATATATTACATATATTATATATATATATATATATATATATATATATATATATATATATATATATATATATATACGTGTGTGTGTGTGCATGTGTGTGTGTATCTAGGTAGCATGTTTTTTTGAATACTCTGGACATATTATGTCTGTTTATTTTTTTATTTTAAGCCTCTCAAATTCACGAATCAATTCCTTAGTACTGCTACAAAACTGATTAAGAACATTAATAATAAAATTATGAATTAACTTACCTCCTTTACATATACTGAAAGTCAGTTTTTAAATTGACTTTGATACGAATTTACAAAACATTCCTAATGTAGTGTACTTGCTTTGATCCCAACTATCCGTTAAATTAATTATTTCTTTTAGCAACTAGCCACTGAAGATGATCTTGGATGTGATTATAAGTAGTTATGAAAATAAAAGAAATAACCAAAACAACGGCATTTTTCTTAATCTGTTTTTTAAGAGCACTAAGAAATTGATCCGTGAAGTTGAGAGAATGAGATTGAAAATACTTGGGAATATCACACCCATATGGATAATTACAGCGTTTGTCTCTATTTTGCACTGACACTAAGAAATTGATACGTGAATTTGAGGGGGGATTAAACTTAAAATAAAAACATAATAATGGTTGATTATTCAACCAACAAAGCAAGATAATAAAGATAAACTGATTATTGAAACTGAAATGAAAGATGTAAAAACATAGCACGTCTCTTCAAGACGCAAGTGAACTTGACTCTCCAAAGGATTTCTTTATTTTCTGTGAATTGCCATTACTACTTGCGAAAAACAATGGATTTTGTAACCGTTTCTTCTTTACGGCTTGGAATTATTAGAAGCCCTTCGTTTCGATTTCTTCTTTGGGTTAATGATCCCAGTTTACCTTGCTATTTCATCTGTAGCTGAATATTGATGGATATTTCTGAAAAAAATCACCCATACCGGAAGCAGTCAAACGATAAAATCAAGATGAAGAACAAATTTGTTGTACTCTCAAAAAAGTACTCATTCGCCGGCAAGAGCAAAAGTTTTTTGTCGATTTTCTCTCTCAATTTTGAACCGTATTGCTGATCTTATTGAGTTCGAATGGTTCAAGAATTGCGTTGTTTTTATTTTAAATCCTGTTAAAATGATGTTGCATTTGTGTATCCGTCTTCCTCCCGGTAGTAAGTATTTCAATTCTAAGTCACACACACATTCCGATGTTGTCGAAATGTTATTTTCTGAATATTTATGAAATAACAGCATTCCTGACGCTACACTGGGAAAAAAATCTAAATAAAACAAAGATAAACTTGGCCGCAAGTTAACAAAAAAAAAAAAAAGAAAGAAACCTCTTTGTGTAAAAACTCTCAGCTCGTCGTCGCATTGGCGAAGAAGTAAATTATTTAGGAAACAGATTGTGAATATAAAATTATCTAAGCAAAAAAGATTAATTTAAATGTAATAACATTATCGTTAAACATATTTGTTAATTACGTCATTCCTTCTCCATATGTGATTGGATAAAAAAATAATAAAGATATACCACAATTCATTCTGCAAACTTTACAAGAATTAGACAAATGCCTACAACAAATTCTATTGCAAAACCGGGATAATTTACAGAACGTCAAAGTCTGGAATAATATCAATTTCCTTATATTTAAATGGATAATTCTCTTCACGTCGTTTTAAAATCTGACGGTAACTACAAATGCAACGGTTATTCGTATGTTCTTAATAGTAATACAAAAATTATTGTTATTCTATGCTAACTATCAATTTATTTACAACTAAACCTTCTACAACCATTCATCTTTATTTTACTAATAGATTCAGTTTATTAAAAGGTAGAATTATATTCTCATGGGGTACGTAAATCATTAGTGTCAACACATTTAAACTGTCTGAATATAGGTAAATATATGGCGACAATAATTAAATATATAGCGACAATATTTGAACACTTCATGGACAAAATATGTGCTAACGAATTTGTGCATTCGTTTCTTTAGAAGATTTTATTTTACATCATGATCATGGCGTATGGCAAAAAATGGTTTAGATGGGGTATTTAAATTTTTAGCTGAAATCCATACGAATGTTTGGTTTTAATGGCAATAATCATTTTATAAAATTACTGAGTTATAATGAAAATGCGAATGGACTTTTACTCTGTGATACAAATTCTGATGAATGGAAACACAAGGTGAAAAAAAAAACAAACTTTACATCATTTGATAAACTGTCAAGGGTCCTTACCTATAACTACAGAATGAACTCTTCCTAACACTATGTATACTACGCCTCTCAAGAGAGAGGGAGGAATCGAGTCGAGCCGATAGTAGTTCACTCCATACCAGACTGACAGTCATACTAACACCTTCCACATCTTGTATTATTATTTTGTGTAATATACATTCGTTATTTCTACTCTTGTGTTCGTGTTGTTCTTCCTTGGTTCTAACCTGAACCATGACAGTGGCGACGAGGATATTGAAGAAATGATTCTACGCTAAATATATAAATAAACAAAAAAGCAAAACGCTTTTTGCTATCGGTCGTCCTTAACAGAGGCGACGGAGATATTGTGAGAAAAAAAACCCCAAAAAACAAGTTCTACGAAGATAAAAGATAAAAAAAATTTTTGGACACCAATCATAACAGTGGTAACGAAGAAACGAATTTTACCTGTCAGCCAGAATAGAATCGAATTCTACGCAGGAAAATATTTTCGTACCAAGGTTCCAGGACAACAGACAACAAAGACCCGAAGTTTACACTGAGAAAAAAGGAAAAATGGTTACACAAGTACACAACTCTAGCTACAAAGTACATATTGCGAAAAGAAAAAGTAAGAGGAAAAAGTGAGTTTTTTTTCCTCCTCTTCACGTGACAACAGATAGCCTGTGTTATTATTAAATTACGGTGTAAATATGGAAGACTCTAAGGCAACCGTATTGGAAAATAATGAAAATGCAATTCGAGCAGCAAAAAAAAAATGAGGAAAGACAGACTAGGCTCGGAGAAAAACAACTGGACATTCAACAGAAAAATGAAGAAAAACTATTAGAAATTCAACAGAGAAACGAAGAAAAGCAACTCGAACTACAAGAATTACTACTACGGGCAGTAACAAATAAAGGACAAAATTCTGAAAATGAAGCGGCATTCTCGTAAAATGCCATATGGAGCTTAATCAAAGACTTCACTTATGCACCGGACGAAGACAAAACATTCGCGGCTTACTTCAGATGATATGAAGATTCATATGAGTTTGATTGCGGGAATTGGTCAGACACGAAAAAGTACGTCTACTACTGAGGAAACTAGGGTCAAGCGAATACACTAAATTCGTAGACTACATCCTACCGAGGAAAACAAATGAGTTGACTTTCAGAGAAGCCGTGAAACATTTAACGGAATTATTTAGTACGAACACTTCACTATTCCACAAAAGGTGGAAATGTTTAAATTTAACAAAAAAGGATAGCGAAGACTATAAAACATTCGCTTCCGTGTAAACAAACACTGCGATGACTTTAAGTTATCTGAACTCAGCCCTGACAATTTTAAAAGTTTGATATTCGTCCAAGGCCTTGTTTCAACTAATGATGTGGAGATCAGACGGAGAATTATAACAAAACTTGAGAGTGAAGCAAAACTGGCGCACAAAAATTGGCTGAGGACTGTCAGAGATGTATAAGGGTAAAAAGGACTCGAAAGATATAGAAGTGACTGGCATCGCTCACATACGAAAAGTACAACGACAAACACGTTTTTCTCCCTCCTCAAAAACAAACCAATTATTTTACTACAAAAATCAAATGAAACCTCAGAATAAACAACCACCCAGTCCATGCTATCGCTGTGGGACTTTACATTGGTACAAATATTGTCCATATTGCTATAAGACTTTCCCGGACTACATAAATTTAAACGATCTACCACATTGGCATCTCGGTCCCATCCTTTCCCTGTAAAAACGGTTAAATGTAACCGTCTCTTCTCAAACAGCTTCTCCCGCGTCTCCCGTCTATGGAACTCACTTCACCTTACTTGCTTCCCTGATGAATATAATCTTAATATATTCAAGTGTAATGTCAATCGACATCTGACACCCTGAGATTGTCCCACGTCCTTATTTGTATCCTTTTCTCAAAAAGCTTTTTTTACACATGTTCTCAATCTTCTGTAATCCATTTCTTGGTAGTTACACTCACGCCTTGCTTGGGGTGAGTTGTCTTAAAAAAGTAAAATATATTTCCTAATCCACGTTTTGTTATCTGCTTACAAAGGATAGATGGTTAATCACAACTGCCAGATTAATTATTATTTGCCTAATAACATTATTATATACAATTATTCACCCAATAAACTAATTATTATTCTCCTTACTACTCAGGTTTCCACATATTTAAATGAACTGTGAAAAATGCCCGTGAAGGACTGAAAAAAAAATCACTTCTGCTCTGTGTGTAGCGAAGTGATTTTTGTATCTCAAAAGCAAAACATAACGCATGTTGGGAGAAAAGCTTACCAAATACATTTTAAATGCAAAATTCGAGACGAAGATAAGACTTGAACACAACACATATGCTATCAAATGTAAGCCAATGTATCTCCAGAAAGAGTCAAATCTGTCTTTTGCGGGGCTCATGATTAGGAGAGTGCCAACCGATCATCTCACTGATTGCAACTTCTCTATGTCACTATAATTTGCTAAGAGAGTTTTAAAGATAAAGAAAGGGAACACTGCAATATCTAAATATTCCATCAGTTTTGTGTCCATTCCCTTACGAGTAAGACATAACAGTTTGAGGTGTACCGGATTTGTATGAAATTGCGTCAGATAATCCAAAGACAGCGAAACATCAGAGCCTAAACCGTCAAGTACATATGGCCGTAATTATTGTTCCATCTCCGTGTCTGTACCACAAATCATATGTCAACGTTGTCTATAGTCAAAGATTTGGAACTTCCTAAGAGTAAAGCAGAATTGTTAAGTTCAAGTCTACAGTAGAGGACTCGATTAGTTCGTGATATACGTTTTTTCCATTTCCGTGAACGCCACGATTATCTTATTCCTTTTTTTCCTCATGGAAGGTGATTTGGTGTCCTGCAAGAATATCAGTGGTCTTATGGAATCACTTAACATGAGCTACATTTCATACGAATAGAGGCTGTTTATTGATTCCTTGAAGAGAAGTCTGAAATCTTTCTTGTTACACAATGTTTTTGTTAAGACTGCAAGGTGGATACACTGATTAATGTTGTTAGCTTTGTGAATGGCAAAGTCTTTTGGCATTGGATTTTATGATGACAATTTTTGACCGTGAAAAATATTGCGCCATCCGTGATTGCATCGGATGTTCATCACGCCCAGGGACTATTGTCTCGACTGTCGATTTGTTGTCCCGTGACCATTGTCTGCGATGGATGTTACTCCAAGCTGGCATACGAAAATAGTAACGCGCAATGAACACACTGGCAAAAATTTCCAGTGAGCAAATCAAAGTACTAAACTGACCTGGAAACTCTCCTGAATTAAATCCAATCGAGAATCTGTGGACAATCTGCAAGGAAAGACTTCGTGGAATCGACATATGAAGTAGTAACATGTGTACTGAGTCATGTTTCATTGGGAAAATACGAAAAAAAGTAAATAACGGGATTATTAGTTTTCTATTTACATCATTCAGACTATTGTCCTCATCTTTGTCGCCATATGTATTACAACATTTAGGCCGTTGTACGCTCCGGCCTTCTTCAGGTGTCGAACTGAACCCTTTATTTTGCTCACTGGGGTAGACAGTTCTAGTTCCACGTGCCAAATCTAATGGATGGATGTTATCAGTTATCTCCTGTTAATATGGCAACTATGATGAGGACGATAGTCCGAACAATGTAAATTGATTTTCCTCATCTGGAAAATATAGCTGCGGTTAGGTACAGACAGAAATTGGTAGAATGCTTCTTTTAGTTAGGTCAAAACTATGTTGATGTTATTCGGACATAGTTGAGAATATGATTGAAAAATTAACTGACCAATTAGAAGTGAGACAAATATCAAGGCTCTGTGATCCACTATTTGCTCAGAATTGCACAAAAATTGACACTGATAAAAACGTGATAGCAGAATGGTAAATGTTAATAAAAATAAGTAACGATAAAATAGTCAATAATCACAATATATTTGAATAAAAATCATCTAAGGCTTAGAAGAATATTTCTTACCTTGAACTTTAGTAACACTATTTACATTGTCTTGAGGACACATGGCACAACTAGTTAGATCCAGTGACAGGACCCATAAAGTGTGAGTTCAATACTTGGATAAGGCGGTGGAGAATTTGCAGAGGGGAATTAACTGATAACTGACATCCATTAGATATGGCACATAGGAACTAGAACAGTCTACCCCAGCAAACGAAATAAATGGTTCAGTTCGACATTCCAACCACCTGAAGTAGGCTGGAGCGAACAACAGAGGAAAGGTTGTAACAAATATGGCGACAAAGATGAGTATAGTAGTCTAAATAATGTAAATAATGTCTATAATACCTCATCTCAGAAATATAGACAATGGCTACTAAAACAATTACTTACCTAGGAGGAAAAATGCTCAATATCCACGACTAGTTGAGGCAATGAAAATTCTGCTGCCACCTCTTTACATCAAGTTTGGTCTTAGGATAGATTTCCTGAAGGCTATGGACAAAAATGACAGCATTCAAATATGTGCAAAAGAAATTTTCCAGTATCAGTGAAGTATATAAAAGTGAAGACATCAGATTCATAAGCTTCTTTTGGATGACTATTTTGACAGATTAATACGACGAAAGAAAAACAACTGCATGAAAAGCCTTCAAGTCAGTAGTAACCAACGTTCTGGTAATGAAAGAACAGAAAATGACAGAAAAATAGTGGAAGTCCACTCCTGAAAGCATACATCTCTGCTGTATTGTCATTGAATAAACAATTCTTAGATTTGCATCTTGATTTTCTTCCAAAAAATGTGGGGCATGGTGAACAATTTCATCAAGATATTGTAAGAGTAGGTAAATATTTTCATCTCAGGTGGAATTCATCAATATTGGCTGATTACACTGTGTAAAAAAAATGGCGTTTTTGTCTTAGGTCTGACTTCTTAATTGCATCTGGCTAACAAAAGCAAAGGAAAATGGCTATTATTCCATTCCAACGTTTCTTCTGGCCTGTATATCGGTGTTTTGAAACTAACCATTCCAGACATGGTTGCTAAAGGAGAATTTTCTAAAACATTGGTAAATTTTCTGAAAATTTAAAAAATTCTTCTGGCAATATCGATGGTCATCTAAATACAGGGAGCATAAGCTCAACAGATCAGTTTATTTCTAGCTAAATGCAGGGACGTCGTCGCTGATAGATGCATTCGTTATAGATGACATCAAGAGGTTGTAAGCATCTGGCAGACACGTTTTGCTGTCTGTGGCAAAAACACTCTGTGAGATCATCTGCTAAAATGCATTTTATTTTCAACTCTGTTATGTCGATCGCTAAATTTCAATGAATTGTGCGAATATATGAGATCCTATTTTTTTTGATAGATTATTTGGACAATTACACTTATCCTTTGTGTGTGTGTCTTTGTACTGGAATTTATAATGGAAATATGCTACCCGAACGAAAAGTATATATCAATAAGAAATTATTGTTTATAAAAATAAGCTAATATCACAATAAAAAGTTAATAAAATCGCATAAAAATTGCAGCTGATTAGAAAAAAAATAAGTAAAAACAACCTTTTTAGAGAAATCATTAACAAACGTATATTGACATTTGACACAGGAAAGTCGAATTTTTAGCTGACGTTCTTCAAAATATCAGGAAACTCGACACAGAAAACTTAACTGACTTCCTACAAAATAACAAAATGCATCAGAGAAATTCGTGTTGAGTTCTCTGAAGTGAAAACAAAAAAAACAAAACAAAAACAAAAAAATCCAAAAAAGTGAGGTCCTACATACACGCGTGGCAAAAGCCAACGAAGCATAAAACAAAAGACAACATTGAAGTACAATTTGTGAACATATTAACTTGAATAAAATATTGACTGTCTCAGTGTCGCCCCAAATGTTGCCTGCAATATGAAAAGGAATGCGAAATCTAGCACGTTATAGCGATTTCAAACTTCAATCGCATGCAGATGGTCGGAGCGTACAACGGCCGACACGTCATGAATATAGCAACAAAGATAAAGACAGCAATCTGAACAATGTAAATAGAGTAAATACATTATAAGTGGTAAGAAGGAATATATTCAAGACTACAATATTTCCATAAATATGCAAACCATAAAGACGATATATATTCAAATTGGAAAGATGTCTATATTTTGATAATTATGATAATAAAAGGAAATATTCTATATTTAAAACATTTATAAATTCTTGCTAATAAATAAATATTGTTGTCTCTGGGAATATTATGGAGTGATCATTAAATATGGCCAACCAGACATGACGTGTCGATTCGGTTTTAACTATCACATCATTGGGCCCATTTCGATCGCGTTCATACCGTTCTTCTCATAATAAAAAAAGAAATCCTGATCTAGATTCACATATTAATGATCGAGTTTACAGTAGTTTCTTTTTTTTTCAGTTTCGTGTTTGTCTAGCAAGATAATTCAATGGGGCCCCTTTGCTTACTATAACCCTTTTGATGTGACCTCTCAACATCATCCCAACATCGGCCATTCCATAACACTGCGACGTGATCAATTACTGTTTTTCCAATTACTTTACAGCTAGGATTCGACGTACTATTTTGGCGGAGACGTATTTTCTCATTCTTTCCGAAATTAAACTTAACTATGGGTCGGATAGTGCAGCGTTAGATTTAGTATAAATAGGTCGAGCACTAATTGATCTTAGAAAAAGAAAACAACTGAAGGAGGAGTATCTAATCTCTAAGATCAAATATGGGACCCTGATGAAATGTTCATAGGTTGACTATGACGTTGTGCGGATGGAGATGTAAAATCTTGCATGTAGTAACTTAAATACTTCTTATTATTAACTGCATTCTCTCGAGTTAAACTGATATCTGACTGTTTAAAGATTTTAAAAAGTAATTAGTAAGGACATTTCTCTTGAGAATAGAGAAAAGATTTCGCATATTTGTGTCATCAATCTCCTGCAGAACAAGGGATTAGACCTCAAAATATTCATGCTGACGTAGGTACTACATTGGGGATCACACTCCTGCCTTATCGACAGTGCAAACTGGCAGGTGAATTTAGTAGGGGAAGGGAGATTTTTGAAGATAACCATAGGTCTGGACCCCGTGCACCTTTCACCAACGAGGAAAAGATTGATGCCCGGTGTTTGACTATAACACAAATAGCTAATGCTATTAGAGTAGCCCATAAAAGAATTGAGAATATTCTGTACAATGAACTAGACAGAACTAAGGTCTCTGCTCGGCGTGGAGCATGTCATCTGACATATGATCAAAAGCGCAGCAAGCTCATCACATCACAAAGAAATCTGGCATTATTTGAGGGAGATACAGCTGCTTGTCGAGAAGGTTTCAAAATACATGTCGACTGTTGTGTTCACCACTTTGAACTAGCGACAAAGAAAAAATCCATGCAATGGAAACACAGCTTCTCATCTGTTCCAAAGAAGGAAAAGGGAATCTGATGGCCTCAATTTTTCACGATGCAAAAGATATTCTTTTATTGACTATCGTTCGAAGGGTCACATTATCAATCATGAGGACTATGCTAACCAGCTGATGGAAATACCAAAGGCTATCAAGAACAAACAGCCAGAGAAAATTGACGACAGGTGATTGTATCATTAAGACGATGATACAGCAAACACTTTCTTGTTTTCAATGGTTTATGTCCGTGACTTTGACATTTAGTTTGGTTGATCAACCTCCCTACTTCCTTGATTTGAGAATGACTATTATTTGTTTCCAGTATTAAAAAATCACTTGGCTGGGATCTAGTATCGTAGTGATGATGAAGAATATTTTGTGTTGATAAATGTTCGAAAAAATGGATGAAAGATTCTTCAACAATAGAACAAAAGGACTGCAATACCGGTGGAAGACGTATATTGGCCGATATATATATATATATATATATATATATATATATATATATATATATATATATATATATATATATATATATATATATATAACAAATAAAAGAAAAGTGGCCTTTATAAAGCCCGTTCTAGAAGTAGTGGCATTTGGTTAGCATTTTTAGTCTGAAACTGACAATATTCAGTTTTGAGTTCCATGTGCACACTACCTTCATTTTTAAAAGCACTAATAGTGTGTTATTTTCCTCTATAAATATTGGATTTTTTAAAATAATTTCTTCCCATGCAAGAAGCGAGGGTATACAATGCGTGAAAAAATATAACAAAACGAATCCATTATTAAGGAGAAAGAACAATTAAAAAGACCAGGAATTAAGAAAACAGAATATAACGATTGACATTGCATTTAAATGTTTGAAGATCAAATTATTTGGAAATCAAGAAGGAAGAGAATTGTACAAAAGAAAGAAGAAACTGTTATCATAGAACTTACGGTTGCATCTGACAATTTCATCTGTAAAATGATGAAACCTAACGTTCAATCTAGGACCGCTCTGAAATTTATAATGTTACCGAAGTCCGATACCTTTTCAGATTCACATTTGACATTTTTCAAGAATATCTAAATACATAATAAAAGCACCAAACTAGATTTGAAAGCAATGTACAATGTATGGACGAGCAGTAGACTTATAAAGGTGTAAGACAGATTATGATGAGAAAAATTGTAGCGTATCATAATACTTAGCAATTGATTCAAAATAACACTTCCACTTCATATCAACGGAAACAATTAGCCGGTATATATATATATATATATATATGTGTGTGTGTGTGTGTGTGTGTGTGTGTGTGAGAGAGAGAGAAATTCAACAGATACTTTAATATATTTTATATTTATAAGGTTACCCATAATAAATGAATCATAGACCATTCCACTTCACATCAACGGAGACAGTAAGTCACGAAAGGCGGAGTTATTCACTCTCTCGAGGTTGGTATAAAAAAGTAAAGTTTACACTACATATATATATATATATATATATATATATATATATATATATATATATATATAGAAGTGAATGGAGAAGTTAACACTTAGAGGCGACAGTCTATTTCATGCTATATACAATCGTGGCCTGACGATTGCATCTAGCATGAAACAGACTGTCGCCTCTAAGTGTTGACTTATATGTTCATTTTTATATTTACACACGCTCTATCTCTGATATTGAGCACTTTATGCCATAAATATAGCACATCTTAAGACTATATTTCTTCACACACACACACACACACACACACATATATATATATATATATATATATATAGAGAGAGAGAGAGAGATAGATAGATAGATATGTATGTACATATGCATGTAATGAAATAAATTCGACAAGTATTTTGATATATTTTACGTTTAGCAAATGAAGTATAAACAGGAAATTTATTGAAATACATACATACATACATATATATATATATATATATATATATATATAGATAGATAGATAGATAGATAGATAGATATAAACAAAGAGTGGAACTATATTCGGTAATATGACAAAACGAACAATTAAATGCAGTGAAGAGTCTTACAATAGTTAATACGACATGGAATTTAATATATTATTGATTAATATTCCGATCTAAAGACAAACCCAGTTGCGATGAAGGCTCTTACTCAAATTTTTATTTAAAAACGCTGATAAAATCGAATATATCTCTTGGAAAATATCGAATAAACTTATTTATAAGGCACAGAAATGTTTATCGTTTAATTTAATAGAACCTAATTAGAATTTTTTCCATTACGCAAAATCTTTCTGCTTTTCGGTATATTGAGATAATCTTCTTTATCACGTGAACACCGAAATGTGGATAAATATATTTCTATTTTTCTGAAATGTTTGGACATATTTTTTTCTTTTTTCTTATGTCCGCTCTATATTGAACATTTCTTCAGGAATCTACCCGGGGTGCTAACAAAATCAATATATACTTTCACCATCAGACAATGCCGATATTCTATTTTTTCATTGATTAAATCTTTTTTTTTCTCTATGAAAGTATGTATGTACGACGCATTGAAATGAGATAATACGGATTACTGTGTCTAAGCCTCAAAATAGATTCCATCCAACATGCGCAATTACGACATTTCAGAATGGGGTACGGCTTAGAGAGGTAGTCAGACTAGTAACTTAAAAGGTCAGATAGTCTTCGATGGTTGTAGACTTGTCAGATTTGAAGTAAGCTTTTTAATTACAAGTTCGTGAACTGTTGAAAGAAAAAGAACTTTTTTGTTGCAGATTTGTAAAACGTTTTGCTCGCGCCTCTTGGTCAAATTTGAAGCCAACTCTTCTTGCAAATCACTAAACGAATCTTAGGTTTTTTTTTGTTTGCTGGAAAAAAATATGAATTATAAAACTTTAGAACAACAGCCAACTACTAATATATGTCTATATTTCTGAGATAAGGTATTATGTACAATATTTACATTATTCGGACTATTGTCCTCATCTTTGTCGCCATTTTTATAACTACGTTTCGGTCGTTGTATGCTCTGGTCTTCTTCAAGCACACAGTGGATAAAGGCGTTAGTTAGATCCAGTGAAAGGACCCAAAGTGCGTGAGTTCAATACCCGGTTTAATCAGGGGAAAACTTTCAGAGGGGAATTAACAGGAGATAACTGATAACTGACATCCATTAAACATAGCACGTGGAACTAGAACAGTTTACACCAGTGACCAAAATAAAGGGTTGTTCGACATTCCAACCACTTGAAGAAAGCTGTAGCGTACAACGATCGAAACGTTGTAATAATTATGGCGACAAAGATGAGGGAAATAGTCCGAATAATGTAAATAGTGAACAGCCAGCTGTTAAATCAAAGGTTTCAAACCATTGTTTTTTGTAGGCATATTAAAGATCTAACATTACAATCTTGCTAAACTTTCAAATCCATAAACCTTAACGTTTAAAATTATAACTCACCTCCTTTGATATACTTTTTACCCTCTTATATACCTTTCTACTAATATATCTTAGATTAGGATTCTTGAAATGTTTTTGTACATATATAATAATAGCAATAGTATCAGATAGATTGGTTTACATCCGTACTTATTGTACAAGTTATACAGTCCGACAAAAATTCTGAACTATAATTTATTGTAAACAATCCAAATAACTTATGTATTTAACATAGCTAGAAAAAATCTTCACCTCTAAATTTATTAATTTACAAAATACATTAACTGATTACAAAACGTGTAGCAATAATTCCATACTAAATATACGCAATTTAGCTCTGGCTTTGTTTTAAAGTTAACATGCGTTTCTAATTACTACTATAACCATCTTTTAAACTAATCCGTCCTTCCTCCTTCATCGTCTTAATCTCTCCAACTTATCCTCTCCCAATCCTCACACTTGGGAGGCTTGGAAATACCGTGTCTAAAACCTTCATCATTGCTGTTGATTTAAAGTTTTCTGGTCGAACTATTACTTAACACCTCAAAAATCCTTCGCCAAACTACTATGCACAGGCAGTATTGTCTCACTCCTTCACACTTTTGCCTTTCCTATCTTTTCTTAACCCTTATACGTCATCTCTGTTTCATTTTTCAAATAAATCGAAAAAAGAAAATATCGTTTCACATGCTTACAAACATAATTTTTCATAACCGTTTTTGTTTTCACCAGTCGATGTACAACGAAATGCACCGAAATGAAGTTGCATCTTTGTAGTGAGTAAATTGCTTTTGTATATAGGAAAAAAATTATAATAAATAATTATTGGTCTACTATAGGCATTGAGCACTCTTTTGAATTTATATATCATTTTTGTTCTTATTACATTCGGATATATATATATATATATATATATATATATATATATATATATATATATATATATATATATATATATATATATATGGTAAGGTGGTGTGTAAATTATTATGCATATGAAATAATAATTATTTTGTTAAATATAATGGAAGTGTAAACTAAAGCATCATATTTATTTGCAAAGTGTATAGTTTATCATGAAATAACTATAAAACGCAAATTTAGAATAGACATTTGATTCGTATTTTATATAATAACAAATAAATTTCGAAAATGATGTAAAGTTAGCAAAAATCTGTAAATATTAATGGAACTTATTTTTAACAATTTCAAACACTACATTTTTGCATAAAACTGAGTGTTCAGCGTTCATCACTCAAGATAATTACTGAGAAATAAGTTTCTGTTATATGTAAATATTCACGTCAAATGTTCTTTTTGCATAGGTACTCGATTGGCAGTTAGGTCTTATCATTTTACAATTGAAATGCTAGTTGTAACCGCATCTGTTGTGCTAAAAGTTTCCTCTGTCGCCCTTCTTACTTGTGAATCATTCTTCTAGCTTCTTGCTTGTTTTCCAGTCACCTTTGATCTTAAAAAATGTAAATGCATTATTAATCGTTATCTTCACTCTTTCTAATTTGTTTTTCCATAGTTGTTTTAATATTGTTTTTCTTTTTTTTGTATTCTTTCACAATTAGTAATCCCTTGTGTCATAGTGCCTTTATTTTCATGTTTTGAGTGAAACCATTATGGAAAATAGATGAGAGACAATCATTTACATACATACATATACATATATATATATATATATATATATATATATATATATATATATATATATATATATATATATATATATATATAGCGGTGACGTAAGGATAATTGTACGTTTGAAAATCTAATTGTTTTGCCAAATGTAATGGAAATGTGATCAAAAGCGTGATATTCGTTTTCTAAGTGTATAGTTTATCATGAAATTACTGAATATCAAAGATAGTTTGTATCGATATAATCACCAATAATTACACTCCTCTTTTATTATACTTTACAACAAGCAACTGGTAAGTATTGATGACTTTCGCTAAAGGCAAAAACGATTCTCAACATTAACAGCTTTTGAGTGACCGAAGCTGAATATATATATATATATATATATATATATATATATATATATATGGTCACTGTGAAAATAAGATACGAGGAACACAATAGAAACTCGAAATGGGACGCACTAAGAGACGATTTAGTGATATCAACAAACGATATCATCCCAAAGGAGAAGGGACGAAGAAGAAAAAAAACGGATGTCTAATGAGATTCTAGACATGATGCAAACGGGACAGAAAACTCTCTCATCATACGGAACGGAATACAGAAAATTACACAATGAAATAAGGACACATGCTGGCAAGGTAAACATGACTAAACAAAAATGTGCAGAAATAGAGATTTAGTACCACCAATAGAGGCTGTTTAAAAACAGGCACTTTAAAAATCAAAGGATAGAACGATGAAAGAAAAATTCATTAACGCGTGAACGAAAATATTGGAGAATTTTTTCACGACAAAAAAGAACAGCCATCAATACATAGAAGGACGTCAAATTCTAAAAACCGAAGTAGAAGCTCCACTGTCCAAATTGTACAAAAACAATGCGGCAGGGCTAGACGGAATCGTAACGAAAATGCTGACAGCCTTAGATTACTTTGACATTGAAAAGATCACAGAAATAATAAATGAAATCGACAATATTGGGGATACACCGGAAAATCTCGGCAGATCTATCTTCATAGCAATGCCTAAAAACCAGGCGTAAACGGATGTAACATCCACCGAAAAATCAGCCTAATGAGTCTCGTAATAAAATTCATCATCCGTCTTCTGATGAACAGAGCACATTCAGGCCAGAGATAGGACAAGAACAGTGCGTGTTCGTTAAAGACACCGAGACAAAAACACGATATTTATGCCCCGAATTTTATCAGAAAGAGCAGTACATATTCAGAACGACGTGCACCTATGTTTCATAAACTACGCAAAGGTCTTCGACAAAGTACGCCACAACAATTTGTTGGAACTTCTCAGCAACCTTGATATATTCGGGAAAGATATTAGAGAAATCAAAAACCTATATTGGCGGGAAACAACATGCATGGCATAGAGAACCACTTCAGCGAATATACAAAAATAGAAAGGGGCGTAAGTCAAGTGTCTTTTAACCGGACTTATTCAACCTATACAGAGAAGTAATTCTGAGAATATTGGAAATCCTAGCGGAATTTAGCATTGATCGCCACAATCTTATCAACATAAGATACGCAAATGACACTGTCCTGACAGCAGACACGGAAAAGAAATTACAAAAACTCTTACGGAATAGCGAAGGCGATGAGAAGATAGGAGTATGCGTAGACTACAAGAGAGGGTGTATGGTCATCAGTAATAGGATGAGCCCGAAATACAATTTGCAGGTCGTGAACACTAAAATCAAGCAATCGCAGAAGTTTAAATATGTAGGAAATATTTTGACAGAGGACGGCAAGTGCGACACTGACATCGGTAGACGTATTGGGATGGCCAAGAACTCATTCCAAAAGCTAGGCAGAGTATTGCGAGACAGGACGTAACGAAGAAAAGAGTACTGAGCTGCTAAGTGACATCTGTCCTCTACACAGGAGCGAATGTTGGACGATTTACTCAAAGATGAAGAATAGAGTCAAAGCGACGTCGTTCTAGAGAAGGGTCCTGAGGTATCATGGACCGAGCGTGTAAGCAACGATGAGGCCTTGGAAAGGATGCAAACACGGAGGAGACATATTAACATAAGGAAGATGTAGCTGAAATCCCTGGGACTCGTAATGAAAAAGGAAGGCCTGAAGAATCTGATATTCACAGGTCGAATAGAGGAAAGAGAGACAAGGGAAAGCAACGCCTGTCATACCTTGCGGGTTTGAGCAAGTGGATGACAGAACGTTGTCTGCGGGAGGTGACAGAGGGACGAAACTTGCTGAGATCTACAAATGATAGGAGGGTGATGTTGAATACCATGATCGCCTACATTCTGAAAACACACGGGACATAAAAATAAAGAAAAAAACTGTTGATACTCTGTGTTCATTTCTGAAGAAAAAGCGAGCCGTAACGATTATTGGGGTAAAGGGAAATCGTTAATTAGTAAAATTCCATAATTACTTCGATTCAGTTCGATTAATTTTTAGCAATATAGAATATCACACGACAACAATAACAAATACAAGAAAATAAGGTCATGAGTAAAAGTTTAAATATTTTTATATTTATATAATTTTGCTTTTAAAGATGGTTTATGTTCAGAGGTCTGGATTATTATCATTTTACAGGTTTAAATGTTAACACATTTTTATGCCAACATACCACATAATTTTCACAAACGAGATACAAACCAAATCTATATAAATAGAATGATTACAAAGTAACAACATGAAGAGTTTTATAATTTGAATTAAGAATAAAGATCTCTTTTGAATATTTTTATGAATCCTGACAAGCTTTATATAATTTTATTTGAAAGAATGCCCAAATATTTGCGGCTAGAGATTTTTTTATTTACAAGACGAGCTGAAAAGAAATGTCCAAATAATTTATTTATCTCCTAAATATTAGTTTGAAATATTTATAATACAATAATTTAAACCAAATTTTAGAGTGAAGATATTAACTTGTATAATCATTCTGCCATAATAAATAAATAAATGAAGAAAAATAAATCAAAACCAATCCAAAGGAATAAATAAAGTAAATAATCACTCCCGCTAAAATAACCGTTGAAACTAAGAAAAACAAACATAAATAAGCAAAGACAAATAAACGTAATCAATCCAATAAATAAATTAAAAATTGTTCCCCGACAAAATAACAGAATAGACCACAGCAGGTAATCTAAACATTGGATGAATAAATAGGTTTAATTTCCCAGACCAAAACAAACTCTTAACTAAGCGACCAAAGCAAATCGCCCTCCAAAATGTTTTACTATGTTAATAAAACATCAAAAACCAAAAAGAATAAATAATACAAAATGAAAATGAAAAACAAGCAAAATAAATTCACCCAAACAAATAAACAAGCTACTCACAAAAAATAACACCCAGAATTGATTACCCACAATGCATCACTGACCTATATATATATATATATATATATATATATATATATATATATATATATATATATATATAGGGAGAGAGAGAGAGAGAGAGAGAGAGAGAGAAAGAGAGAGAGAGAGTCGAGAAAAATCCAACATTCACAGCCTGACAATTGCGTCCAGCATGAAACAGCCTGTTGCCTCTAAATTTTGACTTCAATGTTCACTTTTATATTCATATTTACATGCGCTATATCTCTGATATTGAGCACTTTATCCCATAAATATAGCACACCTTAAAATTATATTTCTTCATATATATATATATATATATATATATATATATATATATATATATATATATATATATATATATCTGTGTTTGTGTGTGAAGAAATTACAAGTAAATTATTCTAGTGTAAAATTAACAGAAAAAATCATTCTCCTGTAAGCTTAACAAAAGTATCGTGATGAAATCAATCATGATCAAAAATGACGTGTTCAACATTAATTAATCATAGCTCAGTATTGGAAGCTCATAAATGATTGAAATATATTTCATATATATATATATATATATATATATATATATATATATATATATATATATATATATATATATATATGATTTCAGGATCATTTTCCAAACTATTCAAGATGATCTTCGCTTTCTAACCATCTGTCGTGGATTAAATAGTTACTTCTGTGGTTTCACGTATGATTTCATTTTCAAGTATTTTTCATTGTTATTTGGTATCTCAGAGCTGAAACTCCTTCGTTACGCACGATATGTCTTATAGATGGAAGTATATTTCTTCTAATTGATCTCTTTAGCTCGAAGTTCAAATGATGATCTCTCTTCATGTTATAATCTCCTAATCCAGTTTTTCCTCTTCCCTTTTTTAACAACTTATTCATCTTATTCACTTTATGGTTTTTTAACGGACTTTGAAGATAGGAGCCAGAGTATGAATGTATGAATGTTGATACCATATTTTAAGGCCTGCATGATCATACTGAAAAAAAGCGATTTTTACCGGCTCTATTTCTAGTTGAATACCTCATTTTTTTTAATTGATCTCTTTAGCTCTAACTTGAAATGATGATCCCTCTTCCTGTTCTGACGTCGGGCGACAGTTCCTTTCATGTTTGAACGCAGTCTTCACGACATGTTTTAGACGTAGAAAAAAAAGAAAATTTACAAAAAAATAGTTTGAGCTTGGACAGTACTCAGATGCGTAACCGTTTCTTTAAGCTACGCGGCAGGTTAAGCAAACCGGCGACATCTACGATCTCGCTACTTATACTAACAGACGAACTCGATGATTAATGGAAGTGCTTCTGAACTAATGCGTTGCAAGACCTACATTGAGTCAGGTAAGTGGGTAAAAACGAATGTTTCAAAACAATATTGCCGCAAGATAGATATATTTGCACTAGTTCTTCAACCTCTTAACCAGAATAAATGAAATATATAACATCTAATATTGAGGGAGGGACGTCTAACAGTAACAACAATATACTCGAAAGATGTGAAGCTGTATAAATGCTCAATTGTTATCAACAAGAAATCGTTATAAATTTTGAAAATTCTTCAGTTATTTTACATATTTTATCTATTCCATTTGGTATGGGAAATCGTGTTTGATTACATCATAAATATAATAGTAAAGTTTCTTAAAAACAATATTTCCTTTTGCAGTACTTGTAGTAAGCATTACTTCCAAAAATGATGAAAAATTAATCAAAAAGTCATTGTTTAAATGCCTTCAAGTTATCTACAGATAATAGTATTTAACCAAAAATATATGACAGAGTTTGATAAACGAAACCTGACGAAAACTACCTCACTATAAATGTTAACAAAATAGCTTTGTTACAATCGATGAGTGGATATCTTACATGGTGTAGATGGGTATTTAAACACACACACAAACACAGATAAAGGCACAGAAGTGGATCCTAATAATAAAAAATAATAAAACTGATCCGCAAAAAGAGCTTAATAAAAGGAAATTACTGGAAAGTAATTGAAACTCACCTGAAGCGAGCTGAATGTGTAATGCTCCTCATGCAAATGACACTTCCACCGAGCTTCACTACGGCATATGGCTTCACTGAATTTGATGTGTTCCTCTCGAATTTTAAACTGGGGTCATCAGGAGAGAATATGCACCGTTTCGGGGCCTTCCTCTCAACGGTTTCATTTGCACACCGGCCCCCCTCACTGATGTGAGGCCCCATTATATATATTGATTATTACAGAAGAAATAATCAATACACAATGAAATCCAAAAGCACCTCATGTGTGGAACGCCCGGTTTTGGTAGACGGAAATATAGATTGTCTGTCTTATTAAATCCGGTGTGGACTGAGTCCCTCATAGAAATTTAACTGTGAACGCTAAAAATTTGTTTGTCGAAAAACTAATACAGAATCTATCAATGTTAATGTTTCTGTCAGACGAAAGGCACGAGACAGTAACCATAGGAGGGTGGAAGGCAACTGTCTTAAAGGGAAGTTTAAAAATTTAATCCGAATATTAAAATATGACATGAATTTAGGCCAAAATGAAGGATGTAATATTAATTTGAAATTAAAGATAAATAAAGAGGGTTTTAAAAATAACTTTGAAATCTATAGATAAAAGGATGTGAGCGATTAAAGGAAATAGTATTAAGGGGATCTTAGAGTAAGAGAAAGTTTATAAATTTTAATTAATATAATGTAAAGAGAGGAGGAATATAGAGATTATAATTAGTTATAAATTCGATATTAGGAGAGATAGAAGGGAATGAAAATTATTGAAATACAGTAGCGAATTAAGTTAAACCTATATTATATAAATTAGAATTTGTTTTTATGCCGATATTTTAACACTAATTCATTCCTTTGCTTCAATATTTGGCTTTGATAAAAGCATTTTATTACTGTATTTTTTTTTATTCAAATATGAATCATACCTGTCTCTAAGACTATTAGGAGTACGTACGGAACATATAATCTTTAAATCTATCTGCAGGTTCAAGATTTTCTCCTTCAATTTCCAAATTATTTTGAAAGAGTTGTCTGGTGTTTTCATTTAGGGTTAGAAAATGAGTGCCTGTAGAAATAAAATCTGTTTCCATTCCCCTGCAGAAATTCCAATGTAAATATTATAATTTCTCATATTTTCTTTCTGGGAAATGGTCGCTTGGTATATAACACTGGTAGATCTGCATTTACCATCTACTGGACAATTATCTTTTGATCTACAATGACGGGAGGGTTCAAGGTTTGTTGTTTATCCTATAAAAAAAATAAAATACACACACACAAACACACACACAGACACACACACACATACACACATATATATATATGTAACTGTGTATTCCTTTTTTGTACTATACTCTGTGATTATGCGTTTTATTCATTTTCCTTGTATTCGTACAAGTGATTTATTTTCTGATTTTCAGACCAAAAGATCAATGCTTTATCGCAGTGCCTTGTCAAATGTTTTCAATCAAACGAATATATATATATATATATATATATATATATATATATATATATATATATATATATATATATATATATATATATATAAGACATTTTTATGCTATACATTCTTTTCACAGAAAATATTCGGAGGACGTGAGAGATTCATGGAAGATTGAAGTTTGAATACAGTAAATTCGACCTTGCTAACCGAATGCTCCTCTGTGGCCAAATCGTTAAAGGCACATCAAGCTACATGACGGTTCCGTATAGGATATAGGATCGAATCCTGTTGGAGGACGAATATTTTCTGTGAAAATTTCTCGGACATTCAGGCCGGTAAATGTTATTTAATACTGTTTATTATAAACAGAACATTTACTTAAATATTTGTATCTATAAAAAGAACGTTAAACATAAAAAAATGTCTTTAATAAATAAATAGTCGGACTTTGTCCATTTCTTAATGTATGACGTCATTTGTTTACATTTGATACTCCATGAGCAGTTATGAATGTACGAGATTCATGGAAGATTGAAGTTTATAAGCAGTAAATTCGACCTTGCCAATCGAACGCTCCTTTGTGGCCGAATCGGTTAGGCACGCCCGGATAAATGGCGGTTCCGTATGGGATACAGCTTCGAATCCTGTCGGAGGACGAATACTTTCTGTGAAAATTTCTCGGACATTCAGGCCGGTAAATGTTCTTTAATACTGTTTATTATAAACAAAGCATTTACTTAAATATTTGTATCTATAAAAAGAACGTTAAACATAAAAATGTCTATAATAAATAAATTGTCGGACTTTGTCCATTTCATGATATATATATATATCTGGAGTGACTTACACATATATACAGAATAAGAGTATTTTTTGCCTTAGAAAAAAAATTACAAGTTTCTAAAAATTGTTTAAAAAGAAATACCCAGTACCAGAAAACATTCAAGTAGAAATGAACAAGTAATTTCCTCATTCACAGATATCCGCGATAAATTTGGGGTGGTTTTCATTGAAAAAAATAACCTAAAACTACCAATGATATTACACTGATAAAGATTCGATACCAATGACTTAATGAATGAGCGTAATATCCCTCGTGATAAGTGTCCGATTCTAAATTCCTGGTGGTATATTTGATTGTCAAAAATAGGTTATTTTGTGATGAGTTACAAATAAAATATGAGGAAAAACTTACAATCCTATCTTTCACTAGCTGGAGGGTTAAAGTGCACCATTTGCCACCGATTTACGTTTATAGAAGCCCAACATTTCTCCGTAAAGTGCCATTTTTGATTTACGATCTATAATTGAGTAAGAATATAGAGAGAACCCCTTTTATAGCAACTGCAATCGGGTTTTGGTGAGTGAAAATCTTTGTCCGATAAGTGCCACTTTTACTAAAAGAGCAATAAAATGAGAACTCGTGACATGCCTGCAGATGATTGCAGTCGTGCCTATGTTAAGCCGTTTCACGATGACTTCAATGATAATCTTTGTGATATTTTTGATTTTCTACTTCACTGGAAAACAAAACAGGAATGTCTACTGAAACACACGTTCCTACTAAGATTAGCGGATTAAATTTGAAGAAATACTGACATAGATAATTTTCATGTACTTGGTTGCTTAAATGTACTAGTTGCAGCCAAGTGTTAGCTTTATAGAGGCATCAATCTGTCGTAGTACAAAACATTTCCTTTTCAATAACTTTGCGTACTTGATAGACTCCAGGACTCACTTCATATAGATATTACAAACTATTTTTAGTAACAAAAATTTCTTCTCAATTAATTACCAATCTTATTTGAAAATATCAAAAAAAGATACATTTTCATATATCAACATCTACTGTTGTTTCACGACGAGCTCAATGTCCAACATATAGGTGCAGTTTTTGATTTAGATTTCGAGGAAGAAACGAAAATAAGCAACGTGTCGGCGTGAAATGAAACATAGTGATGAAGAATTTACGAAAGTTATTAAAACCTGTTTAATAATAAAGCATCACTCGACATTGAGGCTGAACATCTGAAAATAACTTTCTCTGAATTAAATAACAAACTTCTGTGTTTTATTTTAAAAAATAAACTGGAATCAGAAATGTATCTTCCAAAACTGTGTGTTTATCAATACGGGAACGAAGTTAAATCACAAATACAGAAGTATCTAAGTTGGATCCATCATTGTGAAATTATTAATAAACATTATATAAATTCATTTCTTTTCCTTTTATGAAATTCAACTTTTTGGTTTTCGTTCTGGTCAACGATGCAACGATGAAATATATGTTATGAAATAACTTCCAGAACCTAACCAATAGGAAGCTCTTTACTTGATTTGTCGATGTCGCAGCAGCGTATAACCTCATCAAAAAAGATTTCCTATTCACATCCATATGAAGCCGCTTTCCAAAAGCTCCCAATCCACAGAATCTAAGAGAGGAACTGTATAGATCTACAGATTCTTAAATGTCTGGGGAGGGACACAATATGGAAACATTTCAAACTTCAGCAGGAGATCGACACGGAGGAAGTGAGAGTCCCAGTTAATTTGATCTTTTTCAAGAAATTACACACGTATTTAAATACAGATGTGATTAGACTGGCAATGACCATTTAAACATTGAATACCATATCCCAGTCGAATCTATCAATAAAAGTAAACAATCCTGACCCCCTCGCAGCGAATGTAATTTACTGACGATTGAGGAAGGTGGCTATGACGATGAAATAAGTATGCATAGTTAAAATGAGAATGAACTTGAACAGAAAATCAACATCCTCTAACAAGTGTTCCAAGAAATAGGACTTTAATTAAACTTTTCCAAAACAGAAACTATGATCTGGAAGAGGAATGAAAACGCTGACGTTACGTACCATGAATCCCTCATAAAATTCAGAATGTGGAATTAGTAAATACTAAACATATCAGATACCTCGGTGTATGCATCAGTTATAACAAATTTAGTATGGGAGATAAAGTAATTGTACAAAGAACATGCTGAGACAGAAGTGGTCTTACCCAAACGCAAACTGCTTCCAAACCAAATTCTCAAACTGAAAGCTCTAAATAATTCTTAATAGGCTCGTCAGATCTAAACTTTTATATAGATTTCATATATGACGCCAGGATTTGGCGTCGTGCATGAGTTCATGAGAATCAGAAATATTTAAACTGTCAACTGCATACACACAACCACTATCTCATATCAATGCTTAAAATGGCTTTGAGCAAGTGAAACATGAGGCCAGGCATAGCATTCTGTTAATATTAGAATCAGCAGGTCTCTAATTGATCAGTATGTATAGCAGGTGTTCTTTGTTCAAGGATGCTCAGTTTTGATATTTTTAATTTTTGATTTTCCCTACAACCTATTTTTATTCCTTCATCTAATTTGCCACTTCACGTTTGCTGTTTTACAACTTGGTATATTAGTTAATTTGTTCTAAAATTTTTATGAAATTATTTTCGCATTTTTTGCAAACTGACAGAACCAAACAAGATGATGACAAACCTGTCAAATATATCACTTTTGGCATCTTAATGTTTTTAAAAGATATTCTACTTTAGGTAAGGGACGCAGGGATGTTCAAGATTTCAATTTTGATCTCTGTAACTAAGGCCTAAAATGATTTTATTCATTTATCAAGAATACTTCTTCTGTGATGTAATGAGAAATAGATGACTCTTGATACAACGTTAAAGAATTTATCAACATTGTTTATTTTTGTTGACTGAACAGTATAGAAGGTTCAGCTGGGTACGGTCCGTGAGGAAAAGAGCACCATGATCTAATTCACACAGCTAGAAATTTAGAAACGGCATGCTGTACTGATTGGCATTCGCACTGAAAGCTCCAATGCAGAGTGTGTGGTTGTCAATCTGAGGACAGTTCAGAGGAGGTAGTGTTGACCGAGGTCAAATGGGTGGCTGCTTGAAGACCGTATGTCTGGCAACAGGCTGTGTATCATGCAACACAAGCAATTCCTGTGACCACTCCTGGTCATCTAACTCCCCAGATTGCAACCCACTTGATTATTATGTGGTGCGCAGTTGAGCGAGAGACCAACAACACCTAGTAACACCAAAGCTGAACTGAAGGCAAGGATACCGTCCAGAAGAGTTGCGGTAGATTACGAAGCTTTCTGGATGCCTTGATTGAAGTTGAAGACGATTTTGTTGAATAAATTTATTCTTTAGTATTTCAAGATATCTTAGTAGACATTTGGTAAATATATTTGTTAAAATAAGATCTATGTTATTTTCATTTCTGCTTAATTTAGACGACCATTATCTATGTTTTTTTCTCTTTATAAGTAGTATTCTTTATGTCACATACATATTCCGACAGGGCAGTACTTTTTCATAGTTATACTTTTCTATTATTTCTTAAAATTATAATATATTTACTTAAAATGTAGCTCTATTGAACCAATATACTATTTATATTAGGAAGAAAACTTGGCCTCTATACTGTTTAAACAACGCTACTGTTGCTTTTGCTATTTGGAGTTTTATTGAGTTCACACGCACGCACAAACACAAACTTTCATATAATGTATGCGTGGGTGATGTGTTACTGTAAGTAGCATCTTCATTTGGCAATCATTAAAAATATTATACAAAACCAAGAAATTCTTGTGGTATTCTAAGATATAATTTTGGTTTCCTTGCTTAGTATCTGATGCATTTAATTGCAAAACCATGCAATCTCCCCGGATAATCATCAAAGCAAATCTTTTCGGGCGGTAGAGATGCCGTTTTAGCAGCAGAATGTGCATGAAATTAAATTTTATTCGTTAGAAATTATCGAGCTTAGAATGAAATGGATCCATATATTTTCTACGGGTAGAGAAAGCAAAAGATTCATATAGTCTAAAATTCTAACTTCTTGCCACCTTACCATCTACTGAATGAAAGGTGAAAACAATTAATAAGTAGCTGAAGCACATCGTCTTCAACTAAAACTGCTGGTGGTTATTATAATAGCGAATAAACATGTGCAACGCTATGGTTCATGTTGTACGTTTTATACTGCTAGTCGCTTACATACATCTAAAATTGGTTCGTGCCTGTCGTATTAAAGTGAGTGTTAGGAAAAGAAATCCATTTCTAATATTCTTTCAACATTTCAGGATTTGATGCAACTTTCTTCATTGTACATTCCTTAAAGTATTGACATGAACTAACAATATTTATCAGCTAACTTGTGTATTCTTTCATAAATGAACGATTCCCATTTCGAATGTTGTAATGTTAAGCAAGAGAGTGTTGAGGCTGGGGGATAACTTCTAAAAGATTTCTCTCCCATCAAATGCGGGAGAAAGAAAGAGACAGGAGGTAACAAAAATGACACTGTCTCGGAAAACGCATTAACTTTAGGAACAAAATGCCCATGGGACCCACTTCTCAAGACACTGTGTCTTGCTTACTGCGAATTTTTTTCGTTCCTTTATTTGCATGGGGCATTTTACAAGGACCAGATCTTGACCGGTTTCAGAGAGGCTCGTATCAAGACATACCAAGTTGTCTCGTTGCTACTGGGGAAAACTCAGATTTAACTGGTGTTGATAAGCATGTCTGCGGGCGATCCGGGGACCTGTTTTGATCTGTACCGTCGACTGTGGGACACATCAAACCAAATAATATTTCGATAGATTTTGTTAACATTTCATGAATGGAAGAAATGGAATTAAGTATTTAAATGCACAGCTTCATTGCAGAATCACCAGTTTGTTTGTTTTTCAATGTACTTAAAATACATATTAACTAAATTGTGCATTTCTTTATAAAAAGTCGAGGTTTGTTTTAAAATTCTTTTAACCTCTTCTCAGATCAAACTTGGTTTAAGCAATTAAATAAATAATTTAAACATGCAATGTTTGGCAAATAGATGATATGTATATAATTTCATGTGTGCGATGCATTTGTAATTTAAGCAATCCTGTTTGCATGCATAAGAATTAACTTCTATAATCCCTCATTGGAAAAGAATGTATTTTCACTGCTATTGCGTCATTCAAATACATGTATTACATCCCGTAGTGATGCAGAGTAACAGTGTATTTCTTTCTCTTTAAAACTTCGGCGTTTTTCTAACATTTGTAAACAAACTACTACAAATTAACTGATTGCAGAATCAATTAATTTCAGCGTAAATTTCATGCGCACCTGTAAGATTTCTCCAACACTGAGCAGAGGAGTTTTTCTTTTACCGTTACTTTGCTTTCTCTCAAAGGTTAGCAAAGACATTTCATTCTTGATGGATGATTATCTCAATGATCTAAAAGAAGAGAAAAAAAATAGAAATAGATGGAAAAAATTTAAATGGCTTTCAATTGATATGCATGTGATTTTTAATATAAAAAAACAACTCTTTTGATTGAGATAGATGATGTTTAATGCGCTGAAAAGTAAGTAATGAAGAATTAATATATTTTCATCTGAAATAAAAACCAACAACTTTTTAAAAATCTTAATAAATAAATAAAAAATATGTTTTTGATTTAAATTAAATTTACTTAGAAATAACATTTAAAACATGATTGTCTTTCTTTTAAAATATTTACAAAATAAATTTTAAAATTTATTAAATTTTGCTTAATTTTTTTTAATTTACTTAATTTAAAAAATAAAATAAACCTCTTTCTTTTAAAAGTTTTTGAAATTTAACTTTAATTTACTAAACTTTCCGTAAATTAAAAAATAACTCTTTTCTGAAAAAAAATATTTCTTCAAATCATTTTTAAAATTGAATTAAAAATATTAAATTTCACTTAAATTTAATTAAAATTATTTAAATTTTTCAGGAGTAAAATCGTCAACAAGTTAATTTAAAAAAATATTATGAATAAAATTTTGAAAACTATTAAATTTCACTTAAATTTACATAAGCTTAATTAAATCAAGTAATTAAAATTCCAGTGCTTTTACAAATCTTAGAAAAATTAATTTAAAAATTAAAATATATTAAATTTAACTATAATGTACTTAAATTTACTTTAATGTGAATAAAAAAATGCAAATTATTTAATAAATTAATTGTAAAAAGTTCAATATTCTTGACTACATATCACTATGGAGTATTCTCTGCGGCCAATTCAATTGCACTCTAGTTTTGTTCAAGATTAAATAAGATTTATAAATAATGCGGATCGTTTAGTAAAGCAGTGGTTATCAGGCTAATCGTGTGTGTTGTTAACAATCTAATATTTGAATTCGGTACTAATTACTTCCAAATTATGACCTTATGCAAGTCTAAACCAAGTTTCTTCTTCTATATGACATGTTCCATCAGGGCGTCGGCGAACACAGTTCCTAGAACATTCTAATAATTACATAACCATCTCTGTGAAAAACGACATAGAAAACAAGACTGCGAATACAAATGTCATAGAAATCTCTCCTATCGTACATGGATAATATTTCTACCAGTTTCTAATATAGGAACTTGTGAACAAGTGAATACTGTTTACCTTTTAAGGACTACCTTAAAAGCCTTCACATTGTAGAGTTCTCTAGACTGGGCCTTAAACGCAATAGGTAGGGTGTAGATGCTATAGGCAACAATAAACTACAAAGAACTCAAAATTAACCGCTGCATTTAAGTATTGTTTTAATATTTAAGCCTATTTATTTATGCTAACAGATTAACGTTAATTCTTCTCCCGCCACTAAATTTATAGACAATTTGATGTACTTAGGTCCTTACTTTCCGTAAAGAACAATTATTTTTATTAATTTCAATTATTCCCAAATTTGTTTTCAATTTATAAAAATTGTTATCGTTCAAAAACTTTCTCGGAAACAATCACGAGAAAAAAATCTTCGACAACAATAGTAAAAATGAAATCTTGAGAAACCGAAGTTTCAGTATTGAGAGACCGTATTTGGCAGAGAATTATTTAACTTGCTCACGGAATCGGCCTGTTTCCAAAATGGTATGATATATTGGATTACAGCCTTTCGGAGTAAAGTTGAAAAAGTCTGAGAAAGTGACAAATTGATATTAGCATTTATTAAATAGATTAGACTTGGGAAGGTCGTCCATGTCTGTTGCTAGCCATACGAGTAAAGCAAAACATATCTTTTGTACTAGACAATAGATGCCATTTTTCACTAGTTACAGACGAGAATTTATTTAGATTTTTTTGTGTTGTTTTCTACCGCTATTTTAATAACGTCATTATATGATCGTTTGTAACCAGCATGAATCGAGAAGCAAGTGAGCAGAGGATACCGACTTTTTCGGAGCGGCTGCCCAAACGATTTAGCCGAAAAGGATAAACGATGTACAAGAGAAATTTTCCAACCATGAAACATTCATATTTTATTTTCTCCAAACTACTGATTGAAGAGTATCTTTTTCCGTTGATTATTAATTTGTTTAATTTAAGGGCATATCAACTCCTTATGGCTTATTTAAAGCCGGAATCTAATTTTCTGGGTGTCAATAAGAATATGATATATGATATTCTGCATTCAAAATTTAAACCAAGGTAAATAATCCTCATTTTTGTGCATATACATGTTTGTGTGAACATGATTACTAGAGGCTTTGATGTGTGTGTAATGTAGTTTTGTTGAAGTTATATTTTGCATTACAATTTGATTTAAGAAATTGTAGGTCATTTCATGGATTAATATAATGAAAGTGTTCTTTTATGCTGGTTGAACGGATTTGGATGAAGTCGCTCCAATGTTTAGTCTGTACGTATTATTGATCAGTTTATTATAAATATGTATTAGGGGCAATTTATATAAAATATATCGCTGGTGTTTTTTATTATATATATATAAATAAATATATAGTGTTTGTCTTTGTTTAAACGGGGGTCATTATTTGTTCATAACCAGGACCCTAACGGGTGCTACAACCCGTGTCATAGTGGAGGTGGAAACAACAGCAATTATGAGACGGTTCCTCAGAAACTCCAATCTCTTGATTAGAAGTCATGCTACCAGATGCATTTTATCGTAAAATACAGGATTACTCTTTTTTTAGACCTTTAGAGACGGATTTATGTTTTATTTTTTTTTTAGATTGGGTAATATTCATTACTATCACGAAGTTTTCTCTCTCGTATTTCTATATTTTACGAATTTTAACTTAATTTTGATCTGGAGTATGAAATTAATTTTAAAGAAATTAATAACTACGATGTTCTTAAATTGGAAATTGTTTCTTTTGTGAAAATCGCTGTTCCCATTAATCTGATAACAATATATTCTTCAGGTTTTGAAACTTTTTAAACATTGAAGTTTTAAAAATATGGGAAACTGTTATACCAAAATGCAAAGAATGCTTGGTTGTCACAATTTTCGATTTAGAGATAAATAAAGAAGAGATTAGTCAAATTGGCTTTTCATTTTACGCAGATTATCTTTTTACGGATTAATACAACAGTATCTCGTAAGCATAGATTTAGAAGATAATTCCAGTAGGGATGGATATCAACCTTAACTGATGATTTATAACATGTCTGATTAAAAAATAGTGTCTATGTTTTAAACATTAGGTGCTTATATTTTCTTTTATCTGAACTGTGGAAAATGTCCATATCTGCTATCAAGAGTCATCTAATTTGATATTTATTCAACCGAATTACATATTTTGCAATCGCTCAAATCAGGAAAAGAATTGTCTAATTAAGGTTTTAACCCCAATCAGTTTTGTGAACAGCTGTTCTTTATCCATTAGAATAATTTCAGATTAGGTCAGTCTTGCGTGCAGACTTTTGATTAGAGGCCTAGAAATTGAGTATGAGAGAGAAAGCTAGAAATATATAGGGATATATATATATATATATATATATATATATATATATATATATATATATATATATATATATATATATATGTTTCTAGCTTAACTATGTTTATAATATTTCAGACTTCTCAGTTTATAATCTAGAGTTGGTTCTCTCTTAGACTGATTGCCAATCACAACTAGAGTGTCCATATCTTCATTTTCATACTCATTTATGGGTGAAATAAATGTGATACGTCCTGACCTGGTATCTCGACTCCAGTCACTTTCTCACAGACATGATATGGTTTCCCTCTATCTTTTCTACAAATATTTTCATGGAAACTGCTCTGCTCCAAATGCATGAATTTAAGCGTGCTGCTATGTTAGTATCTCAACCTTGATATTGATCCCCGTCCTTCTCTTTATCCCTGTTACTTTCACTTGTCGGAGTTAGCTCCTCCTTAATTCCTTAATTGTTCACTAGGGGTCGCTCTTCCTACACTATAAATACTGGGTGACTTCTTACCTCGTTCTCTTTTTTACTTTGCATTTCAGCGAACATATCTAAAAATGTGAAGGTCTTTCCTAACGGGTAGATCCATGAAGGTATATGTTAACGGCCATTCATACGGGGCTGTAGGAATCAACTCAGGCGTCTCCCAGGGGTAGCTTCTCAGAAAAAACCTATTTTACTTTATATAAATGATATGCCTAAGTTTATACTCAGATCCTTTGTGAATATCTTTACCGATAATACAACGGAATATTAGTGCACTTCCAATACTCGTGAACAGAGATTGGCAGCTGATTTCTTATCGGATCTAGCACTGACAACTCGATGAGTGGTGGGGAAACTGGTTGGATACATTCAGTGCCTCGAAATCCATACTAAGTAAGTTCCATCATTGCAGATCAGACCCTAAACTACCCTAAATCAAGATGAATGGATGATTCATTGGGAAGGTCAATCGCTTATGCAACGATTGTGCCTTTAAACTCAACCCATAAACTTGAACTCGTACATACGATGCATCGCTAAAAATGCAGGAAAAAATTGTTCTTCCCCTGTAACGCTGCAATAAGTTCCTGGCAGATCGTGCCAGACACCAGCACATATGATTTGATGATAGTGGTGAAGGCTTTGTGGAGAAACTTATTAAAGGGCCGAATTCAGAGTCCTGGTGCACTACAGGCCAAAAGTTCCCCAAACAACCCTCTGCTTCCCAACACATAAAAGAAATATATTTTATAATAGCAATGTCTTAGGATTTACTATGAGCGTTAAATATCCATATAATATCGCCAGTGGCCAGTTAAACAGGAAAGGTTTTGTAGGCATTATTAAAACTAGTTGTCTTTTCTACTCTTACCATAGATACAACAAATTTACTTCAACCAGGTTAAATAATATTTCTCAAGATCGATATATGTAAAATTATCGATTGGAATAAAAAGTAGTAGATTTAAATAATACATTCATATTATTGTTCACGAAAAACAATGCCCAATAGCCAGTTAAGGAGGACGTATTGAATGAAGTTTCTGTACTCGCATAAAGGGATGAGGTATTCTAACGCTATTTTCATGACAGATGTTTAGATGAGCTACAATCTTTAGTTCCACCAGTTTAACCCAATAAACCATGGACGCGAAATATCACACATAGATCCGACACATCCACATTTTCGTGGGAACCTCAAGGTGGTGTAAGCGTTAGGAAGTTGGTCTTGCTAGAACACTTACGAATGAGTAGTGAGTTCGGTCCTCACTGTATGCCATATTTTTACGACCCATTGCTACATCTAAGCTACGCTTAGAAAAAACACCATCCCCATTCATTCGTCTTATTCTTTTCCAATAAGACTGTTACTTCCCTAGAAATGTTACGATGGGAACAGGCTTCCGAAAGTATGATTCTTTGACTACTTAAATGGTACCCTGTTCCTGTATTGAGTCTAGTATAAACTATCCTGTATATGGTTATAATACGCACCGCATACTCCTTTCTTTCATGCCCTTACACTAATCTCAAACAGTTACCTTCTAGCTTGGTTGGCTCTTGGGACTTGTTCTCAGTCAATTATAGTTTTTAACAAATCATTTGTAAAATTGTACAAGTCACCGTAACTTCACTTATATAATAAAAATTGAAGTTATTTGAATAGAAAATAAACGCTAAAAAAAGGAATAATACATTCTAAATTTCAGTTTCTTGTAGCATCGATTCGGGAAAATATTCTATTGGCTATGTTAAATTGCAAATAATCAGCAGGGTTTGTATCGATTAAGCGTGTCTACCAATAAGATTTAATAAGGTGAGATACCTGCGAATAGTGAATTTCACACTTACATTCTCATAGGAAATGTATAAGAAGGTATTTACTATGGCGATGGTTTTCATGGTCTTCATCTCAGGTCAGCATGGGGAGCGAAGATAAGTATTTAATAGGACACAGATGAATAAGAATGCAACAGTAAATATGGACGTTCTAGCAAGTCACAAATAAACAATAAATAGATAAATATTAACGATAATGTCGAGAACGTAGCAGGAAATAGTGAGATCTTCCTGGCTCGTGTTGTGAACGAACAAAGAATAATTTATAACAATAGTTGAATTGGAATAACGCCTTTTTTATCTGAATATTGATGATGTAGCTTTAGCAATAGCTTTTCAGACAGTGCATGTGACGAATAAAGAACTTTCAAGGAGGACAGAAACTACAAAAGAAACTGCTTTTAACGACCAGAGGAAATATTGTTAGCACATAATGAGGCATTATATGCGTGTAGAGTAAATATTTTTAATGCTGATATTGCTTTCTGCGATCCGCGTTCAAGTTTTACTCTGTGCATTTCCACTTACTTGGGACTAGTGTACTGGGATTAAATACAGGAGTAGACTTGTTGCCAATTTCAATTAGTTTAGCAGAAGAAAATTTGAATTCATATAACCGTCGAATGCTCTGTCAACGAAGATTAGCATACGCTGACTAATTTCTCTGCAGAGGTAAGATTTTCCCCCAAAAGATCACCTAACAAGTTATTGAATACACACTCAAATATAACCGACTAGCATTTATGTTACTTGAAACATGTAAATGGTTCGAACCGATGGTATAATTTACCAATATTTCTTATATTCACAACAAATAAATTGTTACAGTTTCAAATATAAACGATTGATATTTACCTAACCCAAGTAAATACGTATAAATCCTAAATGTAATCGACGAATATTATATATAAGGAAACGAAGTAAATCCTTACTCACTCAAATACAGAAAGGAATAATATTAAATTATTCTAGAACCGAGACAATGTTTAAAGATACAAAATAACCAATATTTATCTAACCTTGAAAATAGACAATAATTATAGACTCAAATATATAAAGCCATCACTTCCTTACGCAAGAATCAAATGTGTATAATCAATTGTCACGACCCAAATGTGTGTGCATATATATATATATATATATATATATATATATATATATATATATATATATATATATATATATATGTGTGTGTGTGTGTGTGTAAAAGGCTCAAACACTAATATTTCATCGTGATAATTTATTACATTGAAATCGTCATCACGATCCAATTCGTCAGACCTACGAATTCAATATATATATATATATATATATATATATATATATATGTGTGTGTGTGTGTATGTATGTATGTATGTATGTATATGTATAGTGGGGGAACAAATAGTCCTATACAGAGAAATTTCAAATTTATTGTATTTACAACTAAAGAATAAGCATACTTTTCATATAATTAACTGTACACAAATGCATAATAAATAAATATGCATGGAAAACTAAACCAAAACAACAACAAAAAAAAATAAGAGAAATAAATTACATTTTCAATTGCTTTAATGCTTTGGATTATTCAATTAGAATATTCTAGAATGTTCCAATAATGTTATCAGTTATTTTTAGCCTAAACCATGCAAACAGAACATTCTGTCATTGATATTTGTGCAAGAAGGTTTTTATCATGGCTAGAGGAAAAGAACTGTCAAATTTGCAAAAAGAACCGATTGTTAAGTTCTGGAAAGAAGGTAAAAGTTACAGGAAAATCACAGACAACCTGAATGTTCCTTTGCTACCATTATTTCTTTCATTGCAACGAATAAAACCCAAAACTATTGAAAACCAAAGAAGATCATGTGCTCCATGCAAGATTTCTTCAAGATCTTCGAGGTAATTAATGCGTCAAATTAAACAAAAGGCCACCGGTTACTCGTCAAGTGTTGCAGTTGTATTTACTTTCATCAAGAATCTGTGTCACTAAACGGGCGATACCTTCAAACAAACGAACACAGGTCCAACAGTGAAATTTGGTGGTGGACGAATTATGGTTTGTTGATGTTTTTCTGCAAAAGTTACTGGCAACAAATCAGTAATAAATGATATAATGAATATTTTGGAAGCAAATTTAATGAGTTTAGTTGAAAAATCTTGAGCTTCCTCCAGATTGGATCTTCCAAGATAATGATCCTAAGCACACTGCAAAATCTACGAAGAAATGACTTGCTTAAAATATTGTAAATATCATGAAATGGCCATGTCAGTCCCCAGATTTAAACCCAATCGAAAATCTGCAGCGTTATTTGAAAATTCAAATCCAATCCAGAGTTCCAACACTCATCCTGGATCTGAAGATCATATATGAAGAAGAAGAGAACAAAATACTAATTAAAATTTGCAAAATCCTAATCAAAATGGATAAATGGGATTTATTTCTATAAAATCAAAGTATTTTCTGTTTCCTATGCATATTTAGTTTGTATGTAACTGTGTACAATTATACGAAACGTGTGTCTATTCATTAGTTGAAAATCCAATAAATTTTTTATGCGTTCTAATATTTGTTTCTCCGCCACTGTGATTATATATATATATATATATATATATATATATATATATATATATATATATATATATATATATATATATATATATATATATGAAGAAATATAGTCTTAAGGTGTGCTATATTTATGGGATAAAGTGCTCAATATCAGAGACAGAGCGTGTGTAAATATAAAAGTGAACATAGAAGTCAACAGTTAGAGTCGACAGTCTTTTTCATGCTATATGCAATCGTCAGGCCAACAACCGTCAGCTATATATATATATATATATATATATATATATATAATTAAACATTGAGATAAGGAGATAAATATGCAGAGATGCTTAACTTAGATTTAAATTTCTCACATCCTATCTGTCAAAATAAATGTTCTAATTCTTAGCTTTATAATAAGTAGAAAATGTCTACAGATTTCACTAATTTCATTCTTTTCCGTTACATTTACACCCAGTTTCATACAGCATTTCTAATTGTGTTACAATCTGGGGTATTTGAAAACGGCAGCAATTAAAAAGAAAAAAGAAAAGGTATAAACATCAGAATAAATTCGGCTTAAGGGATTTTACAACTAATGCTTGCAAACAAATATTAAAATAAATTTTATATATTTGTCGAATATCATATATTTTGGTGGTCATTCAATCCCCAAACAAAGCGTACGGATTAACAAATGACGTCCTGGCTATTTTATTAATAAGATCGTCCTCCCAGACCATTGTTAAATATATGTACCCAGCTTTAAATTTATCTCTAGTAGTTAGATGTATTTATTAAAAGATTAAAATGAAAATTTACAGACGAATAGGGAGCCGTCGGTAGAATGTTTTTTTTTGCAGAAAGAAAATAGGCTAATAAAGTGTAGATATTTGTTACATGCCTTGTATCCGATTCTGAAAAGGAAAGCTAGTGTTTATTAAATAGGTTTGCTATCACTCACAATTGCAGTATATGTTTTTTGAAGGTTATATTTTCTTGCGTGTACTTAACTACACGAGGTCTACCCACAAATATTTGCCTGTTCAAAATAGGACGTCACTGGATGGCCCTTAAGGGTTAGATGATTGATCAAACACGATGACCACTAATTATGGAAGAGGAAGAGAACATTACATACAACGACTGTAGCGATATTGATTGATACCCAAAATTAAATAAGATATGGTTTTGTACGGTTTTATGGATACTGTAGAATGATATTTTCTTTGCAGTCTGTTAATGTTTAGGGTGTCCAACCTTTCTTCCTATAAGTGGACTCTACCAAGTGTTACCTGGACTGCTGCCGTTAAATCCCCAGAGTTACAGTCAGTGAGGGTAGTCGGTAATTGGTAGTCGGACAGTGAGAGGATATAGTGAAAGTCAGAGAATATACGAACGGAGATAGTGTGAGGTAACCTCTTGTAGAAGTCAGTTACAAGGACGTAGACTTTAAGGAAGTCCTACTTCGAGACTATATATATCTATCTGTATTTGCTACTAACCTCGTTCCTGGACTTACTAACAGTATTACTCTTTGTATGATTGTGTAAATACATTTTATTTCTTATATTTGATTATTGCGTTTGTCATTCCTTGAAGACCGAATTCATCTCGGAATCCACAACAGTTATACTGTTTAATGAGTTTGATCCGCATTCAATGACCGTTGATATGTGTTTGCTATTTCAGTAGAAGTGTAAAAAATATGAGTAATATGGTTAATCGTTTACAGACATCGATTGACCAACTCAAATAATCAGTATAGTGTTCTAAAACACTTTAACCGCCTAACTCTTTAAATATTCTTTTTTAAATATGTATTAAATCGTGGTTTTCGAATGTTTACTCTTTATGTTACCCTTTATATATTACAAGCTGTCTCCGTGGGAGAGATGGAATTTAAATTAATTTACTTTCAATTGATTTCTAAATTCCGTCATTGTGATCGCTTAGCAAGTCATGCAAAGAAATGGTATAGTTATCTCCGTTCTACTTTCGATAATCTGACACACGGAGTAATTAGTGAATACCATTCATGGCTGAATTATTAAAAGAATAATATTACTTATCAAGAAGACACTTAGAAGAAAACAAAAAGCTAGAGAAAAAAAAGGCTATTTGAAGTGAAAGTCAACAAGAAATCAAGAGGATGAGGGGGAAATAACCCGCGGGGTCCGAAGAAAGATACGACTTAAAGAAATAGAGACTAAGCGGAAGACAGATGATTGGAGATATCATTAAAAAAATAGAAGGGTGCTGAAAGAAAAAAAGAGAGATTGTAGAAATGTGAGACTGAAAGAAAGAGTATGGGCTTTAGGTAAGAGAGGCTGGGAAAAAAAGAAAGACGAAAATAAAGGCAGAAAGAATGACCAAGATGTAGGGTTAGAATAGGAGCGGTCAAAAATAAAGAGGGAACTAGAAACTGTGAGAAAGAGATAAATTGACGATGAAAGAAATAAAGAGAAAGATAAAACGAAAAAATAGTGAGCAAGATGAAGATATGGTGGGTACGGGAAGAAGGCCAGAACGAGAAAGCGGGAAAACGAGACAAAGACAGGATGAAAAAAGTGAAGAAACAGAGATTACGAGAAAGAAAGATCACAAGAAAGGGAGGTAACTATAAGAAAGAGAGAAGGACAGTATAGGAGATAAAGAGATACAGTACAAAATTAAAAAAAAATCTCTACCTGCCTTTGCGCTTTGTATTTGGTCAATTACTTATAAAAAATAGAAAATTCCAAGAAGTAATATCAAGTAGAAGAGAGAACGGTTGCTATAGAACAATACATTTTGTGAAAGAAATAGACACTTCGAAAGACAAAAAGTGAGTGAGCAAGAAAATAGGATTAAGAAAAAAAAGGAAGAAAAAGTAAGTGTGAGAAAGAGAATTTAAAAAAAAAATGATCGAGCAAAACCGAAATCTAAAGTAATTGATAAATATCCCCAATGACATTTTCAATATTAGAGCAAGTTGTTCATTGATGCTACATGTAATAATTCCACAGTTCGCAGACGCGCATACACAGGTCTCCCTTTTAGCACAATATGATACTTCATGTCTTATTCATGGTCCACTTTGATTTGATGACATTGGACTGCTGACTTAATTTCCCTGTGGAAAATTCATAATATGCATTAGCATTAATGTGCATTGGGCGTGCAGTGCTTGTCATCTGGTTTGTTGGGTTTAACTCAAAGAATGTCAGCTCGATATTGCACAACTGTGAACTTGAGGTTTCTTTCTCTTTACTATTTGTTGCTATTTATTATTTCTTTATTCGCACTTGTGCTTCTCTCAATGGAGATGATTGTTTAAATAAATCTATTGTCAGAAATTTAGTAACCCACCTCTCTCTCGATATTATTCTCTTACTTTCTAACTCTCCCTGTTTGACAATGTGTTTCTCTTTCTTTTTCCATCTACCTTTTTACTTAATGTTCACTCTATACAAGGTGCAAGGACCATTCAAGGTAGAATGTTACTGAGTGAGTTTGTTGCATGATTGTAAGGTGGCGAATTGCAGGTTATGAAGTTATATAAGGATATATAACAGGTGACCATAGGTTTGATGAGGATACTCATCGTAGAAGCATCATCTCCGGAACAGCGACTTTTGGGAAGAATCTGTCCGTATTGATCATTTTTCATATACATCGAATACGACGGGATGGTTCGAACCCGTGTACGTGGAATAGCGGATCGGAACTCGTCTGAACATTTTCCTCGGAAACTAGGCGACTGAATAATAGTAATGGAAATATCGATAGACAAGTGATGAGCTTATGGTGTTACATCTGTCGTTAAGAGAGCGTAATTTCAAACATAATTCGTCGCGCACAAAACATTGTAAATGCTTTTGAATACTCTCACGGTTGGAATGTGAGCTTTGGTCAGATTCAGTCCACATTTGGCAGTAATACTGCCTCTTTGGTCTCTGATCTAACGCTTGTAAATATAGAACATTGTTGAAAGAAAAAAGGTACATTCGGGAACTGTAGTAAGAACTGCTTATTAATATCAGCAAATTTACCGATGGAGCGTGTATATAAATTCCCCCCTGAAGTCTCAGTTTACTTGGGTCAGCAGACGTTCAAAGGAAGGGTGCCTATTAAGAGTACATCCGTTGATCATGATTGAAGAGAATTCAGAGTATTCTCTGTGACGATGGAACGTTATTAGATTTGAATGTATTGAATTTTCAAAGTAGCCACTTCACCAAGGCACAGTCGCGTAATGTATAGCGGCTCAGATTTAGGAATCGGAGAGCCTAGTTCGAATTCTAGTTGTATTCATTGCATTCACGTGTTAATACCTTTGAAAGCTATAAATCCTCTTCTACCTCTCAACAGACTACGTTCTATAGCCTTTGTTGGCAACCGTCTAGGAGAAGGTAACTCTGAATTATAAAACCGTGTTAGGTTCCGTCAGATTATTTTGCCTAAGAAACTGCAGTACATCCCTGCGATGAACTAGACTTGGTTGGGTATACAAAAATTGTGATATTACAGAGGATGTAAATCAAGGAATGTTATGAGGTACATTGTTAATATAAAACAGAATGAGGGCAGAACATATGTGAGAGCCCTGGGTAACGCGTGCATTGATCTCATGATCAGGTGACCAGCCATTACCGAGCATCTTTATAAACCTACCCGATAGAAATAAGTTCATAATTTTAAAGAGATGCTACCGTGAGTCTGTTTAGCAAACGACTATACAAAATGTCTTTATATTTAAGACGATTGCACCCGTGAATGGTTCCCTGCATGTATTGAGTGTTACGACATTATCAATGGGATTAGCAGAGCAAAATCCATACTGTTGTTGGTTCTAGAGTTCAACAATCTTATTTAAAACAAAGGGAGTTTGCTGATGGTGCTAAGCAGGCTGATGGGGCGATATTACGACGAGCGTGATGGCTCATCCGCTTTCTTTAAAAGAGAGTTATACTCTTATATGTATTACATACATTTGGGAAATATTTTTCATCAGACAGCAGTTGAACAACTTTGCATGAATTGGAGTTAATTAGACTGTTCGTAGAACCAATTCAACTCATTAGTCATGAAACTTACTGAACTGAGATAGATAAATTTAAACTCATTTTTTTTATTACAGCATCCAAGGTCGATGCAACAAAATTAAACATAAAAATGAAAGAATCTGTCTATATTTCTGAGATGAGGCATTATGTACACTATTTAGATTATTCATACTATTGTCCTTATCTTTGTCGCCATATTTATTACAACGTTTCGGCCGTTGTACACTCCGGCCTTCTTCAGGTGTGTGGAATGTCGAAGTGAGACCTTTAGTTCGCTAACTGCGAGTAGACTGTTCAAGATCCACGTGCCATGTTTTAATGAATGTCAGTAATCAGTTTTTTCCTCTTAACCGTGTGATTCCAATAGCCGGTTAAGGCAGTGGGGAACGTGAAGAGGGGAATTAACAGGAGATAAAGTATAATTGACACCCATTAAAACATGGCACGTGAGCGAAATAAAGCGTTTAGTTCGACATTCCAACCACCTGAAGAAGGCCGGAGCGTACAACGGCTGAAACGTTGTAATAATATGGCAATAGCCCGAATAATATAAATAGTGAAAAATGAAAGAAGTTATGAAATAATACTAATCATCCTTCAGTAGAATTTACTTTCTAAATTTTGAAAATAGTTGTCGAAGTTTTGTTTCATTATTTTTAAAATATGAGTTTTCCTCGTTGTTGCCCAAATGACGTTACGAAATCTGAGCAGATGAGAACCGTTTTTTCGGGATTTATTTGGAAGGACTTCTCCATCGAACAGTATCTTTTCTGTGGCCGTTGCAATAATTATAACGAATATTGATGCTAGAAAGTAAAAATGATTACAATATTACTTGCACTGAGACATAAAAGAGCGGCAAATAGAAAGGGTCTGAACTATTATTTTTATACGCATATTTTTTTAAATATTTTTTGACTGTGAGAAGCGGGCTCGTCATGTGCAGAAGAGATTTAATGTTTTTATTATCAACAAACAAAAAAAAACAACCCACTAATATAACGTTAAACGATAAGATTTCACAGATTTCTTCTTCAGTTGCCGGTTAGAAGGGGCAGGCATGTGATGTCACAAAGAAATGCTTGATTGATCACAAGCAACATTCAAAATGATGCTTTGCTGTTCCAGGAGAGAAAAATCTCCAATTCTCACTCTTTGAGCAGAACAAAGATTTTATGACTTATTCTAATATAATCTTCTATGTGCCTTCAGGATTTGGTCGATTATGGCTCTCCCCCATTTCATATATTCTATAGCTCTTAGTAAAATTTGTCTTTTTGCTATCTCTCCCAATACCCGTTCTGACAACCATTTATAAAAGTTCGTTACGTAGATTAAACGCTGTTTTCGTCTATTTTTTTTAGCTTCAATATATCCTTTCAGTGGCAAATACCCTAAGCCTGTTTCCTTTTTATTTACACCATTAATTTTAACTGTCTCTTTCTGATGTTAAATATAATATTTTGTTTGTATTTTCTTTCTATCCTTGTGTACAACAATGTTTTTGCTTCCTGAAATCTCTTCTTTATCCGTCAGGAGATTGTCAGGCATTAACTGACATATGGAAGAGCGATATTACAATACAAGACATTCGACTTTTTTGTTTTTTTTTAAATCCCCTGTTTCTTAATACTTTTCTCATGTTTTGGAAGAATTCTATTGTTATCCTAATACGACTTCGGATTTCAGTATCAAATTTTTAGTCTCCCTTAAAAGCACTTCATAGTTTATATGTGGCGTGGTCCCTTTTGTTGACATCCATACATTCTATCTTCTTACAACTGATATTTAATGTTTACTTCTAACTTTTCTTTTTCTACTTTCTGTAGGAGTTCCTTTAGTTTCCCTTTCGATATGTGCTATCGTTACTGTGTCATTTGCAAATCTTATGTTGTTAAGATGGTGGCCTCCGATAATGAATCCTGGTAAGAATTCTCAGAGGAATAACGATTTTGAATGACTAATTTGAACACACATCCTTGCCTTATACTCGTTGCTACTTTTCTAAGGATAACGAATACACGTTGCCATTTTTGTAATGTCAATAAATACTCGATGTCATTTTTGTGATGTCAACGAACTCTCGTTGTCACTTTTTTAGGGTCAACAAACTCTCGTTGTCACTTTTTTGTGACGTTACCGTATACTCGTTGCCATTTTCATAATGCTCGTTGTAGTAGAGACTTTTTAATCGCTGATACAACTATATTAACGCCGTTGAACAATACTGGTGTCAGACGGCTTCGAATAAAATTCGCACTAATAGTAACTGCTCGATAAAACCCTTATGAAAAGTAACCACCAAATAGTAGTCCGTGTAGTGATCAGAATAGGGAATAGTATAGCGAATAGTATAGTAAACAATATAAACAATAGCGATCCGTAAAGCAATAGAGGAGAGAATAGAAATATTGATCAATTAGCGTCACGCTAATTTCCATATATTGGTCAGTTATGTTCCATGCGTGATACACGCTTAGGCGATCACGTGTCTTTCCATACATGACTGACCAGGCAGATTTTTTCGTGCAGTAGATTGCCATTTCTTTCTGCGGTAGACCAGTTGTAATCCAAAGCTATAGAACCTGCTATGTACCCACAGCTGTGGGTGGGGAGAAGAAGAGCATTCATACCTTTCCCAAGGGTATAAGCACGTAAGTGAATGTAATGTATTCGATTGGAATTCGAACTCGTCTCAGTCCAAGACGCTATTCATTACTCCACCGTGCCCTAATTCCTATATATATATATATATATATATATTTCCTTTAATATTAAGTGATCTACTTATTAAAAAAGGGATCGCCTGTGTTTGCACCCTAGTGATCTCTGTTGAAACCCAAGTGTCGGAAGCGATACTTCATTCCAATATCACAAAACTTCAATAATACTTGAACGGTATAAACAAAGACAAGTCAAATCAGAATGTATAAAGGGCAATATGAATATTTCCTGTGGCGTTTTTGTATTCAGAATTAACGATTTTAAAATGTCACGCCTCATAGATATTGTCCCATGAAGTGTATATTTTTCGTCAGGTAGATGTATCTATTCGGAGGCAAGCGGTATTCGAAAGAATTCTCATTGTTGATGGAACAATAATTATATTATTAATTTAGTCATATTCCTTTGAATCATTTATGGAAAAGATAAACTAATAAAAAGACATATTTATAACAGATGAGTTTAAGAGCACAATCGATGACGCCGAAGATACAGTACAAATACAGTAAAACTACGTTTATTCATATTTGAAATCCGTAGTGTCTTAAAGCGAATTTCAAAGACAATACTTGGATGTTTATAATAGATTTCTTCAACCACGTATGTGCCATTTCCTGTCACTGCCTTTCATTGATGCTGATTCATAATTCTATTCTTGCATAACTTGTCATTTTTCTTGATGATCAACAGGTCTAAGTGGTTTTTAAATTAGTTTTTTTCTATTAAGTGAATTTTGTGGGGATCAAAATAAAGTGGCAAAACGAAGCTCAAGGGTCAGTTGAATACAGTGGCTTTAGTAGAACAACCATACCAAAAGGCTCTACCAATCCCAGCCGATATGGCTGGGATTGGTAGAACCTTTTCGTATGGCAAAAGCCTTTTGGTTTGGCAAAATTAACAATGCTGACAATCCTCTTTATGCTCTCGTTGTGTAAAGGTTATTGTCCGGATTGCATTATTGATCAATCTACATTTCATATCACAAGAGCGTTTTAGATTTTTGATTCTCCCGGAGAAACAAGGGAATAAGGAAATAAAATATTTAAAAATCACAGGATTAAATAAAAATCATAATTTTGATGTTTGGTTGTTTTATAAAACGCCAGAAAAATGATGGAATCTACAATGAAAAATATGGGCAATCTATCATACAAATATGGGTATTGAATCTCTCATTATACAATACAGACATCATAATTAATTGCGATTAGACATTTTAAATGAGTATATTAATTTTTAATCAACAATTTAGGGATGGATTCATTTTTCAGTCATGAATTATAGCTGTGTGACTTCAAAATAAAATATATTTTTACAAAACGATTACTCAATTTAAAAATAGATAAAATATTAAAATACATGAAAATAAGAACAAAAATATCTAATTGAAACGCGTTAAACCGATGATTAATAAACTTAAAAATAATAAAAGGAAAAATCACAAAAAAAATTGTCATTAGTAAGAATAAGCTGTTATACAAAATTCACTGATAACGAAGAGTGATATTATCACATAATTTATTCGCACGTATACATTTAAAAAAACCGACATATAAAAGGCTTGGGCGGGGAGAACTTTGTTCGTTTTAATTACTATCAACTAAAGATGGTTTTGTTTATTTATAGCGCATGTCTATAGTAAATCATTACCAATGTATCTGTATGTTATAAAATCACTACAAAAATAGCCATTTTGTTTCAACACCTTCGGTGTCTTATCAAGTGATGATGTAGAATGTAATATAAATGGTTTTAAAAGTATCAAATTAATTAAAAATCTATCACAAGGGGAAAACGTTGTTACAAAAGCTAGATTGACCAACCAAAATACAAGTATAGGAAAATTCAAAAAGCTTGACAACGAAGTCATGTTATAATAGTTATTCAGATGTTTAAAATATGGGTAAGATGAAAAAAGAATTCATTCTAACCAATAATTACTAAATTATATGATAAAATTTAATATTAAAATTAAAAACTGCTAATTTCAAAATAAAAATTTAATCGCTATTAAGTTTACAACTATAAAATTACTGAGGAGAAAAGAAGAAATATATGTTATTCAATTTATTTCTTCACTGAAGTTACTTTAGAAGCTAATTTTATATCCGGTCCTTTGACAATATGTATACATTTTAATTCCAAGTGTGTGAATGGGGCCCTAAACAAACACAATCAGATTATAATATATAAGCACCCAGGCATATTTATATATATAAACACACAAAATTGACGAGACAGAGAACATCTCCACGGCCCTTTATGCAAAAAGGGGGGAGGAAAAGGGAAACCAAGACATGCGTACATACATACACAATTAAAAGTGAATGCACTTTCCATAGACACCTATAAATACATACACACAGATGCACAGACATTGACCCAGACAATCAGATACCACAACCAATAAATATTTAAGACTGAAAGTGTCATTATACAAATGCTAACCAATTATTGAAGTATAACTTAAATGATTAAAAATAATATATATATGTATGTATGTGTGTATGTATGTGTATATGTATATACATATATGCATGTATGTATGTATGTATATATATATATATATATATATATATATATATATATATATATATATATATATGTGTGTGTGTGTATGTATGTATGTGTAGGTATATGTATGTATATATACAGTCGCAACAATAATTTTTCAGATTCTTTCCTTATTTAAATCTGATTTCGTTTGTAGATGTTTAACTAGAAATTATGGCCTTTCTAATTAAATTTGAAAAAAAAATCTGATTTTGAGATGAAATTCTTTATAATCAGAATCTAAGAAAGGGCATTTTATAATTTGGGCAAATATTTATAAATTGCACTTGCGTGTGGATTTTTATTCCTGCTAGGAGAAGGTCCAACAAAAAGAACAATGGCTGACTCAGTTAAGTTTAACCTAAGATGTAAAGTAGACAAACAAGTCCGAAATATATATGTCAACAAACATATGTATTAAACAACACATTTACCAGTGATAAAGATATTAAAATTTGTGTTTGTGTGTGAACGTGAAGTGTTTGTACATTGATGAAGTTTCGTACCTTATGTGTGTTGAATGTTCACGGCGTCTTCCACAAATGGGAATACGCTGATTTCTACGAGAGATCACATTTTCAAATGTGTCCGCTGAAACGCAAAGTGAAAAAGAGAACGAGCCAAGAAATCGCCCAGTATTTATAGTGTAGGATGAACGACCCCTAGTGACTATTAGGGAATTAAGAATGAGATAACTCCGATACAATTTTACAATTTTAATTTTAAAATTCTTAATGTCTGGATTTATCTGCATTTTAAATAAAACAAAACCATTCCTTTTTATTATTATTTTCAGCTTGATCATGTGCATTACAACGAAAGGAAATATTCTAAAGCTAGAATTCACATCAGATGTCATGACGATTAAAATAAAGAGAAATTTATTCTCTGGGGCTGAATTCAGACACGTTGTAATTAAATTCAAAGGAAATCACATTCTTTGATATTAGGGAGTTTTATGAGTGTTATTTTAAGGAGGCTTAATGTTTCCATGGAAGTTAACAAAAATCCTACACGGATTGCAGGCGAAGTTATCGGAATACATTCGCTGGTGCTTTTTCGACAAGGCTAAAAAGTTTAAAGAGCTAATTCGCTTTGAAAAGGCATTAGTTGGATTCTCGCTTTGTACTCTTCTCTCGCTCGGCAACGTGAGAAAACAATCTCATCACTGACTTCCTATAGAAATTAATAGAAAAAAGTGTGAGAGTGTTAACCTTTCGGAAAGCCAGTGCTATATAACTGATATTTGCTTGAAAAGTAGAATCTACGAGCCGATTTCAATTTTCTGTGACATTGATCTTCGCACAAATACTCTTAGGAAAGACATGAAATTGTTATCTTCATTAAAGGTCAAATAGCAGGTCAGACTGAGTTCTCTAGTCTTGAGTGGGAAGCAGTCCTACGTGAAGGAAAACTTAGAATTCTAAACCAGCCTAACGAGGGATTGTTTCTGTTGGGCTATCTTGCCTTAGACACGACTACTGCTGTTTTGGCTACAGTACATTTGGTGCATGTACGTCTCTAATGAGTTCCGGAATCCATGATCCTGGAATCTTAAAAGATAATAACAGAAAATCTGTTGAAGTTATTATATATCTTCCCCGAATCAATGACTCTTTGAATGGTTAACGCAGCTAATTAATATAACTTGAAAAAAACATTCACAAAATAGAATAAAAAGCAAATTAGTATGATTAACTACATTCACCTGACGGTGTGTCCCGTGGAGATTATTTTCTCAAATAAATTATCTAATCTATAGGATTAATCATACCTATCATATACACTAAATATCAAAAAGCATTGTTATGAAATTTTAATTTGAAAAAGTAATTGTCTTTCGTCTCTCATGCTGTATAAATAGGTAAAGGCAACTATAATTTTATCGATGGCTACAAATAGGAATTTACACACATGTGTAAGTACTTATAGGATACATATGTATAAAAATTATAATTTGTTCACATTCAGGATTTAGAGAAATATTAATTGACAATACAAGTATACTCTACTATGAAAATAAAGAAAAACTCGAATACATGAAGCACTTTATATATAAGAAATACAACAAAAACTAAATAAGATTAATTATGAGTTTTTATGTTTTAAAAATTCTATACAGCAAGGTTTTAAAATAATTAAATATTATTTTTTTCAAATTACAATTATAGGGGAAATGTTTTAAATCAATTCAATTGTAATTCTTAAAAAAGATAACAAATATAAATTAAGTTACCACCTTTGATAACGTTAACTTTTTAATTAACAAAGGGCGTTTCATGCGCATTTACAAACACTTCACAATTATCAATTCCATTAGATTTTATCTTAGCAATGAAGATGATCTTGGATGAGATTAAAAGTACCTGTGTGAAATAAAAGAAATGAGAAAAACTACGGGGTCTTCCTTAATGAAGAAATTGATCTGTGAATTTGAGAGGCTTAAAATAAAATAAATAAATACAACAACCAACATGTGTGTGCGCGCACACACACACACACACACACACACACACACACACACACACACACACACACACACATATATATATATATATATATATATAAAAGTTCATAGTCAATATTAAGTTAGATTATTATGATAAACTGGTAAGTGTTTTTCATTCCCAAACCAGGCAATGGTATACGTATTGTGAAAGAATTTTAAGGAAGAAAATACATTACTAAGGAGGGAGATCACTAATGGGAACAAGAATTAAAAAGAAAGAAGGCAACGATTGACATTGTATATACGTTTTTGAAGATGAAAATTGACTGGAGAGAAAGACACTAGAAGTGACTTCCACAAGCGAGAAGTGTCGGTGAAGAGACTGTTAGCATAGAATTTACAGTTACATCTAACCACTTCAACTAGAAAAATTATGGGACCAGCTGCCAATTCGTAAAGACTGCTACCAAAAATGTGACTTAGCACTTAAATTCGTAAAGACCAGGTACCAAAGATGGATGTTCATTATAGCAATTATTATGAAAATCTTCGGATATTAGACAGAAGAGAACTTTATACACGGCGATCGGACAGTCATTGAAGGTGAGAAATTTTGTCAGGATCGATAACATCGAAGAATCTTGTTTAGATTTGATCGAGAATCTCTAAAAACATAGAATTGCCAGTCCAGATGCGTTAGCAATATTCAAGTTAGGGACAAATGGTAGACTTATATATGTGTCCGCTTCAAAAATTATCATTTAAAATAATGTTTTTATGTTTATTTACTTTCTCTATATCCGGAAATACACACACATCGGCATCTCAGGTCGCCGAAAGACGAAAAGCTATTCTACTTTGTTTGGGAAAATCATTTAATTCTTATTGAATATCTTTGTTTTTTGACAGCTTATCAACTTTTGGATTGCAACTATTATTTTTTTTACGTGTGAATATTAAATAAAAATTTTTAAGAAAAAAAAAATTCTTCCTAATACAATTCACACTATTTAACCCATATTTGAGGAATGTGATGTATTCATACCTTTCCAAAGTTTATTTGCACGTAATTCAATTCAAATGGAATTGATTACATTCTTAACACAAAAAGTTGTTTTGCAATAATATAGCTTTTTTTATTATCTCCATAATTTGGTTAGTATTTTAAACTGTTATTTTCAAATGAAAAATTACAGATAAAATTTTCCGTGTTTTCAACTTTAATCTTAGAGGCTGTAACCTAACATATCATAGCATTTTGCAGTCAGGCTGATTCTATGATCAAATTAAATAATTGCGGGCCGAATTCGGACAAGCAATACTCAAATTTTGGATTCTCATATTTCCATTACTACGCTTGTTTTCCGTGATTTTTTACGTGATCTTTTGCGAAAAATTTTCGGGTCCAATAACAATTTTTATAACTTGGAAATAAATTTGTGAACAATCGAAATTAATTGCGACATCCAGCGACAGTCCCCCATGAAATAAAAATAATTGTTTCTATGGAAAGTAAGGACCTACGTACATCAAATTGTCTTTAAATGATGTGGCGTCAGAATAATTATAAAAGGTAAGCTTAAATATTAATGCAATACTCAAATGCAGCGATCAGTTTTGAGTTCTGTAGTTTATTGTTACCAATCGCATCTGGCACGCCCTAACTTATTGTGGTGAAGACCAAATAAAGAGGCTTTCGGAAAGGCTAGCTTAAATGTCGCCCAATAGGGCAGCATTTAAACTAGTTTTCTGTAATTACCAATCTTAAAACGTAAAAGTTTAATTAATACAATTATAAGGGCTTCCCGGAAACACAATCTTAATTAATTCTGAATTATCAAATTAATAATCAATTATTTACTTTCCCATATAGCAGCAAGTATCTATGATTTTGGTGTTTATTTTACTACAAACAGACATTCAACATTAACATTAATCACACTCTTGCTAATTAATTGTTGCAACTGATTTTGTTTTGTTGCCACGCATTCTAGACGACCTGATTATTCTAGTCTTAATTAAAATTGTAAGGATTAACTTGCGCAACATCAGCTACGACAGCAATATAAGAATTACAAAACTTTTATTTAATTCAAAAATTTTCGTTATTTTTCGTTGCTTCACTAGACGCAGAACATAATCAAGGGTTTTTAATTAAAGACACATCCTTTGCAGAAGGTGATTAAAATGATCACAGATATGCGTGTTAAAAATACTTTAACTGAACGTATTTGAAGACATTATATAATTAGGCTTGAAATGAAGGGCGGGATGGGTCAGATTTATAGAAAGCGCTACCGGCAACTCAAGATCTAATACAACACGCAATCTAGTGTTTGTAACTTTAAAAATGAATGAAGCTATTAACCCTATGCAGTGTACTGTCGTATACATCTTGACAAAAAACATGCCATATTTCTATGAAAACAATCAGTGCTTTGGAGTGTTTGAAAATCTAGTCCATCACGAATAACATCATAAAGAAGACAGTTAATTCTTTCATGTCCGGTGTGCATTCAGGGCGTGGACTATCATAGCTCACCATTGCATCATATGCTATGAGCCAGTAATGAATACATGTGCCCTTACTATCAGTGCAAATCCATGCTGTATCCATTTGCAAAAGCTTGTTTGTTAGGTCAGTCGCTATTTTACACGGTAGAACTTGTTATTTTTATGTACTTTGAGTGTCGAATTCTCCAAGCCCTCTTTCTTCATTATGCCTCTATTTCTGATTCTATGTATAATTATCCATTTTGTTCCGGTAGTGTTTAAAACATTCTCCCTGCTTATATATCCCGTTCATGTTATCTAATCATCATACTTTAGAAGCAGACTTTTGTAGGCACACATCTTTTCATTAGAGAAGGAAATTTTCTTGCTGCCTAATTATTTTTGGAAAATATTTTTTTCGCTTTTCCATTACACCCTGGGATTTCTCTTTCTCATGTTCTGTCTTCTATTAAAACACTTTCTAGAGAGATATAATTCTGGACTTGATTTCAACACCACCATTTCCAACCTTGGATCAACTTTCTTGCTATCGACCATACTGTATGTCTTCTTACAACTGGTTGCTAGCTAATTCTTCCTGATTTCATATACTAAATTCTGAGGACATCCTACAGTATCACCTGCGTATCTAAAGCCATTACTGCTTAGCGTATTTCTAATAATCTTAGAATCTATCCAGCGGGGACATGCATCCTAGCCTTGTGCCTATTTCTAGATTTGTACTTACTCGGTTCTTTTCCTCTCCTAAGGAATGTTGTTTATTTCGAAGACGTTTTCCTGATTATTCTAATATCTGATTTAAATAAATCAAGTTAAGATTGATTTAACTTAATTTAACTGGGTTGCTCGTAAAATCAGGAAAAAGTCTCGAGATTTTATTCGCGAGAATAATTTTCTTTATTGGTATTCATCAGTTATTCCTTTATCCACAACGTATGCCATTTTCGAAAAAATATTGATATTTATCATTTTAGAAGTTTCCTCTCCATAATATAAATACAGTATCAAATCTATGCTATTATAGTGTAATCCGGATATAAGAGAGTTGTCGGGGCCGGATAATAAGTATCTTATATCAGGGTTTCTCTTATATCCGGGTTTGGTTTATTTAGATAAGTATGGCTCTAATATGGGACCAGATGAAATCTATCTTATATACGGGTTTCTCTTATATCTGAGTTTCTCTTATATCCGGGTCTCTTATATCAGGGTTACACTGTAATTTAAGAGAAGTGAGGTAAGGAATCCGAAGGAGTCTAAAGGAAGCGAAAACATTTTTTGGTAATATTAAGTCTCTGAAGACTTATGGAAAATTTTATATTATATTGACAAGCCATTAGAATTAGATAGTTTGTAGCCTGAAGTAAATTTATTTGCTATATATATTACGCAGTGACTCAATGTTCACGAATTCGAAAACAAACCGAAATATTATGTTAAACACACACACACACACACACACACACACACATATATATATATATATATATATATATATATATATATATATATATATATATATATGAGCGAACATTGAAGTCAACACTCAGAGGCTACAGGCTGTTTCATGCGTCGAATTCGAAGTATGACGGTCAGCCGATCACTTCCTAGGAACCGACACCAAAGCACATGAGATTTGATTATAGTGGTGAAAATTTTTTACACAGCCAGAATACAGAGACCTGGTACACTATGTGCCACAAGGTCGCAGGTTTTGAATACAGAGTTGGTCTTCTTCTAAACCAAGGCTACAGAACCCAGTCTGTCCTGTTATTTATTTATTGACAGGAATTTGAACACGGCTCCGATTCCCCAATCCACACACACACACACACATAAATATATATAAATATATATATATATATATATATATATATATATATATATATATATATATATATGTGTGTGTGTGTATTATGGGCTGATTTATTTTCAATGATTACGTATATATATATATATATATATATATATATATATATATATATATATATATATATATAATGGACTAATGATTACGTAAAGTCTTATACAAAAACTTAACCACGCTGATGAAAGCATGTCAATAAGATAATTTAACGGGCTTTCAAAACATAAAACTGGATCAAATAAATTTAAACATTATGACATTTAAATATCCACAGTAATTCCAAAGGTAATATGGAGATTAAGAATGATTAAACACTATATTGTCGAACACGAAAATCTTCAGAAGCCCATCATAATCTGGGAGAAAAGAGATTTGTACACATAAGCGCCGCCGCTTATAAATTCTCTCTCTACCTAATATGCTCAATATTTTTCTAAGACTAATACATATCATAATCACATCTAAATACTCGGTGTTTTTTTATAATAAGGTTCGCACTGTACGAGTCCCAGGGGCACTCAAGATAGATGGTTACTTCAATGTGTAGTTTATATGGATAGGAGGGGAAGATTAAAACTCTAGAGTTGAATAGGTTACGATTATAGCGATTAGGGAAACATTCTCTTTGAGGTCTGTTCCATAAGTGTGGTTCGCAGGAAGAAGCTGTTTTAGTGAAACTTATTTCTCGTTGATTAAATACAGAGGTAATGTAAGTCGTTTGCTACTATGTAAGTAGCATGACAGGTCTTAGCCAGGAGGACAAATCTGGTGGAACCAGGACATGAAATTCGTCTGAGCACTTTCCATAGTAGTAGCGATAGAGCAGATAGAGGCTCGCCAAATTCCGCCTGTGAGAGAGAGAGGTTAGAAGGCGGGAAATAATTCTTCCCCATCAAGGACTTGGCGACGCTTTTGAAATCATTTTGTTAGAATTCAAAAGTGTCTCCACGCGAAAACTGAGGTCTGAACAGCTCTTGGCCAAATATGGCAACAGTGCTTCACTTTCGCCTTGATCTGTCTCTTATAAAGATAGTGTAGCCTGAGGAATCTGGTAGTTACTAAAACGGTGCAGGTATCCTATCATGTTACCTGCATCGTTAGCGATGGATCATATATAGCAATTCTACTTGAAGCGGGTGTGATTTGAGGCGCAATATCCCTCTAAAAGGCACCGTCGGTCCTCGAGGGGACATCCGTTCGTCGTGATTGGCGATAATTCGATGTCAGATCGGCGCTGATGAATGTACCCATTTTGATTTTGGAGGCGTTGAATGTAACCAGCCCGTTTTCCCCAATAGAAAGTTTAAGTTAGATCGGAAGAGTGATCCGCTACCAGTCTCTGCTCGTCAAAACATTTAGACGCGCACCCCTATATCGTCGTATCATCGGCATAGAGAGTTACAATTGATAGGAGTATATTCTTAGGTAGAAGTCAGAATGAGGGTTAGTCCGAACCGTGAACTCTGGAGGACGCTTGAATTAACCGACGGGTACTTAGTGGACTGGCCGTTAATATCGATCTCCAGAGACCTACCCGTTAGTAAGGTGTTATAAAAGAGAAAACCTTTCAGCTGGAGAGCTTGTGGAGCAAACCTTTATACGACACCTTGCTGAAGGTCTTCAGTTGTATCAGCAAATCAGTAAACCGGTAATACTACTACTAATACTACTAAAGACTACTACTACTACTACTACTACTACTACTACTAATAATAATAATAATAATAATAATAACCTGTAAAACCCTTCTTATCTAAGCGAAAAGCCCCAAATATGCACAGATATAATCTACAGTGTCATTTTTATTCAAAGACACCAAAGAGAACTTGATAAGTAGGCAGTTAAAATTACTCTCTGGCAAGATGCTATCACAAATACTACTACTACTACTACTACTACTACTACTACAACTACTACTACATATGTGTACAGGTGGAAATACATTAACCATTCAAAAAATTATGTCACTAATATGTCTCTTCTTTATAGAAGGAAGTTTTTCTCCCCGGAGTCGATCCTCCAGATCTACAAATCAACAGTTCGCCCTTGCATGGAGTATTACTGCCATATATGGTCTGGTTCCCCCTTCTGTTTGCCTCGGGGTTCTTGATAGGCTCCAGAGGCGGATATGCAATGTAGTTGGCCCTGCTCTGTCGTCTCGTCTACAGTCACTTTCTCACAGACACGCCGTCGCCTCCCTCTGTCTGTTCTACAAATACTTTCATGGAAATTGCTCCGAGGAGCTGCATTTGCTGGTTCCCAGACGTCATGAGTTCAAGTGCCATACGAGGCTGGCATCCCGCTCTCACTCCTTCACTGTCGAAACTCCTAAATGTAGCCGTCTCTTCTACTCCAATAGCTTCATGTCTCGCACCTCTCGCCTGTGGAACTCCCTTCCCTATTCCTATTTCCCTGTGAGCTATAATCTCCAGCTATTCAAGTGTAATGTCAATCGACATCTCCAGTTGCCTTGATCTATCCATTACCCTCATCCTTTCTTCTATCACTCCTATCTGATCTTGCTCTAAATTTTCTTTAACCCCTTGCGTCCTAGTGGCTTCCCGCCTTGCTTGGGGTGAAATGCTTAAAAAAAAAACAAAAAAAAAACTTTAAAATAATGAACATTTGAGTGCTACACTTCTGTCGGGTGATGTAAAAGTTAAATGCGAGCAAAGTCAGAGAAAAAGAGAGAAATAATCTATCCTTAGTACGTCAGATGTAGAGAAATAATTAGGGGCCAAATTACGTTGACTTACACACCACATTCGGTAAATTAGATATAGGATGTCAATCTCGAAATCAACATTTAAACACGCCTAATTTAACCGAACAGTGGTGATATACCGGGAGATCTAAGCAGAACTATTTTCATAGCAATTCCTCAGAAACCAGGCGCAAATGAATGTGAACTCCGCCGAAAAAGTCCACCTAATGTGCAACATAACAAAACTTATCAACCGAATTCTGATGAATAGATCGCTCAGCTGAATCAGCCCAGATATAGGACAAGAACAATGCGAGATCACTAAAGACTCCGCATCAGGAAATGCAGTATTTATGCTTAGAATGTTATCAGAAAGAGCAATAGAAATGCAGAAGAACATGTATGTATTTTTTTAGACTATGCAAAGTACGCCACAAAGATCTATTAGAGCTGCTCAGCAACGTTGAGATATTTGTGAAAGGCATACGAATAATCAAAAATATCTACTGACAGCAAACCGCCTTCATACGTATAAAAATGAGTTTACCATGTATACAAAAAGAGAAAGGGGTGTAAGACAAGGATGTGTTTTCTCACCGGACTTATTCAACCAATCAGCAAGGCAATTCTGAGAGAAGTGGAAATCTTTCCATAATTCATCATTAGCGGTCACAATGCTTTTTTATAATATAACATAACTATACAGATGACACAGTGTTTATAGCAGACGCAGAAAAGAAACAACAAAACCACCTACAGAAGTAGCGAAGGAGAGCGTGAAGAAAGGACTAAGCATAAACTACAAGGAGATAAAATGTATGTTCATGATCGAGAAGATGAGCCCAAAATGTAGTTTACAGGTCGGGGACACAACAATTAAACAGGTACATAAATTTAAATATCTCGGAAGTATTTTAATAGAGGAGGGAAAGTGCAACAGTCAGATGCGAAAATATATTGGGTTGGCCAAATACGCATTCGAAAAGCTAAGCAGAGAATTACGAGAGAGAACTTTCGTTGGAAACAAAGAATGGATTATCTTTCCTACTGTATGCCAACGAACGTTATACAATCCCCTCAAAGATGAAGAAGAGACTCGAAGAATGCTAAGGATATTGTGGGCTGAACATACGAGCAAAGGCGAAGTTTTGGAGAGAATGAAAACAAAGAGGAAACTTATGCTTAACATCAGGAAAAGGCAGCTAAGATTTCTGGGAAACGTAGTAAGAAATGAGGTTTTGGAAAATCTGATACTCACAGGACGGATAGAAGGAAAGAGCGATAAGAGAAAGTAATGCGTGACATATTTAAGGAGCAGGATCTGGGAGAAATAACAAAAAAGTCAAATCTTATTAAGAGTTACAAAGGACAGGAGGAGATGGAGGGCCATGATCATATACTTCCTGAAGATACAGAGCTTGTAAAAGAAGAATGACTTCAGGATATTTGTTTTTCAATGGAAAAACCTATTTCTCCATTTTCAGCAATTTCATGAGACATTTTCATATATTTTCGAAGACATTATTGAATATCGAGTTTGGAGGACCATTCCTTCCTCATGTATAATGCGACCTCACATTTCTTTTGGGAAAAACCTGAATTTTAAGATAGCTCGTGTCTAATGCGAGCAATACTAGTAGCACTATAAGGTTGGTGCAAAAATAATCCCGTGTTTTTGACGTTCAACTTCAAAATTTTCTTTTTTGTATCGTAAAGAATTTCTTCATGTAGCCGTTACCGTAATACATTGTGTATAATTTAAATATACATAATAAGATATGCTTTCATAATGCTTCACAATTTTGTTGATTCTTATTAATAGCGTAAATAAAATTATTAGAATTAAAACTCATTTGGTTTTTCACCTGTGTGAACGTCATTTACTGTATATTGTGTATCTTGTCAAAATATGCAACAGAGAATTATAAGAGAAAAAGTATATCAGTAAATGTAAAGAATATAATAAGCAAAAATACGTATAAATCAAAAGAGGAAAATAGAATAAGGAAAAGGACTGTATATATATATATATATATATATATATATATATATATATATATATACATTCTCGATACGAATCAGACAAAAGTTTAGAAACAAATTCCTTGTCAATGTAAACACGTGCGAATGAAGACGAACGCAAGCAAGAGAACCGAAGGGAAATCTTTGTTAATTCTTCATTTACATAATGTAATTTTTTTTATAATTTATACGGCATAAATAGTGAATGATCATCTGCCGTTCATGTATCAACTGAAAGAAAGGGCGGCAGGCCAAAACCTTACCTGTACCAATAATGTTAGCCAAAAAATACATTAATTTTAAACTTCCAGAAAAAGATTATCTGTGTATAGTTCAACCAGTAATGCAAAATGTCTGATTTAAAAAAAAATTATAATATATTATTTGATACCATTAATTTTATATTCCATTATTATATACGATTAATTCTATGCCATTATTCTTTTTAGAAAGATACCATGAGAATTCAAGATTATCGCGTAAGTTACGGTCACAAAAATACATTAATTTTAAAACCTCTAGATAAAGAATACTTTTATATACTGCAACAATTCACACAAAATGCCTAATTTTTAACAAATTATAGTATTTTATTTTATAGTATTAATTTTAATATATATATATATATATATATATATATATATATATATATATTATAGTATTAATTTTAATATATATATATATATATATATATATATATATAGATTGATAGATAGATAGATAGATAGTCAAGAAAAAAACTCGTGGCATGATGATTGCGTCTAGCATGAAACAGCCTCTCACCTTTGCGTACTGAATTCAATGTTCACTAATATACAGGGTGTTTCAAAAAGAATACGCCAAAATCATCACGTGATGTGTCGAAAACGAAAGAAATTACAAACCTCTAGCATGAATACATGTGTTGTATATACATTCAAGTTTCATTTCATGTTTTATAAGTTCTGAATGTGGCCACCACCGGCAGCGTGGACAACATCAAGCCAATATGAGAATTCCTCCCAAAAGCACCTCAGCATGTCACGGTCCACCGTGTTGATTGCAGCTGTTATTCGAGCTTTCAAGTCATCAATACTTGCTGGAAGTGCTGGAACATAAACTTGGTCTTTAACATACCCCCACAAGAAAAAGTCACACACTGTGAGGTCCGGGGACCTGGCAGGCCAAGGACAGAGAGCAAGGTCTTTAGCACCTATCCTCCCAATCCATCGCTGAGACATGTTTTCATTCAGATAAGCTCTAACCCCGAGATGCCAATGGGGTGGTGCTCCATCTTGCTGAAAAATGAAGTCGTTCGAATCTGCTTGCAGTAAAGTGAATAGCCAGTTTTGAAGCATTTCGAGATAGGTTCGTCCTGTAAAGGACCATAGACCTTGTCTTGAGACACAGCACAGAAAACGTTCACTTTAGGGGAATCTCTTTCACATGCTCAGCAGTTTCATGTGGGTGCTCTGTTCTGCAAATGCGCACATTGTGACGATTGACTGTGCCTCTCAAATGGAAATTCGCTTCGTCACTAAAAACTAAACGTGAAAAGAGAGTTTCATCACCTTCCTCAATCTCCAGCATTGACTCACAGAATGTCCTCCGCATCACCTTGTCATCATTAGTAAGTGCCTGGACGAGGCTTAGTTTGTATGGTTTCATGTGTAATCGTCTCTTTAACACGCCAGACGGTGGTATGAGGGATGGCAAGCTGAAGATTTGCTCGACGTACGGACTTACGTGGGCTGTTCTCAAATGCACCATAAATCATCTCCACTTGCTCCTCTGTAACACGTGGTCTTCCAGGACTCTTTCCTTTGCACAGGCAACCACTCTCTTTAAACTGTCTAACCCACCGTCGAATGCTCTCATGATGGGGCGGATCAATGCCGAATTCTGTTCTGAAAGCACGCTGCACCATGACAATGGCGTTTGTTTTCGCGAACTCAAGCTTGCAAAACGCCTTCTGCTGAGGAGTCGCCATTTTGATTGATCTTCCCACAATTCAGCTGCACCGGAAGTTATACTAACGAGAGCGATGAAGCTGACACCCAATCAAACTTTGATAACTACTCTATCAAATAACCACTGATTCAATCCACTACAATGCTATAGACCTGAAAAAACAGCGTAATGATTTTGGCGTATTCTTTTTTAAACACCCTGTATATAATTTATTTTTCTATTTCGTTCGAAATATTCGAGAATGTTGAATAGAATTCTGATAACCATTATATCTTTGCCATTATTCCTATCAGTCGGGAAATAATTCGAAAACTGAAGATATGTTTAATAGCTGCAAGCTGTTGAACATCAAATAGAATGTTGATGCTAAAAAACCCACAGAAAACATGTTCTAATGTTTGTGGATTAATTGCTAACATTATTCTTTTAAAAGCAACTTTTAAAAAATTACATAAAAGTTTACGTTTATGACGCACACATAAAATGGATCTAACGATTTATTTTTAAAAGCTTTAGAGGGAAATGCTTTGACGAAAGAAACATTATTTCGCTTTTTTGTATCTCTAATATGCAGCTATTTGGATTCTCTTATTTGCAATACGTCAAAGTGAATGTTTTCAGCTAAAGGTGCAACTTTTATCGTGTCAGCAAGCTGTTCGTCTTGTTAAACTCTTGAAGAATAACAAACTCGAAAAAATCGAGTATATCGAATGTTTATTTTCAAAGTAGGATTACACTCAACATTTTCAAAATTCGTGTTTCAGATTTTGCCATTATCATTCAATCTCGATTCGATGCTGTTAAAAAAATAATTTTATTAAAATTCTAAATAATTTAATGTAAAATTAAAAAAAGGAGATAAAAATAATGTTTACTCATGCTTGAAATACATGTAACAGAGTCAAATAATGAAGAGGGAAAACATTTAATTGAAGAAAGGTATTCAGTATCCATCTTATCTGATACTGTAATCAATGATGTTCCTTGTCAATATATTGATGTAAAATCATTTAAGTAATAACTTACTCTGCTAAATCCGATGCAATACCAGTATATCATCTCTTCTCATAAATAATAAAAATCTTTTTGTGAAAATGAGGAAAGAATGTTCAACTGGTTTAGAAACTTCTAAAAAAAAAAATGGCATGTGGTGAGTCCGCGTGAGCGGCACCAACCAGCGGCTACTTGATCCTGATTACTGGTTGAAGGCCGTTATTGTATCATACTCTATCGTATCTTATTCTATCTAACTCTTTTCGTTTACACAAATATATATAGGTATATTTGCCTGGCTCCTTAGGATTTCTAGTATATATATATATATATATATATATATATATATATATATATATATATATATATATATATATATATATAAAATGCAGAAATAAAATTCCGAATGACTTTAGGTTATACATTTAATCCAGTGAATAGAGCGGTTTCAAATCATGTTCATGCTTAACATAGAAATCACTAGTCTCACGGACGACTGTGGTCGTAAGGTAATTGCGCAACTGAGTGCGTGAACAGCTCCATCCACATGTCTTGTCAGGTATTCATTCATGCGTGGCGATTTTTGGATAAAGTCGACCTGACAGTTCCAAACACTCTCCAGGTAAGATCACAGCCAATGTCAGTGTTTCAAGACCCGTGCCAATGGATTCCACTGGGGGAAAACATTGGTTCCTTCTTCATAGTAATAATGTTTTTTTATCGATTATAGCACACACACACACACACACTTACGCGCGCACGCACAAACACATATAAACTCTCACACACACACACACACACACACACACATATATATATATATATATATATATATATATATATATATATATATATATATAGTGATTTTCAATTTGATGCGGCACAAGGCCGAAAGTAAGGGGCACCCAGTGAGGATCGAACTCACGACTCATTCGTAATTGTTCTAGCGAGGAAAGCATTAGAAAAACAAATCAGTTATACCTTCACCTCGAAAAACGTGGAAAGGGCGAGGTCTCTTAATTTTAAATTTGAATTCTTGGCGTCTAATGTATAAAGGTACATAACCTAAGCTTTCTCATTCGGCTTTCTGCCATTTTTCCTTTTTTTATCTCTGATATTTTTAATTACTCGGCATTGTAGTTGGTGTAGAAAGAAGGTGTATGTTGTTTGATCCTGGACATACATTCACCGTGCTAGTTCCAAAAGCATACAAAACGTTCGTCTGTTAATGAATTTCTATTTTAATTGAAAGTGTTTTCTATATTCAGTATTTCCCGATGTAGAATGATAAGGGGCATTTGTTGTAATCCCACGCCTTTAATACAAACGTTTTCGTCGCTAAATACACACACACACACACACACACATATATATATATATATATATATATATATATATATATATATATATATATATATATATATATTCAATCTGGAAATGTCGTTTCGAAGAACGCAACATTTAATGGGGGAGTTTTTTTCTTTATTTTTAATAATATTTAGCCTATACAAGGCCCAGAAGCCACTCGAAGTAGAGTGATACTGAAAGAATTTGTTTATGGGGGTAACGCGGAGATGTAAAGGCATAGAGTATATGTTGGAAAGATAACAGTTAAATGTAGACGTACACAGGTTAAGATGATCGGATTAGGCGAAGCATCCACTTGGGAGACAGTTCCACAACGTGGAAGAAGCTGTTCGAATGAAACATACTTCTATTTAATGGAATACTAAGAGAAGGAGGGTGATTCCTTAAATGGTAATAGGCATGGTTGGTATTAGTTGTCAAAGTTTAACAATTGTGGAACTAAGGACTATAGTTCTTCAGAATATTTTCCATAAAAATAGAAATTGTTTGACAAGAGACACCTAAAGGGACTGCAGGTTGAAAATAATTTATAACCGATAAGGCCGAATAGACAATTTTTGCTATAAGCATTGTAACGAGAAGACTGTGCAGCTCAAGCCAAAATATGTAAGCTGTACTTCATTTTCAGTTTAATATGGTTATATGGTTCCTATTTTGCCTTGTGCAGACTTGCATATCTTTCATATATATATATATATATATATATATATATATATATATATATATATATATATATATGTACCGTTGATAGTGGATTACAAGTCGACTTTTCAAGCCTACACTAATCTTTACAAAACTAGGTTGACTTATATGGCGGGTATAAAATTCAAATAATTACCATTAAGTTGTAAAGAAGTGTGATAGCACTACTGAAAATTACTGTACACCATTTACCGTATCTCCAGCCTGCTACCACAAATATATCCCATTAATAGTTGTATTTGGTGAACATATTTGGAATATTAAGACATAAATTAATATGCAATACTAAACTAGTATCACAGACTTAGTAATCTATATGTAGAGATTAGTGGCGTCAGATCGTTTACATAACTGATGCAAATGAAGGGTGAGAGATATGGAATTTTGCAATAGCATACGATATAAAGCACTACTATATATATATATATATATATATATATATATATATATATATATATATATATATATATAAGACATTTTTATGTTTATACATTCTTTTTTATAGATAGAAATATTTAAGTAAATGCTCTGTTTATAATAAACAGTATTAACAACATTTACTCGAATGTTCGAGAAATTCTCATAGAAAATTTACTGGCCGGTAAATGTTGTTAATACTATTTATTATAAACAGAGCATTTACATGAATATGTGTATTTATAAAACAGAATGCATAAACACAAAAATGTCTTAAAATAATTGCCGTACTTTGTCCATTTCATAATATATATATATATATATATATATATATATATATATATATATATATATATATATATACACTTAAGGTGTGCTATATTTATGGGATAAAGTGCTCAATATCAGAGATAGAACATGTGTAAATATAAAAGTGAACATTGAAGTCAACACTTAGAGGCGACTGGTTGTTTCATGCTAGACCCATTCTTCAGGACACGTTTCCGACTAGCATGAAACAGGCTCTTACCTCTAAGTGTTTAATTCAATGTTTCCTTTTATATATATAATGCCTGGTATGATGTTTAATCTACAGTACTAATATTTTAAATGAGCTGATGTTGACATTAATGTATTTATCAATAGGCGAATTTTAAATGTTGGCTTACCTCTACTGATACAATATACGGTACCTACCAGTGTATGTTGTAAGTTGTTTACTATAAACTCTTCCAGAAAACATTTACGGTAAGTGTCCCTATAGTTGGTGTGAACTTCTGAAGTTTTGGCACAGATTATCGTATACTGTATCATAGCTTCACTTACTGGTATAGTTTTGGGCCAATAGTAGCTTACCGTATGTTTGAGTGTCGATTTCTACGGGAGCTATAGGCCTTACTATGAATTTTGAGCTAAAGATTTTAATGTTGACATGTACGCCAGGCTGTGTGATCGTGTGTCTGTGTGGAAAGAGAGATCCTTCTATTATTCAGGATTTATTGTTTATATGTTCCGTAATCACATAAGACGATTTTGCCGTGATAACAATCATTGTCACGCAAACCAATTCAATCTGTTATTGATTTCGACCTGTAAGGTGAAACGCGTCTGGTATACGCAGTATTGATGTAATTCATGGCAAATGCGTACAACTTTAATAAAAGCTTACTTCGTGAAATCAGAAATGTTAGATTAGGCCGGTTATCAAGTGAGAAAACGGCTTTATTTTAGAGTCTTTATTGCTTCTTAGTTCATTTTGTAAAGAATTTATCTCTTTATTCTGATATATGAATGTTATTCCTATCGTTTCATAGATGTTTAATAATATATGTTCATCACTTATACTACTTAATGGCTTTCACAGCGCAATGAAGTGATGAGAAATGCAAAAGAAACTCAGTCACAAAATTTCTATTTCTTTCTATTGTTACAATTATTGTAATTTATTAATAGTTAATGTTTTCTTCTTATTGAACAGAAAATTATTCGCGGTTAGAAAGAAAATTCTTTCTTACACAGGACCATTATTATGATCACTTCCAATGAATGAACATTATTTCTTTCGAAGAAGATTAGCCTGGGAGTAATTAGATTTGTAGATGAGTAACGAGTAGGTGTCGTCTTATGAATAACGACTCATCCCTGTAAATCAGAAACCTAACAACGAATTCAGATCGTGTTCACTGGAATCACTTACACGCAAATACTCTTAGCAAATGCTTTAATCAATCTCTACTTCCCTAGGCTGTAGCATAAATAGCAGAATAGATTGCATCCTATAGCTTTGTTTGGCAACCAGTCTATTACAGAAAGAAAAGGCAACCTACTGCTAGAAAATCCTCGCCATAATTTGTCATGAATTTGAAGATATACAATAGATATGTCAGTTTTGCACGTCCCAATAAATGCTACATCATTCTCATACATCGAAATTAATTAGATAGAGACGAGATGGTGGCGTCAGTATAGCTGATTATGAATGGAAGCGCAAAATAGGATAACATTTCTCAGTCCAGATAATGAAACGAGAGATTCAGTTTAGAAATCCAGGTGAAAAAGTTCAACTGAGAATGGCATGAGATTACATCTATTAATGGAATTGATTTGTTTCAGGTCTATAGCATATCCACGCACATAATCGGCCAAGCGTGTACACTGTATGGCACAACTGACCGAAAGTATCGCCCTAATGCAGATCAACCCATTCGGCATCCACTCAAGAGTCCGGCAAGAAGATTAAGGGCAGAACAATTTGGGATGTAGTTGTTCCAATGTAGCGCCAGATCAAACATTCTGGTTTAGACGATCCCTGTCACGTATAAGACAAAACGGATTGAAAATTTCTCTTAACTGCTATACAAAGGTTTATCGCCTACTATGCCTTGGTATTTAACAAATAGGTGGAGGAGGAGGAGAAACAGATTCATTCGTTTTCGATGGGAATCAGTGAAATAAACTCAGAAGACCAAGAATTTGAACTGGAATGTTGATTCCCCTTCTCTTACCGATAAACCTTACGCCAAACGCGTTTTAATTTCATGGGAATATAACGTAAGAAACTACTACGTTTTTTTTTGTTAGAGCAGTCACGTGATCAATTTAGTAACAGAACCGCTGAAATGCGACAGATATTCCTTTTTTGAAGGTTAAATTCACAATGTATTTTGAATATGCGTAAAAAAAGACTGTGAAAAAGAGAGAGAAAGAGAGATCTTGAAAGAGCAATGAGATTTAGTCTGTCAATCTGGCACAGTCGAGAGGAAGTCGGCCTCTCAAACTTCTGCTGTTTATGTTGCAGGTTGTTTAATATAAATGAGTTAAAACACATTTCATATTTCCTCTTCTCATATGAACGTGGATGATTTAAGTCTCCATAACTTCCACCATTAAAACGGACATTGAGGTCAACACCTAGCATCGACAATCTGTTCCATGCTTGAACGACACGTCAGACTACATTGAAGCATGAAACTGGCTGTCTCAGTTCTGTATCACCATATATATATATATATATATATATATATATATATATATATATATATATATATATATATATATATATATATGTGTGTGTAAGCGTGTGTGTGTGTGTATTTGTAAAAGAGAGAGTGTACAAAGAAACCACCACTGCATCCGGCCAATCAGCCTTAAGCGATCAACTCTACTTGCCTAATATATATGACTTTTCACTGCAAAACTTTCTAATATGCCCGATGGATGCAAATCCGCATTTTTTTTAGCTTATATGGTCATTTTATTTATCGTACGCATTAACGGTCAATGGGGGGGTGACTTCCAATATAAAAAATGATTATGAAGTGTGATTCCTAAAGTCATGTCATATTGTCGTATATATCGACAAATCAGTACAATTTTGGGTGTTTTTCCACTGAAATTGTCTTATTTGAAAGGAAAAAAAACAAATTAGATAGTTTACTGATTTGCGCTGCTTGTAGATGAACTTGTGCAATAGATATGGTAGTTTTTCCTGTCAAAATGAATGCCCCTCCATTCTCATGCATCAAAATGTGACCGAAACGAGATGGTGACGTCAATATACCTGATGATTTGAGGCGCAAAATTGAGCAACATTTCTCAGTACAGATAATAAAATGAGAGATCTAGTTTAGAAATCCAGGTGAAAAAGTTCAAATGAGAATGGCATGATCTTACATCTATTAAGAGAATTGATTTGTTTTCGGTCTATAGCATATCCACGCACAATATATCTGGGAAATATGTTAAAATCCATTCCATAATTTGTCTTCTCTTATGAACTATTCTCTATAAAAACGTGGAGGGTTTAGCACTCCACAAAATACTTTTTTCTATCTGTAAATAATTTTTGACGTTTTAGCACCCTCTGTTTCCTTGTTCTTTTTTCCCCTTCCAGAAAATTGATAAACGGGGTACTAGCTACTTCTCATTGCTTTTGTTGTTTTCAGTATTCACTGAAATCTTTAATGCCCATTTCCTTATTTTGCGTTTTAGAAATATCAACTGGGTTTAGCCATCAAATTCTAAAATTTACTATTTTATTGAAGTCTTCCTAGTTTATCATATGTCCTATTCATCGTATTCTCAGTATTCCTCGGTAGAACCATCACATTTCTCTAGCTTTAATAGGATAATGTACAGCATTCACTAATACATAGATAATGCCCTGTTTCTCCACTTGGAGCGAAGCCATCTGCTAGAATGGCTAGCCAAGCCTCATTGCAGATACCTGCTCAGGCAAATTTGAGCTTGTCCAACACGTTCGTAGCTCACCTGTGATTTATACAACTATGTTGAGCGCACATTAGTTACAGTCTTTTGGAGAGAGTGCATAAATTGGTTTGATGGAGATGAGATGGTAGCGTCAATATAGCTGATAATAAGTGGAGGCACAAAATATGGTAACATTTCTCAGTACAAATAATGAAACGAGAGATTCATTTTAGATTTCTATGTGATTATTAGTTTGAACAAAGTCAGTACACTCAGAATATCAGTTAAGTTGTCCTTTGACTTCGGGTTAAGATAATCATCGAAAGTGTCTGAACATCACCGTCTTCATGGAATTGGTCAACAAGTAGAATGGTTTTCAGAATCTTTTCAAATGTGCCGCAAGGTAGAATCACCATTTCGATACCAAAATAGAGTTTTTTTATTTTATTTTCCTGACGAATCCACCATGCTGAGATTGAAATTTGAGCCTCATAGTCGAAAAGCGAACATTCTAACCAATTAGTCACGTTTCCTATGAAAATCATGAGAAACATGATTTTGTTTTGAATATGTTTTGTTTGAATTATTCATTAAGATACTCCGCTTTTTCTGTTTTAGTTTTCATAGAATTTGAAAGAGCTTTGTTTTTAATGGTAAGTTAGAGACAACCAGATAATATATATCATCCATTTATATCTTTTGTAAATATCTGAAACTGTTTTCTGAGGTGTATATCCGAACCTATTCAACTCTGCTTCCTCGACACCATCTTCAGTTCAACATTCACATGCCTATAATTGAATAAATCGGTAATTCTACGAAACAGTCATGGCGAATGTCAATGGGTGCTATTCGCTTTGTTTAACATCTGACATAATAATTAGTCTGCGAGCGTCAACATGTACGCATTGGAAATATCGAATACAATGAAATCGCAGACTGACGTCTATTTTTTATTACAGTGATATGAAATATTAAAATTAATTGTATATACAAATTAATCACTACCTTTCATTTCATTTATGAGTCTCTTTCACACACATTATATACATATCTACTATCTATATTTCTCATGTTGTCTGTCTGTGTGCCTGTTGTCGGCGTTGTTACCTAGCCCAGGCCGCATTTCTCACTCGATTTCGATGCGGTTTTCACACAAGTTTGCAAATTGCTGCCGTAAGGACATGACGGAGACCGATTTTTGAGTTCGGAATCAAGTTCCGAAAAAATCGATAATCGAAAAAATCTGCTAACAGAAGGAATGGTTGCATTTCAACCAAATTTGACACCCTCTTAGAGTCTACCAGTAGAAGTGTTGTCCAGAAGTTTCATGACCACGGACCCCTAAACAGCGCGGAAAATCGATAAAACCCCAAAACCGATACGCCCAGATTGCGCCTGAACCGCGTGTCGGTTTTTAGCAAAAACCGACCGGATTAATGAGGAAGCCATTAAGAGTCACCTAAACAGAATGCAAATCGACAATCGTTCAACCCTTAAAAATGCAGATTAATTTAAGGTCACGCTATTCGCGGGAAGAAACAGGTTAGTGCGCGCAGTGAAGTGAAAAGAAAACATTTGACCTCAAATTCTGGAATGGGTGCAGAGACATTGAAATTCGGCCTTTTTTTTATCCCTGCTACCAGGTCTGATTTTGAGCCACAAATGACATATTCGATTTTGTCAAAACTTTTGCTTTAATCGTCGCATCTTACCAAAATAAGCACTTGTTACGGTTTTTTTTGTGTATACTGTATATGACTAGTGAGACAATCCAGATGACTTAACTTCCATTATAGTCTACCAATAGAAGTTTAACCAATCAGAAGCCGCAGAACATTATATTCGTCTTGTATAAAGGCGGCCATCATTGTTTACCCTACCGGAAGGACCAGTGCTAACTTGACAGGCGAAGATGACAGAAGGAAGAACTACGCTCTGCTAAGATATCCACTGCCAACCTGAACTACGCTTTCCTACTGTCTCCGAAATATTTACTGCCAACCTCTGGATTCTATACTCGAAGACGACCGTCATGAAAATGTCTAACAGCACTTCCTTTATTCGTGTCTTTACTGAAAAAAAAAACTGCATACGTGCTGAGTTAAAATGGTTCTGCCCTCAGCAGTCCATTTTCCAATTCTCTAAACCTTTTCCCCTTGCCCAGGCCGCATCCTAGACCTGACAAGGAGTTTTTGCGCTAAAACAGCAGAGCTTCTTCCCAATCCATTTCAAAGCTAATGCCGGCAAACGGTTAGCGGCTTTTCGTTGTCGCACAAACCA
>OZ010577.1:127571579-127811579 GCA_963932145.1 Acanthosepion lycidas | reverse complement strand
ATATATGATGAAATCTCCTGTTTAACTATCATATTTAGAAGATGGGAGTGTCAATCATATATGTATATATATATATATATATATATATATATATATATATATATATATATATATATATATATATATATATAATGGGGTGTTTGGTTGTTTGTTTGGTCGTATGTGTATATGTATATATTTATGATATTTTATATATGATGAACTCTCTTGTTTAACTATCATATTTAGAAGATGGGAGTGTCAATCATATATACATATATATATATATATATATATATATATATATATATATATATATATATATAATGGGGTGTTTGGTTGTTTGTTTGGTCGTATGTGTATATGTATATATTTATGATATTTTATATATGATGAACTCTCTTGTTTAACTACCTTATTTAGAAGATGGGTGTGTCAATCATGCACATATATATATATATATATATATATATATATATATATATATATATATGTATATATATAATTACATGAATCATTCATACAAAAAATAAATATAGAAACAAATGCCACATTGACGGAAAACCTACCAGTGAAAAAGATTTCTCGTATTACTATATTTGTACAAAAACGCACAACCTTAAAATTTAAAATTCAAACTCAGCGTTGCATCCGCACGTTCCAAAACAATAACACATATCTCATAGCATTTTTTCGGATTACATCTATATTTTCGTTGTACTCTTATTACCGAGAAGTAAAAAAACAAGAACAAATCTATTTCCCTACCTGAGGATGTAGGAACAGATGAAAGCTTGTAAAAATTAAAAAGATTTAATGCAACTGGAATTTATAAACAAGGATCATATTCATATACAGGTTTGGGGTTTGGGTATCTTATTGAAATTATTTACGAAGATGTATTCTCTCCATTTAAATCATTAACCTCTATATTTGTTTTTTTTTGGTATGAATGATTCATGTAATTATCAATTAAACTGCACCTATAATTGAAATTAATATATATATATATATATATATATATATATATATATATATATATATATATATATATATATATATGGGGGTGATTGGTTGGTTAGTCGTTTATATGTGTATATATATATATGTATGATAAAAATATAGTTTTACGTTACGATATATTATGGCCAAATATTCTCAATATCAGGTATAGAGCGTAAGTATATATAAAAGTCGGCATTGAGATCAACACCTAGCATCGACAATCTATTCCACGCTTGAACATACTTGTCAGACATTTAAATAGAGCATAAACTAAAAAAGCAAAAAAAGAGAATATTATCTGGTTTAATCCACAATACAAGGAAACCGTCAAAACAAACATAGTTAGGACATTCCTAAACTTAATAGAAAAACACTTCCTTGAAACAAGCCGATTAGAAAAAAATATTCAACGAAAATAACGTTAAAATCAGTTTCAGCTGCACAGAAAACAAAACACATATAATAAAAAGCCATAAAAAAATAATAGAAAAGTACGATAATGCGGCCATGGATCCTCGATGCAACTACAGAAATAAAACAACATGTCAACTCCAAGGAAACTGCCAACAGACGAATACAATATATAAAGCCAAGGTAAGTGCAAACAACAGTACAATGTACTACACCGGTGCCACTGAGGTACCATTTAAGTAGAGAGAAAACACCCACAATCTTTCATTCTCCAACACAAAATACTCTAACAGCACTACACTATCCACACACATATGGCATTTAAAAGACAGAAATATTACACCATGAATAAGCTGGAAAATATTGAAAAAAGCACCTGCCTGCAACAACATTACAGAAAATACCTATTTGCCGACTCGAAAAAGTAGCAATAATATCTGATACCTCACAAAATGCTTTACTAAACATTCCAAGTGTAGGCATACCTATTATCAGAATTTATACCAAACGGATAAAAAAAACAAAAAACACCAACACATAAACCAATAAACATGAAAAGAGAAACCACTGATACCATAACGCCATCAATTATTCTCTAGTTGAAGCTACTAATAATAATAATTGCATGCTACTACTACTAATAATAATCATAATAATTGCATTTATTTTTATTATCATTCCATAACTATTACTAATCACTTCTACCACTTTACAATGACGATTTGCTATTACACTTGTTATTATCCTCAACACCACCCCCACCATTACTACCACACCACAATTACTATTGCCTTATTAGTTTGCAATCCCCATTAACGTAAAACACTCCTCTCTCCCCCCAGCAAAATTAATACGACTGCATAAAAAATAAGAAGTATTACAAATTGGAATTTCTACCATTTAGATATTCGCAATCACCAAAAACAAGCAAATAATCGGCTTTAAAATAATGATAAAACAGGTTTAAGAATTAAAAATAATAGCAGTTTTTACCTCTCATAATTTTACACCTCACCCCATCATACGTATATATGTGCGTGCGAGAAAATATTATTCAGAAAACAAAAATAGAAAAAAAGGTCAACGCGGTGACATCATTACAATCAGGGAAAATATTCGCTACAAAATCCAACATTGAATACGGCAATCAAATGCTGTACGTAGACAACGGCATATATATACATATATATGCCAAGTCCAATACTGTTCACATATTTTTATGTTTGTGTGAGCTGCTGTTTGTGAGCGCGCGTGTGTGTCTGTTTACGTCAATGGGTTTACGGGCGTGTATGTATGTTTACGTAAATATGAGTGGCGTTCTGACGACAATTTTTCCTGCCACTTCCATAAAAACACCAATATACGCAACCCTACATAAACCTAAAATTAAAAAAAAAATTCAGTTTGTCTGACGATCCCAAAAGCGTGAAACCCAGGATCACAAACTCACATCAATCCAACTAAATGTTAGCTCTATCAGTGATATTGAGCACTTTCCAATAAGTACCAAGCATGCACAATATATAAATAATATATATATATATATATATATATATATATATATATATATATATATATATATATATATATTTATATAAATACACTTTTCATATATATGCATTTATGTATACGTGTGTGTGTGTTTGTAAAAGAGAGAGTGTACATAGAAACCAACACTACATCAGACCTATCAACCTTAGACGTTGATAAGACGACATCAATTCTGATTATTAGAAGCGTACTATTCAGAATAATAAGCACCCTTCCTCACAAATATATAAATATAGCAAATTTAAAGAAAATGTTTATACATATAGATGTGTGTATGTACGCGTGTGAGTGTACCTGTGACTATATGCTATGCATTATAGATTATCTCAAATTATCTCAGACGCACAACAACCTTACAAAAACTAAACTATATATGTTTGTTGCAGGTGCAGTATAAGTAATAAAAATATCTCCAACATTGGGAGAAATAATATTCAATTTTAGCGTTATCAGGTGACATTGAATTAATTTAGCTGGTGGAATTTAAAACATCTGTTATACATTTATATCTACTATTTTCTATAGTGAAATGTGTGACAGAGACATTGATATCTATACAGTTCCTCAGTCTTCTCCCTTCGATTTCGACGTACGAGATCCAAACATTTCAATTTAAAACTCCACGATAAACTTGTGATAAAGGTGATTTGAGTATAGTTATCAAGACCTGGGCAAAAGTCTCAGTCTTTCTTAAAATCTGATTAATAGCATACCGATTTTGTTTACCACGAAACATCAGAGTTTTCTTTGCGCTAGATTGGTTGCCATAAAAGGCAAGAACACCGGTCTACCTTGCTATGTAAAATACAGCTGTTTGCGAAATGAAAGAAACATTATCGACTTCAAAATTTCACCCAAGCAGACATTCATGCATGCATCTACCTATCTATCTATCTATCTATCTATCTAAAGGTATTGATAAAACTGTAGGGAATTAATTTATTATTTCACATGTGTTTATATATGATGATTGGACTATTTTCTACGAATATATAACATGGAACCCTTTGAACATTTACGAAATATACGACCGCATATATACATGAAATGTTCAGACAAAACGCAAAAGTCTTCGTATAAACAATTATATATATATATATATATATATATATATATATATATAATGAAAAACAGACCACTTTAATGTACCATTACAATAATTTATTTCACCAAAATCCTTTTTAAGGACTCCGGATATTTAGGTAACACTTCCAACAACGAAATGAAAGGAAAAATATTAGCTCTGGATTCACATTGAGCTCTGAGGATTTCATCCTCCTTGGAATTACCCATACGGTTTATCAAGTTCTTCGTAACTTATATATATATATATATATATATATATATATATATATATATATTGTGTGTGTGTGTTTTTAAGCAGAATTTTTTCATTGATACATGTTTCATTACATAATATATACACGTGTTTCTATTTATTTTATGTAAATTCTTTTCATATCGTATGATAAGCTTAATAACATCATTAATCGAAAAAAGAAAATAACAATATTGATAAATATTTTTTAATATGATCTAAGCTTTCGGCTTACATAAGCCATTATCAAAGATGACAATTACATTACAATATATTAAGCAATACACGGACAAGACAGTGATGATAGTCTGTTTGTGTTTACATCAATGATTTCCAAGCAACGTGCATATAAAGACGCTGAAAGCGAAAATCGCACCGCAGCTGATGACGCCACACATGACCACGCGAGAGTGAATTCGAGAAGTATTAAGTATGGCTTCTGTTACCAATTATAGACATTTAAGAATATTTGTGGAGATTTCATAGTTTATTTTATTCAGGTAAGGTTTCAACTGTTTTATGTATATAGCTTCAAGAATTTTTAGTTTTTGTTTATTGTTTTCATGTTTAAGTATAGATGTGTTTTCAACAAGGATTTTCTGGCGTTGCTCCTATTAACTCACCACTCTTCAATTACGAATTGAGAGCTTTTGCCTATTGGCGTTTGTATACATTGCCTATATATACGTTAAATTTTTCATTTCTCTGACGTGCGCCGATAGCTTAGGGGTATAATCTCTGAGTGATGCCAAATCGGTCAAGTTTCGATCTCGGCTTAAAGCTATAGGATGTCTAATCGCATTGATGTGCTGCAATACGGGCTTGTATGTTGAATATATATATATATATATATATATATATATATAATTAAAGATCGTCTTTTGTCCTAGGATTACTTTGCAGTGTGCAAGCAAATAAGCTCTAGGTTAGTAAAAATGTTCCATACAAAACAGGCATTTAAAATTCATAAAAACTGGATTTGGCATTAAATAACCCACAGTGGTTGATATGCCATAAAACCAAATCAAACAAACAAACAAACAAAGATCGTCTTTCCCGCCTAACGATGGCTCGTGTAGGGTCTCGTCAGATCAAGTGACTGATTTTTATTCTTCTGAATATGTATTATTCCTTTTTATTGCTATTTTTTGTTTTAGGACATTTTTTGTTTGATCGTTGTACGTTTCTTCTTATGAAGAGAGTAAGAATAAATCCGGTTTTGTGGCATTCAAGGCGTTCAAAATTAACCTTAGTCGCTAATTTTCATTCTCAGCAGAGGTGTGCTGGGTATCAGAGAAACAGACATTCGTGGTTTGGCGGGAAAAAGGTTATATAACAGCTGTAAGACATCTGATACAAATTGTCAAAATAAAGAAAAAGGAGGGAAAGTTATGATTTTGTTTTTTTAATTTTCAATAATGATCATCGGCTCTGAATTTGGTATATACGCTGGTGATACAAAAATTTAATCCGACCGAAATAAAATACTTATCAGTCCCACAAGATCAAAATAGCAAGTGATGACCAAAACGACTTCAAGTATTTCGTTAACCGGGGCAAAAAATGGATTCTTAATTGTAAAGCTTTCTTCTCTCCATTAATCATCTCGGACACGCCTCTCTGCCTTACTTCAGCATAGGTGACTCTTTGCGATTTCTTATGCAAACTTTCTCAGCTGACATGCAGTGGAAAAATTTCCATGAATTCATTGCTAGGTCATCTGCTGAGAAATTTAGTTTACTGTGTCGGTTGAGACAATCTTTCTCTCCAGAATCTATTTTAGATATCGAGAAATCTATCATTAATCCATGTTTAGAATATTGCTGTGACAAATGGTCTGCTGCCCCTGCTCTTTATGTTGAGTTCTTTGACAATATGCAAAGTAGATCACAACATTACTGGTAATAAACAAGCGACTCGGCATCAGTCATTTTTCCAGCGCCGTAAGCTTGCATTTCTGTGTCCATTCTATAAATATTTTCATGGTAATTGTTTGCGTGAGCTCTTTGCTATGGTACCAAGACTTTTTTTTACAAACTTAAGCGCAGTACTATACAGGCGTCGAGATCTCATCAATTTACAGTGGAGCTGACTAAATGTAACTGTAAATTCTCTGGTAACATTTTCTTATCTCGCACATCTAGCTTGTGGAAATACCTTCTGGCTCCATGGCTTTCAACAATCTTTAATCTGTCCTCCTGATTATTCTTTCTTCTTTCAGCTCATTATTAATGTTTCTGTTCCTAATAATTTCACACGTTCCTATAACTTCTTGATTCACGGTGGGTTTACTGACTTGTATGGCGTGATAACGATTATGGAGATATCCCTTCATTTTACAATTCATTTTCTCACTTTATATTTAGTATTATATATATATATATATATATATATATATATATATATATAGACAATAAAATAAAAAATCACCCCATATGAAGTTGGATTTTATTGTTTATTATGTGCTCTGTATTAATAGACATTCATCCTTTTTGTTGATGGGTTTTAATATTCTATATTACTAGGATCCACTTGGTACTATATATATATATATATATATATATATATATATATATATATATATAGTGTCTGAATGTTCAGGATTTATAAAATTAATGTCTCAGTAATCATTTTTTACCATATCTCATAATGTAATATTTTCATCACATGAAAATGGAGATAACCGCTTCGTGCTGAATGCGATTGAAATAATAGACAGAAAACATTACTGAACAAACGAAAACATAAGGAGTCAGCACATATGCTAGACCACAAGATTCTCCTGAGTCGATTAAGCGTAAAAATGAATACTATATGGATTGCTAGAAAAAAGTAATAACAACAACTAAAATTGCATAATGATCTCTGCTAAAAATCTTTATTGAGACATTAACAAAAAATCATACACTGATTTCCTCAAGTGCATAAAAGCGTTGAGTTGATTCAATGACTTGACCCAATGAGCTGGCTTCAAACCTGGCTACTACACTGGTAAACAAAAACGTGGAAATTTGAGTTAAAGGGAGATAACTGAGATATCCGGAAGAGCCATGGTACGTAGAGCGAAAATAATCAATGCCTGTGAACAAAATAAAGGGTTCAGTTCGAAATTCGAATCACCTGAAGAAGGCCGGTGCGTACAAAAGGCGAAACATCGTGAATATGGCAACAAAGATGAGAACAGTCCAAATTACCCCATTCTTTTAGACCTTTTTTTTGATTTCTGTTGTTACATAGCAATCGTTTAAGCCAATCGAAGGAAAATGAAAATAATCAGAAAAAATGTTTGAATTCCGATTTCTAATACAACAAAAAGTGCGTAAAACTGTCTGATGAATATTCCTCAGGATTCTCCCACTCCGCAACAAAAGAAAGAAAAACTACCAGTCGCCATCTTTAAGATCGTTACAAAAAATCCACAGGGACTTCTAATATCAGAACTTCAAATATTTTATCATTTACAGCAGACGAGAGTCAAGTTTTCAGTTTTCTTGAAATGGCCATAAAGACATCATTTGATGTTGCCACACACAAAAAAATCGACCCACAGTAATAATGGCTCTAGATGAAGATTAGCGTGTTTTGCTATTGCCTGAAAAGATTTTCTTTCATTCAAACTTGCTTTGTTAAATAAACACATCTACTTACAAAGACGTCTTTAATCAAGTTATAGATTTCACACTTCAAAAAGCAAAATAAACAAAACAAAAACTTGTCAAGCATAATTACTTTGGGTCATCAAGAACATCAATGATTTTCTTCCAATAACAAAAAGTCGATATATCGGCTGCTATAGTTTCATTGAATACAAACATGGGCAAGTATATATTTTGTTCTCTGTACAGTAGACAATGCTAGTATAGCTTTTAATAAATATGAAATATGTCATGTTTTTTTTTGTTTCATACTGCAATAGGATAGATGCAGCACAACTCCATCCTGTCTGGAATCTTTGCCGCAAAGAAAAATATGGTATGGAGAATTTTTTTTTATGCCTCGACTTGCTATTACGTTTAAACGTCATCAACTAAGTTTGTTTTTCTTGATTTAAATTCTTTACCGTTTTGAACTTCTTTCTACTGATCAAGCCAAATATGTGGTGAGACTTAGCATAGCTGTACACATGTCCAGCATGCTAAACATTGTCAAACGATTTCGAGTTATCTAAAGATACATATCCAGTCTCACCGTTCCTATCTAAAAACAAATTCACTAATAACAGATAAAACTTCGGCGGTTCACCTAGAGAAGACATTTTCTTTATTTGAAAAAAGGCGTGTGAAGTGAGAGTTGATTAGTTCCTTGAGAAAAAAAAATCAAAAGAATAATGATGATCCAAGGGTTCTAAAGTTCCCCAAGGTTCATAATTACAGGAACTACAGAAGTAGATTTCCAACTTGTAGTTCTGAAGATCCTGGCAGCAAAGCATTTGTTCTAGAGAAGCAACATACATATGTTAAGATACATACATACATGCATACATACATGCGTCAAGTTGGATTTGGTCGAGATCAAAACAAGCAAATAAAATCCGCGCAACATCACGACCTAACAGGCGCAAGTGAAATATTTACGTGGCCGCCTATAACGATTTTTACGGGCGCATCAATAACAGCAAACGCATTCAGGAAAATTTCATTACGGACAGAAGCTGCTAAGAAGAACAAACGTTTTATTTCTTTAATTACAAGAATTTACAAAGAGGAACGATCAATTAGCTTATCTTCGTACCCTGCCTGGTGGCTAACGGTTCTGCTGGCGCCAGTGGTTGCGGTCTCGCCATAGCCACCGAAACCGGATATCACCCCTAGTCGGCGGCTGATGAAGACAAGGTATCGCACGTTCTAACACACGTTGTATGTTATATATATATATATATATATATATATATATATATATATATATATATATATATATATATCTAATATATATATATATATATATATCTAAATATCTATTATGATAATGTTGGATAACTGAAAGAAAAAATGAAAAATCCTCATTGAAAGGTACTTCAACAGACTACCATGAAAACTTCGTCATTGACTAAGCGCCTAAGATCTTCTCTATTTTGGTCTGATTAAATACTTAAAGACAAAGAAAAACATCATATATATATATATATATATATATATATATATATATATATATATATATATATATATATATATATATATATTGTTATGGTCCGGTTCCTTGTACCACGGTGATAGTCCAAGGTAGAACCAATAAACAAGTACTCGAACACAGGCACGGAATAACACAGATATATTACAAACAGGAATATATACAGAGAAGTAGAAGTGTTAGTATGAACAATCAGGTTTAGGAGAGAGAACAATGTAGTCTCGACCAGTATCACTATTCCAATGTCTTGCAGTAATTGTCTGAACGCGACTCTGTATCGGACTGCCTGACTCGACACTTGACTAGACTTGAACTACTGACTCCACTTGAACTACTGACTCGACTTGAACTACTGACTATAATTAGTCACCCCCCACCTCAACGTGGTCATCATGTGGCACAAGGCCGGTTATTTAATGTGGGATCTCCGAGCCCGTGGGCTCGGCCCCAAAATATCCGCATTGAACCCGTATAAACGGGTTCAGGGCAGGTTTACCTCCTCGAAATAGACCCCGCCCTTCGGCGTAGCCTCCTTCGGCGTAGCCTCCTTCGGCGTAGCCTCCTTCGGGTTCCTCCCCACCCGAAGGCAGAGAGTTCAACCTATCAGCCGGTCGACCGAGATCGATTCTGATTTTGCTTTCTTTTCTATACCAACAATGAAAACATTTGTGGCCATTTTTTTATATGATAGACAAGTTTTAAAACGATATGTACAATCTTTAACCCAAATGCCAAGACACACAACGATAGCATGGACTGTGTGGTAGTTTTCTTTATGTTGATTATTATTAGAAAATTTTGTTTTACCTGTTCTTGAGGCGGGAAAATCGGTTCAGTTTGTTTGTGAGGAGGGAAAATTTGTTTGCCATCGTACTTTGCGTACGTGTGCTATACCAGCTTGTTCTATGTCTTTTGAGTCTTTCTTCACACTGATGCATCTCTGGCAGTCTTCGGCTAGTTTTTAAAGTGTCAGATCTTGTTCACTCTCCAATTTAGTAAGTATTCTGCGTCTCATTTCCGTGTCTTTGGTTGAAACCAGGCCTTGGACGTAAATTAAGCATTTAAAATTGTCCGCGCTGAGTTCCGATAATCTGAAGTCGTCACAATATTTGTTAACAATGGATGCGAAAGTTATGTAATCTTAGATGTCCTTTTTTGTAAGGTGCATGCATTTCCATCTTTTATGAAATAGTAAGGTATTATGGCTGAAATGTTCCGTTTGTAGTTTTATGGATTCTTTGAACGTTAACTCACTTGTTTTTCTGGGAAGAATATAATCTACAAATTTGGTATATTCGCCTGTGCCTAATTTTCTTAGTAATATGTGTACTTTACGTGCGTCTGAACAATCTTTGCAGTCAAAATCATATAGATCTCAATACCTTCGAAAGTAATTTTCAAAAGTTTTATCTTCGTCGGGTGCGTACTTGAAATATTCGATATTACTCCAAATAGCGTCTTGTTAGAGAACTGTTTCGTTCTCAGATTTTTGCTCCTTATTTGTCATTGCACGTAACAATAATTCTTGCAATTCCAGATACCTTTGTTGCTGTTCAAATTAGATTTTGATACGTTCCATAATGGTTGACTTAAAATCTTCAATGTTAACATATTTTTTTGTCTGTAACCTGATATTCTGTAGCCTGAGCACGCAACAAAAAAAAAAAAAACAAAAAAAAAAAAACAAACTTTCCTTTGCTGTCAGTGAAAATTTGATATAAAAAAAAGAATTTTTTTCTTTTTTAGAAGTAGTTTCGTATTACCCTTTTAGGGGTTACCCGTCGCCACTTGTTATGCGGGACGGATAGCAAAAAAAAGTTAAGTCCTCCGCGTAGAAAGTTGATTTCCTTGTCGCCACTTGTTATACTGTGGTGAACAATTTTTTTTCTTCCACCGAATGAATTCGAATCTTCGTCGCCACTTGTTATGGTTCGGTTGCTTGTACCACAATGATAGTCCAAGGTAGAACCAATGAAGATGAACGCAGGTAAGGAATAACACAGATATATTACAAACAGGAATATATACAGAGAAGTAGAAGTGTTAGTATGAACAATCAAGTTTAGTAGAGAGAACAATGTAGTCTCGACCAGTATCAACATTCCAATGACTTGCAGTAATTGTCAGAACGCGACTCTGTTTCGGAGTGCCTCTGACTCGACTCTTGACTACTTGAACTACTGACTCTACTTGAACTACTGACTCCTTGCCTACTCCTGAGGCGCAGTATTTATTAAGTATGGAATAGTCCATTATTATTATTATTATGGGTTAGATCCCATAACAAACACACACACACACACACACACACGCACACACACACACACACACACACACACACATATATATATATATATATATATATATATATATATATATATATATATATATATATACGGCCACAGAGGAGCTTTCGGTTAAGTTTAGTCATGGAGAATTGTGTTTAAAAACAGTAAAATCGACCTTGCTAACCGGACGTTCCTCTGTCGCCCAATCGATTAAGGGATGTAAGGCATTCTGTATAGGATACAGGTTCGATTCCTGTCGGAGGACGCATATTTTCTATGTAAATTTTTCGGACATTTAGGCCGGTAAATTTTGTTAATACAGTTTATTATAAACAGAGCATTTACTTAAATATTTGTATCTATAAAAATAACGTATAAACATTATATATATATGTTTTGTATAAGACTTTGCGTAATCATTAGTCCATTATATATATATATATATATATATATATATATATGTATCACATAAAGAAAACTGAAGTAGTACACCTACCTTGTCCTACTCCGAAGCAATTCTGTGTTGACAAACAAAATCCACCAGTCAACAAATTTCCAGAGAGACTTTTGAATGTAGACGACAAACCCCTGAACTATGTAAAGTCTTTCACCTATGCTAGTAGCAAAGTCAACTACAGTGGAACTTTAGATGATGAAATTTTGCATCGAATTGCTAAAGCTACCAGTGATTTCGGCAAACTTCGCCATTGCTTGTGGAATGAGCGGTGTATTCGAATGGATAAAGTTCGGGTTTACAGAGCTGGTGTCCTTGCCATTCTTTTGTACGGCTCAGAATCGTTGTATCCATACATGTTCCATATAAACCACCTGGATGTTTTCCATAAAATCTGCGTGCTTATCTGTGGAATTGACCTTCAAGATAGGACATCTAATGTAGAACTCTTTAACGTGTAATTTTGGCGGAATCGCGACTTTTCTCATACAGTCTTAGCCACGATGGACTGGTTATGTCTTGAGATTGTCTGATGACAGGATACGCAATATCCCAATGTAGAGCCAGTTATATCAGGGCAACAGGAATGTAGGATGCCCATGGCAAAGATACAATGACGAGCTGAAGAAAAACTTGTCAACAGTCAACATGCCTCATAACAACTTCGAGTGCTTAGTCCTGGAGCGGGTAGAATGAAGATCAAAGTATTTTAGCGGAATCATCAGTTTCCAGTCTGCTTGCCTGAATCATCTTCAAGAAACGAGAACAAGATCTAAAAGGTCAGCCAATCTAACAGTGACTCATTCCACAATCCTCGCTCTTGCTCCACATAATTAAATGTATAATTAAATGTAATTAAAATTACAAGCTTTAGGTCTATTTCATCTTCAAGCGAATTTTGGAATAACTTATTTTTTTAAAATTACTGAGTTTTAAACGCACATACAATTCAGAATTTTTTGTTTACAGGGATACATAGAAATACAATCATTTAGACTATTATTTAGACTATTTTAACTATTATTGTATCAATTATGAGTTACATTCGAAAACAGGTTAAATCTAGATAGGGTAGGGGTACATTTTTCAACGAATTATGACATCCGTTCAACGCATATCATAAGATTTTTTAAAGGTTACTTGTATACATAAATATTCTTTCTAAAATGGGTGTTTGGGTTAGAAGACATTATATTGAACTACAATTTTAAAATATTATTTTTACTCTTAATTACTAATAGACTATATTTCTTTTTAAAACAAATAAATGTAATGTAATTAATTTATTTAAAAATTATTATTACATATCAAATATAAGAATGTATATTACCATTTCCCATTTTTATTTATTTATTTTATCTTGTTTTTAAATATTATTTCAGGAAAATTTTTGACAATGTGGCAAAGAATAGCTATTTTATTTGATTCAGTAAATTTTTATTTTTTATGGATAGTGGGATTTGAAATTGAGGTACTGTCCGGTGAATGTTGGTTTGCGGTATACGGATGTCTTGAACCCGTGCTCTGTTCGAGATATTAGTAGATCCATGAATGGGAGTGTGTTGTTACTCTCTTTCTCCATTGTGAACTGTATCGAAGGTCTTATTGAGTTTACATGGTCCAGTAGAACCATCCATACAGCGTAAAGAAAGGGATCGTCCGATGCTTACAACACCGAGCAAAAGTCATAAGTGGCGACCCAGAGATGTTAGATAAAGAATTGGTCAGTATAAGTAGTACGCTACAACGTAAAAACTACCCTGGGTACATGGCAGCAGCCCACCAAAACTGGGATAGGTGGGTATAAGAGGAGGAGGAGGACAACAACACTCCGAAAACAGTCTGCATGCCTTATGTGAAGGGGTTATCAGAGAAAATACAAAGGATCTGCGGTCCATATAACATCAGGACAACCTTCAAGAGCTTGACAACACTACGCAGATATCTCTCTCGAGTGTGACCCCCCATACATGACTAAAGACTGTGTGTACGCTATCCCGTGCAGCTGCGGAAAGGAATATAAAGGAGAGACAGGCCGCCCTCTCAAGGTAAGGCTTCAAGAACACCAGAAAGCTTTAACGCGAGGGGAAGTAGAAAAATCAGGCGTGGCTGACCACAGATGGAGAGAGAAGGGAGATCACCGTCCCATGTGGGATCATGTTGAGATCATAGACAGGGAACACCATTGGAAAATTCGTAAACATAAGGAATAAGCACATATGCTAGGCCACAAAAATCTCCTGAGCCGACCAATCATAGAAATAAATACAATATGGGAACTAGTAATAAAGAGTGCCAGAGAAAAGCAATGATAACAAAGTTGCAATATGAGCTCTGTTAAATACATGTAATGATAACAGAAAAATTGCAATATGAGCACTGGTAAAAATGGTTGCTGAAAAGTGGTTGCTATAAAAATTAGGTTTATAATACCCAGAAATTCATACCCAGATGTCCTTAAGGACACATGGCACAGTGGATAAAGGCGTTGGTTAGATGACAGTAAATTCTCTATTTTTAATTAAACAATATTAATTAGATTTACTGGTTTGAGTGTTCGAGAAATTTCGTAGGAAGTATGCGCTCTCCGACAGGAATCGAATCTGTAACCCTTATGGGAACCGTGATATTTTTCCTGAATGTTATCAGTATGTCAGTGAGTGTGACTGTGTGTGTCTGGGTGTGTCTTTGTGTGTATGTGTACCGGCAGTAACACCAAAATTGTCAAAATTGTGTAAAAGCAAAATTGTCCATTGGTTAGATTAATATTTGAAACGTTGAGTGACATAAAATTACTTCCACCGAACGTGAGAACATCGGAACCGATAAAAAAAGTTCTTTAATTACACACTGAATAAAAATTAAAATCGAATAAAATGACAGAACTGGGCCATATTATATAACACACGCACCCACACGCGCACACACGTACACACACATACACACACACATATATATATATATATATATATATATATGGATTATCACATATATATTATTACATAAAACACATACATACACACACACACACATCTATATATATATATATATATATATATATATATATATATATATATATAGTAGTTAAATGATTTCAGACAATAAAAAGTGAAAATATATGGTGCGATGGAAAATTTTCCTCGAAATTATGTAAAAATAAAAATAACTCTGACATCTCATTTCAACAAATATTTACTAATATTACACAAAAATGTCGAGAAATACTAAAGACAAAATTTATTCAATAAAATAACCATTGTCTTCAACCACGGCGTCCAGATGACTTCGAAATTTCCTGCATCTCTTCTGGACAGTTTCCATGTTAAATTTGTTGAATGCTGCCATAATACTTGCTTTCAGATTATCTTTGGTGTTACAAGGAGTTTTTTTAAGTTCTCTCGTTCAACTACGCCCCGCACATCGTAATCAAGGGTTTAAAATCTGGGGAGTTAGGTGGCCAGATGTAAGGGGTGATGTGGTCGCATAAATTGTTTGACATCCCTGACTGGGTTTTCCTGCGTGTTTGGTATGCTGCCGAGACCTGTTGCCAGATATAGGTTCTTCCAGTAGCCATCCTCTTGATCTAGTGCAGCACTACCGCTTCCAGGCACTTGATGTAGGTCTCCGTGTTCAGTCTGAGGCCATGGTGAGATATGAATGGAGGTATAATGTCGCCATCACTAGAGATAATTCCAAACACCATTATGATGAGTGGATATATCATCCAACTCTTTCCGAATTTTCTGCACTGTCCTCAGATTGATGCCACAACATTCGGGAATGTTCGTACTGAAGCTTTAGGTGGGAATGTCTTGTAGTACTTTATACAGTTTCCAAATTTCTGGCGGAGTGAATTGCGTCATGACGCTCTTTTCCTCAAAGACGGTGCCCCACTGACCCTACTATAGTGGGCAGCCAATAAAATCAAAAGCAAACAAAGCGCATACACGGAATAAAAAAAATAAAAATGGCGACAATTTACCCATCGCACCCTGTATAATGTTTTACTTAATCAATTTCGAAATCTGTCATCTGTTGTGATTACAAGGATATTGGTAACAATGTAAGTCCCCTTTCGAGAGATCAAGGATAAAAAAAGAACGCTTATTTGAGAGTTACTACTAAAAAGATTCAATGCCCAGAATTGGCATACGATGAAGGAGAGAAAACATTACAGATGCATTTTTATTAGGGAATTTTATAATTTCAAAAACAAGCTAAAAGTAATCGGAATTGTGCACATATGCTAAGTTCATTGCTATAAAAATATTAGGTGGGTGCAAAAATAATGACTTAATAATGTCGTTTTTTGACATTAAAAATACGTCAAAAAACGACATAAATACGTCATTATTTTTGCAGCAAACTAATAGTAGATAAAAATAACTTTATAAACAGATGCAATGTTGCTCACCACTTCAAAAAAAAAAAAATAACTGTGAAATTAATTGGGAAATTTTGAAGATACTGTGTCTAAAATGAATAAAACATTGGGAAAAATTCAAATCACTTTTGTGTCCGTATAGGAAGAAAGTGAGAGAGAGTGAAAGTGAGGGAGTGAAATTGAGAGAGAGAGAAAGAGAAAGTAAGAGAGTGAGAGAGAGAGAGATTATTGGAAGTTCCGTAGCAAAAAATAGCCGTGTTCTCTTTGTCTCTTTTTTAGCTGAATTATTTATTTTGGAGGGTGTTTAGAAACCTTTTAACCAGTGAGGTGAATGTCTATAAAAATGATAATTTTCTTATTAAATACGGTATGATTTTGAATTTGAATTTCTTGAATGAATCCTTAGAGTAAATGTAGGAAAAAACATTAAGAGACACACTCAATAGAATAATCGAGAATCGGTGAAGACAAAACAAAAGATAATGGAGGAATTTTAAAAAATCAACAAAATAGCGTTAGACACAAATAGATATTTAAGAATATCTGTAGGTAGGGATTATATATATATATATATATATATATATATATATATATATATATATATATATATATATATATATATAGTATTTCTGTTATGTTTTTGAATACATATCTTTTAATACCAACCCACCACGTTGTTGCGTTAGTGTTTGGATTCTTTTTGTTTTTTTTGTCTTTTTGTCACATATGTTAGGTTTTTGTGTTGTAGCCTAAATATTCTCTGTCCTTATAGCACCTCTTTAGCTAGTTTATCCTATTAAGCATTGTCTGAGGCTTTTTCTTTGGACTCTGAACTTAGACTCTAAACGATTATTTTCGCCGGAAGTACATGTTAGTTCTTTCTTTTTATACACCTTTTTTCCCTTGGGTATTGGTTTGTTGATTTACAAGCTAAAACACCTAAGGTTTTGCCGGATGAGTATAACTGCTTATATTTTTAAGATTATTAGTATTATATATATATATATATATATATATATATATATATATATATATATATATATATATAGGAAAGAGGTATTTGTGACGTTTTTCATCCGTCAGGATGTCATCGGACATCGCTTTATTGATGTTACCACGTCTACACAAGCCCACGAAACGAGTGTCCCGTAAGATTCAAAATGTTTGAACACATAGACAGGCACACACACGAACACACACCGGCGAAGTGGGCTCATATCGACAAGGTTCAGATTTTGTATTTTTTTATCTGTCGGTTTCCTGCTACTTGCCAACTCGCCGAATTACCTGTACAGATGTATAGCCCCTACAAATGAATATTTTGACAGTCTGCTTGACACGAAGAGGCTGAATGCCATTTGTTAAGTTATCGATGCTTTATTATGACTTTTTTTAAAGTTTGCATATATTATTTCCGTCTATGTTAGGCTGTATTTGCGGGATAAAAATAAGTTACCAGTATTTCCGTACATTACTTTATCAACGTTTGTTCTATGGGACAGGATGGCTGATTTAAAAATACATTTATAAATTTAAGACATATTAAAGCAAATAGTAAATTAATAATAATAATAATAATAACAATAATAATAATAATAATAATAAAGAGAAGAAGAAGAAGGAGATGAAGAAGAAGGAAAATGATTGACGTAAATCTTCCAATATTTTTAAAAAGTTAAGAGAAAAGCGAGTTATAAGACAAAGAAAACAAAGAAGACAATGTAAAACAATCTTTCAGCAAAATGTCTGTCTTCTTCAAGTTATATTTAAACAATTTTTACAAGTATAAAATATATAAAAATCTACAAATAAAACTTTTCCGCTGTTATATCTTGATAAGCTCGCTTACCATAAATCAAATTCAGGAAATTAATTCTTTTAAAGGTGTCTTTTGATAAGGTTTTTTTGATTTCTGCTACAGTCACACTATCTACCAAGTCTACAAGATGACATATGGCCAGTGGTGTTGTGTTGTCATAGCAACATTTATGATTCGTTTTTTTTTAAACTCACATGACATCACCTAGACAAAATTCATCCTAGTATGTGGGCTGTATTTATCAAGATAATTTTTGTATTTGTCTTAAGCTGGAAGTTCCTGCGATTTTTTCAGTATGATATTGTATTACTTTTTACCATTCTCAGCGCACTTACTCTGACTAGCACTCTTCTTGTTTTCAATTTCCACATTGTTTTTCTATTTTGATTCAAGGTCTTTATACTTCGATAGTTTATTATTATTATTATTATTGTTATTATTATTATTATTATTATTATTAACAGTTAACAGAAAGCGTGATTTAAGAAGAGATAAAAGAAAAGAGAAAAACAGTTTTTGAGAATATTAAACAATATTTCAACAAAATGTATGTCTTCTTCATGTCAGCAACTTTTACAAGTATAAATATATATAAATCTACAAAAACTTATAAATCTTAGTAGAAACGTTGCTTGTCTATGACTTATTATTGATGCAGTTCTTTGGCACAAGGCTGAAATAGGTGGGGTCAAGATTGGTCATCACTAGCTATCATATAACTAGCTAATCGAATTCATGATCCATTCAATGCTTGCCTTGTAATGAAAAACGGTCGTACTGGTAATGAATGCGGTAAAAAAAATGAAACGCCGCCCGCATGAAGGCCTGCGATAGAAATGGAGGTCTTCATTTTAAAATATTCCTTTAGTTGTTTAATAATTTGATTATGTAACCATTCTCATGCGTTTTAAGGGTCGACAGGTCGGTAGATTCTGAATATTTTTCTGTTGAAATATTCTTTAATATTGTCAAACATGTGTTTTTTTATCTTTCTTAATTCGCGTTCTTCTAACTGTTGAAAAATATTGGAAGAGTTATGTCAATCATTTTGTTTGTTAATCTGATGGAGATTGAAGTCATGGTGGACATAATATTACACCGATTAAGAATTGGTACATATATTTCGAGTGGAAAACAAACCCATTGATTTTTGAAAGAAGATACGAATATAAATTTCGAGTTTTGTGCCATGTTCTTGTCAACCCTTTTAATTTCTCTTGACTCCAGCATAGAAGAAAACCCTGGAACAAAGCCCTTTGTATTTTAGAAAGAAGGGACGAATATAAATTTCGACTTTTTGTTATGTTGTTTACAGTTGGTTTGTCATCCCTTTAATTTCATTTGACGCCAGAATAGAATGAAACTCAGGACCGAAAAAAACTATCAATCTAAAAGGGAAGAATCTGCGTCCCTTTCTATCAAGCAACCCCAGAGTTTTCGCGCTAAAATGACAAGTCTCCAGATTTTCCTACACGACTGATCCTACACGACTGACGATGCCAAAAGATCGTCTCTGATGGTTTGGCATAAACCATTCCCATGTAGTGATTTTCTAAGCCCGGCTTAGATGAGGCACAAGGGCGAAAGTATGGGGCACCCAGTGAAGATCGAACTCACTACTCAGTCGTAATTGATCTAGCAAGACAAGCTTTCTAACCATTACACCACGTCGACGTGCCCATAGACCATTCCCATGTATGTATCATGGCCAGATGACTTTTTGCATGAAAATCTTACATTTATAGAGGAGAAACAATTATTTCCTTATCATGGATGCTAATATCCAACATTACAGTTCTAAATTGGTCACTGTGAATACGTAAATTGATAAAAGATTAAATGATCTCGCACCGATTTTTTCGGCTAAATCCCGTTTCACTTATTTATATAATTGTCTAGGAAATTTAGTGAACAAGGAAATTTCCTCTTTAAGTTCAAAGAAAGAGAAGAGGCTACAAAGATTGAGGTTTTATTTATTTTACTGCTACTACTGAAGAAGAATTTTAGTTGCAATCTTTCAATTTGAAAAACACGGAGAAAAAGTTTCTAGACAAATGTCATGCGACCGATTGTGGACTATCGCTAGACTCTGATTACTAAAACATTTCCGGAAACCTAATATCGCTTGCTATACTGTTTTCTTCACATTTTCTACAGTGCACAATTTATTTACACCACGAAAAAAAAAAAAAATCAACACTTTACTTTGTGAACTGGCTTTTGAGAGACATATATATTTATGATGATAGTTTAAACATAATTGTACCTCACGAAGTCACTGTCCAAAGAAAATCACACCTCACAACAAACTGACATATCTCTTACTATACAATAAGTGCACATATACACCCTTGTGCAAATTAATTGAAACAACCACTTTAGTTTCCTTTCTTTTACCGTACGATTTGTTTTAGGCCCACTGGAGTGACAGGATGTAATCGATTTCTATCTTTTCCTTAGATTAGGTCATTTGCAGTAGCGAGCTGTAATATGAATCTATTTTCAGGGTGTATGGCCTTAAAAATATTGCGTCATACGTGATTGCATCAAACTTTTATCACGCCCAGACAGTATTGTCTCGATAGTTGACCTACGGCAATTTTCTACGATGGACTTTACTCCAAGGAAGCTTACGAAAATTGTAATGATGCATGAACACATTGGCAATTCTTACCAGTGAGCAAATCAAAGTACTATAGATTGACCGGAAAACTCTCCTGATTTAAATTCAACTGAGAATCTGTGTTCAATCTGCAAGGAACGACTTCGTGGAATGGACATACAAAGTACCAACATGTTTCATTGTAAAACTACGAAAGAAAGTGATTAATAACGGAAATATTCAAAGTCTGTCTATATTTCTGAGATGAGGTATTATGTACACTATTTACATTATTCGGACTATTGTCCTCATGTTTTTTGCCATATTTATTACAACATTTCGGCCCTTCAGTATCTGTCTATATTTCTGAGATGAGGTATTATGTACACTATTTACATTATTAAGACTATTGTCCTCATCGTTGTCGCCATATTTATTACAAGGTTTCGGCCGTTCAGTTTTTGTCTATATTTCTAAGATGATGTATTATGTACACTATTTACATTATTAAGACTATTTTCCTCATCGTTGTCGCCATATTTATTACAAGGTTTCGGCCGTTCAGTTTTTGTCTATATTTCTGAGATGAGGTATTATGTACATTATTTACATTATTCGGACTATTGTCCTCATCTTTGTCGCCATATTTATTACAACGTTTCGACCGTTGTACGCTCCGGCATTCTTCAAGTGGCTGAAATGTCGAACTTAACCCTTTATTTCGATCAGGGCACATGGCACAGTGGATAAAGGCGTTAGTTAGATCCAGTGACAGGACCCAAAGAGTGTGAGTTCAATACCCGGTTAAGGCAGTGGGGAAATTTCAGAGGGAAATTAACAGGAGATAATTGATAACTGACATTCATCAAACATGGCACGTGGAACTAGAAAAGTGTAACCCAGTGAGCGAAATAAAGGGTTCAGTTAGACATTCCAGCCACCTGAAGAAGGCCGAAGCGTACAACGGGCGAACATTGTAATAAATATGGCTACAAAGATGAGGACAATAGTCCGAATAATGTAAATAACAGAAATATTCATTTTGTTTCATTTAAGTTGCATAAGATTGTACAATTCTCAAGTCGGCTCATTTAGACTTTTTGACCTAGCATATCCTTTCAAATTAGTCGTTAATAGTTTGTTTTTTTTTTCAAATCTGTCAGGTTGGTCATAAGGTAAAAAAACATAAAATAAAAGCATAACACAACCTGTAACATTTCAACTTCAAATCGAATGAAGATTCGATTATCATAAAAATGGCAGACAAAGAGTCACTATTTTTATTATGAATAAGAAAGACTGTATTTCGCCATGTGAAGGAAGAGTCGAAAGTTTTTATGAAGAAATAAAAATAGATCCGAATCCTTATTATAGAAAAAAAGCAAGACATAATAATTTCTGAAATGAAAGAGTTTAATATATAACGTTCGGAGCAAAGAACACCAATGTTTTACAGCCTTCCAAAAAAAGCATAAAAAATTGATAAATTTCCTCCACTACGCCCGATTTCTAGTGGATATGAATGATGTCTGCCCAAAATCTCTGAGTGACTGGACAGTTTTTTTTAATCTCCTATAGCAAAATAGTCTTCGTCTTATGCCCGTGGCACTTTGATTTTATTTCTAAAATAAATAAAATTTCAGAACGTTAACTTTGCGAATATCTTTATGACAAATTTCGAGGGAAAATTACTTGAATCTTTCCAATTAAAAGCTTGGCTATAAACAAGATCTTTGGATACGATTTACTGATTATATTTTCTTCATCTGGGAAGGTAGTAAAAATAGTTTGTTAAACCTTCTACAATTTTGTGATATTTTTGCACAAAAGAATAATTTTTCTTTCACTATTAAAACTGATATCAAGTTTCACCAAAGCTGGTGTTGAGTTTTTAGGCACTAAAGTAAAGTTCTCCAGGAATCGTCTGATGACCGAATTATTTTGAAAACCTACTTAATCTCTTATTTGCCTAGACCGCTTTTCTGATCATCCTTATCATACGATAAAATCAAACTCGAAGTGCCAATTTGTTCGCATGAGGAGAATTTCAATGGAGATAAAAGATTGGAAGCACGCTAATAATTTAATGCATCATTATGTTAAGCCCGGCTATCAAGAATCATTACTTAAATAAATAGCAAATGAAAAAGCTAACAATGAAATTTTATATGTATTAGTTTTATGCCAGGACAAAACACACAAAAAAAAACAATAAAGTTTCTGACTGAATTATAACAGACAGTCGGTACCAAAATTTTGCTAGAATTTCAAAAATATAACAATACATGCAAAAATATCCGCGTTTTAAAGAAATTTTTCTCAACCCGTTTCAATGTTTCTTTCATTAGAAATAAAAAATAAATCATACAAATTTTAACAAATGTAAGTGTTCATATTCAAAACAACATTGGAGTTTCCAATCGTTGTACTCCCGAAAACATTTGTAGAAAAGGAAACAACATAAGTTCATTTAATTTTATTACAAATTCGAAGGAAAACGTTACGATTTCTACCGAGGGTGGTAATTGTACTGCTTTTCATTTTATATACGCCACCCAATATATCAAACCTGACTTGATTTATGTGGGTTGCACAACGGAAAAAATAAATAAAAGATTCAATAGACAAAAGTATGATGTCAGGTACAATAATGTACCTTCAACGGAGCTTGTAGAACATTTTATTACAAATGACTGTAATTTTGACAAACATCTTAAGGGGGCAAATTCTGAAAAATATTCAGAATCTACGTAACTGTCGACCCTTAAAACACATGAGGACGGTTACGTAAACAATTTATTAACCTCCCAGCCAGGTGGAATGAACCAAATGGCAAGAGAGTCCCATAAAATTTATACTAAGCTGTTTGATTAGTTCCTCTTAGTAAATAATCAACAAACAGAAAATTTCAATATGTACAAAATCATCATCATATTAAGAAAGTTTCAGTTGCATGCCTTCACACGGGAGGTGTTTCATTCTTTTTGACGTGTTCATGATAATTGGTCAGAAGTAGAGGCAAAGCTCGGAGCATCGGTCAAGATTTGGCGCCGAAGGCTGTTGTCCTTGAAGTTTAGGGCTGAGGGTTATGCCACTAACGTCTTTCCTCTCATCCTTTACCAGTTGACTGTACTTTCTCTCCGTAAGGAACACAAGAAGGTGATTGAGCGCTTGCTCTCCTCCATATTTCGGCGTGATCACAGGCATCATGTCCGTGTCATTGGAGGGAGCATGGAATGCCACACTCAGCGAGTCACATGCCTCGAGGTTGGCTTTCTTACGCCGAGCGTTGCCAGAGGATTCGATCTTGAAGTGCATTGCGTGAACCGCATTCGCTCGACTTACCTTCACTCCTCATATTTCTAGGGTTGAGTCCCATCATAGGCCCCCAGCATCAGTCGGATTTCTACATCGAGTTGTAGTACGATAGAGATTTAGGCAGTTGAAAAGTTCTACTTTCGTAGTACTAATAATTCTTGCAAGACTAGATGGTATCACAATGTATTGTCCTTTACTAATAATACTTATAGTAATAATACATCAATTTCTAAGTATTTTGAAAGATAACAAAACTTCTAAAGTAAAATGGAAAATTTCAAAAATGGCAAAGACATGTAAATCATTGTATGAAGCCAGCCTGTTTTCTGTGCTTATATGAAAAGCTGGAAATTATCAGGTTCTTTGATAAGAATGCTTTATTAAACCAAGTTAACGGTAAATTGTAAACACAGTCTACACCTTACAATTCAGTTCGACTTGGAATTTGACAATGTTTTATCTAAGATTTTTTGTGTATTTTTAACCTCTTGTACGGTATTTGGTTGCTATTTTTGTTATTTTTCATTGATCGGTCATCGCTATAAACTCTGTATATGAAGTATCTTTATTCAACACTTGCATATTTACCAAATAATTCTACCCGTTTAAACTATTTACTAGTTTCTTAAAGAAGCGAATTATTTATCAAATATAATTATTTTTTATACAGGAAACTTACAAAGCATATAACGTGCTTAGCATTTGGTTAAATTACCACTGAACATCATTTTCTAGTATGTATAATATGTATCCATTAACATCCGCCCGTGTTTAACTTCTGTGCTGCCATTAACCGCCAATCTACTGGGTCGTGACCGATTTATAGAAAATAATTTCTTAGTTTAAATTTAACGTAGGTCTTAATTTAGCTTAGATTAAATTTAACACAAGTTGATCTGAGTAAATCCCATAGGCTTATAACCCTACTTTTTTTTTGCTTTTAAATCTAAATAACTCGTTTACTCGCCAATAATTTACAATCGCCTGATAAGATGCATTGATACGCATCGAAACACGACTGCAATTGTGTAGCGATTTTGAGATGTTTTCGATGTAATATCCTAAAATAAACAATTGTAAATATTGAAATTTTAAGTCATTGTTTGTTTTTCAGTATGGGCCCTGTGTTTGCGAGGTATTTTGGTATATGTAGAGCGAATGATGACGGATAGATTCTTATGGTGAAGGACTAAAATGTAACGAATGAATGGGTTGTGAATCTGTTAGGTAGTTAGGTATAAGATAGTGTCGGCCAGTCTTGCCCTACCTACCACTTTTTCTGTCTTGTGTCACAATTACTGTATTCAATCAGTTATAAATCGTAATAAAACTATCAAAGTATAAAGACCTGAAAAGATCTATCGAAGTATAAGGACTTGGAAATCAAAATAGAAAAAATGTGGAAATTAAAAACAAGAATAGTCATAGAAGGTGCGCTTGGAATGATAAAAACGGAAGACATCAACACATTGAGAAAATCCCAGCTTAAGAGAAATACAAAAAATATGCCTTGATAAGTACAGCCTACACACTAAGAAAAACTTTCTCCATGTGAAGCTAGTAATGTTATAGGATTTCGAAAAACGACTCATGTAATGTAGCCATAATAACACAAAACCACCGGCTATAGGTCTTCGGGTAGACTTGGTAGGTAGTTTCACCGTAGCAGAAATTGAACAACCTTATCTGAAGAAGGCGTGAAAAGAAATCATTTCCTCAATTTGATTTATGATAAGCGAAAATGTCAAGATGGAACGGCAGAAAATATATTTGGTTTCCGTTCGGAAATGATATGTTTATGTAGATACATATCTTTTTAGTCTTAATGTATTCTATGAGAATCCTCTTTCTCTCTCTCCTCTCTCTCTCTCTCTCTCTCTCTCTCTCTCTCTCTCTATATATATATATATATATATATATATATATATATATATATATATGTGTGTGTGTTTGTGTAAGAATTCTATGAGAATCCAGTGGATTGGTAAATCTATAGCACACACACATACACGGGCGGGCGAGCACACAGACACTCACACACACACACACACACACACACACACACATATATATATATATATATATATAGATCTTGAGTAAGAGAGAGAGAGTGAGAGAGAAGAAGTTTGTATGAAAGGCTCAACACTGTATAGTGACTCCCAGTTTTCACAATGTAGTATTGATTTCTCTGTTCACAATGTATATATCTATAAATTCCGATATTGATACATATTCCTCTATGAATATTGCAAATTTTAAATAATATATGTAAATAGAGAAATGGAAAGAGAGAGTGAAAGAGAGAGAGAGAGAGAGGGAGAGAGAGAAAAATAAATTATAAGTTTAATCTTTTCACTAAGTGCATTTACTAGAAAAAAGCACACTCCATTTGTAGATCATCCTTGTCAACAAATTCTTGGAATCTTTCACGTTTGCTGAAATAAAATATTAGAAATCATAATAGATGTATTTTCATACAAGCTTTATTCTCACACTATGGGAGTTCCCAAAAATGTGCTGAATAGTTGAAAAAAGTTTGGAAACAGTTTGGAAACATAATATTAGTTTTCTAATTCTAATAAAGGCATTACAGCATAAATATCCGATTTTTGGTATCCACCCTATAAATATGTTACCAGGTTTCCATTATCGGTGATTTCCATATCCGATTCTCTCCTCTCTCGTGTGTATTGAATTATTGTAAATAATACCTTCTCTCTACATAGGAGGTCATGTGTATTTGGATATCTCTGTCTATAAAATTTGGAAGCTGACAAGACAAACAGATATATTAAATTACAAGTAATCGCTGCCTATATTCCGACCGAAAACAAAGAAAATCATATATCCAGTGCATCAGCGTTTTTCAGCTCGCAATATTCAGTTAGGGAGAACACAAAGGTAAGACACTGATCCTAAGCACAAGTACTGATCGATATTGAAACTATCTCATCTTATATACGGCATTGCAAATATCTGTATTTACAACTTCAAATTGGCATAATTTCTATTTGTAGAGAAGACTTAATAAAATACGCGTTCGTTTTTTAATGACGTGTGAAACAGAAATATATATCAAGCTTTATCAGATGTTAGGAGATGGCAGCTGCAGAACAACTCTCAAGTAATAATCTGTAGAACAACCTTCCGAATCCTTGAGTTATCTGAATTATGTCTTGAAATTTTTAATTGGTTCACATACTACTCTGTATATTTTTCGGTTCATATCCGAAACCTCCTGGCAAAGATGTCTTCGGTCTAGCAGATTTTCATATTTCTGCATGACAATAGTTATTACAAGTTTGTTTTCGGGCAAGCGAATACTCATGGGGAAATGTTAATGCGCATGTACTAAATAAATAACACAGCCCCATAACTGGGCGACTATTGTTCTCGTGAGGAAACATTTCAGTTGTTCATTTTCTTCCGTAGGCATTTGGGTCGTCAATTTTATTTAAAAAAATGAGAACTTTCAGTCGCGACGAGTCAATACTCGTCGCGACTGAAAGTTCTCATTTTTTTAAATGAAATTTGATACTGTTGATATGAAAATTTTTATTTTGTAACTATTTTTGTAAGTTTAAAATTTTTTAATGTGTGTATCTAGAAATCCCTGCATTCAGTTAAAAGTAAAAATAAAATCATCCACGATAATGGTTAAAAATAACACGCAAAAACGCTCGGGCATACCGAACAATTTTATGACACTTTCATGTCTAGAAAAGAAAATCATTAACCGCAGAAGATTAGATTGTCACTCGTTTCAAAATTGTATATATATATATATATATATATATATATATATATATATATATATATATATATATATATATATATATATATAGTCACTCGTTTTGAAACTTGTATATATATATATATATATATATATATATATATATATATATATATATATAATGGACTCTCCCGTCGGTTTCGACGTATGAGGATCTGACAGTTTATTGATTCAGTTATGAAAGTTTGTACGATAATCTTAAGTGACATTTAATACCCGCTAGTGATTTACAAAGGAAGCCACATATGGAGCAAGTGTGAGGATTGTGAGATGAGATCACTGATAGATTGGCTGACCTTTTAGTGTCAAAGAACGGCCATCACCCATCGGTCTGCCACTGCTCCAGCTGGAGCATTCCAGTAATACCCTTTACCTGACCCCGTCGCCTTCACTCTCTCGCCAGCGGACCTTTGCAAGACTATATATATATATATATATATATATATATATATATATATAATTATTTATTTAAAAATATGATTCCAACACGCTACATAAGAGTTCTCATATTTAACTTATTAACTTATTTCAGAAATTTACGTGTTTTAGTAAAAGATTCATTATTGAAGTCAAAATTTCCATGGTGACGGTCAGCGCGATTTTTCATATAGAAAAGGGCGCATTTCTATCCGTAAACAGAAACATTTCTAGGTGTCAAGTTAGGGTAAGGTTGGGTGTCTAAATTTAAAACGGAAGATGATTTAGTCTAGTCTGGTTTACGTGTCTAGGGAGATTTATTTATTATTTTATTTTATTTTTTCTAAAAGGGTTTTGTGTATATATATAAAAAAAAACACTGACGTAATATTTGTTTTTTGACGACTTCATAAAGGGTTATCTTTTTTGTAGGGTATTTAAGCTATTTATTAGGAGTATGTATTTAAAAAAAATTATAAGCTAATTATTCAAAGCAAAGATTTGATGATGTCGGGAAAAAACCGTTAACTCATGTCTATTGTTTAATAGATTTTTATTATTTAGAGACTTAATAATGTGTATTTTCTCATGTAGGCATAAAGGGCATGGGTTATCCCAAGTTTTACAAGTTCTAGTTTTGTTTATAATTTTCCATTTTACTTTTGGTGTTTTATTCATTTCCTTCAAATGCCAAAAATAATTAAATATAGATGTCTGATTTTTTTATTTATATTGTTGAAAGATCACCTATGCCGCCTGCATCTGGCTTTAAATTCATTCTTCGTAGACCCAATGTATATCATATTAGTATTAGGTCTCTTAGTGGATGAGATAGTACATTGGTATACCACAGATTTGACGCAGCACTTATTTTCCAATGGGCAGTCTTCTGGGTTTCTACAATCACATAATTTTTCACTGTTTTTGTCTAATTTTAGCGTAGAGTTTTTATTAATACTATTCAGGCATGGGGATAGGTTCAGGATTTTATTATTGTGTTTTTTTAATATAATTTCTTGATTTTCAGTGCAGCTGTAACTCAATTTTAGGGTGTTCTTATTAAATATATTACTAAGCCTACTATTGGTCGAGAAGTGTTTATCAATTAAAGCTAGGAATTTCTGACCTAGTTTAATACTGACCATTTGGTTAAACGGAGGGGTATAACAAATGATTTTTCTTTTCCTGTTTTTTTTTCTTCTGGTTTGTGCAATTGTTTCAATAATTAATGTTAGCATTCTTGTATCCACTATTTTTTAGGGCATCGTTATAAAAGCTACTGTGTTGTTGGAATATTTCTTTGTTAGCAGAGTTAATGCTGATTCTATTACTAAAGAACTTTGAATTACTTACCTAACCAGTTCTTTCCTATTTTCTATATATTTTCATATATATATATATATATATATATATATATATACCAAATTATTTTCAAAAAATATTTAAAACTATTAGTTAAAACCTAGATATTTTAAACTGTTTACTGTAAGTATTTTAAATCGTTTGTGAAATATTCATAATTAATTTTATTAAGGGTTGTTTTCATTTTTTTAATATAGATAACTTCAAGGAAGTTTAAATGTATTTTCCACAAGAAAATCGTTTTTTAAAAAAATGAAATATTTACACATTTACACTTCCCTTGACGTTTTTAAGCGTGATGACATTTGAAATTGTACAGTACATGACCACAGCGTTTTACATTTCACGCCTAATAATTTAATTTTCAGATGAACACAACGATATTTTCTTTAAATATGATAAACACAACAATATTTTGTCGTAGAAAAAAAAGGCGCAGATGGCGACATTGTTCTAATCTCGAACGTACTCGGGATAAAATAAACATGCATCAACATGGGAATTTTCTTTCTTCTTTTAATAAGAATATTAAGAAAGTTGTCTGTAATTACGAGAGGATGCTATTAAGAATAGGCAGATAAAACCTTTCTAAGTTATTTCATGAGACATGTCTAAGATCTGTTACTGATAGAGTCATTTTGACAAAAGGATGAACAAAGGGGGAGATGGTTTAGGTTGGTCACCATTAACTATTTTATTTCGAGCTAATCAAATGTACGACTCATTCATTCTTTACAATATAGTCATTCACCATGAGAATGTATCCGTCAACATTCGCTCCTTCATACACGAAAATACCTCACACACACTTGGCAACTACTGGGTTAAAACCACGACATGATTTTAAGATCCCAATATGTACAGTTGTGTATAGCATATATATATATATATATATATATATATATATATATATATATATATATATATATATATATATATATATATATGTATATATGTGTGTGTGTGTATGTGTGTGTGTGTGTGTGTGTGTGTGTATGAAAGGGGAAAAGGGAAAGGCTAAAAAATTATGGGCATCAAAAAATTCAAAAACCGAACCAGTTTACGTAAATATAGCGGGCCAACAGAAACTGGGGAGTTTGGGAACCTAGACTTGGATCATAACAAAAGCAGAAGCCGGGAACAAACCAGGAACAACACTTACATTAACTCGGTACACGTGGAAGAGCCCTATCTTAAACGGAGGAGAACTCCTCAGTGAATTAGAGACACTTAAAAAAGAAAATCAAGGCTAGCCTAGTTCAGGGAAACCATGCTCGCCATAGATACCCACCTTTCGTTGTATTAAATCCTCATGAGATTAGCGATCGCTTTGCAAAATTTCCTCCATTCACGTCGTCCAAATCACCATTCGAGCCGTAGCCAGCAACGTCAGAAACATCATCCATTTCACCTCAGAATACGTGGGCGACACATTGTCACACGCTTTTGCGCGATCAATGAGCACGAGATTTTCGTGAGCGATACGAGCCGACACAATACCAAAAAGAGTGCACACGAGGACAATGGTAGAAGGTGTGCGAAGGAAAAACTCTGTGAGTTAATCTGCCGCTGGCACCCAAGACCAGAAAGAGCGAAACTCGGTCGACGACAAACCGAACCGGCTGCAATGCGGATCATTCGTGACGACCTCCACTAATTCCCGATACAAGATACACCGAAGCCGAGAAAGGCTACTGAACTAAGAAATGACACTGAAGGCCGATCGGCACTCGTGGAGGAAATCCGACTGATCCAGGGACATTAGATTGCACTCAGCTCTCGAAAGCGGAGGAGTGATGTAAGTCGAGGGATGCAGCCCTCACACTCCACTTCAAGACTGAATCCCATGTCATTGCGCGGCGTAGTAAAGCCAAGTTCGAGGTGTGTAAGTGACTCCCTAAGTATGACATTACCAAACCCTCATGACAAAATGGAGGTGAGCAACCGCTTGATCGGCTTCTTAAGTTCCTTAAAGAGAGGAAGTACAGCCTTCCGGTAAAGGATGAGGGGAAAGACGTAAGTGGCACAGACATCGGCCCTAGCATTCAAGGACAACCGTCTTCGTTGCCAAATCACGACCGACTTTTCCCTGAAATTCTGATCAATCTTTCACCAGCTGGAGTCTGGACCGGATCCACACTCATATATCGACAACTTCCCAGGCGCCTAAACGCAAGCTGAATGTTAATAGTTAAGTATGGCTTTGAGATCTTTTCGTACCGTTCAAGCGCATTCAGTCACAAAGCTTGAATTTTTTTTTTCAATTCCCGGCATCCTACCTTTGTCATCTGTGGGAACGCGTTCTTCACTTTGGGATCTCTCGGAATGCGTTCTTTGTTTAGAACAGGTTTGACCATACATTTAAATATCTTCCCACATCGCTTACACACGTTATCACACCTGGGGCTTTAGGGAAATTGTGGGGATCATCCACGGAGTTTCGCTCGACAGGGTAATCTTAAAGAGGGGAGCCAATTGGGCACATCTTCTGAGTGGAGAAGTATTTCTCCAAGTCCCGTCTGTATACATTGCAGGTTTCTTCTGCTCCGAGAGAATATTTCTTCTTTTTTTTTTACTCCCTGGACGGCAGGGTAGAAATGGACGTGTTGTGAGGAGTAGAAGTGGAGAGGGTCGGAGCTCGAAAAGGGGAAGCAGGGTGGTTCTTAATTTTGGGGCGATGTCCATAATTTGTTTTTCCGCTGGCGACGCATAGAAGGATTGGGACCTAGCTTTTGTCATGACTCTCTCCGCCCTACTCCATCTAGACAGTTTCTCCTTCTTGGTCGTTTCTTCCTCCTCTTCCTACTCCCCATCTTCAAAAAGGCGGACCGATGTGGCGGAATCTCCTATGCCGACATAACTTAGTACAGCGGTTGATGCTTTTGCTGGTGCTTTTGTTGTTGCTGCTGTTGTTTTTGTTGCTATTTCTGTTTTTGTTACTTTTGTTGCTGCATTTGTTGCTGCTTATGTTGCGGTTACTTTTCTTGCTCTTGGTGCTTCCGTTGTTTCGGGGGTCTTGCCAGGCTCTTCCGCTGCTACCACTACTGATGGTGCAGATACTGCTACTGTTGCTTGGTTAGACTCTGGCGACACGTTTTTGCCGAGGTACCATACGACCAGCAAGAGGGACGACGGCCCACCAATACTAAGGCCATCATCTTTTCCCGACACATTATGACAATGGGGATTTCAGAGAATTTCTAACCGGTCAGTGTCACCTGGATGACAATGTCACCGATAACGATGCCCAGCTATTCACTGTCGCCGAGACGCAATGCACTTTGCCGTACCGGGTAAAAAAGGACTCCATCCGAAATATCTACGGGCGCGCATGTACGGTCACTTTTCTCTTGCGGGCGCCCATATAGACGGACAGTCTTTGTGGCCAAAATACTGCTTGCCAATTGCTTGGCCTTTTGTTCGGTCGGCAGCAAAAGGTCCTGCAGCGCATTCAGCATCCTGGCCAGAATTTTGGGGTCAAATCTTGAGGCTTTTCAATCCCTCCTCCATATTTTCCATGCTGATGCCAATTAATTTCCAACTTTTTACGTTGGTTATCAGCAGGGAGATTGTTCAAATATTAACGGCTTTCAACGTCTCTGGTATAGTGTGGAACTTGTTTCTTCTCTTATATTCTGTATATTATTCTTGTAAGTGTGCATAATATTAGGGAACTTTTTTTAGCCTACTTTCGGTCCAGGTAGTGTTTATTGGTGAAGTGGGGGTCTTAGGAACGTGTGATTCAGCAGTTTACGCCAGGGTGGTGAAATCATCCCCCACACCGATTAAACGGAAAAGCTCGCCCCAAATTCCCACAGATAGGCGTCTCGACACGCCGAGAAAATAAACAAATCTTCCGCGGATTAAAAAGAAAAGTCTAACAAAACAAAAGTAAAACGATTTAAATTCGCAAGAGGGCGTGGTAAAAGAAAATCAATCTTGTCTTGTGTAGAGCAACAAAATAAAAACGATTTAAAGTTGCGGAGTGGGGTTGAAACATAAAAAAAAGAAAAAGATAAAAACTTCGTTTGTGCAGAAAATTAAAAACAAAACAAAAAAGTAAAATAGAACTGAAAATGAAAAACTACGAAAAAGTTTTAGAAATAACAATAAAAAAAAAAACATAGACTGAATTCTGTTCTTCCAAATAGTTCAAAATAAAAAAAATCTATAAACTTGACGGGCGAAAATAGTGTTGGACGGGGAAAAGAAGAAAAAACAAGTATAGGCAAATCAGTGTATCTCCTCCTTTTCCTATGTCTTTTCACTTAAATAACAAGATTCTTGCGTTTATCTTTTCAACGTACACAAAACGTCAAATGTTGCTTACCTTCATAAGAACCGGCTGCCAATATATATATATATATATATATATATATATATATATATATATATATATATATATACATATATATATATATATATATATATATATATATATATATATATATATATATACATATATATATATATATATATATATATATATATATAATGTAGACTAAAATAATAAGAAACAGCCAGAGGCCTTTTACGGAGAAACGGAGAAGTCACCGCTTAGTGACACCATTCATAATCATCTGCCGATATACATTTTTTAAGGGAAATCTGTATGTCTTTTTTTTTCTTTTTACCTCCCATTTACGTAAATATGGCAGAGAATGCTGGACAAACTAATAACAAATAGAGACCGGGGACAACATAAATTTAGTTCTACAGAAGGGTGCTAAGAATACCATAGGCGAAAATTGTAAACAGCGGCGAAGTCTTAGAGACAAATGGAATCATAAAAGACCCTTCGATTCAGAAAGTGTCAAATGAAATTCCTAGGTTCCATAAGAAGGGAGGATGCCTTGAAGAATTTGAGTCAAGAGGGACAAGCAGGTAAAGAATTTCTTCCTCCCGTCCTTTCCTGATAACGTAAGTTATTGTTTTCCGATATATCAACATTATAGACCATTCCCAAGGAAGGGAACATTATTTTTTACATTTATTCATAATGGACGAAATACTGCCAATATATATCCAAGGTTCAGGTGAACCGTGAGATTATGAATCTTAAATATGATAGTATAATGACAGGAAATTTGTAAGAGACAAAATATTCAGTTGATTTGATTGTTTAACGTCATGTCAACTGTAATCGGTCATTTAATGACGAAACTTAAGTTTCTTGGCAGCTTTGAAACAATAACAATATATTATATGTTATTCAGTTTTCACAATTTATCAGGTCATCCCATAAGTTCTGTCCGAATTTTAACTTTTTGTTAAAATGAACGAAATTTAAAGAGTATTTTATAATGTCTAATGGAGCTGAACATTATTTTTATGTTTAGATGTATTTATACTGAACAAATTTTATTTCAGAGAACAATAAAATTAAATTTTGTTTGATTAAAACCCTGCTTACATGGAAGTACCCAAGAATCATTTGAGGCACATAATGCTTTATGAGTTCAAGAAAGGAAACTCAGCAGCCGAAGCGGCTAGAAACATTCACTCAGTTTATGGAGAGTAATTTGTGAATGAAATAACTTGCAGAAGATGCTTTGCAAAATTCAGAGGTGGAGATTTCACGCTTTAAGATGAAGATCGAACCGGACGTCCAGCTGAGTTTGATGAAAAGCTTCTTGAAGCAGCCCTTGAATAAAATCAGTTGAGGAATTGGCAGTGGTTCTCAGTTCAAACCATACAACTGTTCATTGTCATCTTCAACAACTTGGAAAAGTTCCTAACTTGGAAAATGGGTGATTGTCTGAAAACAACCTCAAATCCCGAGTTGACATCTGCTCTTCTCTCTATTCTCGCCAACTTTTTTTCACCTTTTTTGGATAGACTTGTGACTGGCAACGAAAAATGGATCATTTATCGAAATGTTAATCGTCGTAGACAGTGGCTTGGTAAAGGGGAAGGACCCCAGCCACAGCCGAGAAGGGAACTTCATGCACAAAAGGTTCTTCTTCCAATCTGGTGCGATGGCCAAGGAATAATCCACTTTGAATTCTTAACACCTAATGCAATACTTAATGCTCAAATATACTGTCAGCAATTAGAGCGTTTGAACCAAGCTTTGAGGAAAAAAGACCTTCTCTAGTGACTCGAAAAGATGTGATGTTTCATCAGGACAATGCGCGACTCCATACAGCAAGAATCACGTCACAAAAGATCGAAGAACGGAGAAAATTCCTCATCCACCTTATTCTCCTGATCTTGCTCCTTCAGACAACCATTTGTTTCGTTGTTTACAGAATCATTTGGAAGAAACAGCTTTTGTAACACAGGAAGAGGTTAAAACTGACATTTGTGAGTTCTTTGAATCAGAAGCCAAAAGAATTTTACAGTAATGGAATTAGTAAGCTTGTTAATAGATGGAAGGAAGTCATAGATAATCAGTGGAAATAAATTGTTGATTGAATCTGTAATTAAATGTAACATTTGGTCACTTGTTTTCTTTATTGAAAATTCGGAGAGAACTTATGGGATGACCTGATAATGTATGGAAGATGGTACTCATTTTTGTGCATATATATTTCTCTATGGATATAATTACTAGAGGCGGATATATGTCCTACATTACAAATTTTTTGAAGATATATTTTTGAATACAGTTTGATACAAGAAATTGTAGGATATTATATGAATTAATATATGAAAGTGTTCTTTCAGCTTTACTGGATCAATAATTTTGTTTAGCGTTACATCAATCTCTCTGGAATGGGTGATGCTGAAATCTAAATATTTTGAACATAATTTCATAATATATTTTTAACGCAAATGTCTTTCTTCAACTAGGGATAAAATTAAGTGTTGCTTATTTTACAATAAAATGTATTGCTGCGTATTTTGTAAGAAAATTGTATTGTTGGTAATTTTACCATAAATATGTATTGGTGGCATTATTTCTTATATAAAAATATTGTGACTATAGAATTGTATTTTACATATTCATAATGTTTTTTTCGGGATACACTATTTGACGATAGCTGTGTTCCGAACAGGTGCTACCACACCAGATCAGAGTATACTTGGGAACAACAGCAATTATGAGGTGGTGCCACGCTCCTCAAAACCTTCAGGCTCCCGAGCCGAGGTTTTGATACTGAATGGAGTATATCGTCATACCAATGCCTCAAAATATCCAGTACCTATAATGTATATATAGACAGTGACACAGCAAGTACAAAACACGTCTGCGTGAAATATCTGTCAAGACAAATTGTCCCTAGAAGATTTGACAAATCATGGCTCTCCACATCCTCCAATCCTTGTAGCTCATATTAAAGTGTTATCTCTCTATTATTTCTATCCTTATAAAAACACTGTTCTGCTATCACTTTACAAAATATCTGGGAGCATACTCGCTGATTTCAGTTGTCACACTTGCCTTTAGTATGCCCTGCGAGTGTCAGATTCTCCAAACCTACTTTCTCTATTATTTGAACTAGAAATTTCTATTGTATCTTTATGATTCCGATTAAAAGGTTTGTTTTTTGTTTCCTTTTCCATTAAACCTTTCTTATTAGTCCCATGTTCAATCCGTGGTATTCTCAGCACACTTTTGTTAAAGTAGACTTCTGCTGCCTAAAATCACTTCATCTGCGGAAATAACTTTCGCAATTCCAGTACCACTTTTGATTTCAGTGTCACATTGTTCGTCCTCTGTTAAAAACCTCCCATATATTTAAATTTTTGCATTGATTCACTTTGGTAGCTCGATTCAGTGTTCCCATCATATGTTCTTTTTCTTGACATCAATATATTCGGTCTTTTTAAAATGCAAGTTTCTCTTTAAAAACTTTTTAAAACGCTATTTTCTCTTTAATTTTTTTAAACGTTATTTTTTCTTTACTTTACCACTTCCCTGGTGGATGTGTGGTTGTTGTAATGGATAATTGGCTCGGAATGGGAGATCAAAGCCGAGTTCAAATTCAGCTGGGTTCTTTAGATTCACTTACGAGCATATATAGTTGGGAAAGATATGACTCAATCTCCTTCTCTCAGCTACAGTTTAAATAGTGAGATTCTTATCAGGAAAATCAAACCATTGCTGCTGTCAATCCTGTGTCAACTGATTATCTTATGTTGTTATCCTGTCCGAAAATAAGAAATCATAGTAGGACCTGGGTTTGTCTCGTGATCGTCTGGCTGTAAATGTTCAATTAGTCTAGTAAAAGGAAACAAAATAACGATTTTCAAGTGGAAAAGTGACCTTGTAATAACATCACGATATAATTTGCAGATATTAAAAGCGGAATGTCTCGTAAGAGATATATACTGAAGTTTACATATGATGTTTGAGCTAGAAATCATCGAATTTCTTGCTTTTAGATTATGGTGGAATGGTGTTAGCGATCGGACCGCGTGATCGAATATGAAGTTTAAATTTAGGTATTTATGAAAACATTTGTAGAATTTCTAACCTCGATTCCAGATTCTGAAAATAACGGCGTTCTTTTGCTGTTGGCAATTTGCTCAGTTCTCTGAAACTTCACAGAGAAAAAAAGGACCCTGTAAAAATGCACTTAAAATACCAATATCCGCTTCATTCAGTAGAACCAAATGAACAGTTTCTAGATACTCGCCTACCATGTTTTTTCCAGATTCATCAACCAGTCCAGAAACATATTAAACAATATCAGTGTCGGGCGATATCGTGTAACGGTAAACATCTGAAAGATGTTATAGAAATTGTTTTGAAAGTTATTGTCTTTGAAAAGGTCAGTTAAATGGTTTAACTACCCAAGAACCAGGTCAAATATCCTGACAAAGAAAAGTCAGACCCTGAGTTCTTGACGAATTGCTATTGTAGCCGGAGCTAACAAGACAAAGATAGCTGTACTCTATAAGACAGTGGTTCCTAACAAACGAAACAAAGAAAGACAAATAGAGGGACAAGAGACTACTCGCCGCAATGCTCAAATGAAGATAGAACTGTTCGTTCCAGTAAACACATCTAACATCTGTCTCGCTCGTCTGAGCCAAAAGTTTACCACCAAATAAAATTTTTCGCCTGCTCCAATCATTTCATTTATTTAATGGATAACGATCTGGCAAAAGAGGTATTTTTTAAGCTACAAGCGTTTGACTTCTCACTCCCATACACCCGGATATCTAACCCGGAAAAAAAGGTTGGCAGTACAAAGTAGAATTGTGAAGAAAAGGAGGAAAGGGCGGTAACACGCTGATTCATTTTCTTACTATCTAATTAGTCTCCATGTCGTTGATACAATCACTTCTCCGACAGAGATATGACATCCTATGTAACGGCAACATTAGTGTCGAAAAATGAAGCATTCTTGATACTGACAAACATAAGCATTCCAGGGAATATGACTGTCTCTTACCCAAATTCGTTTACTCTCTCCAAAAAACAAAAACAAAAAAAAACACAAGTAAAACCATCTATTTACTAATGAAGATTGCAACCCTATTGCGAGCTACACCATAGCCGTTTCATAAATCACGTTTCACAATCGCCATTTCTTTACACTCAATAACCTCTCCTATGATACTCCTCTACTATCGCTCGTTTGTGGACTTACCCCATGAATACTTGTCTTTCTTAACTCACCCTTTCGTACTCGTGCTCCCTTAATCCTTCTACCCTCCACTTATTAGCTTCTTCCTATACCGATAAAAACTGTTTAAAAAAGTAAACAATTTTGACTATGACCAACGCCAGAAACAATAAAAAAGAGCATAAATTGAACGATAAATTTGCCCTGTCGACTCAGAAAGCGAAGAAATAAATAAATCTGTAGCTGACAAAGGGTTCAATTCTTCACGGCTAGCTAAAACATCAGATATATAGAATTTAGAAAAAAAAGAAGGGTGGAGGGTTCTACAAATATCCCAACTGATTCTCTTCGAGAATAGTTCAGTTGTACGGTAAATTTAGATCATAATGGAAGTAGCAAAGCAAGCAATTTATTCCAAATATTCTCTCTAGTGGATTACTGGTATTTTAAAATAATGTGAACTTGCAAAAATTAAAATATTATTATTCAGAGGCAGTCGATGTGCATATGCGTCGTAAGAATATTTTGTTGCCACAAATGGCCCAGGGCTCCTGCTATATATTTAGGAATTCTTGATACAATCAAAAGAATAATCAACAATATTATCACGGCATCAGTCACTTCCCAAGGCCATAAAGTTGCTTCCTTTCATAGTAATTGGATAAACTCTTCGCTATGGTACATTTATTTATGAATTTAATCACTGTACTAGATTGGCAACAAAGCCTCATAAATCTACAATTGAATTGACTAGATATAATCGTCAGTTGTATAATAACGGTCTTATTTCTCGCACCCTTCGCTTGTTCCATGCTTTTGATCTGCAAAACATTAAATACAATGTCAGTGGTTATATATTGACATCCTGATTACACCTGTTTAATCGCTCCTTTGTAATGTTTCTGTTTTCTAAATTTTTCACACCCAGTAACCACTTTTCTGGCTTTACTGCCTTGATTGGAAAACAAAAACCAAATATCTGAGCGTGCTAGGTCAGGCTTGTACGCCGTGATCCCTTGTCTTTGTAGATAGACATTTCTTGCGGTAAATTCTCCTTTAGTTGGTGCGTATACGTCCAATGACAGCAGTATAATGACAGTCTTAAAGATGTCATACAGAGAGGGTTACTGTCTGCAGGCAATGATGGAATCGTATATTTTATCCTGATCCTGTGGAAGATACGCTATTAACATTTATTTCGATGTAAACGCATTTCAAGAATTTATTGGGACACTAAAATATATACATAAAAGGTGTCAGGAATATGATCAAACGTTCGAACTATTGGGTCGGTGCAAAAATAATTTCGTTTTCTCACATATGTTACTATGTGAAAAAACGACATTATTTTTGCACCAAACTAATACATCGAGTTCTCGTTAGGACACCCGACATTGAAAAACTGTATTGTCCAAAGTTTCTTATTCACTCCATAGCTTAAACCTGGATTAAAAAACGAATGAGATACACGAAATTTATCAGGATACAAGAATTTCAAGACAAGTTTTCGGATTCATATTTCGGATTAATTAATGCAGATCCTAAAGCAGGAGATGTTGGGAGATGTGATTACGTGTAAATTATTGTAGAAAATGAACAAATACTTTGATTCCTCCGGTTATAACCTTCGATTCAACCTTCATATTTTAGCGTCACAGGAAGCAATAGAATCTAGACAAGGAAAGGGATATCAAATAAGATCGAACAGCTTAGGTTGAGACGGTGGAAGAATCATCCCATTTGACTATGAATACCTTAATCGAAATACCTCAAGAATTTCTCGTTAACCATAACCAGGGCCTGTGTGCATCGTAGATGTTTATGGTGTATTTTTCTCGGTAGATCAGTTAACCGAGACAGTCAAAGAGAAAACCCGAGGCAGGTTTTTGTTAGAATAGCAATCCATTGAACGACGTTACAAGATGGAAGTACTCGAACTATAATGGTTTACTTCTATAGCTGAAGGCCAGGCAGCAAAACGTAACGCCAGACATGACCAATTTTGAAAAGGTAGAATTTTGCCTTTGCTATGAAAGGAATGAATAAAAAATGCTTAAGACAGAATCTGAACTCAATTCATAGATTTCGTTCTACATTCTGATGAAGGTTTTTCAATGTGGAGCTGCTATTTATCAAGTAAGAAAGACACAAATTACCAATTGTTGACCCTTAAGAATGAAGCTTTTCCGTGTTCGTATTTTTTAAGAGTGGCATCACCAGAAAGCTTTTAAACCGTTGAGAAAATATTTTTCGATATAAAATAACAAGGATTTAAATAGGGTATTGTGTAACGTTTAGTGACCTTGTTTAGTAAATCATAGCTTGTTAGTTCGATCCGCATCTTGTTTCACTAATTTGTAGTATTGTGCTGGATAAATCGGAGTTTACACATGGCAATTTTGACAATGTTATTGAGGTGAACGTTTGCTTCTGTTCGATATTTAATATATTCTCCATGCTTGTCCCTGACCTTTTAAATAACCATAGCAGAACTTGAAAATAAGTTCATTCGGTTACAATTCTTTTGGAAGAAGAGAACTTACTTAAAATGAGCAGCTGAAAAGCCCACCTCTTTAGAAACAATCAAGTGAAATCGTCATCATAATAATGATAATAAAAAATCCAATAAAAATATTTTGAAATTAACAATGCATAATTTTATTAATTAGTTATGTCAGAGGAGTGCAACTAGCACTGCGGCCAAAAATAATCACTCTTTTCAAATCATATCATTATAGATCTATCGCTGGGGATCTGGAATTTCTAAAAGAATATTGTTTTATTATTTTTTATAGAACGTAGTGAGCGGTTGCAATGTAAGTCCACTCTATATTAATCACGCTACGCTAGCCAAAATTAAAATGCTCTCATGATATATATTCTTAAAATGTAGAAACATAATTTTTATTTTACATTCATAAATTGGAGTGTGTAATCGATTGTAATATATGGATAAGGAACTCCAGATTACCAATATTCAATAATTGTTCTATATTTTATATCGGATGACAGCGATCAGTTTAAATAAATTTAACTAGAAAACTGTACACCCTTATTAGCTTTACTATAATTCAATAGAAATTACAGATTTATTTTCGTTACCTTTAGTACGTAATCTACAGTAATATGAAAAAAGATGTCTCTGGTCGCAATGCCTATATTAAAAGCTCATTCCTAACTTGTATTATATTATGACTTATAGCACTAAAGATCTAAAACTACACCACATGGTTAAAATCTAAAATCTAAAATATAACTGGAGCAAATACAAAATAAAATATTTCAAAAAGTTGTCAAAAGTTCAAAAATAGAAACGAGTGCAGAAGGTCGGTCAATATTTTGCTCAAAATTTAAAATAATCTACATTGAGTTAAAACGTACAAAAATACAAGTATGTCCAGTCATATTTCAGTTATATATTTCTTTTCCTTCATTTAATGTAGGTACATCCACGAGATCGCTAAAAAAGAGCATGGCATGATGAAAAAGACGCCAAGTTTGACGAAAACCAAATTTTATCGTCTAAATGTTTATATTATTATTAAGAGGAAAGATCAAAGTTTATTTTAATTATTTTAAAAAATTAACCTTTTTTTAGAACATTCTAAATTTTGATTAAAAAAAAAAGTTTCTCTTTATATCACGGGAACTAATAAAATCATATATACAATTTTTAGCACGTTTTTTGTGTGACACACATTAAATTGGAAAATCTTGCAAAAAATAAAAATAATTATCGTATGTTATTGAACCTTACAGAAACTATTTACAGATGATCGAAATTATTACAAATATGTTGCTTTTTATTAAAGTCATGGCAGAAATATGTTTTTTATATTTATTACCGCCCCCGTAAGTAATTTTATGAAAACGCTAGAAATTCGATCGCATCAGTTTTAGTGATTACAATCGTTAAAAGCACAAGGCTTTGAAGAATGCAAATCCTGTATTGTTTTTTTTTTGTTTTTTTTTTCATTGGAACCCCGTACCTGAAAATCAACTCTGAATTGTAACATACAAAACGCATTAAAACAAAGATATTATTAAATTTCAAATGCTTTTATTTGCTTTTAGTTGTTTATATGAATATGAACAATATTTTCTGAAAGCAAAAAAAAAAAAAAAAAAAAAAAATTCGATGAAAAATGAATTTTTAATACAATTATTTGTTATTTCTTAATTATAATAGATTTTTACATTTATGTCGTTAAAATATAAAATTAGTTAAAAGCCGCATCGGGTTTCCTAAGTGTCCTTATGAGATAGAACATTTTTTAGCGCATTGTAAATTGTATCATTTTGAATAATCAGAAAATCCGCAGTAATTAAGAAATCTAATTTTATGTTTATGATCGGGCTGTAATTATAAAGTACGGAATACCAACGAGAGTACATTTAAGTTGCGTTATTTGAGTTAAGCATTGTTCTCTGCTGTTAAGGCTTTTACTTTTGCGAAACACGAGTGGAGAAGTTAATTTGATTTTTCATATTTCAACTGAGAAGGTTACCTACAAGTATCAGTATCATCTCATGAAATTTATATGATCTTATTTTTATATTAATCTCAGTTATGACATTTTTCCATAAATGAAACATCAAAATTAATAATATAATGAATGGAAATACAAATAACAGTAAAATGTAATAAATGTACATAAAATTATAGTATTTTATGTACAGTTCTGATAAATTTTCATAAGAAAGGTACCTATAAATTAATTATCTAACTTTCTTATGAAATATGATATTTAATCTCACTCTTAACAGTCTTATTTTAATTTCTTTATAATATATTTTCCATAAAGCATCGTAATCATAAAGGTGAAAGCTAAGTACAAAAAAAAAAAAAATAGAACGTAGAAAGTGCTCCTTAAAAATAACGAGGTAAATAATTTGTTATCTTAAATGTAAATTATTTCACCTTTCTCCTTCCGTAGAACAAATTATCCTGACGGAATCCGTCAATATGTCTTTCATCACCTGTCAAGTGACGCGAAAGTTTATGACCTGCTTTGTTTGATTTTCAAATTACATCTTTTTGGCGTAGAAGTTAAGTTAAGCCTGGTTCAAAATATTTTAAATAAACATTATAATTTCTGATTTTCTTAAAATAAGTTTTGAAAAAATGATAATTGATATTTGAAATATTTCAAATTTGAGATTTCCAGTTTTTTATAAAATAGAAAAAAATTGTCAATTTTGCTGATTCAAAAAAACAAGATTTTTAACGAAAATTTCGGGCGTGCTAGGAACGATTAAAAATGTAAAAAAAAAATAACCCAACATACTTTGATCTTTCGTCTTAATAATAACATAAACATTTAGACAATAAAATTTGGTTTTCGTCAAGTTTGGCGCCTTTTTCATCACGCTATGCTCTTTTTAGCGATCTCGTGGAGGTACCTAATTTAATGTCTTTGTGACACTATTTAGGTTGCTAGAAAGAAAGAAGAAGAAAAAAAGAAAGAAAAAGGCGAGAATAAAATTTAGGTGATAAGAAGCAATCACGAAAAGCACACTAAGCGGTGTTATTTTTTTAACAGGGAAAAGTGATAAAGATGTTATTTTCATTAGCGAAGAAGGTAGGATCTCGTATCTGTCGCATTTGATTTATTACAACGATAATAAAAAATTCAGGTCGGCCGAGTGGGCTACGAAACAGAAACTGGGAGATAAAAATTAATTGGGTCGCGAAAAACGAAAATGTCCATTGGACCACCCAAGTTACAAAGAAAGAAAAGATTGACCCATTAGCTATCTACGGAGATCTTTAAAAAAGGCATCGGTTTTGTCCCAAGAGCTGGCTATGATAAGAAAATTATTTTATCAGAACGAATAATTAACGCCAGAATGCGATCTCATCGGATGATCACCCACTTATTTGTCAAACGTCCCGGGTGATGAATTCCAGGTGACATTTAGGATAAGAATTGCGATTAAGGGACCACACTACGAAAGAAAAGAAAGAAAAGAAAAAGAAAAAAAAAAGGAGATAATTTTTTTTTCTTTGAGCAAGATTTTTTAAACCGAGGCAAGTCTGGACACACCCACATTGCTGGGTTCCCATTGGCTGAATGCTGGCGTGAGCGTTAGGCGAAGGTAATCATGTGAAGTTGAAGGGAAGGCCTGTTGAACCCCCACTGAAGGGATCTGTATGAGATGCCACTGTGAGAGAGAGGGAAAACCCGTTGACACCCTATGAGGGTATGGGTGAGATATCAATATGAGAACAAAAGAGGGTGGGAGGACGAAAAACTCCAAAAATGGAAATTACTAAATTTTCCTAATCTTAATGCGGTTTTAGAATTGTCAAGGAACCTCAAACCCCGACAGGCTCACCCCGGTTTTGTTCGGCGTCCATATAAGCAGAGTCGCAACGAGTAAGACGGCAGCTCGCAGTTAGGTTCGAAGTTGGAGCTGGCAATTGGCAGAGACAGTTACAGAGTTAATAGCCTCGCAGGAAACTGACTGAAAGATATCCACGCAATTCTCGAGCTCAACTTCTAACCAAGAACAATTTATTTTTAAAGAACGACTTAGACTCACACCACTAAAAAAGTTTTACGAATATCGCCTGAAGATACACCAAAACCAGTTTCTTAAAAGAACAAATTAAGATGTTAAGACTTGCCTAACAAACACAAAGTGTCACGAATCCATGTAAGCGGGTTGGTAGAAAGACGCAGTCCTGTATTCAGAAACCAGATATAAAATATTGTTATCCTTTTTTTAACACATTTGAACTTTTCGAATTATTACTTTATTTTCTTTTGCATATACTTGTGTGGTATTACCCTTGTTCGAACTCGACTTGCATTACGGCTCGGCGACTGATTGATTTAATCTACCTAAGATCAAATCACAACGTGGGTAGGTTAGACTAGAAATCAAAACAGTTACTTCGGTAACCAGACGTTGGAGGCGAGCTGGGAATGACAAGGCTGATACCGAATCTAACCAGATTCCCATCCGAATCACCAAAAGGTTAGAACGTCACATTTGGTGCCGCGGCCAATACCAAGCCAGTTGGTCGTCACAGGACAGGATAGCACGACGGACGCGGCCAGGCAGATGTCACATTTGGCGCAGCGACACCGGGGGACGTCACATCTTCACAGACGTAAAGTTTTTTGTAAGAAGCAACAATTAGTTGATGATTGCGTTTCTATACTTGGCCGAAATTAAAGACGAGTACTTATTTTACTTTCAAATCCTCTCGGTATTTCTTGCAAGGAAACTTTTTCTATGTTAATTTAGAGGACAAAAATATTCGTTTTGTCCCTTAAAGTTAATGTAATGCATAAAGCATAAATTAAAATGTAAAAGCAATTTTCACACTGATGCAATTTGATTTAAACGGAAATATTTGTGAAAGTAAAAGTGGTCTTCACTATTTTACCAACCGAAGACTAATCTTTTTTGCGAAAAATTGCTTTTTTACGTGTTTAAGTTATAAATTACCTTACTTGGATATTTGCTAAAATAGGAAATAAACAAGATAAGGGATTTAATGATTTCATGGAATGCTTTTTTTCCCCGATATAAATAGTCAATAAAAAATATGAAACCGTTCTTTTAAGTTGATGATTGCGTTTCTATATTTGTTCGAAATTAAAGGCGAGTGCTTATTTTAAATAAGGCTATAAAACTCGCAAGGGCCTATTAAAAATTTGATATAAATAGTCAAATAACTAGTGTGTCAGCTTGACGTATTAGGACGGCGTGCGTGCATCAACGGCACAAAAAGGCTGCACTTCGGTCTTTATCAGGTCCAATCAGGCTCAACAGGGCTGTGGTCTAGGAGCCAGACGAAAGAGACATTCTGGCTCTCTATGTCCTCCAGGTAACGATGAAGAGCCCTCTAAAGTGGAGTTTATGACGCGTGCAGGTGAAAATCAGCCGACACGACATGAGCCAAGCTGAAGAGGATCACTCGGAATCGCGTCCGTTGGAGAGGTGTTGTTGCCGCCCCTATTTTCCTCAAGTAATTAAGAGACATAATGAAAATGAACGAAAAAAAAAAGTGAAAACGTTAAAATGACCGAAAGATGAATTTATTTGAATGTGTTTTTCTAAGCATAGAGTTTGCCATTATATAACCATAAGTAAGGGGCAAATAATGGAAATCGATCATGCTGCTGTATGTCACAGTGTCATAATTGATATTTATTTATACAAAGCTGGAAGTATTGGGTATTTAAAGAATTTTGAAGTGAGAACCGTGATTACTTCCAACCTGTTTGGCACATAAATTAAGAAGCAATGGTTTTCTTTATTACGAATTTACGAATAACACCTTTTCTTTAAGTATCATATCTCTCTGGTCGTAGATGTTCATGTCCCACGACAACTGCCGATAATTTTAGCTCTAAACGATGTTTGTCCTCTGAATACTTTCCAGTGCCAGTTACGCGTGTCAAATTCTTCAATATCTCATTTTTCGGTATGCATTCCAAAAACTTCAAAGTCTTAACGTGTTCTAACACAAGGCCGAGATATGAGCGCATAACAAGGTCACGGAAGTTGATCCCCCCAATTAATATCTAAGTACATTAGTAATGATATGAGAATTTATCATTCAAGTTGCCTATAGATATTATTGACATTTTCAGCTTTCTTTATTTATCGTCATTATTGCACTTATTTGCTATTACAGTGTGCGTGAGTATGTATGAGTAGGTTCCACATTTTCTTGGCAGAGTAGTGAAGAGGCTGATATTTGCTTTGGTTTTGATAATACATTGGTAATATATCTGAAACTAGAATGCCTTAGAATTCATAAAAACATATCAATTGACATTATATTTCTCAGAATGACGATAATTAGTTCCTTTTCAGAGATTTATTTCACGACACATTGTTGATATATTAGACAACTTATAATTTTTTACCTTTTCTGGATTTGCACATATCAGGACATAATCTTCTATGTTAAAGAAATATTAATATTGAAATTTGTTTAAAAAATATCTTGTTTTGCATAAAGTCGTGTTAGAAAGTAAAACAAAAGAGATTTTATTTATTCAGATATAATCATTTTATATTCCATTGTATATGGTCTATGGTGAAAGAAAAATATTTTCAGGAGATTTTGCTACGGAAAATCAAGGAGAGTGAAAAAAAATCGAAGAATTTTTGATTTCCACCTGATCCACAATTACAAAAATTCGATCTTGGAAAGGCGTATTTTGAGATCATCGAAACTCTTATCAGATTGTATATTATATGAAAACAGAAGCGAAAATCCTGATTGTGCTTTTGCAAGAAAAACTTTTGAAAATAAATGGAAGGGTTTAAAGAAGACAAAAGAAAACGGAAAGCAACAAATATTGTTGGTAATGAAGTCAGACAAACCGAGAGAATCGGATACTGAATAGGATTCTTAGTTTTAGATGCATCGTTCGCTATATTCATTGTAAAAACTTAATAAGAAAGCAACGGCTGCAACTGCAATGTGTACGAAGGAGGAGAAGTAAAAGGAGAGTACAAGTGGAAGGAGACGTGTAAAGTTAAAATAACGACAAAACAATGCAAAATAATAGAACATTACTTAGCAATTGGATCTCTCACACATGGATGTATGCGTAGAATCTTGATTAAAGTGGGATTGAAGTGCGGAGTTCAAATCCAACCCGAACACATTGTGTTCACTTTCGTACAATTAACTTTAAAAAAGTAAGAATCCATATCCGCTCAATTAGAAGTTAATAAAAGGTGAAAAACTACTTGCTTCGTAAACCATGGCATTACTGTCTGTCGGGATGCCTTGAAGATTTACTACAACAATTCTCACACGAAATTATTATTTTTAGTCTTATTAGCACTCCAATTGTATAGCATTAAGGTAGACTACGATATACTTAAACTTACTTTGGGTGAATCGTCATTTGTAATTATCAGTATGCTGTTCTAGAAGACAAATATTCTTGGGCGTCATTTTGATTTAAATTTATATCAGAAAAAGTTACCATTAGTAAAGACCAGAAAGTTTTAGCAAGATGTCTGTTCAACCTTACATGAAAGATCATCTAGTAAACACGATGAACGAATTATTACTGCAGTAGTGAGATTAAACTTTTTTCCCAGCATTCTAAAGAAACTTGATCTTTATACATCTAATATATCTAACTGCCGAATAATTAATACTGAATAATGCTGTCGTGAGTTTGAGAATTGGTGAATATTCCATAGTTGTGGGCCATGAGAATAATATGAATCATAATAGCAACTGCAAATTATTTATGCTGAAAAGTTTTTCAATATTTATTCCTTAGTTGTTTTAATCTAAACCGGTCTGCTTCTTGAATAAAATAAATTCGTATAACACATGCTGGCCAGAGACCGAAATCATGAATGTTGATGAAACGTTTGTTTAAATTAAACTCGTTAACGTATATTGGCATCTACATTTGTTTTGTCTAAAATATAGATACATTTATTAGGTTGGTGCAAATTTAATGGCGTAATAATGTCGTTTTTGACGTAATTTTTAATGCCAAAAAACGACATTATTACGTCATTATTTTTGCACCAACTTAATACAAGAGATAGAAAAAGATAAACCTGCTTAAGAAGATAGTAAAATCATTCTACAGTTGTGAGTTCTTTCAACGCTGGGTGTCTTATACTTATATCCTTGTGGTATAAAACATTAATCTGAATTGTTCAATTCCTACGTCAGGCACTGTGTATTTGTACGCAGTGTAAACAAAGCGAGTAATAGTAAAAATAAAGACTAAACAAGAACACTTTACCCCAGTAAGTTAAATAAATCGTTCACTTCGGAAATTCCAATACGTTACCCGAATCGATATAATCCTGTTGCGGGCGAAAAGTTGAAATAACAATAACAAAAACGAGGAGAATAGTACTAATGTAAATAGTGTTAATAACGCAAGGCTGGGTTTTAATTTGGGGTTGCTTAATGCTTGCCAATTCTAAGCTAAAAATATATAATTTTCAATGCTGGTTTTTCTGATTTAAATTTAAATTTATCTTATAAAGATACGCCATTTATTTATTTATTTACTTTTGTATTTATTTATTTATTCTCATATGGTTAAAATTTGAATTGTGCTCTTTTATGTCAAGTTTAGTAAAACAATGAACCTTTAATAAATGAAGGGTACTTTAAACAAGAAACAAACGGAATTTTATTCAAACCACTGCAATAATGCTTTTTAATCATTTCACTCGATGCAAGGCAATAAAGTCCCACCAACGCGAGTGTTTACTAAGAGTGAATGAAAGTGAGAAAACGTTATTGAGGAAAGTGTTTAATAAAAGAGCAAGATTCGGAAGAGCAGAATATGATGACTTATGCTGTATTTAAATTTTTGAACAAGGTAGTCGAGAGGAAATCAAGAAGCCGTAACAGACTTCTACAGTCGAGAAGTGCGAGATACGAAAATCTCTGAATAGAAATTACGGCGATATTTATCAATTTCAACAGTAGATCTTGTACTGCGTTTAAATTTGATAAGTCGAGATACCTAAGAGATAAGTTCATCAAATCTGTTATCATGAAAATATTTATAGATATGGTACAAGGACGCTACGAAGGTGAGAAAGTGACTGAAGCTGAGATGCCAGGTCAGGACTGAAAACACTGGAGATTCATCTTTACATTTTGTTAAGTATCTCTAACTAGATTTCAGTAGCACTGGACCGGATGCAGCAGCAACATTGAAAGCAAGAAACGTAGAGTAAACTCGTAAATATTCAAAATCGATTCTGCTTAGAAAAAAACTGTTTAGCAGGACACAGGAATAGACTTTACTAGTAACCAACTTAGTAATTATATGTTATCAATATATTACCGTTAATATTAAAATGTAACACTTGTATAATTTCTGAATCTTTGTATAATCTGGGAATATTTTGTTTTGTTTATTTTTTAAATACATTGTTTATTTAGTGTTAAATAGGATCTCACCTACAAATCAGTATCCAATTCCTGTGAAAAGATCGGCGAAATGTCACCATCGGCGTAATTGTTCTTTTCTCACGTGTACCTTTTATGTCACTGTTTATCAAAGATCAATAGCGTATTGATTTTTTAAGGTGAATGAGGTGGTATATATTGATTAGCTAAATGAGATGATTTCAAGCTGCTCATTGATCGAATCGGGCCTTCCGGATACCGTACTTACATTCTAACTTGAAATTTTAACAACCTGTATTACAATAAAATTGTGGGTGGTAGGATCAAGTCAGAATGCCATAAGTACGTGGTGCGTTTATTTTGGTACATATCCACAGTTTACATGTAAAAACCAGTTTTTCTTTTGATATTCATAATTCATCTATTCCCACTATTTACATTATTCAGACTATTGTCCTCATCTTTGTTGCCATATTTATCGCAACGTTTCGTCCGTTGTACGCTCCGGTTTTCTTCAAGGTTCAGTTCGATATTCCAACAACCTGAAGAAGGCCGGAGCGTACAACGGCCGAAACGTTGTGATAAATATGGCAGCAAAGATAAGGACAATCGTCCGAATCATGTAAATAGTCATCTAAACACTTTGATATTTATATGTCATCTATTTATATTCTATTATTAATCAATAAAACGATGTTGTTTCTATCGTTAACTATTTGTATAAATACTTGTTCTATTAAATTCCGGACATTAGCGATGATGGTTCTCCACAGATTTCTTACCCTTGTTGTGATAAGCAACAACACTGCCATCATATTTATCCCCACTCTGCCATGAATAACACAAACCTATTCGGCCGGTTACTGGCTGTTACCGTTCAAGCGTTAAAACCTCCATCATTCTTTATTCATAATGTCTCTCATAAATTTCAAATGTGTCTTATTTTAAGTTTGTATTCTTCTAGTTCATATTTCATTTAAAACATCTTATGTGGCTTATGTGTTTTGTCTACTTTATTCCAAGCCTCCATCTGTAAAACCACATCTTCTTATTTCAAGTCTCTTCTTCATCTGCACGGATAATGTCTAGAGTTAAATGCTATTCGCTGGGATTGGGTCATTATAACCATTCAGCCCACTTGCCTTTGTTTCAAACCTAATTTTTTCGATGACTTGCTACTTTGTATCGTTCTGAAAAGTCCTGTTTTACTTTTCCGATGAGATTTCGGATCTCTGTGTCACACTGTTACCATCTTCTGTTATTACACTACACAAATACATATTTATGGCAGCTTGTTTCTGATGTCTGCAATTCGAAGTTTACAAGCTTCTCAATGAAATTTATTCCATCGACAGATAAGTTGATATAACGACTCATCATTGGCATACTTTGAATATAATGGATAAAAAGCTGTTTTATTTCCGTGATCTATGGAAGGAAATATTCCATTACAAAAAATGTACGCCATAACGAAGCAGTCATAGCTGTTACAGTACAATACCACACACATTTAAAAGAATATTGCAATAGAAAAATCTGAAACTAAATGATCAGGTGTAAGGTTAATTTTCATCAGGAAGACTATTAAAAAAAAAAAATTAAACACAGGTATGCTCTAAAAATAACCTTTGAATCAGTATGTATATGATACAGCTACTCGCTCATAGGTTTCTCAATGACGTTTTAAAACTAAAAGCCATATAAACCACTGGTAATCATTTATTTTTGGATATGTGTTTGTTTCGTGTTTTCATGATTGACATTATGTATCATTCCATATGTGGTGCACCAAGATTTGTTATCCAATTTCTAATGACAGAAAACAAGTACTTGATGCTAATATACTCAGTCTGTGCACTTGATTCTTAATTTGACATTTCTGCTCAGATTGTCACATGTCTACATTCTTCATAAAGCCATGTAGCTGTAGTTGAGCCAATGTAATTTTCCATTTTATTTGTACGATTTACGTCCAGTTGATGAATTCTTAAATATGGAGAATATCTCCAAATGGAAGTGCTTGAGACAGTAATTTTCAGCTTCTATTTTTACATTTACCTCTCATCTTTTCGTAGGTATACGGAGTATAAAAGTGGGTTTAAAAAATGTTTTTTATATTTGCCTGGGATATTTTTGGCATTCATTTGTTTTTCAGTCAAAACTTCCATATTTTCATTGCCTTTGTTCATGGATATCATAGATTGTAATAAGTCAAGCTCAGCGGACGTAATATTTTTCGAAGACAGTGTCGATGGAGACAACGTAGCCGCTTCATGTAACTATGATAGACAGGTCGCATCTAGACGATTATAGGAGAGTTCAAAGAACACGGACATTGTACACTGCTTTGTTATTTGTAAATGTGATGCTTTGGTTACACTAGGCACGTGAATCAAACGAGGGGAAAAATACATCGGGCTTTACCAACGATGATGAATCTCATCATTTATAATACAATAATCGTTTAAATATTAATAAAATATAAAGAATTTTCAACAGTCTACAGCAGTTGATCTGCAACATAGATTTTGACAGTACATGTACAGTATCTATGGAGCTGGTTGAATTTGTAATGAGCATACAGGCAACTTTGGCTGTGTTGCTATATTAAATTCCAACACTCGCCATACAAAAAATAGGAAAGCATGAATTTTCATCATCATTTGGAAATGGCTTGAAAACAAATGAGAGCGAAATATGTGTTTCTGTTTAATGCAATTATCTGCTTTTAAAAGGAACAGTTATATTGACACCGACATTCACTAAAACATCTGTGTATTGATGAAAAGAAATAATAATTGAATAAAATGATTCAGTCAACCTACAATTTTGTGCATTACGCAAATATGTTCTGTGCTCACAATTTAAAATGCCTTTTCTATATCATGGCTTTGTTCAACACTCTTTACTTGTAGTTTGCTTCCAGTAAAACAATCAGGTTATGGTTCGTCGGGGTTAAACCAACTTATCATTAACGATTATCTTTCTAAATAGCATATATATTTCGGCGATGTGAAATAGTCAAGGATAGGATATTTGTAGAAATTATCGTGTTCCGTAGATAAGGGCTAACTCTTGTAATGTGGAATAATTGGCTACTCAGAAAGTCATCAAAGAAATCAATTGGAATACCCTGTTTTCTTAGTGTTTTATGCTACGTTAACATTCTTATTGTTCTCTGATTCTCCCATAGTTGAAAATCATATAAGGTTTAGCTTATATATAGGTTGCTGTTTGAAAGAGAATGTGAAATTGGTTCTACATTCTTGAAGAAGAACAGGTATTTAGAAAAATTATAAATTAGCCTGGAATCGTTATGGTAATATTATTCGTTTCCTAATAAGAAAATATTTGACATTCTTTGACCAAGCAGCACAGGCAACTTTTACATGGAATATATATATATATATATATATATATATATATATATATATATATATATATATATATATATATATTGCAGTCGTATCGAAGCATCTCATCAGGCGAGTGTAAATAATTGGCGAGTGAACGATTTATTCAGGTAAATAATAAAGAGTAAATTGTTAAATGGCCTGATGAGTGTGTAGCAAATTTGACGTTTTTCGATGTAATATCCTAAAATAAACTATATATATATATATATATATATATATATATATATATATATATATATATATATATATATATATATACAAATATATATAACTAGACTCGTTTTGAAAAACCCTTGAATTTTTGATTTGCCAATAATCAAATCAATCTCGAGGGAAAAAAAGGTTTTAAAAAAAGAAAGAGCTACAAACATGAAACTACTGCCGAAAAAATCGCACAGATGCAGGTCTGAAGCCCAAAGACAAAACCCCGATACGAGTAAACAACTAACAAAAGAGCTGAATACAACCGTACAGCAGACCTAGATACACCTAGTGAGCCAGACAATCCTACCTAGGTTTCACCTAAACGGATCGTCAGAGAAAGTTCGGCTAACGAGGCAAAGATGAACGCATATTTATAGGCGATAGCTAAAATTATACCACGTGACCTAAGAACCATAAATAAAACACCTAAGTGGTTGGGGGGGGGGTAAATATTTATTCAACAAAAATGGGGAGGGAGGGAGGGGGGAAGAGAAAACATTAAGGTGGAATGACAAATAAGCAGGAAAACGTCGAATTTAGTAGCCAAGATTTTTTATGTCTACATACGTTAAGGATTTCACTTTTGGAGTTTAATAGTTGGTTAGGTTGATCATATAAAGCTATGGTTTATTTCTCCTCTGCACAGAATTTACAAAATTTGTGGCCTGCTTTATAATTGGGGCATTTTTTTAATAATTCCCATTTAAGGATGGGGTCTATATTATCTTGTTTGGTTTTCCATACATAGGTAGATAGCATGGTGCTATGCTTAATTTTTTCGTTTTTAAAACTACTCGCGTGGTTATAATATATTTTTTTAAATTTATCCTGAATAGCACCTATGTATGTTTTAGGGTTAGTATCCTCGCTATTTTTGTAAATTTTCACTTGATAAAATTCTTGCTGACATTTTCCCTGTAATGGACAGATGTTTTTGTTTCTACAATTACAAGTAGGAGGATTACTGCGTGGATTATTCCTAGTTTTTTTCTTATTCAATCCATTTATTATAGTCCCTACGTTCGGCATGTAACAATAACAAAGTTTTACATTGTTTTTGTTAAATATTTTATGTAACTCAGTTTTTTTTTTAAATGTTGCTCTAATAAATAAAAAAAATATCTTGCCAATTTTAGTTTTTACCGCTAAATTAAAAGGAGGATTGAACGACAATATCTTTCTTTGCCTATTATTACGTTTATTCTGAGTACTGTTGTGGTTACTTATATTAATATATTCTAATTTATTTTTATGTCCACTCTTAAATAGGGATTTCTCAAAACTTGTTTTATTGGCCTCAAAAATGTCCCTATTGGAGGAAGTAGTAGAAAGTCTATACCGAATATTTTTTGGAATATGCCTTATGATATGGGCTGGGTAGTTAGATTTTATGTTTAAATATTGGGGTTCTTGGTTTTCTTTTTTATACGGGGATATTGTGCCATTTTGTAAATTCAACGTAATATCTAGATAGTTGGGGATTTTCAAATTAATTTCTATATCGAGATTGAATCCAAATTTAAAAAAAAACAGTGCAGTTTTTTAGGGATAGTGTCACATTTTTTAGGGTTACTATTGTCCACTATGATTAAACCTTCGTCGCGGTACAACCCATGGTTATTAAAGTCTATATATTCATTAAGCCTATGGAGCAGCAGGCACCCTACTATCTCGCACACCTCTGCTCCATCATACACTCCCATGGGGTTGTCAAAACCGTTAATATTATCTTTTTTATCCATATAGTATTAACGTGGAATAGCAATGTTTTTCTACAATGTCTAATTAGGTTTATTTTGTCATCAGAAATTTGGATGTATTCTTTGGCTAAGCTGAGGGCTTCGTTTAGGTTTTTCTCTGAAATAAACGGATAATATTCCTTAATATCATACCTAATGAATGAGCACTTTTTATTTTTGTTGTAATTTTCAAACCATTTAATGCAATCCTTAGTAGATTGTAATTGGTTAATATTAAGGAAAGCCCTAAGGGATTTACATATATCGTGCAGAATTATTTTACTTATTTTACCTAATTCTGTCTTGGTAGGGTTTATACGTCTATATTCAGGATTATTAATAAAATTACTTTTATGATCTTTTATGGTGATATATCAAGTGTTTAGGTTTATTTTCTCAACCCGATTACCTAATCCAAACTTATTAATTAAGATACCAGCCTAATTGTTAATTTTAGTCTCTATGTCATTTGGAGGTTTTAGATAATGTTTTATTACCTTTTTATGTATTTTTTTGTAATTATTGACGATCCGTTTAGGTGAAACCTAGGTAGGTTTGTCTGGATCACTAGGTGTATATATATATATATATATATATATATATATATATATATATATGAAAAACATTTATAACGTGTCTACGTTTTTCAAATGCAATGACACTTATAGTTTTTCCATTATATTCATGGTATAAAAGTCTCGTTGGGAGTTTCTTTTCAAACCTTTTGTTTGAAATTGTGTGAAACATCTCGATTATGTCATTATTTCCTCTTCGATTTCTATGAGCTATCCGTTTTTATTGTTGCTGCTGTTGAAAGTCCTCAAGCATCATGGATTCTTTTATGTGGCTGTGTTTCGTTTCCCTTTGGTTCTTTGTTTGTGAATCTGTAGCGCCAGCACACTTGTTTGGAAAAGGGATATTCTTATTAAAATCTACAGGCTCAATTTAATTGGACCCATTTTAACCAATGATCAAAGAATCCGTTTCTATACACCCAATATTTCTAATTGAGGTTGTCATCATGCATGTCATCTATAGGTAACGTGTATATACAGATGTCAATGTCTCATTCTTGCGATAATTAACATCAGTAAAATAACGTGTCCGAAGATTTTGATCCTTCAAAGAATTGAAAAGTTATTTTTGCCCTAATTTTTACACAAAACTAAGACAATTTCATCAATTATCCATTGATTGGTTTTGCTTATCAAAAGTTCATACATATATATTTTGGAATGCAAATACAGATATCGCACATGACAATTCAAGGGCATCAATACACATCATCGTGGGATATTCGAAAGGTATTTTATAAATATTCTGTTGGAAACAATCCTACACTGCGAGGGGAAAATCAACAAATGGAGGAAATAATATTGACTGAAGGGAAATTGCTTTTAAATTGGCAGCATTCAGCTAGGGACAGTTTTACTTTTTACGCTGGAGTTAACACTCCCAGCGTACAATAATAATAATAATAATAATAATAATAATAATAATAATAATAATAAAGGGGAGAAGAAGAAGAAAAAGAGGAAGAGGTTGAGGAAGAAGAAGATAGGATAAAGAATTAATCTGAATTGAAGTTTGTGATTGCGAGATCGTAGAAAATGCCGGAGAAAAATAATGGGTGCGTCCCGATGAAGATTAGGGAACTCGTTACTATCTCATTGCTGTTTAAAAATATGTTGACCAATTTAGTTTAAAATACACTTTGTGAATGCTAGAATAATATGCCTTATTGAATACAGCAAACATTCTTTGGAACATAATATCCATGAATACTTGTAATTTTACAGGTAGTAGCTTACCTGATACTCAAGACTTCTATACAACAATAGTACCATGATACATTCAAAACAGCAACAACAACGACAGCAACAATAACAACAGCAGCAATATTATTAATAATAATACTAATAAGGATAATAATAATAAATAATAATGATAAATAATAAAAGCTAGTGTATACGTATATGTGTGTATAAATATAGAAGTGTGTGTACGTATATGGGTATGTGTATGGATCATATTGGCTAATGATTAGGGGCACCTTGGCGTGGTGTAATGGCTAGCAAGCCTGTCTTGCTAGATCAGTTATAACTGAAATGTGAGTTCGATCCTCACTAGATATCCCATACTTTCGGCCTTGTGCCAAATCTAATCTATGCTTGGAAAATAACTAATAATTAGCTATTATTTTCCTTTTATAGTGTGCGTATCTGGCCATGTTCCCCCTTTTGGCGAACTTTTTTTCAGTGAGAATCTCACTTTTTATGGTTCCTTATGATCAGGGTGAAAAATGATCACAAATGCAAAAATCTATTGCATTTTTCCTCTTTTTATTTTGTTTAATGTTTTCTATTAGTGTCCCTTCCACTAGCTCGTAGTGTCAAGCGTCGGGGGATCTGACCTATGGTATTTGGTGATTATGACTCGCATTGGCGTTAAAAGTCGAACATTTTAGCCTCTGGCCGATTCCAATCTGTGTTCACGTTTCAATATGAAAGCTTTTTCATTTTTCATTTAAATTAAATTTTAAGTCTTTTTGACATCATTTCAACTTTATATTTTATTTTCGTTGCAATTTGAAGTTTTTAATTTTTATTTTATTTTTCCACACTCCCAGCGAAGTATCCGTAACTGAATTGCGCTTTTTTCTAAGCATAAGGTATCTTCGTATATATATATATATATATATATATATATATATATATATATATATATATAGAGAGAGAGAGAGAGAGAGAGAGAGAGAGAGAGGGGTCACTTGTATTCGAGGATACCCGTCAATAGGCCGTCTAGCCCATACCTATTGCATACTCTCGTTCAGGCATATTTTTGTGTTTGTTCAACACCCACAGATCCAACCTTTGGTTTATACTGAAACTATCCTGAGCAGACCTTAGCTACAGTTTCTGGGAGAGAGCGTGTTATCTAGAATTATCAACAATCTGAACAACACCAGCACACTAAAACGCTCAGTCACGATGACTTTTGACTTCGACGTTTCCAAGTCTTTCGTCTAACCAATTTCACCTACAAGAAGAGACATATCCATCTACTTACCTCTTCCGTTTCTTTTCCCACTTTCTGGAACTATTTTAGAACACAAATTCTGTTAATTTTGGTTTTTTGTTTGGTTCTGGAAGAATTTTGAATACATTCATTGTTTGATACTGTCGGATCTGATGAAGCAAAATCGGAGTCTCGATTTTGCAAGCAAAATAATATATTACCATGTCTTCCTGATGTCTTCGATTTCTTAATAATATATATATATATATATATATATATAATTATTTATTTAAAAATATGATTCCAACTCGCTACATAAGAGGTCTCATGTTTCAAAACAAGAGCCGAAAACTTCAAAATAATATTTGAATTAACATGAGTTAAAGTAGGCTCTGTTTCATCTTCAAGCGAAATTTTTGGGGGAATGACTTATTTCTGAAATTTACGAGTTTTAATAGTATAGTCAGAATTGAAATCAAAAATTTTATTGGAAACATCAAGGGCGGATTGTTTAGAATCGGCAGGGGTGGGGTGTTAATAATATGTATCAGTATAGAGTTACTTTCATAGATGCCGGGTCAGGGTAAGGTGGGGGTGGCTAAATTTACGACGGAGGAAGTTTTCGCATAGTCAGGCTTGAGCGTCTATGGAGATTTATTTATTTATTTATTTTTATTTTATTCTTTTATTATATCTCTTTATGAAAGGGGTTTGTGTATATAAAAAGGCCGTAACGTTTGTTATTTGACGACTTCATAAAGGGTTATCATTTTTTGTAGGGTATTAAAACTATGTATATGGGCTATGGATTTTAAAATTTATTTTATTGTATGCGTGTTTTTAGCTAGTTATTCAGAGCGTAAGTTCGGTTGTGTCGGCAGAAAACCGTTAATTCTTGCCTGTTGTTTAATAGGTTTTTATTGTTTAGAAGCTTAATAATGTGTAGTTTCTCATGGAGGCACAAAGGGCATGGGTCATCCCAAGTTTTGCAAGTTCTAGTCCTGTTAATGATTTTCCATTTTACTTTAGGTGTCCTATTTTTTTCTTTCAGGTGCCAAAAATATTTAGATAGAGTGGTCTGATGTCTTAAGTTTATGTTGTTGAAGGAGCATTTATGCTGCCTCCATCTGGTCTTAAAGGCATTTTTCGTGGACCCAATGTATATCATATTATTGTTAGGGTTCTCCGTGGATGATATAGTGCATTGGTATACCACAGATTTGATGCAGCAATTATTTTCTAATGGGTTTCTACAGTCGCATAATTTTTCCCTATTATAATCTGATTTAAGTGTAGAGTTATTAAAACTATTCAGGTAAGGGGGTTTGTTCAGGATTTTATTATTGTGTCTTCTTATTATACATTCTAGATTTTCAGTGCAGCTGTAACTCAATTTTAGTGTGTTCTTATTGAATATATTACTAAGCCCATTAGAAAATAATTGCTGCATCAAATCTGTGGTATACCAATGCACTATATCATCCACGGAGTAAAAGTAGGCTTAGTACCTTACCTGAATAGTTTTAATAACTCTACACTTAAATCAGATTATAATAGGGAAAAATTATGCGACTAGCCTACTTTTGGTGGGGAAGTGTTTATCGATTAGAGTTAAGAACTTCTGTCCTAGTTTAATACTAACCATTTCGTTGAACGGAGGTCTACACCAAATGATGTTTCTTTTCCTGTTTTTTTCTTGTGGTTATTGCAATTGTCCCTATATTTAATGTTAGCATTTTTATAACCACTAGTTTTTAGGGCAGTGTTATAGAAGTCGTTATGTTGGTGGAATATTTCTTTGTTAGCGGAGTTACTGCTAATTCTATTTTCTATTGATGAGGGTATATGTTTAATTGTGGATGGAGGGTGGTTCGACTTCGGGTGTATATATAAGGGGTTAGCATTTGGTTTTCTATAAGGTTGGTACGTGTTGCTCGGTAAGTCTAGGGTTACGTCGAGGAAGTTTACCTTTTTCAATTTAGAAGAGACTGTTATCTTTATGTTTAGATTTTTAAATTCACTAAACATAATTTTTCGGATCTTCTCTATCTTAAAGCTAGTGGAACTCCTCACCACCATGAGCCCGTCATCTCTATACAGTCCGATGTCCTGGATATCAATCTCGCGGTGTGCCGTTAGGTTGTACAATATTAAAAGACCAACCAAGTCATACATATATACTTTGGAATGCAAATACAGATATCGCACATGACAATTCAAGGGCATCAATACACATCATCGTGGGATATTCGAAAGGTATTTTATAAATATTCTGTTGGAAACAGTCCTACACTGCGAGGGGAAAATCAACAAATGCAGGAAATAATATTGACTGAAGGGAAATTGCTTTTAAATTGGCAGCATTCAGCTAGGGACAGTTTTACTTTTTACGCTGGAGTTAACACTCCCAGCGTACAATAATAATAATAATAATAATAATAATAATAATAATAATTGGTTCAACAATATTGACGATAAAACAAATTGCACCTTACTACAGTTCGATATCGTGGACTACTACCCATCAATTTCGAAGTATCTTTTTACGACTGCCCTGTACTTTGCTGCTGTATATTCTAACCGGACAAAGGAAGAAACCGACATAATCCTCAGCGCAAAAAATCCGTCCTCATTCATAATGCGGAGCAATGGATAAAAAACAATAACGGCCTGTTTGACATTACTATGGGATCATTAGACTCTGTCGAGTCTTCTGACTTGATTGGTCTTTTAATATTGTACAACCTAACGGCACACCGCGAGATTGATATCCAGGACATCGGACTGTATAGAGATGACGGGCTCATGGTGGTGAGGAGTTCCACTAGCTTTAAGATAGAGAAGATACGAAAAATTATGTTTAGTGAATTTCAAAATCTAAACTTAAAGATAACAGTCTCTTCTAAATTGAAAAAGGTAAACTTCCTCGACGTAACCCTAGACTTACCGAGCAATACGTACCAACCTTATAGAAAACCAAATGCTAACCCCTTTATATATACACCCGAAGTCGAACCACCCTCCATCCACAATTAAACATATACCCCCAGCAATATAAAATAGAATTAGCAGTAACTCCGCTAACAAAGAAATATTCCACCAACATAACGACTTCTATAACACTGCCCTAAAAAGTAGTGGTTATAAAAATGCTAACATTAAATATAGGGACAATTGCAAAAACCAAAAGAAAAAAATCAGGAAAGGAAACATCATTTGGTATAGACCTCCGTTCAACGAAATGGTTAGTATTAAACTAGGACAGAAGTTCTTAGCTCTAATCGATAAACACTTCCCCACCAAAAGTAGGCTTAGTAATATATTCAATAAGAACACACTAAAATTGAGTTACAGCTGCACTGAAAATCTAGAATGTATAATAAGAAGACACAATAATAAAATCCTGAACAAACCCCCTTACCTGAATAGTTTTAATAACTCTACACTTAAATCAGATAATAATAGGGAAAAATTATTCGATTGTAGAAATCAAATCTGTGGTATACCAATGCACTATATCATCCACGGAGAACCCTAACAATAATATGATATACATTGGGTCCACGAAAAATGCCTTTAAGACCAGATGGAGGCAGCATAAATGCTCCTTCAACAACATAAACTTAAGACATCAGACCACTCTATCTAAATATTTTTGGCACCCGAAAGAAAAAAATAGGACACCTAAAGTAAAATGGAAAATCATTAACAGGACTAGAACTTGCAAAACTTGGGATGACCCATGCCCTTTGTGCCTCCATGAGAAACTACACATTATTAAGCTTCTAAACAATAAAAACCTATTAAACAACAGGCAAGAATTAACGGTTTTCTGCCGACACAACCGAACTTACGCTCTGAATAACTAGCTAAAAACACGCATACAATAAAATAAATTTTAAAATCCATAGCCCATATACATAGTTTTAATACTCTACAAAAAATGATAACCCTTTATGAAGTCGTCAAATAACAAACGTTACAGTCTTTTTATATACACAAACCCCTTTCATAAAGAGATATAATAAAAGAATAAAATAAAAATAAATAAATAAATAAATCTCCATAGACGCTCAAGCCTGACTATGCGAAAACTTCCTCCGTCGTAAATTTAGCCACCCCCACCTTACCCTGACCCGGCATCTATGAAAGTAACTCTATACTGATACAAATTATTAACACCCCACCCCTGCCGATTCTAAACAATCCGCCCTTGATGTTACCATGGAAATTTTTGATTTCAATTCTGACTATACTATTAAAACTCGTAAATTTCAGAAATAAGTCATTCCCCAAAAATTTTCGCTTGAAGATGGAACTGAGCCTACTTTAACTCAAGTTAATTCAAATATTATTTTGAAGTTTTCGGCTCTTGTTTTGAAACAGGAGACCTCTTATGTAGCGAGTTGGAATCATATTTTAAAATAAATAATTATATTTATGCTCTACTTTCGTATCGAGCACAATTTTTAAAAATAATAACAAAAATACTAAGGAACTTTCGATTATTTACCAAACCAGTTTCTTTCCTATTTTCTACAATATTTTCACACACACACACACACACACACACACACACACACACACACACACACACACACACACACACATATATATATATACTTCCGATATCAGGATTTCAGAATAATGCCGGATTATCCACATTACCGATCTAACAGAAATCGCGTATAACATTCATTAATGCACCTCTAATCACTAATATTGAATGTTTAGTATCTCTGAACAAAGCCATCTCTACCCACCCGTTGAATCAGTGTTATACTTTACCTTCCAATATGTGATCGTAAATTCGACTCGATTAAAAAAGGGACTCGATCATGCTTTGCCGGAATCTAGGTTGTATACACACACGCAAACACACACACACACACAGATGTGTGTGTCTGTGTGTGTTTGCGGGCGGATGTTAAGTTCATATTTTCCGTTGTTAAGTCTGTGAGGAAAAATAAGCGGTCTTTCGCAGCCGACGGCCATTTTGCGACATAAAATGTCATTCGTTCCAGCTAAGCATCTGTATCAGTGAGTCAGGATTCGATAACAACCTCTTCATTGATTATCTTCAACAATTTCCGATAGCATATATTCATTCAATAATGCACTCCTTCGTGTGTTTCGCAATAAAGAATAGATCTTCTATTATTGCTGCAATGTATTCTCTGAAAAAAATAATAAATCAAAAATCTGGTGAGATTCCAAAATTCAAGTTTTTCCAAACATTTATTATCAACAATTTTCAAAACTCACGGGCCTATTGTCAACATTAATCTCAGTAAAACTCGAATCTTTCCTCAAGATTTCATATAAATGTAACAGCTAATTGATTTTATTTTGTGACTATTACGAAGGAGTTTTTATCTATTTTTGCTTTTTTGTTCTGACTTGTAAAATATATAAGTATTCGACCAGACATTAGATATATTTCCTTATAATTAAGGACTAAATAATTAAATAAAAAATAAAAAAATTGGTTTATTTATAACACTTTGATTCCGTGAGACTCCTTATTAAGAAAAATCAGCCCGTACTTAGAGTAAAATAAGAGAAAATGAGATAAAACTCAGAGATTGACAATTGAGACAGCCTGAGAATATTTCCACTCGTAAAAAACTGTTTATATTTTGTTCTGTATAAGTATTGACTTATATTTTTTATTGTTTCTTGCCAGCTGAAATAATTATCGTTTTCAGACTGACGAGAGGGTGAACATCAGAAAATACATTAACACTTTATATATATATATATATATATATATATATATATATATATATATATATATATATATATATATATATATGATTGTATCACATTTTTTATTTTTTTATGGTTATTAGTTGTTTATGTTGGTCGCTCTTTTATCAACTGGTTATCTATCTATCTATATATCTATCTATCTTTTGCTGTGTCATTTCAGGAGTTTTGGTGAATGAACATTTTTTTTCTTTAATGTTCTCAACTAAGAACCCGTTTTCTTTTTGTGGTATTGGCATCTTCATATATTTAACGAAATATTTTGCAAATATTACTCTCTCTCTCTCTCTATATATATATATATATATATATATATGTAGGTAAAGAAAATGTAGGTAATCTGTATGGATAGTCTTAAGTAGGATGATATCCGGAGAGCTCAATGTTAAGTCAGAGCGATTAAATTAATTCAAAGAAAAAAACAACCCACTTATAGGTTCCATTAGTTACAATTTATTTCACCAGAGATTTTATTATTCTCTAGATCTTCATATATATATATATATATATATATATATATATATATATATATATATATATACATATATATACATATATATATATATATATATATATATATATATAGAGAGAGAGAGAGAGAGAGAGAGATAAAACTACTTTTAGCCGCCGCGTTTCATCCTGTGAGGGAGTTTATTCAGATAAAATTAAGCATTCATTTTGTTGCACGTGTCTAATACAAGAACCAGGATGTCATTGTTTTATCAAGGGATTTAAATTTGAGAACGTTCATGAATATTCATCAGGTGACTGAAACGTCAGCTAAAACATGAGGTTTACAAAGTTATCCTCGCAGTTGCATATCAACACGTGCGACAGAATAAATCATTACTATGTCTTGATAAAGTCCCGCAGAGGACAAAAATGTTTGCTAAGAATAGTCTTTCCTTTCATCTATTTTTTACTTAATTTTGTCCCTTTCCAGATACACTCTATCTGTAAAAAATGTTCATATACATATGTGTGTGTGTGTGTGTTTTTGTGTCTGTGTGTTTGTGTTAGTGTGTGCGTGCATTGGATCCTGAAATTTAACACGCTTTCACGAGGCAAGTGCTGTGTTTGGTAAATTGGCAAGTAGAGTTTGGTCATATAGAGTCATAAGTATAAAAATATACATACATAATTATGTATACGACCTGATTTTTAACATCTCTGTTGTACTCTTATGAAACATGGACAAAAACTGGATTCTCATAAAATGGTTTGATTGATTCTACCAAATTGTGTCCGTTCTATGATTCTCTTTCGAATTGCCGTTCTCTCACCAGTCTCAGTGTTCGTTCTCTGAGTCTCGAGTTGACGTCTCTGACCAGGCCCTGGGCACTTTCCCTTTCACACGGTGTGTCTATTTTCTAATTCTCTTTCGAAGAGGCATCTCTCGTCAGGGCTCAGTTTTTCTCTGACCCTCTTTCGAGATGCCATCTTCCACCAGTCCCTGTGTCTTTTCGCTGATTCTGGTTGTTGCCATTTCTCACCCACATATGAGTCATTTCACTAACTCTGATCCGAGTTGTCATCTCTCATAGGAATTGTCTACTTTCGCTGAATCTCTTTCGATTTACTATCTCCTACAAACCCTCTGTTCGTTCACCGACTCATTGGAATTGCTATTTCTCAACAGGCGCTCCGTCTTTTCTCTGACTCTCTTTCATGTTGACATCTCCACAACAGACACTGTGTCTTTTCTGTAATCCACTTTCGAATTACTATTTCTCATCAGGCCCTTTCTCTGACTTGCTTTCGAATTGCCATCTCCTACCAGGGTTGTCCCTTTTCTCTGAATCTTTTTCGATTTTTCACCTGGCCTTTTGTCCTTTCGCTGACTATCTTTAGAGTTGACATCTCTGACCTGGCCCTGTGTCATCCTCATATCTCCTTCCGCAATAATTCACCTTTATGGCACCTCTTTTTATTCATAGTATAAATTCCTACATCTCTTTTTGTCATTTGTCACGTACGTATCTCACTACTTCTGGAATTTGATATACAATGCGTGATTTCAAATTCTTTTTACGCGTTCTGTTCCTTTTGTACACGAGACTCAACACCTTCCTATGCTTTAGAAATCTAAGCATAACAACACTTTATTACCTCTCCCAGGTGGGTGATTCTCTGTTTTCCTGTTCTTCAAGTGTATATTTTAAATTCTCTAGGCCGACTTTCTTCATTACGTTTAAAAAAATTGTATTTTTTATGTTTAAGCAATGGGTATGTTTTATGCTCAAATAAACTGTACATTTTAGTATTTAAAGTTCTGCTGATTTTTATGCTTAAAAAAAATGTATGATCTTGATTTTTACGTAATGGTTAAATATGTATGACGCAGCCGGGTTTGTTTATTTTGTATTTGACATTTATATAGATTGATATTAGATTCTTGGTTCTAATATTGGTTGATTCTGTTCTCATTGCAGTTCCAGTGAAATCTGAAACAAAAATCTAAAACCAAGATACTTTTCTATATTTATTTACATCGACATTTAAGAAATGAACCTTGTAAAAAATATATCCGCATTTACGCGTTCTTCTTCCAAATTTTTAGATATCAATGCATATCTGATTCTTGTTGAAAAAGCCGTGAACATTTCTATAGAATTCAATTTGTTTTCTCATCTGAACAACATGTCTTTATGCTTGAATATAAGCATAAGCTATCCATGGCCCTCTGTGCGATTGCATTGCGTTCTGTATTTTTTTGATTGCATTGAACAAAGCGCCATTTCTGTAGCTTTACTTCAATAGAAAAGAGAAAAGAATTAACCAGTCCCGTTCATCTTTGCCCGGGATAGCATTAAATAGAAAACCTGATAAAAAAATATACATATGTTTCTTTGATCCAAGCCGTTAAAACAATGTTGAGCACTTAGAAGTTGATAAATAAATGGTGTTCTTATCTGATTTCTAAAAGCAAAGAAATAATTTAAATAAGTAAGAATGGATTGGGAGAACGAAATAGCGAAGGAAATGTGATTTTCAGTGCAAAAATATTAATCGAGCATATAAAAATGATTCAAGATAATAAAAGACGAGCACACATTACAGGAAACAATAAGAAATCGGAAAATGAGAGATTACTACATGAGGGTGAGTGAGAGATATGTGAAGATACTGATAGATTGATATATATATATATATATATATATATATATATATATATATATATATTGAGAGAGAGAGAGAGAGAGAGACAGAAAGAGAGGGAGGAGGATGAGAATAAAAGAAAATACATAAAACCGAAGATGAAGAAAAGAATGTTTGAATAATGTAGAATGGAATAAGTAAATTACATAAGAATCTAATGTGGAATTAAATAAAAAGGTAAGCATAAGTTAAACGGAAGAAAGAAAGAAAGAAAGAAAGAAAGAAAGAAAGAGAAACAGTAAGAGCTGCAAAGGAAGAACTAAATAAATCTCGAAGTAAAAAGAAAGAAACAGGTGAGAGGAATGCAAAGGTATTGGAGTCAAAGTCGTAAAATTATCTTCGAAGAATAAATAAATTATTTGTTTGTGTCTTTCTTTCTTTTTTTTCTATTTAATTCTACTTTTTTTTTATTTATTTGTGTCTTTCTTTCTTTCTTTCTTGAAGAACGAGACTGGGAAAAGGCGAAAGAACTGGAATGGAAAAACTGGAAAAATCATCGCAGAAATAAAAGAAAGAAAGAAAGAAAGAAAGAACTTGCTGAATAAAAGGAAAAGAAATGACAACAAGAAGGACGATCTAAGAAATGAAAGAAAGAACGAAAGAGAAAAAAAGAAACAAAAAGAGAGAAGGGAATCTAAATCAAAAGGTGGGGGGGGAAACAATCCAGTAAGATTAGAAAGAAAAACAAAAAACCAAAAAAAAAAAAAAAAACGATAGCGGAAAGCAGAAATAAAAGATCTGTAAGGAAGAAAAAGATGATTATTTGATCAATAAGAAAAATCATTATTAGGTGTGTACTTCCAAAAACAAAGACAAAAACGTAAAAAGCTGGGGGAAAATGTCGATAAAGAAACGAAAATCCGGAGTCAAACTGAAACAAGAGAGAATTGCAGAGGTGTGCCAGAAAGGCAGTCAGAGAATCTGCCTGGATTGACGAATGAACAAGAGAATAAATCTGTTCAACATATTTTTCGCTTCTTCTTCTTTTCTCCTTTTATTTCGGATTAAGGTAACTCAGCGTTGAATAGATTCATTTCTTTGTCTATCTCACAGCAGCCTCGTCCCAGTTGCATAATGAATGTTAGGTTATTGATTGTTGTTATTTGTTGCACGAAACCTTGTTTACCGATGTGATTCGTCCTGATTTACATTTTATTGCACAAAGTAACAACCAGTGTCAGGAAGTAGTCAGATGAACGAGAACTCAAAACATTTGGATCATTGCTACCCGTGTAGATCATCGACAAATACAGAGAAATACGCTCACATGAAGAAAATTTACAAGACAACGAGTTACACAGAGATGCAAACGAACTAAGAAACGAACAAATATCAATACAATGATCAAAGCTTGGGAGAGACGGGGGTTGATATTAATCAGGACTGTTTGATAAGTGATTCTTCTTCTATGTACCGTGTCCTTTCAGGACGTGAATGATTATGATGTACAGCAACCTACTACTCTGTCTAGTATTTAGCCACGTTTATTTACCGGGATATATCACTAAAACCTTCTCTATTTTTTTATTTATTCTTTTTCCGTGTCCCTTCTGTTTTCCTACTTGTGGTAATCTCGCATCCACCGTTTCGCAATTCATTCACACAAGCATGTCAGGTAAGTTGATTGATGTCCTCCCTTATCGCCCTTGCATTCACTAGCCCCCAGAGGCTTAAGTTTTTTCTATTCCTCATTCCTTATTATATTATCCAAAATCTGGTATAACTATTCTTTTTGTTGCCATATTCTTTGAGACTTCCCTATTGCTTACTTGTTTCCTCCATGAGATTCTCAGTATCCTTCTTTAGAACCATATTTCTGTTGCCTCTAGTTTTCTACTCAGCAGGCCCTGCAGATTGTACAGCATTAAATGTCATAGAAATAGATTTATATCGCTTAGCAATCCATCCCTCTTTCATTATCATTCCACCTTAGTCGGGATCATCAATTATCTTTTCTTTAGCCGTATAGTATGTGCTACGCTAGGACTTCAGAGTCAATTTGTCCTAGACCGGTTGACACACAGTCTGTGTGCTATTTCCCCATATCAGATGAGGTGGAGACGAAGAGGATTCATACCTTTTCCAAGGATATTAGCACGTAAGTGAATGTAATGGATCCGACTGGAATTCGAACACAGCTCCCCGTTTCCTCAATCAGACCCGTTATCCATTCATCAAACGTTTCCCCTTCTCTTTGGTTCTAACATTCTTTTTCTTGTTTTCAGCAATTTTGCCTAGCATTTGCATTTTCCATCCTCTTTTAAAACAATTGCTAGACATTTAAACTTCTGTATATAGTTGATGAAGCGCATCTTCAATTTGAAAATCGTATCCTAGGCTTTCGTCTTGCAGATGACTATACCTTCTCTTTTTACTATTGATGGTTACTACATTTTCCAGGTTTATTTACTCGGCTATCCTGGAGTGTTCTTTCCATGTCAACCTTCAAACCAGTCTAATCTGCGTATGTTAAATTGCTAGGATTACGCGCGCCAATAAGAAAACCTGACAGGGTTCCCAGCTAACTTATCCTAGCCTCAATGAAGTGTTTGAATAATTTTGGGATATCGACACACTTCTCTGTTATAGCCCTTTCTATTTGCTACTAAATTCATTTTCAATCCGTACAGAGTGTCATAGTATATATTCTTTCTTGTACTTAATATCTAACTATAAATTATCCGGATTATTCTGATACAGATATTGAAATAAACAATTTATAATTATTACTTGATCAGCCAGTTAGTTAAGTGATATACATGATACACGCTAGGGCGATCAGGACTTTTTCGGTTCATGACTGAATAGGAAGAAGATTTTACCGTATTAGGTTGAATTTACTTTCTGCGTTGGATTGGTTGCTGTAGAAACGAATTTGTCCTGCTATTCAATATATAGCTAGGCGGATAGTAGAGATAGGTTTATATCTTACCTAAGTGCATTTGTGCGTACGTTTAATGAAACAAACCCGACTGGAATTCCAACACATCTTTTACTTTATAGCGATCCCAAATCACGTTGGTAATGATGCTTAAAATGTGGACGTCGGAAACGTAAGTCGTGTCGTTTTCTTCTCGCTAGGCATCTTATTCTCTCCTTTCGTCTGTCTCTCTTGCCTTCAACATATCCTGTGAGTGTTAAATTTTCGAAGTGCCCTTTCCTCATTATGCACCCCAGAAATTACATTTGTCTCTTTTGACCTCTACGTACAAGTGACATTTTTGTTTACATTTTCTATAAAACATCGTCGATGCTCACATGTTCTGTCTATGGTATTTGTACCATCCTTATGTAGAAGCATATTTCTTTTTCCTCGCATCTCATTTGTGAGGTGATTGTTCAACATTTACTGCCATAGAAGAGAACAGCTATTACATAAATGTACAGTATGCTTTTCTTTGTTTCTAATGAAATTCTTCTGTTTCTTAATACTTTGCATGACGTTAGGAAGGCATCTTTGACTACTCCGATGCATTATTGTATTTCGCTGTCATATTTGCTGTCCTGCGTTAATGGTTATGATAAAAATATCTCTTTCCTTATAAAGAAACATTTCACAATGATTAATCAAAGTAGTCAATACTGCTGTCGGTTGAAATTTTTAAAACATTTCTCTTAAAAACATTTTCGGTAAAATAGCTTTCTTAAATCGAATAGCTGTTATCACTATTGCCAGTAATGATAGGAATCCCCTTCTTATTTTTCTATTTGAAGTCATGAGGAATTTCAACATCTTGATTATGTTATTATTTTCTCTTCTCGATCTTTAAATGTTTCTATTGTTATAATAATTCTGTTTTAAATCAATTATCATTTTTAATCTCTTATTTTGAGCATCAAGCGCATTTCGATGCTACTAAAAGGTGCATTAGCAGCGATGAATAAAAGTAAATTAAACATCTAGTGATCTAATTACAAGAAATTTTATAATTTCTCTTCCGTCTCAAAGACTGCCACTAACAATGTGTAGAACTGTAATCATGTAGCCTATTTGATGGATGTGACATGATGTGTCATTAATCAAGTACTGTTATTTCCGACGCCTTTCTTTGAATGCAACATCAATATCCCATTCGCTTTTTTGCCTGCTTAACTAGTCCTGACGTGGATGTTTTGTACAATTCGTTACGAAAATAATAAAACCTGATATGGTGCCCATTTTTCTTATCCTAGCCTCATTGCAGAGGTTGAATAAATATGAGGAGAAGACCCATTTCTCTGTTATGCCCTTTTATATTTGTTACTGTTATGGTCCAAGGTAAGTACCAAGGAAGAACAACGCGAACACAAGAGTAGAAATAACGAAGGTATATTACACGAAATAATAATACAAGATGTGGAAGGTGTTAGTATGACTGTCAGTCTGGTTCGGAGTGAACTACTATAGGCTCGATTCGATTGGATATTTACTTGCCCCCTACGAGGGAAAGATGTGGCACAAGGTCGAGTTTTACGTGGGTTTTCCGAGTCCTTAGCCTCGGACAAAAAATGCCCGTAGAAACTGTAAAAACAGAATCGGGTTGATCTACCTCCCCGTAAAAGGCTCTATCCTTAGGCGGAGCCTCGTCGTGGTTCCTCTACTCAGAGGTAGAGTGTTCGACCGTCATGCTGAAACGGCTCGACTCGATTCGGTATCTAGCCACCCCCACACGAGGGGTGCATGTGGCACAAGGCCGAGTTTAACGTGGGTATCGGCCAAAAAATGCCCGTAGAACGCGTATAAACGAGGTCGGGTTGGTCAACCTCCACGAACGAGATTCTGCCGTTCGGCGGAGCTTCGTCCGGGTTCCTCTCAGAGGCAGAGAGTTCGACCGTCAAGCCGAGAAGCTCGGCTTGATTCGGTATCTAGCCACCCCCCCACGAGGGTTGCATATGGCACAAGGCCGAGTTTAATGTGGGTTTCCCGAGCCCGTAGGCTCGGCCAAAAAATGCCTGTAGAACCCGTATAAACGGGATCGGGTTGGTCAACCTCCCCGAACGAGACTCTGCCCTTCGGCGGAGCCTCGTCCGGGTTCCTCTCTGCTCAGAGGCAGAGACTTCGTCCGTCAAGCCGAGAAGCTCGGTTTGAATCGGTATCTAGCCACCCCCCCACGAGGGTTGCATATGGCACAAGGCCGAGTTTAATGTGGGTTTCCCGAGCCCGTAGGCTCGGCCAAAAAATGCCTGTAGAACCCGTATAAACGGGATCGGGTTGGTCAACCTCCCCGAACGAGACTCTGCCCTTCGGCGGAGCCTCGTCCGGGTTCCTCTCTGCTCAGAGGCAGAGACTTCGTCCGTCAAGCCGAGAAGCTCGGTTTGAATCGGTATCTAGCCACCCTCACACGAGGGTTGCATATGGCACAAGGCCGAGTTTAACGTGGCTTTCCCGAGCCCATGGGCTCGGCCAAAAATATCCCGTAGAACCCGTATAAACGGGATCGGGTTGGTCAACCTCCCCGAACGAAACTCTGCCCTTCGGCGGAGTCTCGTCTCGGTTCCTCTCTGCTCAGAGGCATAGAGTTCGACCGTCAAGCCGAGAAGCTCGGCTTGAATCGTCCCTCTCTCTTGAGAGACGTAGTATACATAGTGTTAGGAAGAGTTCATTCTGTAGTTATAGGTAAGGACACATGTCAGTTACTAAATTGATTTTCTGTCATTATATATACAGTATCAGTTCTTTCTTGTTCTTAATATCTAACCAGAGATTATCCTCATTATCCTGTTACAAACACAGAAATAAACAATTTATAATTTTTAATTGATCAGTCAGTTACCTAAGTGACATACGCGATACATGCTAGGAATCTATCGATTCATCACTGAATAGGCAGAAACTTTTACCACAGTATGTTGTGGTTACTTTCAGGATTAGACTTGTTAACAACCAATGCTGTAGATATTTGCTCACCCCAACCACGAGTTCAGGTTGTGATACAAGTTCAGTTTAATATGGAGAACCCGAGCGCGTGCATCACGGCACGGACCAAAAATTCCCCGAGCCCACGCAACCGTCGGTTGCGCTGGCCTCGGTGCGTGCACCGATCAATCTCTCTAGTGCAATGAGAAGGCGCGGGCTTGGGCTGCTGTTCCCCAGGGCTGGCACCTCTCAGTATAATTTTCCTCAGTTACCCCTCTGTCCTTTGAGAGAGAAGCCCCTGAGCGCAATCTGTCCAAGGACAAAGACGCGACTGAGAGATGATAAGTAGATGTGTACCTACCCAAAAAGAGTAATTTGCAAAAACCAATGCTGTAAGACCGAATCTGTTCTGTATTAAATACATAGCTTGGCTGGGGTCACTAGTAGAGTTCTGTTATCAAACTTATATTTTATTGCGTTTCACTTCCAAATTATTGTCCAGTTTGAGTTCAGTTTTGTTATTGCAAAATTTAAACTGGTCAACTGGCTCAGTTTCTTGGGAACATGCAAGTTCATTTTAAATGGCGTATTGTACTTCTCCGCCCATAAAAGTCACAGTTGTCATCTCTGCCTTCTCACTTTTAGAACAGTTCTCTGAATCATGCGCTGTAAATGATTCCTTCATCTGAATTAGCTGTATTTCATAACCATAATTTTGTACATTTCCAATCGTGTTAGAAGTTCTGTTTCATATGGATTTAATGCATGTTGCTAAACTTTTTCAGAAAGCTCTAAACCATCAACTGTATATTTCTGCTTTCTAAGGCTTAGAAAGTACAATCTGTGGCGAAAGAGAATGTCAATTACCGAGAACAAATGCACACATATGATGTACGATATGCAGAAGACAAAATAACCCAAATAGAAACAAGACAGCCCCAGGTTTTGCCATAAATGCATTCCGGATATGCTAATATTGTTTGTACTCGACCACCTGTCGATAAGTGAAAAATAGTTTCGTCGATAAAAACGAATTTGCTTGCGAATTAAGGGAAGTCGTTTTTATTTATTCCGCCTCGTTCGTTGGTTTGAGTGTATGGTGATTTCTGACCGTTTACTTTGATTGGGATTTGTGACATTGGCTATTCGATTCGTGATTTCGACATTTCTTTCTACCTTTGGATCTTCGAGTTTGAACTTGCGATTTGTTTATTTTATTTTGGTATTAGCCTTTTATATTATCAATTATTTCAACACATTGATTTGTAAGGAAAGAAGCAAACTTTAAAGATGTTTTGCTACACAAACCTTTTTCGGACATTATGGACAAGTGTTACAGACTAACAAAAAAAAAATCAAATAACCGAAACGGAACATTTAACAACAGCTACAACTAAAGTAGGTAGCAAATGTAACTCGAAGAGACAATAAAAACATAATAAAATCCTCCATACAATTTCAATCAAAAGGTTATAAATGAAGCGTTACTAGTGGAAGGATCGATGATATCTATAGTAGGAAATGAGCCTATTTTCCTGAACAAATTTTATAAAGATTTTAGAAAATCCAACCGAGAGTTGCACTGGCTGTTCGGCCAACGGATGCCGAATACTTCCTCATAAAGCAACGTATGATGTTGCCATTAACAAGGGGTATATCCGCTTTTTAATTCTGCTTGAATAGAAAGTTAATAACAATTAATAAATAAGCATTAGCATAACAATTCGGCGAATCCATTACGGCATGAATATCAAAAAGAAATAAAAATATTCATATAAAATTTGTTTTTGAGCCTCCTAAGAATGATGGCTAACAATTGTTTACGGATTTTCAACATAGATATTTGAAAAAGAATGTATTCTTCCCGAATAATTGGCTATATTTTCTCATAAAAAATAGAAAGAATCCGTAGGTTTGCGAAAAGTTAGAATTCTTATTCGCTTTTAGCCAACGTTGTTCGTACAAGATGAGCATGAGCAACATTTATTTTATTTTTCAGAAAGAACGCCATTAGCTCCAGAAGATTAGTATAGTTACACACACGTATATATACGAACAGGGACACAATCCTTCATCCCGAGTTATACTTTTTCTATTTAGTCTCTCACTGATATTATCAACAAAAATAGCTACATCAATTGTTCAGGTGGTTCCATATGAAACCCAGAGGTTTGATTCTTAACAGCAGTATGTATCTTAAGCAGGGGTTCATTTGGCTCAACAATATTGTTTATGTCAATTGCACTTCAAATAATTAGAGACAAGACACATTTTTGTTTTAAACAAATAAAAATCCTTATGAATTATTTTTTTTTAATTAGTAGTTAAATAGCAGGTGAGTCTTTCTCTCTAGCCGTAATTAGTAACCAGTCTAGAAGACGGACAACACTGACCTCAAAACTCCTGAAACTATACAAAGAGGGCTAGATGTAGATACTCTGTCTTTAATGGGTAAATTTAGAGAACTATGGATAATACCACTGGAGAGCGACTAACAAGACATCGAGAGGAAATGGCAACGTTAATAGAAATACTAGTCTTGAGACTTTTAAACTAATCTTTTGTTAGAATTACTGTGGCATATCAAAGTCTTCGTGATAACATTACTTTGTCTTTGTGCTACACATGATAACCATTTTAGCTGTTCCTGTTGTAGATAGTCCACAAATCATGAGGTTTCGGTTATAATTCGCCCATGGAAGACTGAGTGATAGTTTGAATTAATAATTGCTATATGTCATTAATATCCCCGTTTGTGCTACTCATTGAAACTAGAATGCCCGAGTGTTCTATAGGCCTCTACTTTGTATTTATATTGTTTAATTTATTTTATAAAGATAGGAAGTGCAACATACGAACAACTAGAATTGATTGTAAATATTTACTCACTGAGTACAGTTTTCCGATGGCCTAGTGTGATTATTATCCTCATCCGAGATAATAATTTAAAATATATCAACATGGCGCGTTACAGGAAGAAAAAATTGAAACATATATCAAAGCGATTGTCCTTGACATTTCGATGCCACCAAGAAATTGTCGTTGCTAAAATATTTCGAGATGACATCATTTGCATTAGGTCCTGTTGGAAGAAACTTGCACGTGGAAAAGGGAAATAATAGATAGGTAATTTAATAAATTCAGACAAATAAAGATATTCTATATTAAAATTTGTTTTATTCAATTGAAGGTGCGATACAATATTGATGTCGCAGAGATTACCTTAAGCGGTAAGTAAGAAATATACGTTTGCATGAATCTACTCAAAACAGCGAATAATAATAATAATAATAATAATAATAATAATAATAATAATAATAATGTGTCACACGTAAATACTTGCAAGCCCACAGTCACTTCCTTAATAAAGTATTATGTTAAAAAGGAAAAATGAAATGGCAAATATTGAATTAAAGAAGTAGAAAATCAAACTAGAAAAGTCACCATAAATCGAAATAAAGGGACAATAAACCGAAACAAATAGATGGAAAGAGTTTGAATCCAAATGGGAAAAATAACTGGGAGATTATGTAGCGCCATACTTTATACTGGGTAAAGGGTACTTGATTATAAAATCAGAATTAGAAGTAGAGACATTTACTCAGAAACTTACAGCGAATCTTCGTCTTTTATATTCTAATGACCAGGGCGATCATGGCCCTCCTCAACTTCCCGTATCTGTTGCTCTAAATCACTATTTTTCTTTACCACCCCGTTTTGTCTTTGTTCTGTTATCCGTTCGCACTAACTCGTCAATCGTTTACACATTTCCTCTAACTTCCCATCCCTTAAATATGTCTTGTAATTGCTAAACTCTCTAAATCTTCCTTCTACATTATATGTCGCAGAAATTTCGCTAGTCTCTTTCTGTTTGCGAGTTGTGGATTTTTTAAATTTATGTTTTCCTAATTCCTCACATGTTCTTTTCATGATATCATTATCATTCATCGGCAGAACCACATCTTCATGTCTCTTCCTCATCGCTGATGAAATTGTATAGCATTCACTACTATATATTAGGTTGGTGCAAAAATAATGACGTAATAAGGTCGCTTTTTTACGTTAAAAATACGACAAAAAACGAGATTATTACGTCATTATTTTTGCACTAAACTAATAGCAAAATAGATATTACATAAATTTTCAATACACGTTTCTAACGATATTTCTTTGTCTCTTAATACTTAGCTTAAATTCTAGAAACCAACCTTCTCGATCCCGTTTAGCAATCAGGATTCTTCAGGCTTTATTTTATTTGAAAGATTTTCTTGTTGTCTTACTTTCACTACCTCAAAAGTTGCATTTATCTACCTCTTCGATTTTGACTGCCATAATACTGATCTGATAACCAAGGCTGTCTCCTTAGCAGGTGACTATTAATTACTTCGTATACTGTAGCTGCACCATTATGATCAGGTTTAATTGAATCTGATATAAGACAAAAAGAATTAAAAAATAGTATAGCATTTTTTTTTCTTTTCCTTGAAGAATCAACATTTTTCAGAAGAAACATGACGTCTCAATCGGGAGACAAGACATTCTTATTTTATAAAATTAATTAAACCCACATAAGCTGATACGCCAATAATACACAAGGTGCTACTGGAAGGGAAAGACAAGTTAAAGTATAATTCATAAGGAACTGGAAACCCAATCCTAAACAGTAGGCAAGGGATAAACCCCTACTCCTGTTAAAAAAAAAAAACGTGCAGGAGTATGAACCCGCTTTATTATTATTCGATTTTGCTCTTTGCATGATGACTGATGAATATCGATATTTGTTGAAATCACAAACCACTTTCTCATTGCTATCATGACACCATCATAGACATGGAGCAGACATTCTCGAAATCTCTAAGTGCATCTATTATCATCATTTTATCCAGTCCTGATGAATGCTTATTGAATTTCTCGGACTCCAGTTCTTCCCAGACTTCAAGTACACATACGATCCATAAAAGTCTGCAAAACTGAACGGCTTAATGCAACATTGCAGAAAGAACCTTACGCCTTCTACCATGCTTTAGTATTAGATGAGACTAAATTTGGGATAATGCTACGGTCCTTGTATTACTAAAATGCTTTTTCCAGCCCTGAAAGTGTTCACAATTTTTGTGCAGTCTGTAGAGGATTTCCTATCCTGAGGTGCGTTTCCCGCAAACGAATCTCCGCAAACTAATTGCTAATCAAAATCTTATGGAAAATATTTGCAGGAGTTTCAGTCTGTAGTATTGCTAGCTATCTCCTTTACAGCCAAAAGCCACCTTATAAAAAATCACAGGTTTGACCACGGCCCCAACACCTACCTATGTATTCCTTTTAGTAGAAGTCCCACCCAGAAATCTTCTTTCCAGGAACAGCTTCTCTCGCTTAGATGATTCCTAGAAAACTACATTCTTAACCTCTTCATGTCTAGGGTCAATAGTTATTTATCTGCAATATCCTCGCAATTCTCATCATTCAAAAGTTCTCTATCATGCGTGGCTCTTGGGCCGTTATTTAATTTAACTTTATTTTTCTTCTTCATTTTGAGCTAAGACAATAAATCTCAATTGCATATGTGGTTGTATCAACTTCGAAATGAGTTCTATTTAATTCCGCGAAGCGCTTTGTGTTTGTGCTGATAACATTTTGAGATATTTGGCTGAAGCTACATTGTCTTCAAAGTTCAAACTGAATCAATGTTTTTAGACCATCATCACGCTTTTACCAACTTTACGCTTGATACATATCCTCTTGTTTGATGGTGATCGTGATTTTGAAAGAATTTTATTAAAAGAAAAAGAAAGAAAATTATTCAACTTTTTAATGGGAAAAACGAAAACATAAAATTTAAATGAGAAAGAATAGTTTAACTAAGTAAGAAAATTCAATTTACTCGCTATTAAAACTTCGAAGTTTGAGAATGCCTGATTAATTTTCTTCACTCACAGTAAATTCTGTTGATATGGTAACCTGCAATTTTTTTCAAATCGTTAGTTTGATGTGATATGAGATATATGCTAAATATTCTGCATGTGTTCCTTGCATTTTCATGAAATTAAAATTTGTTTTGCGTCTTATTTCGTGACAAGTTTCCTTTTCAGATGCTAGAAATATTCTCTCTTTTTTTAAAAAATCTTTTTGTTCTTATGATTGCAGTTAAAAAGAAGTTTAGAAAATCGTTGAGTTAGTTCTCTACGTTGGACTTGATTATTATTTTTATTTAAAGTGATTCGTAAATATATCACTGATATCTTGCATTGATGAATGTACGACTTTAATCAGATAGCACCTTTAATCGAATACTTAGAATGCCAAGCAATGCGGACTTCTCGAGCGATGAGTTATTAAATTTATTCTTATGGGTGTTTGATCAATTTTAGCGGTACAGACAACAACACGCGATTAGCAAATAGTACAGTCGTTGTCCGAACGATCCAAATCCTGGAAATTTTAGTACTGAAGCGGACGTATTTATTGAACTATTTAATCACTTTGTCCTTGATGTTATTTACACCATAAACAACCAGATCGAAGAGAAGGTATGTATTTTTTTTTTTTAATTTGCTGGCCGACAGGACTTTTTCTTTATAGATGTAGCAATTTCCTTTTCAGTTACCTTCTTTGGTTTGTGGCGGTACTATTTGACCACACTTCCATACCCCTCAATGTAGATGAGAGACCATGGTATCATCGCAGCTCTTGTACATTTTCTGAGACAGCATTCCTCAAACGCTAAGGATGTACAATAATAATTACTATTTATACTTTTTTAAGAACGTAGTGCGAATGTGGTCTCAAATTTTTCATCACAATGAACAGAAAAATATTGAAATATTTAAAGAAATCAGTACAGACACTCTATAACATAAACGCATTGTAAATGTATACAGCATCAATAACCAGAATAAATAAATCCACAGGTGTTACAACATGGATCATTTGTTATTTACCAAATAAATTCCGATCACATACTTCAAGTCAGACTTTCAATTATGTCACAGCACTTATAGGCACATCTGCAGTGGCTCAAATGCGAAATCACGTGGCGCATTAAAATACACAACGAAGGGAACAGTTTCTTCATTTATGCAATTAAGGAACTAAATATATATATATATATATATATATATATATATATATATATCAAAGAAGGTTAGATCTCTTTCCAGTATGTATTCGTTCACTGCTCACATGCCTCATAATGTAGGATGTTATAGATGACAATTCTCGAAAGAATTTGTTTGTAGAGGAAAGTTTAACAGCGTCATACATCTCAATAAGTTTCTATTGCCATTCCAAGAAATGTAAATTTATATGACTCATGAGTTACTTGATAAAAGCTCTAAGGAATTCAACACCTTTGGTGGTCGGCATGATCGTCAGACGTAACCAAATTTAATAAAGATGTAGATATTCGTATGTAGTTTTTTGATTCGTTAGGTTTGTCATGTAGGAGAGATCTTCTATTTTAGAATATTTTATGAGCCTTTTGTTTCGCATTGAATAAGAAATACAGTATTGGATTCCCTTGAAAGTATTTTAATATATTTTCCTCTTCGTGTAAATACTGAGGGCTGCAAATTTTGAATGCTCTGAAATATAATCCAATGATCATTTCGGATTTTATTTTGTTATGATGGGAATAGGAGTTTTTTTGTGTCATTTTTACTGGTTGATTTTCGGTAGACACTAAGTTTTATGCTATTTTCAACTTGGTGTAACATTATCACTAAGAAAGATAAATTATTGTTTTTTTTTCTATTTCGTATGTAAATTCTATTGTGCGTTCGACTTTGTTTAGTTTATCTAGAAGACCCAGTTAGTATCGCGGATATATAAAAGCTGTAAGGAATTGAACAACTTCCCTGATCGGCATTATCGTCACATTTAATATATATATGGATATGATGAGACGATGTCTTACTTGTTTAGATCAATTTAAAAAAAAAAATGTTTTTTCTTAATTTAACAATAGGCGTGACATAATATAATGTATCCACAACTGAATTCATGCAAGGGAACATGCATGTGTTAAAGCTCAATGAAGTTATACAATACAGTAATTGTTACAGTTTGTTGTGTATATATATATAACTAGTGAGTTAGCTCAAATGACTTAAATCACTTTATAGTCCACCAATAGAAGGTTAACCAATCAGAAGACGTAGAACATTCAATCTGTCGTGTATAAAGGAGGCCATTTTGTTCACTCTACCTGAATGTCCAGTCCAGCTTGTTAGGCGAAGAGAAACAGAAGGACGAACTATGCTCTGTTACTTTTATCAAAATATCCACTGCAAACCTGAACAACGCTTTCCTACTGTCTTCGAAATATTCACTGCTAACCTCTGGATTCTATACTCGAAGACGACCGTAATAGTAATATGTTATGTTTGTAATTTGGATTTGGCTTAGAATATTTTTCATTTTGTGTTAATTATTTACTATTAAATTTCGTATAAGAAAAGAGGAATCGTTTCTGCTAAGATTACCTCGGATATTCTTAATAAGGACTTCTCATCATAATTAGTGACCCATTATCATTCTAGTAGTAGCCTTTATAAGCAAATCGGCCTTTAAACACAAACGATATTAACATCAATACACGTTCTCTCGAAGGATTCTATAATAAGGTATCTTTCAGCGAATGTTTGCAAATGAAGTCTTTTGACGAAAGGCAAAATTTAGAATCCATTAACCTGTTTGCAACTTTTTATTGGTTCCTTTTGAAGTTTTAGTCAATTAAAGAAAGGGTCGAAAAATGCGTAGGAAGTTGTCTTTCATCCTTTGTTCGATTCAAGTTAATTGGATGTTGAAAGATTAAAGTCAAAATGCGCAAAAAAAAAAAAAAAAACTTTCTTTGTATTAGATCAGAGATAATGGAAGTAAAACGCTCTGATCATCTGTTTTTAGAAACAGTCCTCCGCGTACAAGAGAAGCTTTTACAGATACGCTTGACTTGGTGTATCTGAATTTAACTTACTCAGATGTAATAATAATAGATTTCTTGACTTACATAATTATTTAAATAAGAACAAGTATTAATTCCTGTGATCTTAATCAGAGATGCGTCCCCTACTGTTGGAACTCGAATTATTCATATTATCATAACTTATATAATTTCGGCTGTTCCTTCTTTAGTAGGTATCACATGCATTATTATTATTATTATTATTATTATTATTATTATTTTATTTCCTTTGATTTCTGTTATCATTTCGTTCCGGGGCCCACCCAGAGACCTAAGGCTAGAAATGGCATCATGACATGTTCCCACTCCCACGAAAAAAACAAACAAAAAAACAAAAAAAAACTTTAAATAAACCTCTTTAAAAGTTGTGGGCTGTAGTCGTGAGAACAATTTTTTGTATTTCTTTAAGGCATGGGCTTCCAGGATTCCCTGCAATTAGTATACTGAGATCTTTTACAACCAATCCGAGGGCTTCAACTAAAATAGGGATATTTGATGTTTCCATGTGCCACATTTTTGAGATTTCAATTTCAGGGTCATTGTATTTTGATAGCTTTTTGAAGATCTTGAAAGATATATTGCAGCCCGTAAGGACTGCCATATCAATGAGGAGGCACATTTTTTGTTTGCGGTCTCTAATAACAATGTCTCGGTGGTTAGCTTTGATTGTTCTGTCTATGTGTATTGTGGAGTGCCATAAAATTCTAAGAGGTTCTATCTCTGTAACCGGGAGGTGTTCATACCAATTTCGTTCAGTTACTTTCCGTAGAAATTCCAGATTTTCCAGTGCAGATATTGGAAAAGTCTGTCATGCAGGCTTTTATATTCAGTGGGTGCCAACACCGTTCAACCTGATAAAAGATGATCGATTGTTTCTGGTTAATTATCAGAGAACCTGCATTTTGGGCTAACACAATATTTTAGTATGTGTGCTTGATAATTTTAGTTAACAAGCACTGATCCTGTGCAGCAAGGATAAAATATTCTGTTTCACCTTTTAACCATGTACTACGCAGCCACTGATGGCTACAGGGCTTGTCTACATCAGCTTGTTTGGTGCAGGCATAGTATTTGACATGAAGCTGTTTATCTTGCCATTGATTCTGTATCTGGTCAGTTGCATTTGTTTTTGCTTTCTTTCTTTATGTATTTTGCAGCTCCCGTCGGTGTATTGTGCGTTACTTATTATTATTATTATTTGGGAACGGAGTCTAGTAACTTCTGACCGAGAGACACGAGTTCGAACCTCAGCATGGTGAATTCTTGATCCTATCGATCTGGATGTTATTGCCAGTGTGCGGCACATTTGGAAAGTCACAGGTTGACCTAAGTCTTTTGAGTGAAACTGTAGATTTGCGTGCCATCGATGAATAGCATCGAGAGTTTGAGCGTGCTGGTCTTGTTCAGGTTCTTTATCACACGAGATAGGCATACTCTCTCCCCAAAACTGTAACTAACGTCCGCTCAGCGTAGTGGCACTATAAATTACAAGTGGGCCCTGTGGGTGTTGAACAAACACAAGCATGCGGCAGAGTAAGCGTCTGCAATAGGGATACGAATGGCGAGACATAAACTCGAATAAATACTGTATTATTTTCTATGAGTTTGTGATGACGGAAAGAAATATATTAGAGACGCTGTTTGGTTTTAGTGAGAAAAAGAACACATATATAGTTATTCGAAGAACGAAATAATAAATTAAAGAAAGAAAGATAGAACGAAAGAAAGAAGGATATAAAGAAATAAAATGAAAATAGAAAAAAGTTATAACAGTCTCATGTGTGAGTTACTCTTAAATAAAATACTTCGCCAATTTTGAATATTTTCATTTGTACACTCTTACTTCTTACAGTAATGACTTGTGATTGCTACTGAAGTGTTTTGGGTTTTCAGGCTCCAATATTTAAAGATGACGTAAAAGTATATTATCGATGATGCAAGTCAATCACTAGATTAAATATAATGATTCATCGCAAAATTCAAATAGCAAAATCGTGAATTTTACTACGGTACTGCGCATATTCTATAATATAAAACGTGTCATCTTATACAATTATTGCCCACGCGGCAAAACCAACATTTCTTTAGTATTCGGATGTTTTGTTGTTTATGAATCAGGAGAAATTACAACACAGCAACAAGCGAATATGTAATTAGAAGCCGGGGATATCAGGTTACTATTAAATTGCTCTTTTTTTAATATCTTTTGTTTCCTATTTTTTCTCTTTGGGTATTTTTTCTTCTAATAATTCAAAAGACATAAATCTTTCTTACATGAGAGAGTAAATTCATCTGTTGAGATAATATTGCTAGATTACTCACGTAGAAAATCTATGCCATGAAGTTGAAAAATGAGAATATTTTTAATTGGCAGGGCGACTAGCATTATTCTAATATTGATGACATTTTCGAAATTAATTCTTGCCAATATAATCTAAAGCAATCATCACTGGAAAAGATCATATATTATCGCCACTGACATAAAAAAAGAAGGAAGGTATGACACAAGAGATATTGAATTCCAATATTTTAAAATGCATTATATGCTAGGAAAAGATAATTTCGTTAATTCAGTTCTAGGAAGATAAAGGGCGTGTGGCTAGTGCGATATATGACATTGGGACGTAGTGTCCAAATTCCATCCTTGGAGCTATGGGTTAAATAGTAATATATACTGCATTCTCTGGCCTTCGGTATCAACAAACCTAATCAAATGCCTTCATTAGTACTGGACTGTTATGTAATATCGATTCTCTTATAGTGCAGTAAATGCTGTACAATCTGATCGCAGATTAAAACGAGACTTGAGGCAAAATAAACGTGGTTCAACATAAGTAAACTGAGAATACTATAGAGTGAACGTCAGCACCGACGAAGTTTTAGAAAAAATGTAAAGAAAAATGTATTTATTTTTAGAATAGGAAAGACACAATTGACAGAACAGATAATGCGAAATGCCGGTTTGGGAAATTTAACCCTCGCAAGACATTTTGAAGACAACAGGGACAGAAGAAAAGCACTGAAATATTTACCTAAATTACTTGTTTAAATGTTTGGCAGAATAGGGACTAGGAAGGAGATGAAGCTGTAGTGGACCATGATATTTCCTTCCTTTCTTGCACTTCCATACTTTCTAGTTATTGTTTCCACGATAACTACAATATTCAAAAATTTTAACGCAATTTTGTCTCTTTTTGAACCCCATTGATTTTTGGCCCTCACCACTAATTCTCAAATCTTTCCATTTCCTTCCACTTTCACTCTATATATCGATGCTTTCTAGCAGCATATATCACCTTGCCTGGAGAGAAAAGATATATATATATATATATATATATATATATATATATATATATATGTGTGTGTGTGTGTGTCAAGTGACGGGATACGAGCGGTCGTTCTAAGGAAATGTGCTCCCGAACTGGCCGCAGTTCTCTACAAACTATACATCTATTACTTCGCAGTTTTCTTCTTTCCAGTTTGTTGGAAGTTCTCTATAGTCTCTGTTTTCGAGAACCCTGGAGAAGGTATTAGTCTCCTACGATCTTCCGGCAAAGTTTCGAGGCTTAATCCATGCTGAAGTGGTTAAGAATCTTTACCTTTCACGGCCTATACCATTTTGCCCGTTCTACCGCTGATGTGCTTACGGACATTACCGACTATGTATATCAAACTCTTGATAATAACGAAGATCTTGCTGTGGACGTAGTTATCCCAAAGACATTTGACAGGGTTTGGCATGCTTCTCTTCTATGTAAGCTTCAGCGTTACGGTATTACAGGACAGTAGTTTGATTTAATCCAATCATTCCTATCAAATGCTGAAATGAAGCGCGTCCTGAACAAGCTCATTTCCAGATCTATTCACGGAAACGAGGGTATCCATCGAGGTTCTATAATGGGTTCTACGCTGTTTGTGATCTTAGTCAAAATCTAAATGACTGATGCAATCCTATTCCAAATATGCATTTATGCAGATGACATTAAAATTTACTCCTACTTCAATAGCAAATCTCTCAGAGCTATCATGGCCACTACTCATGAAACGGGCCCCCAATAAGTGGCTTACTGGGGCAGGAATGGCTTGTAAATTTAAATGTCCCCAAAACTAAACTGCTCCATCATAGAGAATTCTCTTATTGTGACTAGTAATACAAACTCTGAATGACTTTCAAAGGCTATATTAACACTGAAAATAAACGGGGTAGAAATGAATGCGTTAGTCGACACACGGAGTTCAGAAAGATTTATTAGTGCTGATATTGCAAAAAAGAAACATATTTAAAATCGTACATTGTAATAATAATTCTTAACTCAGTTTGTTGAAAGATTTACATATATCTGTTATCGCAAAGATAGCATAGAGTCCTGACAATCCAAAACAATCGGTGTGTTTTAGGACTCGTAAAGAAAGAATACCCTTGAAAGAAATTCAAATTTCTACACACACTCAAACATACGTGACTAGTTGGATGCATGACAGATTGGTTTTTCAAAAAAAAAATCTCTTTTTTATATAAAGAATCATTGGATGCAACGAGAACTGATCATGATGAGGAGCGACTTCATGTAGATATTTTCTTAAACATGTAAAATGATTTGTTTTGCAAAATTGTTTCAATCTGGGATTAAACCTTACACTCAAATAGACAGTACATCCATACAGAAAAAATATATTTTGTCATTTAGTGCTTTTCATAAAGGGATCCCCACCCTCAGAAAAACATCGTGATTATCTTCAAGACTTTGTCGACGATTACTTGAAATGCAAAGCAAACAAAGATCGTTCCGCGTCTGGAATATTTCTCCAATTTGCAATATTTGTTCAAGTGAGAAAAAAGGTCAGATTCTCTTAGATTATTATGTATTGCCATAAACGTATGTATCGTTATATACATTATCAGATTCTTTTAGATTCTGTATGTATTTTCATAAACGTATGTATTTTTATATAAATTGTCAGATTTCTTTTAGTTTCTTTATGTAGTTAGGCAAAGGTTCATCATCAAGTCAGACATGGTGAATGTCGTTATTTATATCGATATTTACACCCGGAAAACCGGTAAAAAGTAAAGTATCCGGAAATAAATCCGGGTACATGATTAATTGTGGACCATTGCTGAGTACTGAGAATGGAATTAACTTTGTCTATTGCAAAAGAATATTATCTTTGGTTAAATGAAAGTCACCTGAAATGTCTCTTTATGACAATGAAACTTCTAACACACAATCCGAAAAATCTTTAATCTCATTTCATTCTTTTCAGTCGTTATAAATCAGGCATATCTCAGAAAACAATAAACTTCTGTGAAAGAAATTCGTCAATAATGGAAACAAACCCAATAAACGACAATAGGCAACCATAAAAACTCCCACACATGCACTCAAGTCCAGACTGTCGTCGAGACAAAAGAAAAATAATGTAAACGCGTGTCAGACGCAATATTTGGGCGAGTATATTCGTCTATCGCTTAAAATATATAATGGTTTGTGAGAAGACACGTTTATCATTATATTTCCGTATTGAAAAACGGCTCTGTAAGAGAATGTTAAATATAATCCCTCTTCAATAGGAATATTCTGCAGGCAAATCTTGGTGTAAGTGGTTCAACATTGAAGCTTTCCTGTCTCTTGAGACTAACACAACGTCTCACATTTAAATCTATTAAAAAATAATCACAAACTATCAGCTACTGCCAGACCAATGTTAGGTAAAAACCTTGAAACATTACTTTTCCATATGTTATCTCTATATTCCTCCAGGAAATATTTTTTTATTGGATTTGATATCTGTTTGGAATGAATGAATGAATAAATATTATTCCCAGCTTTTATCAGTTTTTCATTCTCCGTTTTTGACCAATTAATCTCTTCTTTTATTTATTTCATTTATATTTCTGTTTTCCACATCGTCCCCTTTCGAACACTTACTGTTATCCCTAACCTCACGCTTTTACAATACTCCTAGCGTCTTCCTCTGGTATAAAGCGAATTTATTTACTTTCATTTTTTTTCAACTTTACGACATGTAATCATTATATTTTCTCGCTAAATATGTATTGACTCAATATAAAAACCAAAAGCCACTGAAAGCAGAAGATTAATGAATGATATTGTTGTATTGATATCTGAGGAAGAAGTAGAATAGGTAATGGCTGACCTTAGGATTGTAAAGCTTAAATTGTAGTGATAACGGAAGCATCAACGGTGTCATCTGTTCCACAAAGTACGGCATCGTAAAAGGAAAAAAACGGATTAAATCACCCACCTTTCCAATGGAGTACGAACGGAATGATAACGATATTAACCCGTGTACATGGCATGGGGTGTCCTAACTATCATGGTGTTAACTGTAGGGACTATCTGTCTATATTTCTAAGGTGAGGTATTGTAACTATTTACACTATTTACATTGGTCGGATTGTTTGTAATTTCGAACCGAACTCTTTATTTTTCCACGTAGGTAGATTGTTCTAATTCCACGTACTATGACTTTGCATATCACATTTTTATTTAATTTCTCCCCAAGTTTTTGCTACCTCAGACGAAACGTCCTGATTATGGCAATAAAGAAGACGACAACAGTCCGAACACTGGAAGTAGTGTAAATGGAGGGACTATGTAATATATTTCATCCAGCGTTAGATTACCGATAGCAATGCCATGCTTTGTCTTTGTTGGATCGAAAATAATACATCGTCTTTGTAAGGAATGACTTATTTTCAACACAACAACGTAAAAATTTTCGAAATGTCAACGTTGAAAGAAGAGAATTCGGCAGTTCCGTCCCAGATGTGCCTAGCACAATTCGATTTTCGGTTTGATCTGATTCTTGTAATTTAGAGAATATTAAATTCTTTTGTGTCAATCTCATACGTCAGTTGTTTTTAAATTTTCAGAGCCTTTCTTTAATTTTCTGACATGAACGGATTTCTTTTGTTGAGTTGTTTTACCCTCTAGAGTTTTAAAAGCACAGCGACTGGGAAAGACAGCAAAGGTAACCGAGAGGAAAGAATCACTATTAACCAAAGAACTGAACATGTGTGCACCGCCGAAAAAGTTCGAAATAACAGAGAGTCTAGAAAGATGCTTATATTTAATTTCAGAAAGAAAATTATGAAGGAGAGCAGCTTTGAAAATTTAATATTCATTGGATACAATGTGGTGAAAGTATTTTGAAGCTATCCTAAAATAAAACCACATAAGTTAAACAAAATACTTTTTTAACAGTGTTATACAATACCGATATAAGAGAGTTGTTGGGACTGGATAAGTATCTTATATCCGGGTTTCTCTTATATCTGGGTTTGGTCTATTTTGTTTAGGTAAGTATGGCTCTACTTTGGGACCAGAGAAATTTTCTCTTAAACCCGGGTATCTTATATCCGGGTCTCTTATATCCGGGTTACACTGTATATAATAATACTGTATTTCACGGGCGTAACGGAATAGCTGAATGAAAAATAATGAAAAACATGTTTAGTTTTCAGAGTGAGTTTTATAATGCTACATTGTACACACAGTTAGATATATACATATACACCCGTGTCTCACGCAGAGAAATTTTAACATATACGCAAGAACAAGTTTTAAAAAAAGGGGAAACTTACATGTAATATTTTCAGAAGAGAAAAATGGATGAGTTTCTTTATGGACATGGTTAGGCTATGTGTTTTTTTTTCTGTAGGTCCTACCGTAGTGAACTAGGGACGTCTTACTTCTCTGGGTGTTACAATTCTACTGCCCGTCACTAACCAACCGTCACGGGATACTCGTCACTATCTCAACGAAAGGGAGAGAATCGCACTTTGTATTCTTACAAGCCTATTTAACAAGGGATCTAAAATTGGTCAAGTGAAGGATTACACTTTTCTGTTACTTTTTGCGTTATTTCATTCTAATCTTCAGTGGGAAAATACTATAATGACGATATTGTGATAAAGACCAGAGATAAAGTCGAAAACACTGACATTTGAGCAATATTTTAATTCGTTGGAATTATGCATGTGATGTAAATTCTCAAATGAAGCACCGGGAAATGAATACATTTCAATATAATTTCTAGAATAAATTTATAATCCACGAGAGTTTAAAAAGAAAACGGATTTAGTCACTTAATATTTCGCATAAACAGTTTGAATTAAATCGAACACAAAATTAGATTTAATATGAACTGCCGTATTTGACTCATATTTGCACTTCATATTCGAGTCGAGCTACAAAAACGTTATTGGCTATGGCGTTGAAATGGACATTATTCAAAAACATACTGGTTGTAAGATCTGGAAGATATTTCATAATAATTTAGGGAAAGGTTGCGCGTAGCTTATATTCTAACAAGGAAGGTAATTATTCAATTTTGCACAATAGTTTTTAAAAGTTTTATTTCTATCTATCTATCTATCTATCTATTCCATTCTTTTCCTCTCTATCTTTCTCTAAGCATTTCACACCAAACAAGGCGGGAGTGCCACTAGTTCGCAAGAGAGTGAAACTAAGATTGTGTGTAGGGGAAATTGAGGAAAGGATAAAAAAAGGAACGGAGATAAAAACAACAGAAGATGTCGATTGATATTATATTTACATTTTTGAAGATTATAATTATCAGGGAAGCAAGTAAGAGGAATAGTGTTCCACAGTGGGGAAGTGCGCGGGAAGAAGCTGTTGGAGTAGAAGAGGCGGTTACATTTAACTGTTTCTACAGTAAATCAGTTGGATGGAAATGTTAAGCTAGCAGTCCGATAAATTTATGTAGTCGGAGTACCAGTGAGAAAATGTCTTCAAAACAGATGACATGAAAATATAGAAAAGACAAAGGGAAGACACATTACGTTGGTGAGAATGTGATTAGAGTCGAGACCCCATGACAGGACCGATCACTTTGCATATCTGTCTTTGGATTTTATCGAATACTTCCTGATGAACACTTCTCTATGGTGAGTAAATGACAGTAGTTTCATTTTGGATTGATTAAAATTTACAAGCCATTTCCTGCCCCAGTCAACCATATAGGGGAAGTCTTTTTCAAAACCAACGGCCAGGTTAACTTGACAGCAATGATGGATTTACTATTGAGACAAGAGTAAATGGCAGTGTCGTCTGTATAGATGTCTACATGAGAACTGATGTCGTCAGGAAGATCATTGATGTAGATCAGAAACAGTGTTAGAGTCTTGGGGAACACCCGTGTTCCTATGAAATGAACCCGAAAAGAACGCGTTCATGACAGTCTTCATTTGACGGTTAGGCAGAAATGATTGGATTAAATCAAATAATCGTCATGTAATTCCATATCCCCTTAGATTACGCAAATGCCAGCATGCCAATTCCCTTCGATATATCGAGAGCAACAGTTCAAGCACCGCCATTATAATCAAGAGCTTTGTATACATATTCAGTTATGGCCGTAAACACATCACAGGTAGACCGGAAACCATATTGTTTGTTTGAGAGCAGATCGTGGTAGGTTAGATGCTTAACTACTTGCGCATGATTAATGCCTCGAAGACTGCCGAAGAGTGGTATGAGACTGATAGGACGGTCGTTAGATGGGTCTTAAAGACCGGGACTAAGAGGAGGACTTCCAACAGGTTACAAAGCAAGAATCGGCGAGTCAACAATTCTAGAGTTTGGAGAGAACTGCAGCCAGTTCAGTATCACAATTCTTTAGGACTACGGCTGGTATGCCGTCATCAGCAATTGCTTTATGAGATTCTAATTTAGAGATGAGAGTCTAATATCATCGAAGGGGTTAGGCACATCTCACTCAGTAGAGCCTCAGTCCTAGGAGAAAATCAGGTATAGTTTTCCCTGATGAGTCGTCTGTTGGATGAAAATTTCCGAGCAATGCATTCAGCCTTATCAACTGAAAATTTAGAATTCCGAATTCATTGAATAGAGGAGGGATAGAGAATACTCTGTAATTCAGCACACTCTTGCAGAGTCAGCAATCATTTTTAGAACCAAACTTACGTAATGCAATACGTTGTTTCATTCTATCAGCAAACAGTAACTTTACTTCACTGAAGTACGCTTGCATTCATTACAAGCAGAGACAAAGAGACGTCTGATGGAATCTGACATGTCACTCCGGTATAGATGAATAAGTGATTCGTATGAGCTATAGTGCCAGAGCAAACAGGTGAGAACTAAGGAGATGAGCGGGATTTAAGTTGGTATTTTCATGCTGGGCTGAAAACCTCGATGCCGGCGTTTAGTAAGGAGGAGACCTCAGGCACACATTTTTGTACGGGATTATTAAAAACCACAGTCCTAGTGACGTCGCGAAGGAAATCACGAAACGAGTCCGAGTCTGGGCGTTGATAGCAAAAATTTATTCTGTTAGTAGTAGGGTTGGAAGGGAATGGAAGGAGATCAGATTTGCAAAGTGAGCACAGCTGCCAGACGCGACAAGAATCAGGGATGGAGGTAAAACAGTGATCGAAAAGGGATGTGATATGTATCTGTCTATATTTCTGATATGAAGTATTATGTACATTATTTACATTATTCGGACTATTGTCCTCATTTTCGTCGCCATATTTATTACAAAGTTTCGGCCGTTATACGCTCCGGCCTTCTTCAGGTGTTTGGAATGTCGAATTGAACCCTTTATTTCGCTTGCTGGAGTGGACTGTTGTAGTTCCACATGCCATATTTAATGGATGTCAGTTACCAGTTATCTCTTCTCAAATTCCGTCTGAAGGTTCTCTCCCGCCTTAACCAGGTATTGAACTCACACTCTTTGAGTCTTGTCACTGGATCTAACTAACACCTTTATCCACTGTGCCATGAGTCACATGACACTGTGGATAAAGGTGTTAGTTCTTTTAAAAGTTGTTTTAAACGTTCTTTTTAAAAGTTTTATAATATTTAAAAAAAAACTCTTTTAAAATTCTACATTAGTTTAATCTCGTTTTTAAATGAAAACTATATTTACTAATCAAAAATTAAAAGCTATATACACACCATTTTGCACCAAGACTTTTCAAATAATTTAAAATTTTTATGCATATAAAATATTATATAACATGCCCATTTTTGAGAGTATGGTTGCCCATACATGACCTTATCAGAAACTATAAGCGATGAATATAGTTAATTTAAAGTAAACATTCTTAAAATTAGATTAAGGGGAAAATTTGGCAAGATTGTTAAGATTACCGAGTACTTACAAATTATATAAAGTAGGTGTTCCCCTTATTTTCTTAAATTATATTGTACAGACAAAGTTTCCGTAGAAGAAAAATCATGTCATCATCTGTTATCCCCTCTTCAATTGCGAAAAACATGGTGCTGTCGGTTAAAAATTCAGCAATCGTTTTATTTTCAAAATGCATTCCTGTGTTATTTTAAACTTAAATAACATGTATTTTAAATTTGATTAATAATAATTTGAATATAAATCAGCTAATAATCTTCAAATAAAGCTTCAGAAAATAATATTGCATTGAATGATGAGCAAAAAGGACTCTGATCAACTATTTTAGTAAGAAAAATGATTCCAATCAATATAATCTATTCTTGAAATGTACCAGCGTATTTTGGTTACTGGAAATAGTAATTTTAATCCTTTAGCGTAAAGATAAAATGAAAGCTCAAGAAAGCTTTTTCGTTTATAAAAACTCATTTTATACCTTAGGGGAGGGGACTATATAAGGTGGTTTCCTTGTTCTCGATTCATATATCAATTCTGTATCAATTATTGTAGCAGACTATAATGCTTATTATTAGGATAAGGTAGAAAAAGAAATAGATTAATCTTGAGAACGTCTATGATCGTTAAGTGAATATAAACAACTTCAGCCAAAATTCGATTTCGGTTTGACGTTTCTGAATTCCATTCTGATAACCGTAACAATACCGCTTGTTTCTATGCCAGGGTAGAAAGAGAATTTCATGAAACGGATTCATTTAATTTTAATCTAATAATATCAATAATTCTTACAGATTTATAGTTTAATTTCTGAGTGAACAATCATGTATTTTCTCATTCGACGAAATTTTTCAACATTATTATTATTATTATTATTATTATTATTATTATTATTATTATTATTATTATTATTTACCTTGATTTCTGGAGTGTACTCATTTCTTTCCGAGTCCCGACCAGCGACCTTATATCTAAAATGGCATCGTGACATTTAACACCGAGTATTTTAGAACAAAATAAATCACTCATATTTTACACAGATTTTTGCATTTTTTGCATTATTATTATTATTATTATTATTATTATTATTATTATTATTATTATTATTATTATTTAAACTTATTTGTTTGTTTCACGGGCTGCCTCCAAGTTTCAACTTCAAGATACTGAAAGTTTACCAACTATGTTTGTAGTACAGCAATCATCCATTTTCTAAATTATACGATACCATAGGAAATGTTTATTGTTGTATATTATTTTCCTTTGATTTATGTTGAGTACTTATTTTCTTCTGTGCAATACCAGAAATGGCATCAAGACTTTTTTTCCGCTGAAAAACTTTGTCTAAAAAGTAAAAATGAAATAAGAACAAACACTTTTAACATAGTTAAATCTTTTTATGAGGTGAGACTTGTACTTGTGAGAGGAACGTTTTTTATCTCTTTAACGAATAAGATTCGAGAGACCTCTTCAGTGCATCTGTCTGAATCTTTTCCAATCAAACCCGTGGCTCCAACCACAACTGGAATGATTTCCTATAAACCATATTTTAAATTTCTAATAATGATAATAATAATATCGTAAAGCCTGGATAGTGTTCCACATTCTTGGATCCTTAAGACTTTGGAAATGTACAAAGTCTCCCCTGTGGTATTAAATTCCCTTAAGAACAGCATGGGAATGTGGAACATCAAACTCTACCTTAGTCACACCAATGGCACTGCCATATCTAACCGTCTGAATATCCGACATGGAATCTTTCAAGGAGACTCTCTGTCACCCCTTCTGTTTTGTTTATCCTTAATCCCTCTTACACATGAACTGAACAACAGTAGCTATGATTACAAAATAAATAAGAAAATATTCAATCACCTACTCTACATGCATGATCTCAAACTCTTTACCAAAGACGACAATGAGTTGAAAGGCCTCCTCAATATTGTAAAATACTTCAGTGACGACATAGGTATAGACTTCGGATTCGATAAATGTGCAAAAGTAACATTCAAGAAAGGTAGAATTACAGAAACACCCTTAATAGATTTACATTGTGTCACAAAGATTAGGGAACTGGAGCATGATGAAGCTTATAAGTACCTAGGCATTTGCGAAGGAGATGGCATACAACATCCCCAAATGAAGGAAAATATGAAAAGAGTGCTACAGGTGTGTACGTCTGGTACTAAATACTGAGCTAAACTCAAAAAACAGAATATCAGCCATAAAGACATTGGCTGTCCCAGTGGTGCATTACAGCTTTAATGTCCTTAACTGGACCATAGCTGAAATTAAGCGAATGGACGCCAAAACGAGAAAGCTTCTTGCTTTCTACCGCATGCATCATCCCAAAGCTGATGTTGATCGTCTGTATGTGCCCAGACCCGAAGGAGGCAGAGGATTAGTTCAACTAGAACACAACAAAATACAACAATTGGCCTTCAAAGATACTTGGAAACTATAGAAGACTAGATGATGGTATGCGTCAAAGAACATGAAAGTAGTAAGCGTCTTTACTCCGTAATAAAAGAAGCCAACAAATTCAAAATGGAGTTTTAAATGGGCGTAGAGATGCAAGTACAGCCCAATACACCGACTGAAACTGCAAAATACTTAAAAAAGACAGCAAAGATGGAAGCAACCAACCAGATACAGAAACGATAGCAAGATAAACCGCTTCATGGCCAATACTCTGCCCGTACCAAACAAGCTGATGTAGACAAAACCCGTACCCATCAGTGGCTACGCAGTGCAGGGTTGAAAGCGGAAAGTGAAGGTTTTATCCTTACTGCGCAGGACCAATGCTTGCTAACTAGGAATTATCAAGTACATATACTAAAATATTGTGTCAGCCCCAAATGCAGATTCTGTGATAAATACCCAGAAACAATTGGTCATCTTGTATCAGGTTGCACGATGTTGGCACCCACTGAATATAAAACCCGACATGACAGAGTGGGCCAATATCTGCACTGGAAAATTTGCAACTTCTACGAGAAGGAAACTGAAAGGAAATGGTATGAACACCACCCAGACCCGGTTACGGTGATAGGACCTGTTACAATTCTAAGGGACTACACAATTCACACTGACAGAACAATCAAGGCCAACCGCCCAGATATTATTAAAGACAACAAACAAAAAAAGTGCCTCCTTTTTCATATGGCCCTGCAATGTATCTTTGAAGATATTCAAAAAGCTGTCAAAATACAAAGACTTTGAAATCGAAATCTCGAAAATGTGGCATATGGGAACATCAACAATCCCTGTTGTAGTTGGAGCCATAGGACTGGTTGGAAAAGATTGCAGTAGACTAATTGAAGAGATTCCTGTAAGTCCATGCCTCAAGGAGATACACAAAATTGTTCTGACAAGTACAGCCCACACTTTACGAAGGACTTTATTTATGTAATATCTTTTTTTTTGTCCGTGGAAAGTGTCATGATGCCATTTCTAACCTTAGGTCCCTGGGTGGGACCCGGAAAGAAATGTGTAAAATGCCAGAAATCAAAGAAAATAATAATAATAATAATAATAATAATAATAATAATAATAATAATAATATTTTGTGATTTTGATGCTTAGTACAATGTTTTTCCGAGATTTGGAATGATATTAGTAAACCAGTTCTAACTGAAAAGTTCATAGACTGACTATGAAGTAGTCATAGTATACCTATAAAATCTTGTCAGCATTTACTTTCAACATTTGTCATAGCTGCATTATTCTTTCCAGTTCAAAGAAGACTTCAAATGCAACTAGCGGCGACATCTCTAGAAAATGGTTAAAAAATTTGGCATAGTGGTGTGATCATGTACTCGCAGAAAAAAAAGTTGATTCCTACTGACATCGTTGCTACATTAGGGAATGAAGCTCCCGCTTCTAACCCAAATGATTGGTGATTTCTCAGAGACAATGCATGCAGTGAAAATATCCCACCTCACCTGCTCCAAAGTAGGACAAGGTCGTTTCATTTGTTGGGATAGATGATGTATCCAAATGACATTGTCTTTATTGTATATTTCCAAAAGCCCAACACCAACAATGTTTTGGTTTAGTTTGTTTTAGGGCATATCAATCTCAATAGGTCATTTAATGCAGACAACTTTTTTTTCTCCTGGTAATATTTTTGTTTTGTCAAAAATATATTTCTGTTAATATATTTTTCCTCAAAAATGTATAGCTGTAATATTATTTTTTCAAAACGTACAGCTGGCAACATTTTAAACAAATGATTATCAGATGCCTTCCTGTTGGACGTAGTTTATCGTCTTACCCAGGACGCGGATGTAGTGTATCGTTATAACCAGGACGCGGATGTAGTCTGGGTTTTAATTATTTGCCCATAGCTGGGGCCCTAACAGGTGCTACCACCCCGGGTCAGGGTGAACCTGGGAACACCAGCAATTAAGAGGTGGTTCCACGCTCCTCAAAACCTCCTGACCAGAGGCCTTGCTGTTGAACCTAGTTTATCGTCTTACCCAGGACGCGGATATAGTTTAACTAGGACGTACCAACAATGGAGAATACTAATTCAAAATGCTGACGCAGTCCCAATAGGTTGTCAAGACCACACGTCTATGAAAACCGTTGAAAGGGGTCTTCTTTCATATGGACAATGCACCAGCTCGCAGCTCCTTGAATTCAATGGCTGCTGTGGGTGAATGTAGCTTTGAACTTGTTTATCGTCTATCTTTTTTTCCCTGATTAAGCCCCATTTGACTATAACCTGTTCTCCAACATGAAAAGATATTTGGCTGAGAACCAGTATTGCAGTGATGACGATTTATCTGCTGTTGATATTAATGTTTTTTTTTTTTGCCAATGGACTGAAATAAATGTGCGAACCACAAGTTGGATGTTGTTGAAAAATAAACGTCATTTGGTTAAATTCCACGAGAGTATCTTGGTCAGTCTATCAACTTTTCAGCCGACCCTCGTATTCTTTATATTGATAAAACTCTCCCGAGTAGACAACCAGATCCATTCAATTCTTTATCGCTTGTAAAAACTGTCTGCCTGAATTATTCGTAATCTTCTTTTCTGTACATTTGACTTTTATCCACGGTTGAAATTATTAGAATTATAAAAGTAATTTTAAGGTGCTACTTTTTAAAACATCAACTTAATATTATTTTTTTTTATATATTTCAATCTGATTGTACAATGAGAAGACAGTATTTATTTATGTCAATGTCGATATAAATAGTCTCAAGGAATACTGACCTCCTAGTTTTTTATGACTGTTTTAGGGTGATCTTCTTACTATTTCCAAAACGTGGCGGAAAATATCGCCCACTGAATGTACTGCCCAATCTTATCATGTCAATCTTATTGTTCCTTTAGTAACAGGGATAGACTGTCAAATACTAAATGGTCAATTGTCTGAACATAGATACACATAATCTACATACTGTGTCGCCATGTTGTAGTGCATTTATCTTCACCATTATTATTATTATTATTATTATTATTATCATTATTATTATTATCATCTTTTGTTTGTCAGTTTCTATATAAATATTTCTGAAGTCATTCATCAGGAAATAATTTAAATCATTGTAATTTCTATTTCCAGATTCAATTATTTTCAAAGCTTATTATTATGCAATAAAGATAATTTTTTTGTGTGGTCTCTCTCTCCCTCTCTCTCTCTCTATATATATATATGAGAACTGATCGAACTCACGACTTATTCGAAATGATCAGACTAGGCTCGCTACCGTTTTCCTAAGCCGATACATATATACATATATGAATATAAACATACATCTATATGCATATGTACATACATATATGTATATATACGTAGATATATGTACATACATTCATATATATATATATATATATATATATATATATATATATATATATATATATACAAACATACATACTTATATATATATATATATATGTATGCATATAGTGAAATATACGTGTAGAAGTGAAGAATTAATTTAATCTTCAAACACGGTTCTACAAAATATTTCAGTAATTTTAATTTATTTGAGTTTTGTTTTCTTTCAAATTGAGAGAAATCAATTACAAGGATTTTTTGCGAACAACGTTACTGAAAACATTCTGTGTCTCTTTCTTACTGTAGAACCGAATGATTGGAATTAATATAACATAAACTGAAAATGCGCCTACATATGAGCGGTTGTTTGTTCTCATCTGTGAGTGTAAATTGTAGATGTCGATCGCAAGATAGAAAGCAGGGGAAGCTGTTGAGGCTTTTAAACAAACTTAGCATATTTGATTTCCATTTTAGGTGCCATTATCGGAAAGCAGTATCTTGTAATATTATATTCCCAAATAAATATGAGAAAAATGTGAGTATAGCATTTAACCTCTATACACCAATTTCCAGTCTCTAATTATCCTACTATTCTGATTTAGTGAATTTCATTGGATAATGAATATTCGAATAGATTTACTGTGTATTTACGCTTGCTGATAACAAACTTTGTACATGCTAAACACGAAGTGGAACCAAATTGTTTTTTTAAATGCTACTACTGATTGGTTAATATATATTAAAAATGGCAACGACGCCCACGTAGTAGTCTTTAAAGTGAGTTAACCGCCAAAATTTCTAAACGTGTTAATGAGCCTATTACGTGGCTAGAAAACAAATATATTCAATGGACGAGCAAACCTCGTCAGTGAGCATTTTTGCACAACTATCAATTGACAAACTAGTTCACGACGCTTGTATCATTGAAGTGCAAAGTTAAAACGTCAATTTATTTTACACGAAAACAACTTCATTGGAATTCAAATTAAATTATTCAACTCAATCCTTCACTAACCATGTTCTTTATTACTTACTGAAAACTTTTCAATCACTATATTGATTTTCGACAGAATCTACAGAACATTCTTACAACAGGATTTATTTTTCATCAGATTTAATTCTCGACTGAAGCACGAAATATCTTCCAGAATTCTTGTAATATATTTTTTGACACACACAAATATATTGTCAGTGGTAGACAAATATTTTTTACTAAACACATACATTACGGATTTCACTTCAGAAATTGTTTTACAGACTGTTTAAAATTCATTTTTAAAAAGTTTATCTAATAACAAATTTTACATATTATATAAGACAAAACATTGAAAACAGTGAACTAAACCCCACATGACACTGAATATTAGAAGAGTTTAAAAACAAATTTAAAATTCACCAACCAAATCTCCCATTCACTAAAATTCAACCAGCACGTATTTTTTTTTGTTGTGTATTTTATGTTATATAAAATATTCTTATTGTTGTTGTTATCTTAGATTTGTTGTTTTTGCCCCATTTAAGTTTTATCAATTTTGTGGAATGAAGAATTTTAAAACGTCTTCGGAAATAACTAATTCACCTACGCAATCTTTACCTTCACCTTCACTTCATTTATGACCCAACAATATAGTTAATTAACACGTCTCCACAACATGAGTAATTAATTAAGTGTGAAACTTTTATTTTTTCGTGTAACAAACGATTGAATAAACAAATACCCTAGTCAAAGTTTCACTGAAAGACTAGTAGCGAACAAGAATTGATCATATTTCAAATAAAATAATTGGATCCGGAAGAAAAAATAATAGTTTAATTAATCTCAAGTTTATTGTTTAATTAATATTTTCCTAATTTCTAAATATCCGTTTTAAGGAGGGAAAATATTAATCATCATATTCTGAAGTGTGCCTCCGACATTTCTTTTTAAGAGCTATCTTATTATCTGCAAATTCAAAGAATACCGCCCGTCTCATACGACGGCGCTGCTTGGTTAATATATATGAACACAAAAATAATAATATTTGGAGACGGTGAATAAAAAATCAGTGACAATAATTAAATCTGTAGCATTTTTTTATAAATCTGAAACGGGTTCTACACACATACAGACACACAGTGATGTGGGCCTAAAGTCTGGACCACGGAAGGAAAACACGGAACACGGATTAGAGGTAAGAAAGATATATTAAACAAAAATAGTGTAAGTTTAAGCAGAGCTTACTATGTGCTAGTGTCCAATATTGGTAGTCGTACGCGGCTGATACTAAGATATTAGAATACTCTCTCTCTTTCCTTCTCTTCTCCTAGAATGTTATATCGCATACTTTATATCGTCCTGAAAGAGTCCATGTTGTAGGTATGTTACGGTCTCATAACGCCCCGCTTCCAAGACTTTTCATTTTTTTTCTTTTGAAAAGGAGGAAAAAAAACCCATAAAACTGTTAATACATTTTCTCTTGGGATTTACGTTGGGCGGTTGAGTAAATTTCCTTTTCCTTCCTGAGCGTCGCACTTCAGGAGAGACTGTGTCGAGATGGAACTGATCGAAAATTACGTCGATCGGTTCTTCACAGCTATTTTGTAGTGATTCCTCCGATTCCTTCAAACGGCATTTTCTGAGCTGGTTCCAATGTCGTTTGTAAGTGTTTTTCGGTCCTTGGACAATATAGACCAGTTCGCCAATGCTTTGTTTTATGGTTTCTACTTCCCAGAATGTTATTTTGTTTTTGTAAGCCTTGAAAAAGAATTGATCGACAAGATTGAAAGATTTCTTATGAGGCAATACGTTTTTTTTTTTAACTTTGCTTGCCGTGGAATAAGTTTGTCGAAGACAGACTTGATTTTCCTTGCGAACATTGTTTCTGCAGGCGAGCTTCCCATAGGCGTGTTCGGATTAGGGGTTATCCGATACACCTGCAGAAACTGTTGCAATGCTCTATCTGACGGTGTGCCTAGTGCTTTTTTTTAAAGCCCTTTTTAGAGTGTCCACGAACCTTTCGGCCTGGCCATTCGACCTAGGGTGGTACTGAGGCGTTGTAATGTGATCCACCTGATATGACTTGTAGAAGTCTCTAAATTGACTTGATGTGAATTGAGTGCCATTATCTGTAACTACACAATCTACCACGCCAAAACGCGCGAATAGCTCGTGTAGAAATCCAATCATGCAGTTTGTGGTTGGTCTTTTGCACGGTAGGACCTCAGGCCATTTTGAGTGGCTATCCACAACAATGAGGTAGTACATGTTGTCTATAGGCCCTGCAAAATCGAATGAATTCTTTGCCATGGATGGTCTGTGTTTGGCCATTGTTTGCACGTCGTGGTTGGAGCTTTTGCTGCAAACGCGCATCCTTTGCATGATTTTATCATGTCTGCTATGTTCTTGTCCATGTTTGGCCAATAAACATAGCAGCGCATGAAGATTTTTCTTTGTAGGCTGTTTGGAATCACTACGCGCTCATTGTATAGTAGGACATCATCGCATAGGGAGAAAACTTCAGGCACATCAGTCTTTATTGCGAATTTTGCTTTTTATGGATTGAATGAATTCATCCTCTCGAGACTCCCTATTTATGTCGGCCAAAGAAACTGGGAGCTCTCTTATGGTACTAGCGATCATGTTTTTGATTTCACAATTTGTCCTTAGAGTAGCAATGATAGAGTCTTCAAAGACTTCTGTATTTTTGGAATGAGTAGCGATAAACTCTCTGCATGACAAATATTTTTGGATGTTAGGAACTCTATCTTGAAATGGTAGTTTAAGAGAATCGTTCCCCAACGAAGTAGTCTATTTGCAGTATAGACTGGCAGACCTTTTTTAGAACCCAAAATTCTAATTAGAGGTTTATGGTCCGTCTGTATTATGAACCGTCTACCATGTAGATATCTGTGAAACTTTGTCACAACGAATATTATCCCTAGAGCCTCTTTCTCTATTTGGGAATATTGTTTCTCAGTTGGAAGTAGAGATCTTGATGCGAGAGCCACATCTTTTCGCGGACCATCTGGCAGTTTATGTAGAATGCATGCACCGATGCCGTACAAGCCTGCATCACTTGCGACTATGATGTCGAGACTAGGGTCGTAGTGGGTGAGGGAGAGGTCCGAAGTAAGAGTTTTCTTGATCTTCTCCAATGCGTCTTGGCATTCCGGAGTCCATGACCATGATTTGTCCTTTTTAAAGAGTTGGTTGAGAGGCCCTCTCAAATTTTGCATGTTCTTAATGAACCCTTGGTAAAAGTTAGCTAGGCTGAGGAAGCTTTGGAACACTTGAACCTTATCTGGTCCCGGCTTGTTTCTGATCGCGTTGGCTCTTTCTGGATCCGGCCGACGACCGTCTTTATTTATGATGTGACCTAAGTATTTAATATCTGGTAAGAAAAAGTCCCCCTTTGCCCCCTTAACCTTAAATCTGTATTCTTGTATCTTTTCGAATACGTTTATTATATGGTTCCGGTGCTCTGCTGTAGTTTTACTAGTAACCAGTATATCATCCAAATAGGCTGTTGCGTAGTCAATGACCTGCTGGAAAATTGCAGGCGCAAACTTTACTCAAAATGCCAGTCTGTTGCATTTGTACAACCCTCTATGTGTGTTTATGCAGTGCAATTTGGAACTTTCTTCTTCCACCTCTATCTGAAGGTATGCGTCCGAGAGGTCGATTTTAGAAAAAAAATTTCCACCATTGAGTTTATTGAAAATTTCTTCAGGGCTTGGGAGAGGATATTGGTGATCTTGCAAGGCATCGTTTAACCCTGTGGAAAAATCCTCACATACTCGTATTTGATTGGACTTCTTTTTTACGTAGACCGTATGTGCTGCCCACTCGCTGAAATCTGTTTTTGACAGAATAACTGCTTGTTCGAGTCTATCTAACTCTTTGTTGATTTGCTCTAGAGCAGCCAAAAAGTCATTTCGTTTCTTTTTGATTATCGGTTGTGCACCGTCCTTCACCTTGAACTTAGCTTTCATTTTAGTACATTTCCCAAGGCCGCCAGAAAAAACCTGGGGAAATTGTTGTTCCTTTTTGAGATTTACCAAATTGGACGTTGTACTTTGTATCTTGCGACAAAATGCACTCGAGATTTAATTTTTCTATCCAATCTGTTCCAAATAAGTTATCTGAAGTTTTCAATACGTAGAATTTGAGCTTTTTGGTAACTCCATTTAGTGTTACTGTAAGTATTACCTTGTCTAAAATGTTAATATTTTCGCCAGTTACGGATTTTGCTGTTTTATCCGTTTTTAATAAGGTTGGCTTGTTTAATTTTTGCCAAGTACGCCAGTTAATGGTTTAAAGATCGGAACCGGAGTCAAGCTGGAATTTAATGGACTTATTGAAAATATCCACTTTTACATATTTCCTTAAATTCCTATCGACAATATTGTCACATTGAGCCTGCCTAATTTTATTGTTGGGTTTATCGTTCTGTTGGCGTACCAGCACCGAGTTAAAGTATGCCCACTTTTATTGCAATTTTTGCAATATTTTTTCTTCTTAACTGGGCAAAATTCCATCCAATGCCATTTACCACAATGGTAACATGGTCCGGGCGGTTTCTTTAACATATTTGGGTTATGGTTACTGCGGAATTTAGGACATGATATTTGCCTTTTGTTTTTCTGAGGGGAATAGGAGGTACACTTGATTCTGATTTTATTAATCTGAGCCACACCTGATTCCTCGACAGTGTTTGAGTCACACATTACAGATATTACTCTTTGGCAGTCCTCTGCCAGTTTTTGGAGAGTCAATCCTTGTTCGTTCTCAAGGTTGGTCAGTACCCGTCGTCTGACTTCGGCGTCTTCTGCTGATACTAGACCTTGTGCGAAAATTAACCACTTGAAATCATCGGCAGTCAGTTCGGTTAGTTTAAAATCATTACAGAGCTTGTTTACCTATGCTGCAAACGTTAGAAAATCTTCCTTGTTGTCTTTGACTGTATTCAGGCATTTCCAACGTTTGTGGAACAAAGTTGTGTTAGGCCTAAATAGTTCCGATAGGAGCTTAATAGTCTCTGAAAAATCCAAGTCAGTGGTTTTCTTGGGTAGTATGAAGTCTACGAACCTACAATATTCCGTAGTTCCCAGTTTTCTCAATAGTAGACGTACCTTTTTTTACTGGGCCATTGTTGACAGACTACGTTGAAAATATCTTCGTAGCGCCTGTAAAAATCCTCGAATTTTTTGTCATTCTCTGGTACGTATTCAAAGGTTTCCATTGAATTGTAGATTGTACTCTGGGAGAATATTGTATCTTTTTCAGAGTTTGAGCCTTTTAATGCATTTACGAGTAATTCTTTAAGTTGTTTTTGTTGTAGTTCAGTATTCTGAAGCCTAATTTTTTGGAATTCCATTTGTTGTTTATGTAATTCCAAAAATAGTTGTTGTTGTCTTTCTTCTGATTTTTGTTGCTGATCCAAATGTACTTTTAGCATTTGGAAGATTACTTTTTGAAAATCTTCCATATTTAGACAAACAAAAATGACAGCGATTTTTTGTTGCTTTGAAACCCGTGTACCAAGGGGAGTTACACAAAAAATCTTGATAGAATTTTTTTTTTTAAAAAAAAAAAAAAAAAAAAAAATGGAGACAATTAGTTAAACTAAACTAATTATGTGTTTAGCTTTTTTCCGATTCCGTGGTTCCGTTAATTTTAACGTAATTGTATAAATTTTCACCACACTTATTATGTATTTGTTTTTTTTAAAGAGGTACTAAAAATGAGAAAACTCACCTCAGTGAATTTGAGGGGAGAATAATTTTATGCACGAGATTAAACTCGGTCACATAAAACAATTTTTTTTTTGAGTTTTAAGTAGTACTTTGGCTATTGTGTTGTCAGTTTGTTTTATGAACAAACTGATTTTTTTCCGTGTGTGGGTGTGTAAGAAATCGTTCTCGTAATATTTATTTGGACAGACTTTAATATTCCATAGATGTCGAATCGCTAGTTTGCCACTGCTGTTTGGTATCAGAATATTTTTTTTTTATATGTAGACGCTGGGTGTTGCGTTTAAATCGCTAATGTAGTAATACCAGCTTAATTTCTCGTTCAACATTGCTGTGGGAACGCGTGGAGTTTCTGTGTATTTTTCGAGTACTCTGTCGCTATTGATATGGTGAGAAAAAAATTCTCGAATCTTTGAATCTTTCTGTCACCACTGATGTGGGACTGGCAAGGTATTGAGGTTTTCGACGGGAATGCGTTTCTCGAATTCTTCGTCGCCACTGATCTGGGACTGGTAAGGTATTGAGGTTTCGGCGTGAGTGCGTTTCTCGATTTCTTCGTCGCCACTGATGTGGGCCCAAAGTCGGGACCACGAAAGGAAAACACGGAACACGGATTAGAGGTAAGAAAGATATATTAAACAAAAAGGTTACAAAGATAGTGTAAGTGTAAGCGGAGCTTACTATGTGCTAGTGTCCAATATTGGTAGTTGTACGTGGCTGATACTACGGTATTAGAATACTCTCTCTCTCTTTTTCCTCCTCTTCTCCTAGAATGTTACATCGCATACTTTATATCGTCCTGTAAGAGTCCATGTTGTAGGTATGTTACGGTCTCACAACAGACAGAGACATAGAAACGCACACATAGACACACACACATATTTGCATATTAAAACAAAAATGTTAAAAATCGCTACACAATTACAATCATGTTTTAACATTAAGATATGTCTCTTTGGGCGATGACAATATAATAAAAATTAAATTTAGCTCTACTTTGTATTGAGCTCTCTTTTAAATTAAATGTAACGTACAGTGGATTTATACTCATTTTGTTTTAATTTTATCTGGTTACATCCATACATACATACATACATATATATATATATATATATATATATATATATATATATATAGCGTTTCTGTTTAAAAGATATAATCACTTTTTAGATGACAATATCTGGAATGTTTATTTACTTGCATACAAGAGTAATTATTAAAATTTGACACATAATATATTAATGTTTATTGACTTACAGTGATGATTAACGGTTCAAATTTGTTGCTGTACACACATGAATGTACATGAGCAGGCGCCTATTACAGGGATTATCAAGCCAACTTAGAAGACAAACATACTCGAAAACAAGTATATAGCTATTACTTATTTATTGCGATTATCTATGTTCAATGTAAATGGAATCTTGTATAACAGTTATAAAAAAATGAATCAATTTATAATTTTAAGAATCTCTTGTCTGAAATTGAAAACATCTAAATAATGCAGAAATTGGTTTACGTTGGCCTTAATAATAATAAAGAAAGTATCAGCTAACAGATAGACATAAAAAGAGGGAAAGTGAGTGTTGAAATGAAAAGAGAGAAAAAATCACGCTTTCCACATTTCGCATTAATTTATACAATACGGACTGCAAAACAGGTGCATCTTCTTTGATTAAATTCATCGTGTGAACCAATATTTGCATGCGATGATTTTTTTTCTAAATTTAGCTTTTTGAAATGGTCTTAAATCCACTCAAGACCTGCCGAAGTGTCATTGATTTTTTAAAACTTTTTTCTTTCTTTTTGCTCTTATTATTCATTTCGATTTGCCAACGAAAAAAAATACACGAATCCAAATCATGAGAATGAGATCAGATTAGAATAAGACACAATTTTTCTTGCCAACAACATAATGCTATAATATGGAAAAAAAAAATTCCCATAAAATAATGGAGGAAAACAAACATAATTATTTACACAAGATTTCATGATTAGCCATTTCATGTTCCATCCTTCTATCAAATAAATAAATATTGAAATCTACATGCTTATTGGCTGAATGACGGCAACATCTCTTTACGCATGTCAGATGAAAATCAGTTCATTCTGCGCAGATATGAATAAATGATGTCAGTTTGTGTGAAATGACTTAATTTTGGATTTTCAGCTTGATAACTATGTTTCAAATTTGAAGTTATAAGTTCATGTATGGATAAAAAGAAAATTTAATTAAGTTTTGAGTTCCAGAAATGTAATAAAACGATGTAAATTAGAAATGTTTTCTGTAACATCTGGACTGTGAAGAAATTTTTGAGGATTTTGACCGGCATCGTAGCAGGTTCGAAATGAGCAAGCAGACGATTTGCAATCTTCAACGTATATCAAAATACAATTGCAAATCATTCAGCTGACACTGTTCGCGAAGACTTCATTAAAAACATCAGAATATATGGATATAACATTTACAGCTGAAAGCGTGCCATTAAAACGCACAGTGATATTCTGGGTGGGATTCTTGGTACTGAAGTGGAAAGTATACTGCTAGGTGGTGGTATGATGACAGAACTGACTTACATACGTTTTTGAAGGCACATCTTGAGATATATTTCAAGTATATACCATGCGCGTTCAGGAAGATTTTTATTATGTACGAAGATACTCCAACACAGTTCGAAGAAGGTAATGAATATATGAAAAAGGTGAGCTTAAAACAAACATCTATTTCATGAAGGACTCAGCTCGTTCACTAGATCATAACCTGATTGAAAGCTTGTGGGACATTTTAAACGAGAAGTTATATATTGTCTAATGGCAATATCCCGAGAGAGATGAGATACGAGATGGTATAGTTTCCAGTCGGTTGCATGTGTAGGAATAGAAAGTTAAAGTATAAAGGGATGAAGGATTACTAAAACTTGGAATATACTTATATTAATGGGGTCTTTACAACTTTACTCTCATTAAAATAACATACTAGTGTTTTAGTTCAAAATATGTTGTATTTCTATAGTGTTTGCAAATAATGTAATTATAATTATAATTATAATTAAAGCATGTTTCTTTAAGTTTCAATAACCTGGTTAATAATCTGAAACTTGGAATATCTGGTAAATTCAGAAGGACATTAGTTAACAATAACTTGCTCATAGATGATGTAGCAATATGTGTCAGCCGAGGTCTTAAATTGAAAAACAGCGGCCTGACGCAATACATAATAGGGAACAATTACTTTCGATTGATAGTTATAATTAAGGGGATTCAACTTCAAAGTTCAGAGCAAGAGGCTCACACTGAGAGAAAGTCACGTTAGGAAGATAAATTATTTTTTAAACGAAGATGACAAGCCTAATACAATTGTTGGCTATAAAACTGATTATCACGTGGAGAGTCAAACAGATTGAACATTGTGCGCCTCGTAGAACGTAAACAAACGACGTCCACTGATTTATGCATATCCTTACTCACGCCTCATTTCTACTTCGTTCTTTCATAGCAATAGGTTACAATCCAAGAAAAAACCCTGTTTACTGCTAGAAATTGCTTTTTACTTCAGTTGTTGGTAACAATCAGACCGAAGGTTAATTTTTAAGCCACAAGCGTTTGCGGAAAAAAACAACTGAACCCTGTCAATGAATTTGGTGTCTGGTCCATGCTGAAACAGACCAATATCCTGATCATTAATTGTATAAATATTCACATCAATCACTCTATTAGGTTTCTAAAAAGCAGTCATAAGATGTAGTGTACATATAAATATCTATATTGACTCATACAATCACAGATGAATATAGATTCTTTCTGTATCATTTCTTTGATAGCCGATACACACACTCACACACACACACACACACATTTAGATTTATAGATATTCTCAAAAAATGTTTTTTTCTGTTACTCATCATTCTGAAGTGTTTTTGGCGGACGAAAACGTTTTACTGAGATATTTACTGAGCTTACACTAATCTGGTATTTACTTTCATCGATATCTGTGTTATTTCGTCTCGCCTTTATTCTCGCGCGATGTCATTAAGTTTGTCTCTTCGATCAATTTGCTCGTGTGTGGAGACGGATTCTTATTACCTACTCTGTCTACTGTCGATTTACACCAGCTTAAGAAACGTAAATAACAATTTTGAATAGAGTTATTAGCGCTTATAATGTACTGAGAGAATTATATATATATATATATATATATATATATATATATATATATATATATATATGATGAGAAGAATTGGGTCTTCGTTATTTTCCGCCATTCTGTGTGGGAATATTGCCGTTGGGCTTTATCACTAGTCTAATGCGTGGGTGCAATCAGATGTATATTTTATATGTAAAAACTTTATTAATTACGCAGCATCAGATTTAATAACTGCTATGCCGCATAAAACGTATGTTAGAAAAATACTTTGAATCTTCCAGCAAAAATCCAAGCAAATGCTTTCCAGAAAACTGATACCCAGAATTAGTCACGAATGTTTAAACCGTCATTTCCGTCTTTACTCTTATCTACAAAACAAAATGAACACAAATATGAAGTTTCATTTTTCTTTAGTTTTCCTTGTCATATAATGTTTCATTTGTTCATTATTGCATCATTACGGATTTAAAATCACAAATTTTAATTATGTAAATTTTTTCATATTTTATATTACATCCACACATTTCTTTAAGCAGTCTACATTATACTTTTTCCCTTCCTCACAGTCTTTCAGTTCATGTCGTAAATATTGTGGCATCATTTCAATATCTCAAATAAAGGAACATCATTTCAGTTCATATCTCAATTATCGGTAGATGATATCAGTTTTATGTCTCAAATATTGGTGCATTCTTTCAGTTCATGTTTCAAATATTGTGAACATTTCAGTTCATATCTCAAATACTGGAACATATTTTCCGTTCATATCTCAAATATTGGAACATCTTTTCCGTTCATATATCAAATACTGGAACATATTTTCCGTTCATATCTCAAATATTGGAACATCTTTTCCGTTCATATCTCAAATATTGGAACATCTTTTCCGTTCATATATCAAATATTGGAACATCTTTTCCGTTCATATCTCAAATACTGGAACATATTTTCCGTTCATATCTCAAATATTGGAACATCTTTTCCGTTCATATCTCAAATATTGGAACATCTTTTCCGTTCATATCTCAAATACTGGAACATATTTTCCGTTCATATCTCAAATATTGGAACATCATTTCAGTTCATATCTCAAATATCGTTGCCTCATTTTCGTTCATGTCTCAAGCATCATGACATCATTTCGCTTTATCTCTCATATATCGGTACATCCTTTCAGTTCATAATCGGTGCATACATTCAGTTCATGTCTCAAATATTTTGACATAATTTCAATTCATGTTTCAAATATCGGTGCATCCTTCCCGTTCATGTCTCAAATATCGTGACATCATTTCAGTTCATCTCTCAAATATCGGTATATCCTTTCATTTCATGTCTCAAATATCGTTAAATATCTTTGTTCAATGGGCATAGGGTGGAAATGTACATTTTGTGCGACTGGCCACTGAAAAGTTGATTCAACACAAAGACGACAAATGAACGGATAAACTTAACTATTTTATTCAAAACTACCGCTCGATATCTTTTACTTCCGGCATTGCCTAATGAGACCGGAAGTAGTTTTTGTAACAATCATCATAATCATAGCATACTTATTGAGATTGTTATAATCATCCATCTTCCTAATGTAATTTGTTTTCTTTATTAATTAATTTCGAACTTTTCCATATTAGAAAATAAAAAATAATGAATCAAAGTTTCTTTTGGTTAGTGTACAAGGAGGATAACTCATTCGTTTTGTGAAATCAAACAAATATTTTGAAGTTTGTATTGTTCGTTCGCTCCAAGTTTTCCAGCAATTTATCTTGTATTATAATTTGTTTGTAGATCTTGGCAATGATCACTAAATGTTTTCTTTCACAAAAGACTATATTTCCTATTACCTCTCAAAAGTCTTGACTAGTCATCACAGCATACAACCCATTCTCTGTGTTGTTAATTTAATCGTTCCTTCAATGTTTCAATATTTTTCTTTATCTAATTTTATTGTAACTCTATTTAATCTTTTTATATTTTGTAAATTTCTGGCATTATGGAATCTGTTAAAATTCTTTTCCGTTCTGTTTTTTACCCGTTTGCCTTTCTCTCTGATTCATGTAAAATCAAGTTATTTTGGTTATAAGGTTTTTGGATGTAAAAGTAATGCGGTTCTTATTTTCCTTTCCATAATTAATTCTGCGGGCCTGATTTCTGTGGCTTGCATTGACGTATTACGTTATACCATTATTACGGGAAACATGTCCGATTGTTTCAGTGTAATCTTATCTATTTTAGCAGCGATTTCCGTTTCTTCATTTGCTTGATGATAATGTGAACATGATGATACGAGTTTAAATCTTTCTGCAAAACCTTCGAAAGCCTAACTTGTGAATTGTGTCTCGTTATCACTGACAAGTTCAGTAGGAATTTTTCAATGGGAGAAGAAATTTTTCAACTTCCCTATCGCGCATTCGCCTGTCATGTGATTACGCTTTGCTATTTCTATATATATCTTGAGTAAAAGTTTATTGCGACAATATATTGATAGCTTTGGTGGATGAAAATATCAGGTTAAATTCTTTGCTATGGATTTTGAGGAAGTGTTAATACTTTTAATTTTTTCCTTTTTATTTGTTAGGCGCGGGTGGCGAGCATATTTTACATACTCATCCAATTCCTGAAATGTTTTAGGCCATCATATTGATTCTTTGTCTTCGGCATTTGTTTAGTCCCAAGTGACCATTATCAAGTGTCCTTAATATCTCTGGTTTAACTTTTTCAGGTATGACAATTCTGTTAGGAAACCATAGTATATTGCCATGAAGTGACAATACATTATGCCTTTTATTTTTTCTACTTCATGTGTTCATCTATTTAGTGTGAAATGTATTATCTCTTGTAATACTGTGTCCCGTTTAGGAGCTATTTTTATTTCACTTAATTTCTCATCCGATACTTGTCTTGGTCTTGCCACACAGTTTGTGTATTACTCCCAAATCTTTGCTGGTATTACTTTCAGTGTCGGATCTTTATAGTGTATCAGATACAACTGGGACCTCCCTTAGAATGTGTTCTGCTGAAGGGTTATATCTTCACAATCTCATCAGAAATCATTGACATCATAAGAGGGTATTGCACTGAAGATATGTGTTCAATAAGAGTAAAAGTGTTTTGCGTTTTGTTTAATGTTTAAAAGGTTCGATTCCTGTACCATATCTGTCAAAGGTTTCAAATACCCATACGCAGTTCAAACATCCTTTCTCAACTTTGCGTATATATCCTCTCAGCTTTAATTAGTGTGCGTGAGGTCAATGCTATTATTTTAAAATTGTTATCGATTTCTTGAAACAGAGCTGCTAGCGTCAGTGCCAACTACTGTAGGTCTGTTTAGATTACAGTGCGATGGAATTGGTGCTTGTGTTAGTAATTTCTTTACCCATCATTGGCTGTATTGTTTCAGGCAAGTTCGGTAAGAATTTGGCTAGGTATCTGACCATACGGATTATACGACATAGTTCACTTAAATTTGTAGGCGCAGGACACTCTTGAGTCTTTCCATGATGAGTTGAATTCTGTCTCCAGAAATGATGTGCCGAAAATATTCTAGTCGTAACTTTTTTTTAGTCCTTCATCTCGTTCTTCTAAAGTTCTCCGGTAGATTATAACGTCGCCGATAATTACTTCAACTCCTAGAATATTTTTCAGTAATTCAAACATCGTTCTTTGAAAGATTTTCGGAGCTCAAGATAATCTCTTGAAGCAATATCTTCCAAAGGGCGTAATGGATGTCGTGTGTAGATAGCTCTCTTTACTTGAGAATTTTGGTAGAATCTGCCGGTAGCATCCAATTTAGAAAGAAACATAGATGCATTTAGTTTAGGCTAAATATTATCTAACTTTGGTAACATGTAATGTTCCCTTCTCACTAATTCAAATCTACACATATTCGGATTTTTCCGTTTCTTTTTATTACAGGCGCACACCAATCATTCATCCTGTAATCTTTTTGTAATACGTCCCTCGTTTCCCAGTCTATTAAATTCTTCCTTAACCTTTGGTAAAATAGGAAATGGGACTCTAGTATTTGTTGTTAGACAGTAGGGTAAATCATTCTTTTTTCAGCAGTATTTTAACTGTTTCTCCATTTATACACCCACCGGTATCAAATGAAGTTCTATATTCTATTTTGTCTAAACATTTTACTAAATTCATTATTATAGCAGTCTTTCTAGACAATAAGTTATCTCCCTTTACACATTTAATGATGATATCCTAATAAAATATTTGTTTTTACCTTCTTTTGTAGCGCTATTAAATTTCCCAATTCACGGAAATATCCCTCCGTGGCATGTGAAGATCCCATTTACTGGTTTTAATAAAAGTTTCTCTCTCAGTTTTTGGAAGAAAATGTTTATGTCGGCCCGTGTCGATTTTAAACCTCACCGCTGTTTTACAATTTTTATACCAGGGGTCATTTAAATTTGTTTCTATTTTCTCTCCTAGGAAATATTTATTTTCTTTATTTACTTTTCTGTATCGTATTCGGTTTATTGCTGCAGGCTACAGCGAAATGATTCATTGAAAACTCACATGTTTCTGCTAATTCGGGCAATGCGTGAATAATGATTCCCCTGCTTCTGTAGGTAACTGAACTCTAAGATAAAAATTTGCCCTTTCATGAATTTTATTTCCTTAAAGCATGAAGTAGGGATTTGGATTTTTCCAAAAATGAGTCGTACGTATTTCCGTATTCTCGTCGTGAGAAAGAAAATGTCTGCAATATGTTTTTGGCTTCGCTTCCCATTCAGTAGATTAATGCACCGACTTGAGGTTTGTTATCTTCTTCCCAGAATGTCGATGCTTCTCGGAGGCGCTGAAATCTTTGCGACCATTTCTGTCAAGTCAGTTATCCCGATTTGTAAATTCAAATGGTTCTGGTGTAGTTAATTTGGACATTTTTTTCTTTATTTGAATAGCATTTTTTTTTTAATAGGATCATGGTCTTTATCTGAGAAATAATTTTCTTATTTTAGAAAGAATTCATCTCTGACACCATGCTCCACTGGGATTTGGGTGTAAAGATAAATTCTACAAGCTGGACCGCTGAAAAGCTGAATGAAAACAAAGACGACACAAGACGTGGTAAACTTATCAATTATATTATCCAAAACTGCAGTCATCACGCATCATTTCATTTCTTACATCAAGTATATTTATATACTTCCTTTATTTTATAGGTTATTACTAAAATATTAATTTCTATTAAGACATATAATTACATCCTTATATCTCTCAAATCCCTTTCATTCATTCCAATTTCTCGTTTAAAATGTAATTAATTTCTGTTATTTTTCTCAGTCATAATTCTAACTACTATTTCTTCTATAAAAATAAAAATTATATCAAATATAATGAAATAATTGTTTGCATCTTATAGCATTAAAATATTCATTTCCTTGAATTTCTGTTTTAGTAAATATAAATATATCTGTTCTTTTTTGAGTGAAATATTAATGTTATGTTTAATTACAGCTATAAAAGCATAAACATGTATTACTCGTATCTTTTGGCGTTACGGTCTTTCTTATTTTGTTTCAGCCACTATCATAGAATCTGATATTATTTTTTTTATATAGAATTAAATAATTTCCTTTATATTGTACATACCGACATTTAGTTTCTGAAAATTCTTTGCGTCGTATTTCTTTCTTTATTATATAATTATTTTGATTCCGTCATTAAATATCATTTCTTTCTGTCGTTAAATGTGAGCAAATTAAAAAAATACGTTGAATAGAAACCAGAGCAATTTGATATGTCTTGAGATGTCTCCATAAATCGAAGTTCCACCTACACACAAATTTATAAAGACTACCCCTGTGTAGGAGTTAGAGGTAAGCATGATTACTGGTTTAAATAAACATTCTCGATATTTTTCAAGTGAAACCACTAACCAGAAGAAGTGTGCAAAAAATTAAGCTAAAGTTTTAATTTTAAATAAGATATCGCTAACCAAACAATGCGCTGCCTCTCGAAGATGGTGGCCAAGATTTTATTGAGATTGTAGAAAATCGGCGAACTTAACTAATCATTCTGACTATTTTCGAGAGCTACACTAATACTTCTCCATATGTAAAGTGGGCATCAAAAGTAAAACACATTTATTTCGAGCTGATATGCGTAGTAAAAAGTGCGGCAATCGAGTGGCCATCACGATCACCAGACCTAAAATCACAAATCTTTGTCTTGTAAAGTGTACTGAATGATCTTTTATACAGGCTCAGAATTTAATTCATGAATTAAAACAATCTGTTACTGTTAAATGTTCAGAAAATAATATATGAAGGTGTAAAATGGTTTGTAGAATTATTAATGATAGGTTTCATCGTTCTACTGAACATGAAGAGGAGAATATTGAACATTCCAAATAGGTTTCTTATCATAACAAATAATTTGTGTTGATGCTATAATCTTAATAATTAATAATTAATGAATAAAAACAGTTTTAATTTTTCCGCACGCCATATATATACATACACACACACACACACACACACACATATATATATATATATATATATATATATATATATATATATATATATATATATGTATGTATGTATGTATGTATATAACACACACATACACACACACACACACACATATATATATATATATATATATATATATATATATATATATATATATACATATATATACACACACACGCATATATATATATATATATATATATATATATATATATATATATATATATATATATATATATATATATATATGTGGGGGGGCGTTATAGTTTTGTTTCGTATGAGACAACAATCCTGTACGGGATTTGCAAACAAATACACACGAACGGCATACTGAAGGGTTGACCGTCTTATGGGCTAATGTACTTTCATACATATATGTATCCAAGGCTAATTTTCCAGGCTTGATAGAATTCAAAACATCTCTGAGTCCTTTTGGGTGATGAATCATATCCCACTCTCGAACCCCCTCCATCACAGGCTCTATCGCTACTACTTTGAAAACTGCTTGGGCGAACTACAATTCTTGGTTTTGCCAATTCCCTCCGTATTCAATCGGTGATATGTCAGCTTCGGTGGTTACAGGTTCTTCCCCCGGACCGCTGCTCTTTGGAACCAAACTCCAAGAGGGTGTTTCCCCGATTACTACAATCTTAACCTGTCCCAGTCTACTTTTCACTATTATCTACTTCTCCTATCCGTATAAACTACCACTCATTGTCACCCTCTGTCACTACATCTTGTACACTGTGAAAATTATTGTAACAAAAAATAATATCTTCCCTTTATTGAATAGCGGGGGTGTATTATGCAATTCTTTGTGCGATCCTTCTTCTTCCCCACCCCTATATTCATCATGTTAATATTTTTTTAAAAAAGATTTTATTTATTTTTTGAAAAAATGAATTAACCAACGAGATTTCATATACGTGATGTTAAATATTTATCGTGATCGCCATAGAAATGGGAAATGCCATTTTAAATCCAGTACAACTTTCCAATTTGTACAACTAACAAGCAAAGATTATTTAAATAATGTTTCCAGAATTATTCCTTTCGTCTGCAACATTGTTTTTAACGGTTTAATAATCAAAAAATTCTTGGCAATTTCACAGTATATTTTGGGAGCCAAGCCAAGTATCTCCAACATTTGGCTCTGTCGTCATGCAAAGCTTTTTAGAGAGAATATATATATATATATATATATATATATATATATATATATATATATATATATATGCGCGTGTGTGTGTGTGTCTCTGTGTGTGTGTGTATGTGTGGAGGGGTGAGACTTTCGTGTTTGTCTACTCTGTGTGTGCGTGTGTGTACTTGTGAGTAAAAATGCATGCGAAGATGAGATAATGGGAAATATCTATGCTAAGTTGGATTTTTATTCTTCAGATATCCTTATTTGAATAAATGTTGCCATACAAAAGAACTTTATTTCGCAATAATATAATCTACGAGAGTTTCTCGTTAAACGCCTGAAACCATGTTTTTTTTTATATAGCTAAAGCAAAATACCAAATGTATTGTCAATCTCGTAGATATATTCTGTGATATAAATTATTTTCTGATGACCGTGTATCATCGACAAGGTAAAATTCTCAAAACTCTCATATATTTCTACTAAATCTCCTTCCCTCTCTCTGTATATATATATATATATATATATATATATATATATATATAGCTAACTGTGTATTAACAATTCAAATAGCTGCGTGTATAATATCCATGCTACTACTCAAGTCTAACGTTTATCCGCGCGAGAAGAGATATCAGCGAATCAATATATCATATTATGCGCCTAGTATTGTGTGTTTACTTCCTCACTAATGCTTGTGTGAGTGATATGTATCCATGGCTTCACTGAACAGGAAGAGATTAAATAGTAAGACAGAATGTGATGTGACTGGCAGCTAGTCTAAGTGAAGGACTAATCTGAATTTACAGACGTAAATATATCTCCCCAAAATCATGGAAATTCACAAATAAGAAAAAAAAAACAAAAAAAAACATAGTGACTCATGACTTCTTACATTTTAAACGGACATGGAATTAATATCTTTTTTTTCAGTTGGAAAATCTAAAACACAAAATTTTATAAATTCGAGGTGGTTTAGGAATTTCTTAAATTGTACAAACTGCAAATTCCTGCTGAAAAGAAATGGGAACGATGCTAATGTTATTTTTACCCAGCTTACTGAGTCAGTGTACTAAAAGTAATCGTATTCAATTATTAGGCGATATATTTGTTACATTGTAGAGGAACTGCTTTCTGATGTTTTAAATATCTGACACATGTCTGACACATTGAGACAATGTGCTTGCATCAGATTCAAACTGAAGATTTCATAGCAAAACTCTGACAGTGTTTCGTCTGTTTTATGATGTACCAGGTTATCGAGTAGTATGTACATATCGATGCTGACCTTGTGTCAAATCAAGTTAATTTGTTTTGGGGGCGATACATATCCTAAATATTGCCCAGAAAATATAGAAAATTCGAGAATTCATCATGACGATCGTTACTAAATGACGTTGATTAACAACCAATATGTGATTTTCTCCGCTCATTTCAAAAATACAAGTGTGTCTCTTCTATCGGAGAGACTTTCTAGGATGTGATGAAGTGGGAATAAATCTCCAATCAGACGCATAACTACCCGTAAAACTCACATACAGGTAATTATTGATCAGTATTTTATTACTAATTGTGTGTATTATTTAATTTTCTGAATTATTTAAAATAAATATGGTATAGTTTAAAATTTTTCGCAAAATGTTACAATAGCCATATTGAGTATCTTCATAAATTTTACCATTTCTTTTCAGTTATACGATAGTCGTCACCTCTCCAGTCCAGTGTCCAATCACCATCATCGACAAACTCTATTCAAGATGTCAAGGCACAGTAAGAACAGTCCTGATATATTTTGTTATACCTGTTGTTCATTTATCACCTGACTTCAGCAAAATACCATGACAATTGAAATCAAGATCTACCAGTTGAATTTTGGGTATTTTCCCAGGAAGCTTTACAGTTAAGGCCAAGCATAAGATTGTGTACCCCAATTTATTATGGGCAAGAAGGCCAGTACCATCCAACGATGATGACCTTCCTCTTTCAGTAGTAGAGAAGAATGGACTTCAAATGTGTGACGAAGAGGCACTATTAGTTATGCGGAAAACAACCGAATTGCATGAAGATTTAATTCCTGAAGATGAATACGAACAGCAGAAATATTCCCAATATTGCAATTGATTAGAGACTTGGCATTGTCATAGGATAAAGCTGAACTTTAGCATCACATCTCAAAGAAAAAATTTCTTTAAAGACAATTTTTCAGTAAAAGAAATAAAGATCCGACCTCTTTATTCTTTGCGGACGGACCACTTTGTTTCTGTAATGAGATTTATGAGATATTACATGGTTCATAAAAAGAGCAGGTGCAATCTGAATGGTGTTTCTTCATTGAGGCAGTGCTACTAATCAACGACAAAAAGTAAGCATCCATTCTCATAGGATTTCAGCGAACAGGAAGATGTATTTAAGGAAACATGCAGATAATCCTCGATGTTTTAATGTACTCGAAATACAAATACAATATGTGAGAAGACTTAAATTTTATTTGGGATATTACTGGGTATGCAGTAAAGATTCACAAAATATTGTTGTTGTTTATGCTTTTGGGATAGTCGTGCAATTGCCAAGCACTACATATAGAGTGGCCCCAGGGAGGATCATATGATCCAGAGTCACTAATGCTCAAATTAAGCCATCAGTAAAGCCATCAGTAAAGCCAGTCATTGTTCTTTTCCCCCTCTTCCCATAACTGTTTGCCTCATTAAAGATTGTGTGACGATACTTGGCTAGAAAAATCAGAAGTCTTTGAATATGAAGGCTGTTTTTGGGTACCCTAGTGTACTAGTGAATCAGCCAAAATGAACTGACTCATTTTATAGTTCACCATTAGAAGGGTTAACCAATCAGAAGGCTCAAAATATTCAATACGTCGTCTATAAAGGCGGCTATGTTTTTCCCGAATATGCACACCCAGCCTTTGATATCAAAGACTGAAGAATTACGGAACAGCTGCTGGTGGTATTGGCGATATAGTCAGATTCAGCAAAGTGTCTGACTCGTGAGTTTTAATTTTGAACGTTGTTTCATTGAACAGATTACGTACTGCGTTGTATTCTATATTCTAGACTATGGTGAACATGGTCAACAAAGGCTTGGTGTCAAAACATCACCGAGCTAAAACTGAAGGAAGACGTATTATTAGTTCCACAGGTAAACGAATTCCTCAAGTAAAATTTCACGAAAAAAAAAACAATCAAAAACCTTAAACCTGGAATTCTTTAACGTGATCAGTGAAAACCTTCTGGGTAACAAGAGATCTCAGTATGTTATAAACGGGGTAAAATGTCTTGTAAAGTATTTTTTGCAGCAATGTCATTTAAAAATAATTTCCTTGATTCAACTTTTTTGCAGAGAACCTGTGAGCAGTGTCTGATGGGCACTTGCGGCACGTTTCCCACAAGACATAACGGCAATAGAGCAACGATATCAAAGATTGTGGAATGAAATGTTAGCTGACTACTATTCAATGGATGACAACAATAAGATACATAGAAGGTTTAAATCAGTGTCGATCGCGCAATTCCTCAAGGAGAATATATCGATGGGAATAGTGACCCAATTTAACTACCCTATGAAATATTACATTGTCTCTGTAATTGTGTTGATTGTAGTTCTAATCTAGTGTCTTTCCGATATCATCTGCGGTAATAAAATTTCACTTGTCCTGTTTGTAAAAAAAAATATTGTTTGATCTATACAAGTGATCAATTGGCTCCACTCATTATATTCGTTCAGCATAAGCCAGGCATTTTTTCTTCACACAATGCTTGGGCTCATTAAAGAATATGTGACGATACTTGCCATGAAAAACTCAGATGGCTTTGAATATGTCAAGGACAAGTTTCAAAACATCAGGGAGATAAAGCTGAAGGAAGGTGTATTATCAGGCCTGCAGATAAACGAATGTCTCAAGTAAAATTTCATGAAAGAAAAATGGTTGTGACTGAACTTAAAGCGTTAGAATCCTTTAAGGTGATCGCTGAAAATCGTCTGGGTAACAAGAGACTTCAATATTTTAGAAACGAGACAAAATGTCGTTTAGACCTTTTTTTTCAGCAATGTCATTTAAAATTAATTTTCTTGGTTTACGTCTGGACGTTTTTGCAGAGACCCTGGGAGCAGCGTCTGATGTGCACGGGGGAACGTTTTCCTCAAGACATAACAGCAAGGAAGAAACGATATCGATGGTTGTGTAATGAGGAAATGCTAGCTGATTACTGTTCAATGGATGACAACAATAAGCACCAGAGAAGGTTCAAATCAGTGTTGATCGCGCAATTCCTCAAGGAAACTAACATAAAATATTACATTGTTGCTGTAATGATATGTTGATTGTAGTTCTAATCTAGGAATTTGTATTTAATTCACAGACCATTCATACGGCGACTGAAAATCGTGGATTTTGTATCATATTATCAAATATTAATTTCGATTGTCTTCTGTAGGAATAACAAATTAGGCACTTAAGTAGTCACATTTGACTCCGATCCCAACTGACTGCTTCAGGCGTTTATGTCTTATTTCAGACGAAAGTAGGATGGTTAAATATTAAATTATTTCCTCTAAAGGGGGCAATATTAAACTCATGTTCGTTGGCTGTTTCTTTCAAGATCAATTTCACTCAAAACATGTATCAGTATCCTGGATTTGCTAGATATTATTACTAAAAAAGCATGTTGAGTATAACAAATAATCCGCTAAGAAATGTGTGCGTCTTCACTGTACGCTTGTGACTTTATAAGTCTACCATACATTCGTCCATGGAATATTATTACGGTTTAATTTGGTGTTTTACGGCATAGCAACAAATCAATGGGTTATTTAATGTCGACAATATTTTTATTGCTGATAATATTTTTTTAGGAAAAACGTATTACTGGTAATATTATTTTTCAAAAATGTATTGCTGGTAATATTTTTCTTTTTCAAAACTGTACCGTTTGTGATAATTTTTCCCAAAAAGTATTACTTGTATTAAAATATATTTTTCTAATTTCATAGTGTTTTTTTTTAACCATTTGCCCATAGCTGGGACCTCGAAAAGTGTTACCAACCCGGGTCAGGGTAGGCCTGGGAACATAGGCAAATAAGCGGTGGTTTCATGCTGCTCAAAACCTCCTGAACAAAGGCCTTTCTGTCAGATGTATTTTATCGTCTTATCCAGGTGGCGGATGTTGTTTATCGTCTTACACTGGACGGGAATATTATTGCCACATCGCGTCTGATGAGTCTGATATCTATCTAAAGAATATACAATGTTATCGGTTCGAAGATGGCATCTAGCTGTCAATCATTTTCCAACTGCCGTAACGCATTTTCCCTTTGCTATTTCAATAAATATTATCGTGGAAATTGTTCTGATGATATTTAGTGTTTGAGAACGCAAATCCATGAAATTAAACGCTGGACGAATTAGGCAGCGATTATTTTCGCAATTTATCAAGTATCTCTTTACAGAGTAGAAACAGCCAATCAGTTGTAGCAAAAATATTCTGAATTCATGTATAGAATGAAGTGTTTTTTTTTAACCGTTTCTCTTTCTTCAGTTAACTCCTGTAACCGGAACAGATGCCAGTAAATTTAGTTTCCCAAACCTTAGCAACCCTGAAAATAACGCGAGTCACTGGTCATTGAAAACCAAAGAAATGGAAAATCCCTTCAACTCAGGTTGAGATACAAACAGACAAGGTAAACTGTTTCGCTAGAAATAGATGCACATGTTACTTCAGTTATTGGAGTATATAGATTGTTTGAATAGTCTAATTGGCTGATTTGATCAGCGTATAGTTTCTGATATAACTTGCTTTTCTTTTTTATTATAATTAGTATTGCCGGATAAAAGGAAATGCTTTTTCATTTCATATTTTATAAATGATGGCGGCCATTTTTATTCCTGCTGCACAATGTATCTCACTAGTAGAATCTTTAGTGAAATAAATTTTTGAGAAATTTATTTTGCTCAGATCTGAAATATTATGTTACGCCTACAACTGTCAGAGCAAAATGTATGAATTCTTTAAGCTATTACATCGGGAAAAATGGCATTCAAGGAAATGCGTAGGAAGCATATATTTCTACTTTCAAATATCCTTGAAATAATCAAGAAAGATTTGTATTTGTTGCTTCCGATGTCGTATCCCAGAAGTTTGATCTCAGAATGACATTATTTCCTGATAAAGAGTTTAGCGCATCGCACCTGTCTTACAAATATCCATTGCAGAAAACGCGGTCCCCTTCTTCTTCATTTCCTCTTCCTTCTCTTCCATCTCCTTCTTCTTCACATCCTCCTTCTTTTTCTTCTTCTTCACATCCTCCTCCTCCTCCTCCTTCTTCTTCTTCTTCTTCTTCTTCTTCAACCTCACCTCCTCCTAATTCTTCTTCTTTGTGTTGTTGGCGGTCATATCTTCCTACAAATTCTTATAACCTGCCGCGCTGTTTTCTTACTATATTTTTCTACACTTTATCTTGGCTTCTCTTTTACATCTTCGTTTTAATTCTCGTCTCTTACTGATTGTAAGTATCACCCCAACTTGTTTTCGTTTAATCCGAGGCGAATTTTAAATCAAATAATCATAAAAAGCATAAAATCTCTCATGAAGAGACACTATTACATTTAAATATTGTCAGTTCATATAAATCATCTGTATGGAGTTCGATTCTCATTGTGTCCCCTACAATTGCGTTTTTGTCCGTAAACTAAATGACACTCAGTCAAGACGAGGGGAAGAAAAAAAACAGACATCCAAGCAATGCATTGTTTATTGTTGATTTGATTAATTCGTTATTTACATGTTATTTAAAGGCAGAAAATATTTCGAGATTTTAATAATTTTTTGGGGGGGGGTGTAGGAGATTGTCATGATTTTAATTATACATGTCTTAATAATTAACCCATAGCTAGAGGGAACGGGTGGATTCTTACTTTTCCCAAGGGTATTTACCCCGAAGTGAATATAACGAACCCAACTGGACTTAGAACCCGGCCCATCTGATTAACAATTCCTAATCATTATCCATTACACTAACCACACTTCCAAGTTTACAGCAATAGTTATTCCCAAGCTATTACCCATCTATGTACTGACCTGGCACGACGTTGCTTAACTTCGGTGATTGTACAAGAACTGGTGCTTAAATGTAATGTGGCCATGAGCTAGGTTATTGTACAGGGATAAGTTTCTTTATCTAAGGGGCTGTCTACTGTGTGGATGATTGCAGATCTAAATTTGAATAATCAAACATTATCTATAGATACATGTAAAAATACGACCAATTTCTACGTATAGACTCATGCATAAACATGACCGAACATTGCCTCGTGACTAAAATCTGAACAAAAAGAATGTTTATCGACTCGAGTATCAGAAAACAAAAAAAAAAAAAAAAAAAAAAAAAAAATCGACATAACGTGGAAAATATCGCCACCCTAAAGAAAAATGTTATTTCCAAGAATTCTGAAATTAAAACATTTTCTTCTTTCAAATACCCTGAAATATTATCCAGGCAATTTAACATGCATTAGAATAACAAAGTAACCATGTCTGATATTTGTATTAATATCCGTATTGCACTTCAGATTTTGAGCAAAGGGCGGTAATACTTTGATATCTTACAGAAAGTAAGATTTAGGATTGCCCCAGTGGACAGTAGTCTAGTGAATTATGGGGCTGATTGGTGAATTGTGAGTTCAATTATTGGGTGATTTAATACAAACGCCAACTGGAAAAAAGGTGAGCATTAGTTGGGCGATAATTAATTGTGGGATTAATACGTCCCCGGGAAAGGGTTCAGATCAAATTCCTTGAAGCTAACCAAGATCAACTGACTCCTGAATAGGTGTAGATTGCACAATAACCGCCGAACAGTTTTGTTAATTAAAATACAGAGGTCTCTATATAAATAATATAAGTAATGAAGCTATCTATCTAATTCAGACTTTTATATGATATAATTTCAGTACTTAGCCGTTACAAAAATTTAAACCTTCCTGGAGCCGAGCTACAAACTTAAACATGCTTTGTTTAATAGCAGCGGTGGGAAACTTTCTGCTCTTGATCTTGATGGTGTAGGTTTGCTCAAACGTTTATATCATGAACATGTTGTCACACTTATCGCATGCTTTATTTTGTCCATATATAAATAATATAAGTAAAGATGGAAAGGAAATTTTGAGACATATTCTTGTTAGAGAACTAAACAACTTGAAGTATATATATATATATATATATATATATATATATATATATATATATATATATATATATATATATATATATATATATATATGTGTGTGTGTGTGTGTGTCCGTCACTGCTATTAATGCACCGCTCTTCATTAAAGAATTGAGCATTGTTGGCTACTGGTGGTTTGTATACATTCGATACAATAAGTGAGAATGTCCCTTTCTCTCTGTCGTGCGCCGATAGCCTACTTGTAGGCTCTCCGACTGATAACAAATCGGTAGGGTTTCGTTCCCGGCATGAAGCAATCGGATATCTAGCCACACTGATCATCTATGGATGACAATATATATATATATATATATATATATATATATATATATATATATATATATATATATATATATATATATATGTGTGTGTGTGTGTGTGTGTGTGTCTGTGTGTGAACGATTTAAGCATTTAGGAGATCATGAAAAAAGAGCGAAAGTACTGTAAGTTGAATTGTTTCTAATCATTTCATTCCAAGAAAGGCGATAATGCCAATAATATGCAAGGTTTTCCTTATAACGGAAGAGAAAAAGACGACTTTTCTGAGGAGAAAGGACTATAAAAGAACGGTTTTAGGAACACAGAAGATGGTGATTGGAGTTGAAATTAAATACTTGAAAATTTTAGGTGCTAAGAAATCAAGAAATACGGTTCCACTATCAGAAATATGAGAGAGGATACTATTAGAATAGAATTTACGCCTACATCTTACAAATGGAGTTAAATACCAGGCTAGAAGAGTTGAGTTAAAGAGAAATAACTGAGACACCCGGAAGAGGCATGGCACGTGGAACTAGAACAATCTACCCCGATGGATGAAATAAAGGGTTCGGTTCGAAATTCCAATTACCAGAAGGCCGGAGGGTGCAACGGCTGAAACGTTGTGAATATGGCAATGAAAATGAGGATAACATTAACGAATAATGTAAATAATGTAAATAATCATAATACCTCATCTCAGAGATATTGACAGATATTGAAGGATCGGTTCGGACCCGATATATCAAGATATAGAGACAACTAGAAAATTTACACGAGAATTTCAAACCATCTGGCATTCCTACACCGAGACTTGCGACTTACGATTCACCCCTTCAGGCTTGATACCAAAACATTCCATCAATTCAAGGAGAGCGTCTCTGGTCGCAGTGAAAGCGAGACGCACCCTTATTGGAGGGAAAATCGAGTACAACCGTTGAATAAAACAGAAACTACAATCTGATATCTCCCAGAGCCTTCGACAGAATTACCGATAAACAAGATCGAAGGAGGATCCATCATGACCTGGATAAATCCTTCAGACATGAAGCAGATGCAGTCAAGGCTCGCCAAGTACATACATTAAGTAGACTGACAGATCAGAAGTTGACAGACAAGATCCGTCACCCACTAGTGACGTCAGTAATCAACATCAGTCAACAACAGCTGAGTGCCTCTGAGGAGTAAACAAGGGTCACAACTTCGCCAAAACCATCAGGCGGATACGACTGCTCGAATCGAGGAAATAGACGTGAACTTCCCTCAGTCTGAGATGGAAAGTGAAACAGATACTGGAGAAAGCTAATCCGCTCAATTAAAACATCACGAAATTTGAGAGACTTGTCATCAGAACCCGATAGCGGAATGAAAATATCATCATACGACCATCTGACAAAGGCAATTGAAGTGATGTATAAAACGGCATATACAGAAAAACAGGAATATTTCATTGCATATGGTAGCTACAGCAAAATAAAGAAATATCCTACAGTGAAAACGGAACACACAATGCCATAGATTTTTAATATCGAACATAAACCATTTAGTATCTTACACATAGATTCAGTTATCACAACGTTACAAGCTACCTCACGTATAAGGTTTCCCAATATTTCAAAAAGTCGGATTCCGCTAAGACCAATTGCTAGCTGCTAAGGATCTGTGTGCCACCCTCTGAGTCGCTTCCTCGTATATGTAATCGCCATATTAATAGGAAAGTCACCATTGTATCTCCGAAACTCTGCACACTTTGTGGACATTTTTAAAGATACCTCCTTCCAATCATACCCACAAAGGATGGCTCGGACTCATCCCTAGGAGAACCGTCCAGCATACCAATAGATAACCTGATGGAGATGTAGACTTTCTGTACAAAACAACAAATTTGAATGGGATCAGATATATATTGACGTGATGAGGGCTTTACCAATGAGCTCGCCATTATAACCAGCAACGGCACACCTACATATGGAATACTTTGAGGAAATGACATTAGAAACTAAATCACCAAAACCAACGTAACGTAACAACTACCTAGGGTACATGACAGCAGCTCCGACCAACTTGGATAGAAGGGCATAAAAGAATAACAGTATTAAGAAAACAGCTTCAGTCTACCTCTACTATGTGAAGGGAATATAGGGGAAAATAGAAAAGAAAAAGATCTGTGGTACATATAACATCGAGACAATCTTCAAAAGTATTTCAACACTTTGCAGACACCTCTTCCGAGTAAGATTCCCCGCCCCAGAGAGGAAAACATAACAAAAGACTGTGTGTAGGTCATCCAATGCAGCTGCGATGAGAAATTTGAAAGATAAACTGACCGCCTCCTGCAAGAATATTGTAAAGCGGTAACACGAAGGGGGATAGAAAATCAAACGTAGATCACCGCTCCCTGTGGGATGAGGTTGAAATAACAGACAGAGATCATCACTCGAACATCCGAAAACGTAAGGAATCGGCACATACGCTAGGCCAGAAGAATCTTCAAAATCGACCAAGTATAGAAATGAATACAATATGGTAAGCAGTAATAACAATAAATAACAACAATAAATAACAACAGAAATATTGAAATATAAGCTCGGGCAAAAAAATATGCAATAATAATGACGGAAAAAATGCAAGATGAGCAAAAGAACGGTAAAAAAAAGTGAAAGCAAAACTTATAGAGCTGAATTAAATGGAAATAACTGAGGCATATGGAAGAGGCATGAAACGTGCGATTAGAACAATCTAAATAAAGGGTTCGGATCGAAATTACACACACCTGACGAAGGCTGGAGCGTAAAAAGGCCGAAACGGCGTGAATATGACAATGAAGATGAGGATAACAGTCCAAATAATGTAAATAATCATAATACCTCATGTCTGAAGTATAGACAGATATCGAATGTATTCATATAAAACGTCATATTGACTGCAGTTTACTGCATATTTGTAAAATGTTGATTATTTCATGCCAAATGAAAGCTATTGCAAAAATTGTGTCAGATAATTGAGAACAATTAAAATAAAGAAAACAAACGACAGTTTATTTTTAACAGAATTATATATATGAATATTTTATCTTCGTAGAAACATTCAATGCGGCGTAAGATGTGATTGCATACATAGATGAAATGGTTATTTACCATGGAGACTAGATTAGCGGCCTTGAATGAAAATTTTGTTTTATGGTGACAAAGTTTGGTCTGCTACTCGATGGCATAGAATTGCAAGTTAATCAAATCAGTAGTATTAAGAGACTAAATGGTTGACTTAACATTTTTTTAATCATTTTACCCCAATAAAGACAATAAAAATAACAAGGCATAAGTAGCTTTTGAGTGTTATAGAATATGAGAAAAATAATACTGAGAAGAGAGAACATTAAAAGAAGACGAATTAAGAAAATAGATAACAAGTGACATTGCATTTAAATTTTTGAAGCTCAAAGTTGGCTTGGAAGGAAGTAGTCGGAAGAGAGTTCCACAGGCGAGAAGTGTGAAATCTAGCAATTTCAACGGTTACATCTTGCCATTTCAACATTAAAAACAAATAACCGTAAAAATTCTTGGATAGCATCAACGTTCATATTGGCCACATGCAAGAATGCAGAGTACTATTGGAACCCATACCTCCCCAACATGGAACCACGTGTAGACTAACATATCTAAAACATCAATGTACGCAATGACTTTAATTCTAACTGGGATACTATAACCTGCTGTTGATAGTTCTCAACCATAAGGACTAAATTAAGTGAAATTGGTGTGAAATTACGTCATGGTCGCTGAGCCGACCAATTTGTCGCACATCCGGTTCAACGGGCCATTATAGAAAGCTCGGTAAGACTTCATTTTTGCGTATTTTATTTTCCTGGATAACATTAATAGTTGGCATGTTAACACTCAAGACATGTTTGAAAGGGAAATGAATGTTAACATTGCCCGCATTATGTAAGTTTGCGTGTCATACTTTGCTTGTCATACTAATATTTATCTAACCAATAATGAATGTAATTTTATACAATTGTATATAGACACAATAAACAATATAAATTTATCAATTATTTTCTCTTGATCGTTCAACGCCGTAATAAACAATGCAATTAATTCTGTTAATATTAGTAATATTATTTTGATTTATTCGAAATAAATAATGGCTATATGAAGATTTGACTAGTAAATTTCCTATGAGATTTGGGTGTTTCTAGTGTAACTATCTATTAGGTTAAATCATAAGAAATAACATTTTTTGAAAGCAAATGTAAGGACGAATCTATCATTCTAACTTATTATCATACGCAAAAAATAAATTCGGAACATACAAAGATATTTTTTTTTACATGACAGTGGACTGAATAAAAATGTTTTATGTGGTAAATATTTAATTGAAAAAAGTATCATCGAAATTTATATTGCGCGCCATATATATATATATATATATATATATATATATATATATATATATATATATATATATATATATATGTATTTGTGTATTTATGAAGTGATCCTTCGTTCATGCACATTTCATTGAAAACGACAGAGAAGGAGCTTTTATTTATTTTTTTTGATAAAAAATTCTCATGATATCTAATAATTTTTTTTTCGGATGATAAATTATATAAAAACTGTCCAAATGTTCTTTTATCCGAGCGCTTTCGGCTATACATTTAGCCATTTTCAAGGATTATATTTTAACTGTTAAAATAAAAAATAAAAAAATTAAAACATTTTATAAAACATACATATAAGAAACTATTTCTTTTTTTAAGAGTTGAAATATAATCTCCTTGAAAATGGCTAAATGTATATCTGAAAGCGCTCGGATGAAAAGAATTTCTCATCCGAAAAGAAAAGAAAAAAACATTATTAGATCACATGAGAAATTGTATAAAAAACTAAATAAACGCACCTTGTCTGTCGTTTTCAATGAAATGTGCATATATATATATATATATATATATATATATATATATATATATATATATATATATGTGTGTATTATAAAGAAACATAGACCACTTTAAGGTACCGTTATAATAATTTATTTCACCAGAGCCCTCGCCGGATCATCAGATAGCACTTCCAAAAATCTCTCAGGATATAATACTCCTTTGGATTACCCATACGGATTACCAAATTCTTCATAACTTAAATTTATATATATATATATATATATATATATATATATATATATATATATATATATAGATAGTTCATGAAAACGTGGCAATCCGTAAAGTAAATTAAAGTCTGATGATCCACAGTCCTTTAAAAGGGCTGTGTTGAAATAATTTATTACATGGAACCTTCAATTGGTCTGTTTTTATTTAAATTATCTATTTATCTATTTATCTATCTATCTATCTATATATATATATATATATATATATATGTAAGAGAGATAGAGACATACACGCACACACACACATACATACATACATACCAACACATACATATATCAATGTATATATATATATATATATATATATATATATATATATATATATATACATATATATATATATATATATATATATATATATATATATACATATATATATATATTAAAATGGTTTGTGGAATATAAAATCATAAAGGGGAATAGAAATATATGGTATAGATAGGTGACAATCTTGCTACCATTATTTAAATGACCAGTTATTCTGTGTATATGCAGGTCTGATAATGGGCCAGCGAAAATCATTTGATCTTCTTTGATTAGATGAACAATTCCGCATTCCAGTCCATTTGTCTTTTTACCGTCTCTGTATTTTGTTTTTCTCTCTCAGAATGTCTTTCTATTATTTCTTTTCACTGACTATTTCCCCTGAAGCCTTCCTCAACCGGCATCTCCTTTTAATGTTGCTATGTTTTCATCGATCTATATTTACTAACGTTGTAGTCCTTACCGTTTAACATCATTTAATCGTTGCAATTGAGCATGTGATCGTATATGTAGACACCTTGAACATAAAAGAACAAATACTCATGTGTACTGAGAGACACTCGCATTAACACACGCATATACATCTCAGCTCGCTGCACTTACATAAGACGGTCATTTATCTAAATTTATATATAAATGGAATGTTTTTAACGTTTGCCCATGGAATGTTTTTATGTATACATAAAATCGCGGCCAATCATATACATATATATATATATATTTATATATATATATATATATATATATATATATATATATATATATATATATATATATATATAAACGCTAACGTGTACACAAACATAGAAAACGCAGGAGAAAGATGGGGAGATAACGTCAGCCAGAGACTGGTTACTTTATCAATATTCATAACAGCTTTCTTAAAATTCATCACAGAATGCTACTGAATCATATATGGCACCTAAACGCGTTTGCACCCACGTAAAGAATATATGTGTACGTTTGTGTGTGTGGAGGACGGAGCTTATTGCTGGGCCATAAAGTCTGGATATTTTAGAATTGTATGCGGGCGTATATTTTTATGTAGTAATACCGTGTTTAATTATTATTATTTCGTCTAAATTTACTTAATAATGATGATTTATGTAGTTAGTAATTGTTATTTATTGTACCCTATAAGTCTTCTGCCTGAAATTGTGTCTTCCAAGTTTATTTAATAAGGAGGACAGAATATAGACACGGTTCATTCAATATAGCCTGAAAAAACTCAAAACTTATCGAATATATAAAAAACAGATCCCTTCTTCTCAATATAGTCAAAACCTCTTTCATTGGCAGCATCACACCTACGAATCAGACCATATATAAACTTTTAAAAATCAGATGACGTTTGATGTAGATAATTCATTCAAAGTGTTCTTATTATCTTGAGTTCTCTGCTAGATATCTGTCAAAGATACCACAGGTGTATTATATTAGGGACTCCATGTCATGGAATATACAAAACAACGTGTAAGTGGTGACGTGAAGCTGAAAATTCTCACCCAACCACTCTTCGTGCCAAGTTCTATGTTCGAGGACTAATCTTGAATATTAGCGACTATCCACTTGAACTAGTTGTAAAGTATCATTTCCACATCTCAATCAAGGTTAGGATCTCTACGATGAGATCATGATTGTGGAAGTATGTCAGCATAATATTGCTGTGTTTGCTGTCAACCCGGTGGGACATGTGGTCTTATTGTGCGTCATTGTGATGACTATATAGAACCATATCTCATACTTCCTTTTCTCCTGTACCATTTCAAAAAAATACCGATTATCATGCCACCGTGTTTGGTAGTTAGTGCTATTCGACGTTTCCATATTAGTGCAAGCGAATCTTTTGAAAGCAAACTGAGATTATTAAACATTGGTCTCCATCAGGTAAAAATTATCCATGGTATGACGATACGGCCTTTAAGGTTTTGAGGAGAATTAAAAAAATCTTATTTGCAGTTGTTCCCAGGGCCAGCCTGACACGGGGCGTGACACTTATTAGGGTCCCAGCTATGGGAAAATAATCAAACCACAAACTAAAATGGGAATATTATGAAGTATAAAAAATAATTATTAGTAAAAATACCATCAATGCGTAATCATAGTAAAAAGATTTTCCAGCAATATATTTTAGTGTTTAATTGTGAAAGAAGAGTAACACTCATAGCCCCCAAGAAAAGTATATTTTGACATTAAATGAACCATAAAGAGTTGATATGCCATTAAAATAAAATATATAACCACGTAAAATTACGATTAGCAGCATTCTCTAAAAATGCTGTAATATGTGGTGAACCCTATATGTCTGACAATATACGTGCATATTGAACCTATATATGTATATATTGAACAAAGTACGATTAACTGCGCATTTACTGGGCCTCATTTTCTTGTTATGTTCCATACGCACGAATTAATAACGCTGTATATGTTCATTTTGCGCCTAGACGTGGTGGGTAGGCTACATTTGTTTTGAAAGTAAGATTCTTTTGAAAGTGCGTAGATATACTTACCAGGAATTGCGCTCCTTTGCACCGTTTCCATCACCACCTTATTCAGTTTTCCTACCTTTGACCAGATCTAATCAATGAATGGCCGGCCTGATGTTACGCTAGAAAACAATCAATGGTCAAGCACTCACCGAATATTTCCCGGATGTTCACTGTTATTAGATAAACATTCGCGTTTTACTAAAGCACACATAAAAACAAACTAAGGAGAGAATGAATCGCATTTTTGTTGATGTGACTACACGGACATTAAATCAATATATTTTGAGAGCGCCTTCCATATCTCATGATCATGATCACGTATTCCATATCGCATTTGGGTAGTAAAGACACTAGAGTTACTGCAAACAGAACAGCAAAATAGCCTGATTGAGCCTATATCTTTACAGGCTGGTTGTGAACTCAGAGTTTATTTCCCCTTTATTTAATCTGTTCCCTTCAAGTAAGGCGATACACTACACTATGATGTAAGACGTTAATGAGAGCGAGAGAAAGACGTGAAACTAAAAAGCCACAATTCAAGGATATGGAAGTTGACGAGTGACGTTTCATTAAAAATTTTACAGATGATAATAGGCAGGAAATGAAGTTAACGGAAGAGTAATCCAAATCGAGAATTTCGGAAGAAGAAAATATTATCAGAGAACTTCCAGTTACATCTAACTAATTCAACAGTGAATTTATGAAGCCTAATTGCCAAACCGGTAATGCGCTTAAATACGTAAAGATGCGATTCCAAAGAAGAAATCTCATCAAGAAAATTACTGTGAAATTATTTAGCGAAAATTCACAAGAAAACTATGTTACGGTGGTAGGAATGTCTCTGATTCCGTAATGTCAGGTCAAGAACGATAATATTACAGAGCTTTTGGATATTATAAGAAATTTCTCTCTCTCTCTCTCTCTCTCTCTCTATATATATATATATATATATATATATATATATATATATATATATATATATATATATATATATATATATAACAGAATAACCAGACCAGCTATGGCAGCAATATCGGATGCATGGAGGAATGTTAGTTTTATACCGATGCATGAGATTTTTGAGAGGAAAATTATGTAGATCAACAGAAAAAACCGACCGTCCTTATTGCAGATTTAGAAATTGATTCAGTATAATTCTCACTTAATGTCAATGGAAACGGTTTAACCAAGAAGATACAGTGTGTTACTTTAGTATCATTCAGCTCATGGAAGAAATGACTCTTTGAGATCATTAATAGACAACATTTTCGTTTTAAGACGTTTATATTAATAAGCCAATTTATCTCAGATAATAACAGATTGGTTATTTTCTATGAGGAATATCTGTTCTGTTATTTAACCCATAGAGGATAGAAGATGGAACCCTGCCTTTTTCAAGGTTATTATTGCGAAAAACCGACTTGTTCAGAATTTGAACCTGAAACAACCGGTAACAGTTACTCTACACACATTTCCTCCCACACTGAGGTCGATCATTATTGCAATCACCACTCTTGTTACTTTGTATCAGACTAAGAAATATTTGGAAGAATATCATATTCTCTAAGTAGGAAAACCAAGTAATTTATTCCATTTTCAGTTAGTGGTTGAGATCAGGTAAGAACTACATATTTGTTACATTAATGTTAAAGAACAACACGCTTATCAAATCAAACAGAAGTTTATTTACTCATTGGGATGAGTATTCCAGTTTCAATGTCCATACCTTGGGATATTTTGGCTTTTGGTTTTGCTGCTCAGGTATTGCTTGCCGTTTCAAATGACTATGAACTTGTAATACAGTACCCGGTCCAGACATTAAACTCTAAAATACTATGCCAGCACATCCATCTGTGCAAACAGACAACGTGTTTCTGTGTTTCTTTCGGTGTAATAGAATTTTTACCATTTAGAAACGAAAGATTTATTCGTTTTTTTTTTCCAATTTATTAGCTTCTACTTGCACTTTTATCGAAAATATGTTGCAATTTTCTTTATATTTTTCTCCTTTCAATTTTTAGCTTTTGTTTTTTTATCTGTCCAGTTTTTTCCACACACATCTTTCCAACCATTTTAATATATAAATTCGATAGGTTTTGCAGGAATTGGATAATGGATAACGAACTAAAAGAGGAGATCGATACTTGTTTCTTGTGAGTACAGTTGTCCATGAATCACCAATAATTCTATACCATTCTCTGTTTCAGGTAAGACTGGAAATACTTCATTAATTCCAGTGTATCTATGTGAATAACCAGTTAATCTAGCCTGCTGAAAAATGTGGGTATTCACCATTGCCATTTGCGTGAAGCTATTTCCTTAAGATTGCGTTTCGGTTCATAATAAAAATAGGGTGGGGTCTTATATTATTGAAATTAATCCCCCTAACTCTGTCCATGTTTAATTAATGTCCTTATGTTGTCAGCTTAGCTTGCATATAACCAGATCTACGTCATGGCAAATATTTATTTAGAGAGATTAGATTAATCTGGATGAAGACTAAATGGGAGGAAAGTAAGCACAGTAAGATCGTATGGAGGAATGCTTCGGGAAACAAGCGACTCTCCATGTTTGCATTGTAAAATCGGTTTTCCAAAATGCTTAATTCGATCGGTGAAATCAAAAGAAAATACATAACTGCTAACCATCACAGTAAGTAAGTCAAAATACAATCTGAATATGAACTTCGCCTAGTGTAGTTTGTGATTTCCACAATAGGAAAAATTCTGAGAACTACTGTGTTGTGTCTATCATCGAAGTCTGATATCTGTCATAAAAATCGACATTCTAGACCCTGGATTTTATCTAAGCTGAAATACTAAACACTAGTGCTGGTGAGGAATATGGCGTTACATAAATTACGTACGATGCTGGCTTATATTTCTAACATGACAGGTGATAATAAGTGTTAGATGTAGACACATGAAATCACGAATCGGCCCTATTAGAGAATTCTGTATGTATTCAAACAGGAGACGTGGAATATAAAAATATTTTGTTTTTATGTTTTTGAAACATTTCAGCATCATAATGTCATTCTGAAAATAGAATATTCAAGAACGCGATATAAGTAAACATTTCATCAAATATATATAATTTACCCGGACTAACAAAGCCGATTGTAATTTTGAATGTTTTATCAACGAACATGATATGCAACTGCATCGTGTATAAAAATAAAATAAAAAAAACATGACACATTTGAATCAACATATCCTTCCATACTGAGGTCGATTTTATTGCATTCTCCACTTTTGTTTCTCAGTATCCGACTAAGCAATATTTGAAGAAAATCATGTTCTCTAAGTGGAGAAGTATAGTAAGTTATTCACATTTTAGTTTAGTGAATTTATTAACTTGATATTAAGTGGAACACGTTTACCATTTAAAATATAAAAGTGAAACATAAATATATATGAAAATTAATTTTCCAGCCTGGAATAATTTATTTAATCCCCGGGGATGGGTGTTCCATTTTCAATGTCTATACCTTGATTTAAACTCTATCCTATCTACAAACATGATATAAAATTAATGTTAACGACAAAATTATTTCTTTATACGTAAAGAAATGGTTATGTTTATACATTCTTTTTTATAGATACAAATATTTAAGTAAATGCTCTGTTTATAATAAATAATATTAAACAACATTTACCGGCTTGAATGTCCGAGACATTTACAAAAGGAAATACGGGACCTCTAACGGGAATCGAACCTTCATCCTATACGGAACCGTGATATAGTCTGAAGTGCTTTTACCGATTTCACCACAGAGGGGCGCTCATATAGCGAAGTCGATTTCACTGTTTTTAAAATACAATCTTCCATGATTCTCTGAAGTACACTCATATCTGCTCAATGCGTATCCAAATGTAAACCAATGACGTCACACGTCCGACAATTATTTTAAAACATTTTTATGTTTATACATTATTTTTTTATAGATACAAATACAATTTTTTTTAGATACAGTTTCGATTCCTGTCGGAGGACGCATATTTTCTATGACAATTTCTCGGATATTCAGACCTGTTAATACTGTTTATTATAAACAGAACATTTACTTAAATATTTGTATCTATAAAAAAAAAGAATGTATAAACATAAAAATGTCTTAAAATAATGGTCAGACTTTATCCATTTCATAATATATATATATATATATATATATATATATATATATATATATATATATATATATATATATATGTGTGTGTGTGTGTGTGTGTGTGTGTCTTGTGGATTCCGTGAATGGTATCCTGCACAAATAAATAAACTACGTCAGTAATTGAGATAGAAAAATAAGTGTGTTAAACTTAAGAATACTGCCTTGAAGGGAAGATTAGTAGTCCAGGAATGCGGGTTAGTAGACAGTATATGCACAAGTAAAGCCATAAGTAAGCAACTGTCTCTCTGGACTCTTGTATAACTCTTTGAGTCTGTCTTCGTATCTGTCAACCTGTTTCAACGTATCTCCACGTATCTCAACCGCAGGTATTCTCTCTGTCAGTATAATTTGGACGAGTCCATCTTGCGTAAAAAGGGGAGAGCGCCACAACAATACACACACACACACGCACACACACACACACACACACACACACACACACACATATATATATATATATATATATATATATATATATATATATGTATATATGTATGTATGTGTTGGAGTCTCCTATTGTGAACGATAAATTAGGGTCATCATTGGATGGTGCCTTTCGTGTTACACTTATGCATACTAGCGGCGTCTATTGTGGAGAAAATCAGGTAAGGGAAAGATATATTTCATTTGTGCATTCTTTGGATGCGGGCAACCAAAACAGACTGATGGATGAAATTTGTTAAAACAGGATTTTGATGGCGTCTCTGCTTCAGAGCTTGACGAAGCTGATCATGGTGTTTTAGTCTACTGTTTCAAAACCCTTAAACCTAATGAAACATGCAAGACGCCATTTGATTTGATGCCTCAGCTTCCCAGGTTTTCATATCAAAGTTGAGACGTTTAAAGTTGTCTTTCAATTTTTTTTATAGCGTAAGAGTTGATGTCTGATATATATATATATATATATATATATATATATATATATATATATATATATGTATATATATATATATATATATATATATATATATATATATATATATATATATATATATACAAGTATGATTGGTGTATATGGAATGAAATCCAGTAACCAACAATTACTATTCTTAAAAGAGTGCTCAATACAAAGTAGAGCAGATATAATTATTTATTTAAAATATATATATATATATATATATGTGTGTGTGTGTGTGCGTGTGTGTGTGTCTGTGTGTTGTATCAATAAATATAATATATAATATATAATATATAACTAATAGATACAAATAAGGAATTATTGTTTTCAGTTTAAATCAGAAAGAAAATTGTCAAAAGGGAAACAATGTAAGATGGTTTAAGGGCACTCCATAATATATGTGTGTATCAGGTGTTCAAAAGTGATTAAACGACTGATAATTTCATTCTTCCTGTTCAGCAACATTTTGGCCCTTTGTCACCAGTAGTTATACAGCAGGAAATGTATATTTTTTTCAACATTTGAGTCAGTTCCTGAAGAACAACTTGACTTTAACGCATTTACTCATACATCCATACAAATAAACACATAATATATATATATATATATATATATATATATATATATATATATATATATATATATATAGATAGATAGATAGATAGATAGATAGAGAGAAATAGAGATAGAGAGATAGGGAGAAAAAGCAAAATTGCCCAAATCGTGTAACAGAAAAATCATCCAATTGGTTAATTGAGCCCTGAACCGTTGCGTCTTAAAAATGATTAAACACATCTTACTGGAATTCTCCGACGTTTTTAGATTCTTTTTGAGCAATAAGAATGCATAGCTAATCTCTGTGTTTAGCAAAATATCGTGATAAATAGAACATTAGAGAAAATAACATGTTCATCATTAATTAATCATAGCTAAGAATCGGAAAATCATGAAGGATTGAAACAAAGTTCAAATATATATGAATAATTTATTCCAGCATCATTTTCCAACTTACTCAAGATAATGTTCGCCGTCTCTAACGTTCCAACTTTCTGTTCTGGAGTAAAAGGTTGCCTCACAGGTTTCAATTACGATTTCCTTTTCAAGTCTTTTTTCACTGCCCTTTGGATTGCCATAGGTGAATCTCTTCCCGCACATGTCAAACGACTAATGGATTAAGTTGGATCCTTTTTAATTAATCTCCTTAGATCTAAGGATAAACAATGACCGCAGTTGTGACCTACTGATCCTGTTTTCCTCACTACTGTTCACTCTTTCTTTAAACCTATTCACTGTTCTCCCTGATTCTTGAATGGACGTTGAAGATGGAAGCCAGATTACAAATGCTGGTAGTATTACTGAACGCTTGAATTATTTTTTCCTCTCAGCATTGCTCATTTGGAAAGAGAATGTGTCTGACAAAACAAGACTTTTAAACTTCTCTCTTTTAGCTGACTAACTGGAAGGGTTTTTCAGTGAGAAAATGAAGATTCCGAAGAATTTCTTAGATAAATCCAATGCTTGATACCACATGTTCTTTCGGGAAATGGTGTCAATATAGCTACACATCTGAAAACCTGGAAAATTAAACTCAATTTGTTTTGTGCTTTTTTTAGATATTAAATTTTTTATGGGATGGAACATTATGCAATAACAAGATAAGGACAATTTTTTTCTTAGACCCAGTATATAAATATTTAGATAGATAGAAGTAAAGTAGGGATATAGTAATCAACACTACATAGAGACTGTCAGATTCATGCCATTTGTGCTGCTCTTATATAGAAGACATTTTTGGTTTGTGAGATGTAAGGAAAAAGCAAGCATTCTTAGTTCTTTTTCTTTTTTGCCGGAAGCGTTTAATTTTTTTATTACACTGATTTTTACTTTGCTTAATTTTATTATTTATATTTATTGTATTTTTGTAATATGTTAATTTAGTTTTATATGTAATTTTAAGTATTTATTTATTTATTTACATCATTATTTTTTATACTTCTTCGTTATACAATTAACAGGCTCTAATATGTCTCTCCCACTTGCGAAAATTCCAGATTCACAATCAATTACCGATTGCCTTTTGATTTATAGAGTTACACGGCATAACATTTACAGTCTATTTCCATAGTAAAGCATCAATTATTTTCTTCTTAATTTTCAATGTACTGCATATCGATTGCTAATATAAGAAAACTAATATTTGAAAAAAAAAAAACATCTTTTTTCAAATGTGTGATTTCTTCTGAATATATTTACTCCGACTATAAATATGTTTATTGTTAAAGATTGTCTAGAATTGGTGATGGAGACCGGTCGAGAGGCACATACGGTAATAAAATCTGAGATGATGCCTATTTTCAAAAAACAATCGTAATATTTGTTTGTTTCTTGCCCGACCATCAGAAGTTACTGTATCTCAAAGTAATCATTTGAGAAAATGAATATTCCAAAGAATTTTTTTAGGTAAATCCCATGCTTGATACCACATGTTATATTGACGGCTCCTTTCTCAGAATAAAAGCGAAGGAACTGATTCCTAATTTACCAATTTTATTTTAACCAAAATGTTTTAAAATATTTATAAATTTGCATTTAGCATGAACAAAAACTAAATATGGGTGACATGATATATCAAAACCAATTATGCACAATATCTAAATAGGATAGATTAAATGAATGTACATTCATTTAATAAGAGAATGTAGAAAACTTGATGCAAGTTTTGGTAGGAACGGCGATCTGCTAAGGATTATGGAGATGTGAAATGAAATGTCATAAATAAAGACCAGAAAAGTACCTATTTTTTTTAAATAAATAATATTTTAAGAATGTTAAAAATCTTTTGATCATGGTTTAGAAATGAGATGATGATCAGAAAATGGTAGAATTCGAATTCGAGAGTCTATGTAAAAGAATGGACAAATTAAATGGACAACGTAGGATAGAAGCAGATCATTTCAGTGAACCAGAATAGGAGGAATGTATCAATAATTATTGGAGAATTTCTTATGTTTTCCATGACTGGTGAAAATGCTGCAGGGCTTCCTTATACACCGCCAGGTGTGAAAATACTAAAAAAAAACTCTGGATGACTTGGATTATATACAACAAATTCCATATGGCTTTGTAGGGCGAAATTCTAGTTATGGGTCGAGGTAATTTGATCGAGAGATTTGTCAGCTAAAAGATTTTATTCTTCCAACAGACAATATGGTGGGATTGAACGTGATCCAAAATCTACGTATTTTGGGTGCAAGAATGCGCTCGGTTCAAGAGACATGCGGAAATCTGAACAAAGGAGCAAATATTTGAACTTTTGAGAGGAATCTCGTATTGATTCGGAAAATAAAAACAAAAAATGTAGAAAAGAGCAATAGCATTTAATGGACATGAGTAAGGAATTTTTCTGAAAAATAATTTTAATAGATTTTATAAATTTCTAATAGCATTGACACCTGAATTTTCCACAGAAGGAAAAGAATAATTAGCATTACCATCTACGTAAGTATCTGCCTGCATATATATATATATATATATATATATATATATATATATATATATATATATATATATATATATCATTTTCACTGGAAAGCAGCGACTTATAGAGAATGAAAGTGAAAGAGAATGAAAAGACTTGAGAATTGGTGAGGGAGGACAAAGAATTAATAGATTTCAAGAAGAGATAAAATAGAAATTTCTGTTGCGTTTAAACTTTTGAATATTGTAAGGGAAACAATAAACAGAAAGTTGGGAAGTGCGAGAAAGGAGGGAAATAGTTGACTATATATTTACATATACATCTATCTATCTATCTATCTATCTATCTATATATATATATATATATATATATATATATATATATATATATACAAATACACAAATATATAATAATAAAAGTAAACAATGAAGTCAGCACTCAAAGGGGACAGACTGTTCATGTTAGGCGCAATCGTCAGGCCTGATATTTGCGCCTAGATTTGAGTGTTAACCTCAATGTTCAGTTTTATACTTATATTTACATATGCCCTATGATATTGAGCACTTTATCTCAGAAATATAGCACACCTTAAAAGTATAATTCTTCACACACACACACACATATATATATATATATATATATATTGTGTATTTGGGCAGAAAGCACGATTTTATGCGTGTCTTGTTGAAATCGATTGACAAAGTGCTGTGGTTGAGTTTTTTTTTATATAATTTCACATCTTTTCGTACAATGTTCCCTCTTTTCAGGTCAATGTTTATATAATTTATGTTGTGAACACATGAGAAATTATATAAAAAATACTCAAACACAGAAACTTGTCACTCGTTTTAAACGAAACGTACACACACATACTCACATACACACATATTTATATATGTATTTATATATATATATATATATATATATATATATATATATATTTAAACGTATGCATTATAATTATTGTTTATCAATATCCTTAGTAATTACTGAAAGTGAAAACAACACTGTTCAAAGAAAACTATTTTTACATCTTTGCTTTTCATATTTAATTCAATACTTCTGAAACCTTTGATAAATATTCATATGATTTTATTTGCAGTCCGTTTCTCAATTGCAATTTTACAGAGTGCATAAACTGTATGAGAATAGTATTTGAAAAATTTTTCGTTTTGGTTCTTTTATTCTTCTGTTTTTTATTTACAAACGACATTTTGTTTGCATCTCGATTTCTTTACAAGCCATTACATGCAAATAGATTGTAAATATATGACAGGGAAAAAAAATCAAAGACGTTGAAAGAGAAAAACACTCACGTTTATAATATTTCTTCCGGATAAAAATATGTATTTTCAGATGTTCATTTTTATTGATATGTTTTCTTCCATCCACTGGGATTCTTTGTTTAGAAATATGCTTTCATGATTTTTAACTGAAAGAGAATTGGCACAAGTTTCATTTTACTTTAATCTGCACAAACGAAAAAAAAAAGAGCAGTTGAAAAAACCTGTGATATAATGCGTTCGAATGTATTCAAGAAATTCTTCGGAACGCTCATTCACTCCTTTGATTACATAGTTTTACAGCAACTGATAGCCGGACAGAAAAGCAACTGTTATTATCATTGCGTCTAAACAAAGGCAACAGCTCGGATTTTATTAACGAATTTGTCACTAAATCCTTCACCGCCACTTGCCTTTAGTCATTGTTAGCATTAACAACTAAAATATTTTTCGCCATCTGGGAAAATTTTCTTGAATCAAGATGCTTCATTTGTTAAGCATTATTTGAACACTTTTTTAAAACACAATCGATAATATGTGCACTGAAAATTAAGAAGGAAGTAATTGTTGGTGGGGAATATCCCTATAATTGAGATTATAGGGATATTTTATGCATACTTTAAATATATTATGTGCTTCCTATGAAAATACGCTCTAAATGAATTTACTAAGGTAATATATAAAAAAGGATCGTCACTGATCTGGAATCGCAATCACAACAAGTGCTACTTTCATAATATGGCTATTTAAATTCTCGATTCGTAATCATGTTCGTTTGGGAATTAAAATAAGCAAAGAACTTTAAAATTGACATCTGATGCAACAGTGTTTATCATGTGTACAAGCCATTTATTTTAAGCCGAAACCACATTTACACACATTTTTAATAATAATAATAATCATTATAATAATAATAATAATAATAATAATAATAATAATAATAATAATAATAATTGGTGGTGGTGATGGTGCTTTTTTGACTGAGTTGAGTAAAGGAAATTGAGTTGAATAAACTTCGGATCGCGTCAATGGTTGTGCTTGTACGCAAGGACAATTCCGAAACTAAAGGTTAGATAGTGTCTAAATTTAGCTTAGTAACAGCCAAACTCGGCGCAAAAAAGGTTGGGGAACTTTGTCATTACGTCCAATGACGGGAATCCCGCGTAACACAGTTAACAGAGACCTGAAACCAAGAATATACAACCATAACAAGCGAGATAAAGAAGAAGGAAAGACCACTTGAAATAGCTATAAAATTTATTGAAGGAAAATAAAAAAAATAAAATGAAGGGGGAAAAATAGTCTGATGTTAATGTTCACTGGTACAACTTGAAAATAACTGCCAAAAACGTCCCTTTGGCGAGCCCTTAAAAAGGCCTCCAATAACAGTTCAGAGAGAGAGTGAAAGAGGTAGAGAGATAGCAGAAAGAAGGGAAAATTTGACTTACTATTCAAAAAAAAAAAAAAAAATAGATTTAATGGTTTTTTTTTTAGGTAGCTGGGAAAAAAGGTTTTAGATATTTTTTGAGTTGCTCTCCTTGGAAGATAAGCGAGATTCCTGTTAAAAATAAATGTAGACTTGTTTTTTTCAAACTTTCTCTGCAACACAAATTCAATTTCTGGAGAGGACTTAGAAGATCTTTTTTCACTCACTTTTTTCACGTCAGAATTTCGTCCACCAATAGGACAAAATAACTCCTCGAAGGAAGGTAGCTTTTCAATCGCTTAATTTTCGCTTTTTTCTCTCTTCGACCCGATTGTCGAAGGAAGACTTCCTTGACAATGTTCTATTGTAAATTCTATTTACAATAATTTCTTTAACTGATTTTTTAGATAAGTCATTACTGACTTGTTCTTTGGTAGCTGAACAATAATCCACTTGATTACTTGAACAGTTAACTTCACTTGTCTAGAGTATAATCTTTTTCCACACGCCGAACACACACTTGGTCTTTATCTTCAATTCTCTTAGACAAATATTCTTGACTTTTTTATGACTATTTTCCTTGTCAGAGTAACAACAGGTTATCTTCAAGCTGGCTTCCTTTTCGTCGCGAGACAAGACGACCTCTCGTCTTCACACTGCGGCACCCTTTTTCTGCTACTACTGTCTAGATTCCTCTAATCTAGTCGAAAACAAGCGGGAAAATCACGTACGACCAATCGTTAGACACGATTTCGCCACGTGACACAGCAACAGCAGTTCTTACACTGCACACAGGGGGAAAAAGAGAGGGGAAGGAAAGTAAGAGAGATAGAAAGATAGATACAGAAATTAAATTTCTTGCAATAGAAGCAAAAGTGCCTTGTTTGGAAGACTAACTAAAAGTGATGAAAGCAACTATCCCTCAGTTCTGAATATTATTATTATTATTATTATTATTATTCACAGTTTTCCTGATTTACTGTCTGATACTATCATTTACCAATTTTTTTTTTCTCAGACCTGCGATAAAGGAAGGTGAGGCACATTTCTTTGATGGTGACAGAATTTTCTTCCTCGTTGAAGCCACTTCCACGTTTTATTGTTCTTAGAGAGGAGATACGCAATAAGCGTGTACATTATTTACATTATTTGGACTATTGTCCTCATCTTTGTCGCCATATTTTTGGCGGTTTATTAAAACGTTTCGGCGGTGGTTGGAATGTCGAAATGAATCCTTTATTTCGCTCATTGAAGTAGACTGTTCTAGTTCCACGTGCCATGTTTAATGGATGTCAATTATCAGTTATCTGATTCCAATGGTGTTATCTCCTGTTAATTTTCCACTGAAAGATTCCTACTGCCTTAACTGTTCTTGAAGCCTTACCTTAAGGGGGCAGCCTGTCTTAACTTTATATTTCTTTCCGCAGCTGTAATAAGCATGGCAACAAAGATGAGGACAATAGTGCGAATAATGTAAATAATGTACATAATACCTCATCTCAGAAATATAGTCAGATACTTCAAGGCCGAAACGTTGTGATAAATATGGCCACAAAAATGAGCACAATAGTCCGAATAATGTAAATAATGTACATAATTCCTCATATCAGAAATATAGACAGATACTGCAAGGACGAAACGTTGTGATAAATATGGCAACAAAGATGAGGACAATAGTCTGAATAATGTAAATAATGTACATAATACCTCATCTCAGAAATATAGACAGATACTTCAAGGCCGAAACGTTGTGATAAATATGGCCACAAAGATGAGGACAATAGTCCGAATAATGTAAATAATGTACATAATACCTCATATCAGAAATATAGACAGATACTGCAAGGCCGAAACGTTGTGATAAATATGGCCACAAAGATGAGGACAATAGTCCGAATAATGTAAATAATGTACATAATACCACATCTCAGGAATATAGACAGATACTGCAAGGCCGAAACGTTGTGATAAATATGGCAACAGAGATTAGGACAATAATCCGAATAATGTAAATAATGTACATAATACCTCATCTCCGAAATATCGACAGATACTATTAGTGGTTCACCCAAAAACTGTCGAATCCGAAATAAAAAGTCAGGGACGTTACGCAGAATAATCGCGAAGCATGTTGTGCTAACTAGCAAGGAAATGTTTTACAAAATCAATTCAGAGAAATCTGAGACATCCTAAATTGCACTAATCAGAGTGGTTCGTGGTATAGATTTCTAAACCCATGACGCCTTGGCTGCGTCATCCTTGAAACATACGCAGATATCCTCTCGGCATTCTACTATAAGGCTCCCCCATCACTCCAGTTAATGAACGGGGTCTGACTGTTCATTAGCCTCTAGTAGACGAGTCCAACTGGTTGCCTTTAGGTAACTGTTATGAGACCTTACACATAATAACATAATGAACTATTACATACGTAATAAATACTGCGCCTCAAGAGGAAGCAGGGAGTTCCGTCTGAAGTCTGAGTTCCGTCTGAAGTCTGAGTTCAGTCTGAAGTCTGGAGTCAGTCATGAGTCAGTCAGTCGAGTCATTGGCAGTCCGAAACAGAGTCGCGTTCAGACAATTACTACTAAACCTGATTGTCCGTACTAACACTTTCTACTTCTCTGTACATATTCCTGTTTGTAATATATCTGTGTTATTCCATATCCGTATTCGAGTTCTCCTTTATTGGTTCTACCTTGGACTATCACCGTGGTACAAGGAACCGGACCATAACAATAACTGACAATAAAATTTGCGCTGCTGAACGAAATAAAGACTGAGGAACATTTTCATTCCCAAAGATTATATATATATATATATATATATATATATATATATATATATATATATATATATATGCTAACACATCGATTCAGTTAAGATTAGAAACTCTCAAATATATGCCTAGTAGAGCGGCAGGACATTTTTCATCGTCCTCCTCCTCTACATTATTATTATTATTATTATTATTATTATTATTATTATTATTATTATTATTGCTCCTGACTACAACGTAAATCAGGCATGTATTAGTGATGATCGGGTGATCTGAAACAGGTTTCTTAGTATCCACCAAGAACCAAGTATCAACTAAGTAGCAAAACTATGTTGGATTTCCACTGCTTTTGCATATTTCTGAATGCACTTATCAACTGAATTATAACAATTTCATACTTCATAACATTCCCAAATCAGCTGAAAGTTTCTGTTGCTTTTGTGAATTTTTATTCTCCTTATCATCCACGGTCTATGATATTATATTTTATTATTCACTATTATCTGAAAATAAAATAAAAATAGTCACATTTAAAATGAATCTACTGTTGAAGGTTTTCTATAAAAACATTTGCGCTGATGATTGCTTATTTAGAAAGTTTCTATCGATTGATATGTACATTAACAACTCAGAAAAAAGATTTGTTATTTGGTCTGCAACTGCTCTTAAATTGGCCGATCGAAACGATTTTGTTCGTTCTCAAGCGTAAACCAGTATTGATGAAATTACATTGCAATTTCCAGGTTGTATTTGATAACATTAAATATCGGCTACCTATCTACATTTCCGAGATTAGTTATTTTACATTGTTTGGACTATCATCCTCGTCTTTGTTGCCATATTTATCACAATGTTTCGGCCGTTGTAAGCGCCGGCCATCTTTAGTTAGTTGGAATGTCGGACTGAACACTTTATTTCTGGGTTCTAGTTGCACGTGATGGATGTCTACTGGATGTCGACTATTAGCTGTCTCCTGTTAATTGTCCTCTTCAAGTTCTTCGCTAATAAATAATAGTTAAGTCTTTGGGTCGTGTTACTGGATCGAACAAACACCCTTATCCACTGTCCCATGTGCCCCTGAGGACATCGGTTGATGAATTTCTGGCTATTATAAACGTAATGTCTTCAGCAACTTTTTCTTACGGGTGCTCAAATTTCAATTTTCTCTGTTATCGGTTGTATGTGTTAAAAGAAGAAAACACTCGTATTCATATTATGATTTTTATCAATCTGGGTTCGTGATTTCTTGGTTTTCATTCACATATGTGTACTCATTATATATACCATTCAGGATACTGTTTCCGTTGTAGCAGGTTTTTAAAGGAGTTTACCGGAAGAGATATTCCTAAGAGGCGTATTGCATAATTTTTCGACTCACTGACCTGAAACTTAAGATCATAAGTAATAAAACAAGTCTAGGGTTCCTAACATATCAAAAATATAAGCAAACGGCAAACCAATTTTCTAATGAATTGTTCGTGCTAAAACTGCAAATAAGAATGATCTAAATAAATGGAATAAAACAATGAAGAGGAAATATTTGTATAATTACTGAACTTGGAAAAGTGTACTTGGAAAAATGGCTACGCAAGTAATTATCCCAGCGATAAAACAAACCGTAAATTTTCTCGAATTATTGAACAGAAAAAGTCAGCCAAAGAATGTCAATTAGTACAAAAAAAAATAAAATAAAATAAATAAATAAATGCCATTTTTCATTCGACAAAAATCAATTTACATATGGAAATAAATAATTGCAAGAAATGCCATTATTATCCCCTCAAATATTTACTCTAAAAAACGAATCAAGCTTTGGCTTAAAAATTTGAGATTAAAAATCAGTTTATATATTGATATCAATTGATTCATCTAAAATAACAATTACTTCAGATATTATTGATATAAATAACTTCACATAATAAAGCTATAAATGACATCAAATATGAACGCTATAAAACGCATAACATATTAACGCTTTAAATCATTTCCCATAATAAAGCTATAGATAACTCCACATATTAATGCTAGATATTCCTCCATATGACACTAGAAATAACTTCACATAATGTTATAAATCACTTCAGATATTAAAATGATAAGTCACATCCCATATTGAAAGTAATAAATCACTTGAGACATTAAAAGAAAAATTACTTCATTCGCTAAAGGGCACCTCGAAGTGGTGTAATGGTTAGCAAGCTTGTCTCGCTAGAACAATTACGACTCGGTAGTGAGTTCGATCGTCACTGGGTGCCCCATACTTTCGGCCCTGTACCACATCTAAGCTACGCTTGAAAAATAACTGCTTCAATCACTAAAAATGTATCACATATTTAAACTAAAATGTCTCCTCATAAATGACATTGAAAACATCTCCAATCATAACATTAAGTATCACTTTGCATATTGCAACTAAACATCACATTCAAAATTGAAATCACTACAGACTTCGACGATAGGAAAACGTTTAGATATTCGAAATAAAAATAAGTTCAAGAATTGATAGCAAAAATAATTTTACACATAGTAATTGAAAATGATTTTACGAATTTACTCTGAAATTCTATTAATACAACGTGACTCAAAATATACCGAGCATTGACAACAAAGATTACTTCACGAATTGAAATTAAAATTTACTCTCTTGCAATAAAAACAAAAAGTGACATCGTTCATTTAGACTAAACATCCATCAGACATTTGCAAGAAAACTCACATGAACCATATAAACTGAAATTAATTTCATACACTGGAACTTAATATCACATATTGCTACGAATAATGACTTTATTCACACTGAAAATTAAATCATTTCGTACACTGAAAGTAGTCACCAAATAGAAGGACAAAAGAAAACATTTCATCAAGTTAATCAAAAAGAACTTTGCATGTTCACATTATATTCCCTCCACACATTGCATCAAAATCATTTAATACATTAGAAAGGATCTGGCAAATATCACATATCAAAATTTAGAGAGATTTGTTTCAGAAAAGTAAAAGTTATATCACTGTAAAAAAAAGAATACATCAGAATGTATTCAAATTAAATTATTGTATTGGGATTAAATTTCAAGATCAAATGTTCACACTAGAAATGACACGATAAATGGAAATACAGGGAATCCGAAAAACACTTGGTCATGATATTAGTTACTTAAATAACACCAAAAAATACTTCATGTGTTGATTTAATTTCTATTGACTAAAATCACATAATATACCTAAAATCATTTCAAGCAATCAAAGTTAAAGTCTCTAAATAAATTGTGTTATTCAGAGATGAAAAACTGCTTTACACATTTGTACAATCATTTCACAAATTAATAATAAATGTAGAGAGAAAAAACAATTCGTATATAGGCATCAGATTTGCTTTATTCTTTAAAACTAACAATTGCTCATTGTAAGTGAAAATCATTTTCAAAATGTCACTTACGTTTTTATACACTGGCACGAATAACGATTATTTAAAATAAAAACAATTCCTCTATTGAAAGTAAAAATCAATTCGCACCTTGCAAATAAAATGAATTTCACATGAAGCTGACTTCACATAATGAAGCTGATTTTATTGTCAATGTGTGGCTTTATTTTATAATCAATTTATGAATACAATATTCACACCTAGAATATGTCAGTTTGCATTTCATATGACTTGAGTATTTCACTTTTCTATGTAGAATTAATTCTCAAAATTGTCTAAGAACTGAGTGAATTTTTTTTTTGATGATCTTGTTATAAAATCATCACCTGGAGTTTGTCGTAATATCAAATCTTATTTCTTTGGAAACAGTAGAATTCCACATTTCTTCCAAGTTCTGGTGTCTTGTATGTGTTCCTGCATTCTCTAAGCAATCCATCATATAAACAGCCATTTTCTATGCTTCCGTACTTGTTGAGATTTTCCTTTTTACCGATTTGAATGGTTCTTTAAATTACACACTGGCCAGGTCGTCCTTTCTTATTGGCAATTAATCATACATAAGATCTGAGATGAATAGATATTGAATAGAGATAGATAGATAGATAGATAGATAGATAGAACATAAATAGATAGATAGATAGATAAATAAAACATACATATATATATATATATATATATATATATATATAGATAGATAGATAGATAGAGAGAGAGAGACAGAGAGAGACAGAGATAGATAGATAGATAGATAGATAGATAGATAGATATTGAACATAGATAGTTTGGTTTATTTTGTTTTACGGCATATCAACGTCAATGGGTTATTCAATGCCGACATCATTTTTTAGGATAGATTCGTATGAATACAGTATGTATTCTTTAGTTTAAATTGATTTTGTTTATTTTGTTTTACGGCATACCAACCTCAATGCGTTATTTAATGCTAACCAATTTTTTTATTGCTGGTAATATTTTGTTTTGTCAAAAATCTGTTTTTGGTAATATATTTCCTTCAAAATTGTATTGCTGGTAATATTTTTTCTCCAAAAAAGTATTGCTGGTAATAGTTAACTATTTGACCATAGCTGGAACACTAACAAGTGCTACACCAGCAATTAAGAAGTAGTTCCACGCACCTCAAAACCTCCTGATCAGAGGCCTTGCTACTGGACGCAGTTTAACGTCTTAGCCAGGACGCGCATGTAGTTTAACATCTTACACAGGACGTGAACATAGGTAGATATGAATAAAGCTAGACAGTTAGATATGAATATAAATAGATAAATAGAGAGATAGGTATCTAGATAAACAGATAGAGAGAGAAATAAATTGACAGAAATCAGTTTAATCATTCATACTCAAAATAACTTCACATAAATAGGATAAAATAACTTCACATAAATAGGATAAAATAACCTCACAGAATTAAATTATAATATCTTGATTAATTACCTGTGAAATGATTTCTACCACCAGTAGTAAAATATATTTCACATACTGAAGTAAAAAAACATAATTCATCTTTTCATGTTAAAGATAAATTCATACATTGAAAATAAAACGCAAGTTACAAGTCATCACTGGAGATATTGAGATTAATTCCATTCGATAATTTACGTTAAATCATCTTATACACACTGCTCTAGAAATCACTTCATTGTTTGACATAAATTTTTTTTCATGGATTTGAATAAAACACTTCATACAGTGACTTTGAAATTACTTATTAACATTAAAGAAACTCACTTCATACATTAACATTAAGATTGTTTCACACGTTGAAACTCTTAATGATTTCAAATATTGAAACCGAGACCCTTCACATTATTGTCAACGGAAATCACCGTCCCGCATTAATACGATATATAACTTCATATCTTCTTCTATATATACCGTTTCTCCTTAGAAATACGGTTCTCATGGGTAAGCACAGCTTTCTGTTGCTTGTATCAATTAATAAATTGTATTTCTGTTATTTCTCCTAATCTAAGTTAAGCCATTCATTTACCCAAACTCACTATGTCATGTGATGTTTTCCTCTAGCTTTCTTGCCTTCAATCTGTTCTGTAAGTATCAGATTTTCAAGCCTATTAGGTGCTCTAGAAACCCAGACTTTCTATTCCTGATTCTAAATATAGGCTTCCGATTTGTTTCAATTTTATAAAATTTCATCATTGCTCACGTGTTGGATCAATGGTATGCTTAGTATACTTTTGACGAACTAAATTTATGTTGCTTTAAGTCTGGTTTTCATCTTTGAGGAAATTTTGTCGCTCCCACTGCCAAACAGGAGGACAAATATATGAAACCTAAAAATCAGTTAATTCATTAACACTCTAAGAGTGTAGGCCTGTGATCCAACATCCAACAGTATCACATTTACCACAATCAGAATAAGGATGGTGTGTATAGGGAAAGATGGAATCCCTTTTTTCAGGTCGTTTTAATACCTCAGGGTAGGAGAACCCACTTAGACCTGCTGTTTAACCCACATCTTGGAGAGAAGATTAATACTTTTCTAGATTATATCTAAGCGTAAGTAAGAGTAAAGAACTCGACCGGAATTAGAACCCAAGTCAAATTACTCTTTCTGATTTACCAAACGATACACTGCCTGCATGTCTGTAACTGTGTATTGACATTAAATATCACTTATCGCATGAAGCTAAAGTTAACTTCTTTTATTGACATAGATCACTTCATGCATTTGTTCTAAAAATCTATAATCAGATTAAGAATTATTCGCTTAATAATATCACATTATCTTTTCATACAAAAGATTGCATTTCCCGTTGACAATAAAACTCATTTCATACACCGAAGCTTCAAACCACTTTACGAAATTGACTTCATAAAACGACTATGAAACTTGGCAGATTGAGATGAAAAATAATTTATACATTAACACAAAAAACGCCTTAAAGATTCGAAAATAAAAATCACTTTCCAAATTGACACAAATATCACAATACATTAATCAATAAAAAAAAATTATGTCACAAAGTGACAATTAAAAGTATATATCAATCATACAGAAAATTATTTCACATGTGTAAAAATAATAAATAACCGCCAGGAATCTCATTGAAATTTAGATAACTTCTTTGATAAACACTATATACTTTGGCAGTTAATTACTTCACGTAGTGATCACATCAGTTATTCAAACTGAAAATCATTTTATATGTTGGTTGTTTGAATTTGTTTAGAGACATATCAACATCTATGTTTTATTTAATGCCGACATCTAAATAATCTGAACACAATTTTATGGCTTCCACTAAATATGCATTGAACACGATTATATACTTTCAACTGCAGATACAATTATTGTTGCTTATTTTACTATAAATATGTATTAATTCCCTTTATATAAAAGTGTATTGCTAGTATTTTTACTATGAATATATATTTTTATAATTTCATAACGTTTTGTTTGGGGATTCACTATTTGCTAAAGCTTGGACCTTAATAGGTACTACCCCGACGTTATATTTTGGTGTCGAAATGACTTCAGGTACTGGGCTTACGATCATTTCTTTTATTGAAACTAAAAGTTCTTTAATGAAGGAAAGAGATTTTTAGTATAATGCAGGCACACCGCTAAGACCTACATGCGTAATTTCAAGAAGTAACATTAAAATCACTCCTCACACTGAGATTGAAATCACTACACATATTTCAAGTAAACATAAATCACAGACTAAATCTAAACATTATTTGCTACACTGAACTAAAAATCTCAAAAGAAATTGATACTAAAATCACTTCGCACTTTTGAAACGTGTATACATATATGGGTTTTCTTCCTATAATAACTCTGTCACATATAATTTTTTATCTACACATAACTTCTATCTATCCATTTACTATTAGGTTGGTGCAAAAATAATTTCGTTTTCTCACATAGTAACATATGTTAGAAAACGAAATTATTTTTGCACCAACCTAATATATACTCTGTATAGTTTCTCACTTTATATATTCAGTTTTGTAACATAATTCTGTTAGGTTGGTGCAAAAATAACGACGTAATAATGTCGTTTTTTGACGTATTTTTAACGTCAAAAAACGACATTATTACGTCATTATATTTGCATCAACCTAATTTCAATTTCATGCACTTACGACAATATCACGTTGAAATACCTGTTCATGTAGAATACGCAAAGTTAAGCAACGTCGGTCATTACCTTGAGGAGTGATCGCTTGATATTTTCAGGGGCTGTACGCACGGATGTGTGGGTAGTTTAATTGATAAAGGCTCAGAATTGGGAATCGGAGTTCCGTTGTACTCACTTATACACAAATAAACTTGTGGAAGTAATGAACCCATCTCTGCTCCCTCCAGCTGTGTGTTAATTATTAGGACATGTCGTCCTCGGTATGACGATAAATTACATCCGATAGCAAAGCCTTTGATCAGGAGGATTTGAGGAGCGTGGAACCATCTGTTAATTGCTGTTGTTCCTAGATCTGCCCTGACCCGGGTTGGTAGCACCATTTAGGGTCCAAGCTATAGGCAAATAGTGATCTCCCCAAACTGGGGACAAAATACAATGAAAGTTTAAAAATAGATTTTAATCGTAAAAATCCCAGCAATACGTTTTTTGTAAAAACGAAAATAGAAAAAATGAAAAAAAAAAAAATGTTACCAACAATAAATTTTTGAAAAGAAAAAAATTAGCAGCAATAAATGTAACTTTCGACAAAAAAAAAAAAAACACTTTATGAAAATGCGCCAATGAAACCTGATCTGAAAATTGATTTCTTCCAAAAAATACATATTCTAGTCATACGAACCTATCGTAAAAATCTTGTCGGCATTAAATAACCTATTGAAGTTTATTTATCACTAATCAAATAAACCAAAACAGACCATTAAGACTTGTATCAGTAAATAATTATTACCTCCAAAATTTCTTACAATCTAAACGCATTTTATGGCTTTAAATAACCTGGTAAATGTTGATAAGTCGCAAAAATTTAATCTAACCCATATTCATTTCATTATATGGAATCATTATTGAAAATGAGAGTAAATATATAGCTGCTGCTGATTCCGCCTATCAGTCAGTTTGGCGAGACGGTTTTCACTCGTTTCTTCCTACACTCGACATTTACGTCATTAGCAATTGTGATTTAATCTAATATATGAAGTGGTTTTACTCTCCACGTGTGAAGTGATTCCTTGTGCCATTTTTTCTGATTATTATTAGTTTCAAAGTGTGAAGTGAAATTTAGTATCCAGGAATTGAGCGATCAATATTTCAGTGTGTGAAATGATTTTAATGTCAATATGAAAAGTGATCTTAGCTACAATACACAACCAAATCTCTCGGGATGGGAGAAAGAAAAAACAGAAACAAGTTTTTCTGAAGTCGAATTTGATTTCCTGTTTCAGTGCTGATGTAATAACAATTTTAATAATATCGGTGTTAAAAAATTTCAGGACAAATGGTGGCTGAAGAAATGCTATGGCCGTGCCGAGGTCAAATTTGGAAGCTAGACACGATAAAACCAACTTTAGGTTCTTGCCAAGTAATAGTGCTGTGATTTTCATTTTATGATTTTGGAAAGAAATCTAGGCGTACAGTGTATCACAAATAGCAAGCTAATCTGCAAAATTTGGTAATAGTTTAATGTTTCATATAGGGATTTTGATTTTTATGATCTAATCCCATGGAAAGCAATATCATTATTAAGACAGGGCGTTATTGAGTAAGAAAGAATATGAGAAAAATAAGAAAAAAAAAACCCTTAATAACGAGGAAGAACAATGAAGGAAAATAAATTAAGAAGATAGAAGATAACGACTGAGATTTCATTTAATGTTTGAGGACCAAACTTGACTGGAAAATGTAATACGGCGAAGTGTTCGATGAGCGAGAAAGAGCGAGAAAGAGCGAGACAAGAAACTGTTGCCATGGAACTTACAGGGAACCATTAAAACTGTAAAATTATAATATCTTTCTGCCAGTTTAGTACTCCGCTTAAATGTCTATAGTCTAAGTGCGACTGAGGAGAGTTCGAAAGCCTAATTACCATGAAATCATTTATAGAAAAGTCCTCGGAAAGCTACATTACGGAGGTTGGAATAGTATCGCAGATTATTTTTTAGATTATATCTTAACATGTAGTAGGAGCTCTAGACCATATGTGGCAACAAATGAAAAAATGTATACCGTATGAAATATTCCTATGCAGTTTCTGCATCTTTGCAACGGAATATCTTTTGACTTTAAAATATTTCAATTTTAATCAGTTGTCGATATAACGTTGATATATGATGAGGCAATATCTCTTTCCAATATCGGTGCAACATGTGACCGAGAATCGTCATGATGCAGAATTGGGCCAAGTCGATTAACAATTGCCGGTCGTATTTTAATTAAGTGAATGTGTATTTTATGTAGTTACTCACAGTAATCACCGACAGTCACACTCTGTTTAAATTCCGGAAATCTGTAATGAATACCTCCAATGGTGGACCAAAAAAGAGTCACCAACAGTCAGTCACCTTCTGCTGTGGCAATTTTGTTTTGGGTCATTCGTCATCTAGCCATTGAGTCAATAATTTCCGTGTGTCATAAACGACGCATTTCAAATCAAAAAATTACTATACGGACAGAAAATATTGATCTTCCAAATTTTAAAGATGTAGGATAGAACACATTTCAACCAGTCAAAATGTAATTTTCAGCAAGTTTCAGTGGTCGCCATTTTCTCCATGTGCCAATTTTGTTGAGATAAATCTTATGTGACATTCGTTTTTTACTTTGATGTCGGCTTCCTTTGACTATTGTTTTCAGACGTTGATCGTTAATTGCAGATGCACTTCCTATACCTGCTTCATCTTCAAGACTCTTCTTCTCATGATAGCACTTTTGTAGCCAGCTCCTTACTCATACTTCACCCTATGCTTTGTTAATGTTGATAGCAATGTGAAAAACATTAAGCATCTTATCTTCTGTATCTGTCTATATTTTTGATATGAGCTATTATGTATATTATTTACATTATTCAGACTATTGTTCTTATCTCTGTCGTCATATTAATTACAGCGCTCCGGCCTTCTTCAGTTGGTTGTAATGAACTGAACCCTTTATTTAGCTTACTAGGATAGCCTCCTCTAGTTCCCCGTGCCATGTTTAATGGATGTCAGTTATCGTTTATCTCTTTTTAATTTCCCTCTGAAAGTTCTGCACTGCCTTTATCGGGAATTGAACTCACACTTTTTGTGTCCTGTCACTGGATCTAACTAACGTCTTTATTCGTTGTGCCATGTGTTTCATCTTTTTCGCAAAGACACATGGCGTAGTGGATAAAGGCGTTAGTTAGATCCAGTGATATTACCCCAAAAGTGTGAGTTCATTATCCGCTTAAGGCAGTAGAGAACTTGGAAAGGGGAATTTACAGGAGATAACTGACAACTGACATCCATTAAACATGGCACGTGGTACTAGAACAGTCTATCCCAGTGAGCGAAATAAAGGTTTCATTTCTAAAGAAGGCCGGAGCGTACAACGGCCGAAACGTTGTAATAAATATGGCAACCAAGATGAGGACAATAGTTCGAATAATGTAAATAGTGTACATAATACCACGTCTCAGAAATAAAGACAAGCCATTTACTATAAAACAAATTGCCAATGCTGTTAGCATATTCCGTGATATGGTTGATAATATTCTGCACAATAAATTTTGCGTGACAAAGGTACCTGCTCGGCGTGTCTCCTGTTTTTTAACAGCTGCTCAATCCTATATTAATCCAGGCAGATTCATCAAGTTTCTTTGAACGTTTCCTAACCAGAATTATTGTTAGGTCCATCATTTTAAGTCAGAGATAAAGAGACAATCCATGCAGGGTAAACATCCCTATTCACCGGCTCCAAAGATAACCTCAGTTATAGGGGGATGCAAAAGGAATTGTGTTTATTGATTAACTTCAAAAGAGCCCTCCATCAATGGATAGTATTATGCCAAACTTCCTGAAGTATTTAGGAGAGGCTATCAAAATCAAACTTGGATTTTATTTAATCGGGTCAATACCCTAGCATACAAGTCCTTGGTTTCAATAGCTATTCTGCGTGACCCTGGTTTTTAACTAGTTGATAACCTTCGATGTTTTCTTGCTTTAATTTATATTTGTCCCCTACATAAAAATCTCTTGGCTGGGATCCAGTATCGCTGTGATGATATCATATGTGCTGTAGTTGATTTTTTTTTTTTACTAAGAGGGTGAACATCCATATTTGAACAGTCAGATGTCAATTTAACTGAAAAGGAACACTGCAGTTATTAATAAGAAGAGTGCACATTAATGCAGGCAATATTTCACAGCTCTAGTATCACTCCTTCATAGTCAGCATATGAACTTTTCTAGCCACCCTCGCAGAGCACTTTATTCGTTAGGGATGCGTAATATATTTTTATGTAAATATTATAATAATATATTAGAAAATTATTTCCGAACACCCAAATAAAACTCTCAGAAATCTCTTGCATTCCTAATCCAGTTACGTTTGATTATAATACGTAATTATTACGTAATGTAAAAGTAGGTTCTTTCTGTTCTATGGATCTTTAGTAACCAATTAGCAAATATAATCAGTGATATTATGCTGCATAGTTAAGGAAACCAAATCTGATCAAATATCTTTCATTTTGGGCGAGTAGTTTAAAAACTACGTATATTTTTTTAAAATTTCCACAGAGATCAGAAGCATACTTGTTTGACGTGTTGTCTAAACAAAATGATGTTTCGGTCCATCAGGGGAATATTATAATTTCTGTTAAAATAAGGTTTTGTGTATTTAGGAAAATCATATTCTATATGCAACTATTTAACACACACACACATACATATATATATATATACATATATATATATATATATATATATATATATATATATATATATATATATAATTAACTAAGAGGGTTGAGTACTAACAGGATGGAATATCTCATAGATATACGAAGATGCATAGGAATAGTGAGAGATGTTTTACAAAAAATGAGCAAAATATTAAAGACAGGAAAATGATGCATCAAAGACGAAGCTAGTGTTGAAGAACTATGTAATATCTAATACTTTATATAGCAGTAAATGTCGGATAATCTCCTCCCAGGCGAAGAAGAAGGATTAAAACTCTGAAAAATATTGGGCATATGAATAGGCCATAAGAATAGTGGAGCGTGACTAAATACTGTTCAGTCTGAAGTCTGGAGTCAGGTCCGTCCGAAGTCCGCCAGGAGTCAGTCAGACAGAGCGAGCGAGTCAGTCAGTCAGTCGAGTCAGAGGCAGTCCGAAACATAGTCGCGATCAGACAATTACTACTAAACCTGATTGTTCGTACTAACACTTTCTACTTCTCTGTATATATTCCTGTTTGTAATATATCTGTGTTATTCCATATCCGTGTTAGAGTTCTTCTTTATTGGTTCTACCTTGGACTATCACCGTGGTACAAGGAAGCGGACGATAACAAATAGCAAAAGACGTCCTAGACAAAGCAAGTAAAATATTGAGCACGGGATATTTCACAATAAATAAAGAAAATACTATTCTATTAAGGCAGTCAATACAAGACACTCACCGCATTTTTTGTGTTGGTGAGACGGAAAAGTACTAGGAAGAGGAATAAAAGTAAAAAAATTAGGTCCTGACCACCAAAAGAAGAGATATTGAACAGAAATTCATGGGGAAAATAGGTACTGTAAAGGAATGTCCCGCACTCCTTATCGCCTATCTGCACTGACTATATCAGTAGCAATATATGGTGAACCAATGATATACCTGGACGCTTGCTGCAGGAATTACTAGCCTGCCACCCGATTCCCTGTCTTTCAGTAGTGTATTCTATTTTACAATAAACATCTCATCTTTCATCTACGCGCATGTTGCTCTCCCTTCACTCATGTACTACATTTGTGTGTTTGTAACCTCTTTAAGGATACAATACATATCAGGAATGGTCATGAAGTGACGTGAAAGGATTCGGCGTAGAACATGTGGCTAATATGGAAGTTTAAAGGAAAACCGTAACTACAAGAAATCTGGCTAACTTGACGTTCGAAGACAAAGAAAGAAGGGAGTCTGGAATATTTCGCGTACACAGGGTATATATTAGGTAAGGCAAGCAGTAGAGGAAACAGCGATAATGGTAATATTAAATATGGAATTATTGATAGAACCACAACTTTCAATTGAAATTTATAAAATATTTCTTGTATTATTTACATTACTTGAACTGTTATCCCCATCTTCAGTGCCATATTCACAACTTTTTGGCCGTGGTACGCTACGGCCTTCTTCAGGTGATTGAAATTTCGAACCGAACAGTTTATTCTGTTCACCGAGGATAAATTGCTCTAGTTCCACGTTCCATGCCTCATCTTGACGTCTCAGTTATTTCCCTTTAACTCAACTCTACAATATTTTGTTCACCACTGGTGTGGCCTGGTATTGAACTCATAACTTTTGGGTCTAGTCACGGGGTCTATCCATCGGCTTTATCCACTGGACAATTACTTGAAGAAAGCCGGAGCATACATCGGCCGAATCGTTGTTAAAATGGCAATGAGGATGAGATTAACAGTCTGACAAGGTAAATAATACAAGCAATCATAATACCTCATTTCAGAGATATAGACAGATGAAATGTTTCTATTAAAAATTATTGTCAGGTTTACGTTATATAACTCCATTATCTCTTATGACTCTTTCCTTTAAATCCTTCCTAAACTTTTCTTTGGACTAGTATGGAATGACAACAACTTTCTTATCGCATGTAATCTTCGCATTACATGTTATAACTACTTTAGTTGTTGCTGCTGTTGAAAGTCCTCAAATGGAATAGTTTCTATTACTTAAAACGTTTCTTTGTGATTATGTTGCGCCAGACCAAGAGGTTTGAAGAAGTATGGTTCCCGGTAAGACCCACATGCTTCATTCGCCCGGAGACATGGATCTGATAAACCAGTTTTAGAATGGATAAGGAAACAAAAACAAGGATGGAAAAAAAGAGTCGAAAGTGAGTAAGAATAACAAAAGAACAGAACACTCTGGTAAGCCATATTTTTTCCTGTTAATATACAGTCATAACACATAACAGACGTGATATTTGGTATTAATTTCATAGTATTTTGAAATAAAATAATAGTATTTAAGAGAGTAAACGGAGTGATTAATATAATATCACCACACCTAATTAATGATTGTTAATTCAAACTATTCTTCTGATGAAAATCCACCATAGGCTACATGACCATAGCAATTAATTCTCCAGTATCGCCATTGCTATCATAAAGTGGCCTAAATGCGATTTGATGTAGCATTTATGTCTAGTCGCTCTTGTGAAAACGCAAATATCAACACACCCACAAATACATACATACATATATATATATATATATATATATATATATATATATATATATGTGTGTGTGTGTGTGTGTGTGTGTGTGTGTGTGTGTGTCTATGTGTGGGTACATATGTTTGGGTGTGTTTGCGTATGTGTGTGTGTATATGTGAAACAGAGAATGGAAAGAAGTAATAAAAAACAAATGAAGCCTCACTATAGACGATTGTTTGGGTTGCACCTGCTAGTCAATCCATTGAATCAGTCGCTTGGAAATAATACACGCTACAAAAAATGGCGGAAGAAAGAAATAAACGACAAAGTAAATTAACTTGTTAATTATAGCGGGCTGTCTCTGTGTCCATGAGAGAAATCGAATCAGTGCACTCACAACGCTTCTGACTTCTTAGTTGGACAAAAGCCAGATTCATTCTGCTCGGGAATGGAAATCATATGATAGCGACTCACAGTGTGTGGGCCAGTTAAATTTACGCCAAATAAAGACCAGTGGCAGTTGGTTCTAAGTTTGTATTTCTGGCAATTACTGATAGGAAAACATCAGTGTTGTTATTGCTTTCCTATATAGTATTTAAAGGTTTCATAATTTTAAGCATACGTCGATTAGACCAGCGAATACATAATATAATACTTACAAATATAGTTTAATTAGATTGGCTTAAAGTTATTTGCTAAGCTTCGCCTATACAAGCGCGAAGCAATAAGGGGAAACACCCAACTTGGATTTAAATCGCTTCATTAATAACATCCAGATTTCTCTCAATTAATGTTAAGGCCCTTAAGTAATTTGTTGTATTGCGTCACGCCTCTGTCGACGACAAGCGCAAATATGTGTTGAAGTCATTAGAACAGTTCAAAAATAAAAGATTCTAATTGCCACAATATAAAAAATCAAATTCTTAGAGAAATATAAAGAAGCGACATCCATTATCTCAGATCCTTTAGTTGCGTGAAAAAAAAAACAGAGCGCAAAAAATAGAGAGAATTTAAACGTAGAAAAAACAATGAAAGGAGAAAGAGATTATTATATACTATGAACAAGGAAACAATGTTAATTGCGAAATTCAATATTTATCTATTGGGTAATTTTGCACGTATTCTATTCAAAGTGGTTCATATTTTTGCAAAAATGTATTAAATATATTCACAGGCATTAAATAATTTCACATATTTAGTTCAACAGCAGCTTTTCTTTTAGAACTAGCAACATGGCCCGGCGTTGCCTGTGCTTGATTCAAAAATCGTACGACTCATACAGCAATCGCTATCACTTGACTTAAAATATTTTTGCCCTTCCTTGGCTTTAAACGAGTGCCCCTTGCCGTGCTGATGTTGCTACATGCCTTACTTCTTGCCTATCTCACACTGCGAATTTTTTCTAAGCTCTATACTAATCATTAAATCTGTTACGAAAAAAGAACTAAAAAAAATGAACACAAAAAGATCATCTTTAAAAAAGGACTCGTAACTGGAAAAACTGAATGAAAAAAGATTGTTAACAACAAATACTTTTTCATACCCAACCCAGTTCTGTTGAATCAGAATCAACTTTGAGTTTAAGCAAGCGAATGAGCCAATTGGAGTAAAGTGCTATGTAGATTTAAATTTTTCCCACTTGTGACGAATGCAGCTATCAATTTTTTTGCATGCTAGTTAACATTCCTGTCAGTCAGCTGTTGGTTCTCACGGTGGCCAGTAGAATCTTCCTGCCTATTCGTGGCAGCCAGTTATAGGCTCTCATTCTGGACAGTATAAAATGGCCGCAAACTACATGGAAACTGCCGTAGAAGCATGAAAAAATCGATTATTTCCACCATCGATGGGATTTGGGAAAATGCAAAGTCGGGCTTGGCCTTTCCAATAACTTGGATCATGTGTATGTAAATTCTGGTGCAAATCCGTCGAAAATTGCGGCCGTGCATTCGTTACACACACACACACACACACACACACACACACACACACACACACACACACACACATCTTGCCTTTTATAGATAGAGATATATAATAAAGTCATTGAATAAAAACTGGAAATGCATATCGATTTTCTTTCTCTGATATGCAGTATTTTATTTCAGCACTACACTTTTCCTTTAGGAAGTGATACAGCATATCTAGAAAGGTCATAACAATGAGAGAAGAAGATCTTTAAGCAGTCAATTGTGAACATCAAATAAATGCATGTCTCTCTGTGTGAACAGGTTTAAGCTAATTTATTTTTGTATTGATTGGTTTAAAGTGATAGTAAGCAAGCTAAATTCGCCAAAATTTACTGAGTTCGATCTCTTCAGGGTGATTAGCTCTGACATTGTGAGATCGTTAATGCTAAGATTAGTAAATGTCTATGTGTTGAAGATATAAGCAATACGGTAATTTAGTGAATAAGATCCTAACTGGTGCTCCGTAATAATGACTGTCTTACATTCAATGAAAACAGTGAAAACTATGTATGAGTGCGTAAATTTTTCCATATTCATAAATCAATATAACGTTCGATAACATTTTGCACACGTTATTGCCATCTCCTCGTCAGACGAGCATGCCAATTGCTTTAAAAAAAAAAGAATGGGTTTAATACTCGCATGGATGGTGAGATGGATAAATTACGCAAACATGAAAGCAACAATGACATCTTATTTTCTCAGATATTTTTACCAAAATTACACAAAAATATCTTGAATACTAATGAGAAAATATATTCAATAAAATAGCCACTGACTTCAATCAAGGCCTCCCAAGGACTTCAGAATCTTCTGCACCACTTCTGGATGGTCTCGTTGTTTAAGAATGTTACCATAATCCTTGCCTTCAGTTCATCTCTGGTGTTACAAAGAGTGTTGTTGATCTCTCGTACAACTGTGCCACAAACTCAATAACCAATGCGGCTGAAATCTGCGGTGTTAGGTGGCGAGATATAAAGAGTAGTCGCAGAAAATGTCTGAAAACCACGACTGAGTCCTCTTGTTTGCGTGCAATAGTGCAGAGTCTTGTTGCCCGATATAGTCTCTTCCACCAGTCAATATCTTGACATAGGGCACTTGATGTGGGCCTCCGTGTGGAGTTTAAGGCCCTGTGGGGTGATGAATGGCGATAAGATGTCACTATACCATTCCAAAAACCGTCGCATCACCATTAGACCCATCCAACTCTTTCCAAATCCTATTCAAAGTTTTTAGATTGACACCCAAAACCCTCCGAAAGATCCTATTGGAGCTTCTGGCATGAATGGCAAGAAGAACAGCATGCCTTTTCCAAATTTCTAGCAGAGTGTATAGCATCATGTTATGTTGTCTCACAGAGTGTTCAGATGGCTATATTATTCTGTGCAGTTCACAAATCAAAATCATACATGTACAAAATTAAAAATATAAAATGGTGACAATTTACCTATCACAACCTGCACTAACATACATACATACATGCAAACATATATATATGCATAAATGCATACAAGAACACACACACACACACACACACATATATATATATATATATATATATATATATATATATATATATATATATATATATATATATAATTTTATGCTGTAATTAATTGAGTGTTGAAATGGTGTCCTACTTTGGCGAAATTGCATTTTTATGATTGCTTATGATGAAAAATACATCCTCAACATGGTATTTATCTTGAAGCGCACTATCTCAGATAAATAACATATATCATGGATAAATATAGCAAAGGTATATTGTTTACACACACACACATATATATATATATATATCTATATATATATATAATTATTTATATAAAAATATGATTCCAACATGCTACATAAGAGGTCTCATGTTTCAAAACAAGAGCCGAAAATTTCGAATTAATATTTGAATTAACTTGAGTTAAAGTAGGCTCTGTTCCATCTTCAAGCCTGTTGGAATCATATTTTTAAATAAATAATTATATTTATGCTCTACTTTTGTAACGAACACTATTTTTAAAAAATAATAAAAATACTAAAGAACTTTGGATTATTTACCCAACCAGTTCTTTCCTATTTTCTATATATTTTTATATATATATATATATATATATATATATATATATATATATATATTAGTAGTAATTTATATATATATATTTTTAAATAAAGAGAAAGAACAGTAAGATTTAGAATCGGGTGTTCCTCTGAATTATTTTTATTTTAAAAAACAGTGCTCAATACAATTCTGCAGAGCATAAATGTTATAAATTTACTAATTTAAAGATATAGTGCCATCGCTACACAGGGATTTCCATGTTTAAAAAAAACAGAAAGTAAAAACTTCCAATGTAATTATTAAGAACGAATGAGAACATTTTATAACCACAGATGAACTTTTATTAATTAATATGAGAAATTAAAGCAATTTACTCTTTTGATCTAATGAAGTGTGAATTGCAATAAATAAAAAGTGGAATGAAGACAGTCTTCTCCCATAGGTCAAATAAAGATTGAACTTAGTAACTACTAAATAATAACTAGAATGAGAATAGTCTAACCTTAAATTAAATATAGGTTGATTAGTAATATGTAATAATTGGAATGAGCAGTGTGTATATCCCTTTTATTAAAAACACAGTGATTTTTATTAAGTAATTAGTGGAATGATTTTGTCTACCCAAAATTAATGAATGTTGATATGTAACAAATAATATGTACAATAAGAATAGTCTACACCCATGGACTAAATAAAGTGTGATTTGCAATATGTAACAAGAGGAATGAGAACATTTTGCTCCCATGGTTCAAATAAATGGTGATTTTTAATAAGTAATGTGGAATGAGAACAGTCTACCACCGTAGATTAAATACATGGTAATATGTAATCAGTAATAAGAGGAATGAGCGCTGTGGACCTCCATATATTAAATTAATGTTGCCTTCTAATCAGTAGAATCATAGCAGTCTAACACTATAACAACTAATGAGTTATTTGTAAGAAGTGGAATGAGATTAGTCTCTTTGCATAGATCAAATAAAGCATGTTTTTAATAAGCAATAACTTGGATGAGAACTGTCTCTCCCCATAGTTTAAATAAGAATTGATTTGTATTCATTCCTATGTGATAATAAGAACAGTCTATATATTGAATAAAAGTTGTTTTGTAATAAGGAATAAATGGAATGAGATCACTCTACACCCACATATCTTATAAAGGGTGACTTGTCATGAGTAATAAGTGGAATGGGGACAATCTAATCCCATAGATAAAATAAAGGGTGATTTGTAATAATTAATAAATGGAATGAGAACAATCCTTTCCCATAGATTATTAATGGTTGGTTTGTAATAAGCAATTTGTGGAAGGAGAACTGTCTACTCCCATATATCAAGAAAAGTGTAAATTGTAATATATAATAATTGGAAAGAGACCAATATATGCCCATATATCAAATATAGTTTGATTTGTAATATGTAATAAGTTGTTTTCTATAAATAAATTAATTGTTTATTTGTAATCAGTGATAATTGAAATGAGAAAAGTCATACAGTTCAAATAGATCAAAAAATGGTGATTTGAAATAAGTAACAATTGGAATGAGAACAGTACCGAAATAGGTTAAATATAGGTTGATTTGTAATATGTAATAATTTGGCTGGGAACCATCTACGCACTAGTTTCACTAATGTGTATTAAGTAATAAGTGCAATGTTGACCGTCTACCCCATAGATTAATTAAAGGGTGATTAAGGTTTATGACTAAGGAGAACAACCTACTCATATAAATTTAATCAATTTGTAGTAAGTAATGAGTGGAATGAGAACTGTCTACGCACATAGAACAAAGAAAGCATTATTTTTAATAAGTGGAATCGGAACAGTGAGAACCAATAGTTCAAATGAAGGGTGATTTATAATAATTATTAAGCGGAATGAGAAGGTACAGCTTATATAGATCAAATAAAGAGTAATATGGAATAAGTAATAAGTGTAATGAAGAACAGTCTACACACATTGATTAAATATATAGTCTAGTTACCTCCACTATTTCGGCAAAAACTTTCTATATTTAAGTTTAAAATGAATTGTTTACAACGAAAAAACATTTTTGAAGATTTCATTTTAGCTTTAATTGAAAGTTTTATAATTAAAATTACGATTTCTATTAATGAAACAATTCTGGTGTATTTCAGATAGAAACTATATACATTTGATTGTCAAATTTAATTTCAAATTTTTAAATTTTCTTAAAAACGGCCATTTTCTTAATTTTAAGAAATTTGTAAACAAACACAAATTTGAAACAAGTAATAATAATGTATTCTTTCTTTTTATGGGCCATGTCCTTTCAGAACGTAGGCAATCATGGCTCTCCACCTCCCTCTATCGCTTGCAGCTCTCAACAAGTTTTTTACCTCTGCATCCTCTTCCAGACAACGTTCTGTAACCCATTTTCTTAAGCCCGCGAAGTATGTCACGCGGTGCTTTCCCTTTTCTTCTTTCCCTCTATTCGACCCGTGAGTATCAGATTCTCCAGACCCTCCTTCCTCATCATGTGTCCCAGAAACTTCAGCTGCCCCTTCTTGATGTTAAGTATAAGCCTCCTCCTTGTTTGCAACCTAAGATGTCATCGTTGCTCACAAGCTCAGTTCATGATATCCTTACCATCCTTCTGTAGAACCACATCTCTGTCCCCTCGAGTCTCTTTTTCATCTTTGAGAAAATCGTCCAACATTCGCTGACGTAAAGAAGAACAGATGTCACGTAACAGTTCAATATTCTTTTCTTTGTTACCAAAGAAATCCTGCTGTCTCGAAATACTCTTGTGGAATCTTCCACATTAGCCTTCCACCTCTTTCGGAAAGATGTATTCTTCTCTAAAAAAAAGAAGCCTTAACCAATCACCACTTAGTTTTAGTAAATTTAATATTCTATTGATTAAGAAACACTAAACTCTAACAAAGTCGAAACATATTCTTTTTCCCGCCGAGCTCCCTGGCGCCGATTTTTAGACACGAAAGTCTATATAAACAACCGCATGACTCAATCCAAATCAGACAGTCTATATTTCTGAGATGAGGTATTATGTACAGTATTTATATTAGTCGGACTATTGCCCTCATCTTTGTCGCCATATTTCTCACAACGTTTCGGTCGTTGTACGCTCCAACCTTCTTCAGGTGGTTGCAATTTCAAACTGAACCCTTTATTTCGATCACTGGGGTAGACTGTTCTAGTTCCACGTGCCATGTTTGATGGATGTCAGTTATCAGTTATCTCCTGCTAATTTTCCCTCTGAAAGTTCTCCACTGCCTTAACCGGGTGTTGAACTCACACTCTTTGGGTCTGTCACTGGATCTAACCAACGCCTTTATCCACTGTGCCATGTGTCCTTGAGGATCAGTCAGAATCAGTCAGTCATCTAGTTTCGTGAGATGCTACCAAATTCCACGCGTGTCAATTCACTGACTCAACATCACTTCAAAATTCTCAACTCAACACAGTACTCAATCGACCATTGTCCGCGTGGTATTCAAATTACAATTGACTTACCAAGTGAACGTTTTCACTAAACAAACAGTAATTGTACAATTCATCAATTTAGCCAAACAGTTAAAGGCAAACAACTCTTCACAAATTAAATTCTAACTAACAAGTAACACACACATACACACTAATATTTGAACGAACACAGAGATTTATCCTTGCAGAAACGAAATTATTTTACTTTCACTAACAAATCAAAACCATTAACTTTTATTGACCAAATTTCTGCATGAACATTCTTCATAATCTTGTCTCACTTGCCACAATCAACAAACATTCTGTTATCCTTGCATGCATATCTATTGTAAATATAAAAAATTCTTTATTGTTGGATCTCTACCCACTGTGTTTTTTGTAATTTTTTGCAATTCAGATTGTCCTTATATTCTTTATTTGATCTACGTGTTGTGGGATAATGCATTATATGCACGCATAATCTTTGCCTTACATAAATTACCTTCTGATACATTTTCGATCAGCTACAACCCACAACACTCTGGACAGCTTTTGTAATGTGTCCTTCGCTATCCCAAAATGTCCACAGATTTCAGTGTCGCACCTACCGCCCCCTGTCAAGCCGCTTCCCACATATTTAAACTTCCGAGCCTGCTTGATTCTAGTGTTCCCGACCTTCAAATCGCATTTCCGGCCCTTCCTCTTACTGATGACCATGCACTCTGTCTTCTGTAGTTTATGCTTAGTCTTTTCTTCTGAGTCTCCGTCGCTATCTTCTGTAGGAGAATTTGTTATTTCTTTTCCATGTCTGCTATCAGCACTGTGTCAGAATTGCCTCGCTGTATACTCACTGAACTCGTTCCCTATGTGCATGTATGCTGTTTGCTACCAGTGTAGATTCCTGATTATTCTGATATCTTTCTTGAATATATCGAGGTTGCTGAGCAGTTCCATCAGATCTTCGTGGCTTACTTTTTCGAAGGCCTTTGCGTAGTCTATGAAACATAGATACACGTCTTTCTGCATCTATATCGCTCTTTCTGTTAATATTCTGAGCATGAAAATCTCGTTCTTTGTTTCGGGGTCTTTAACAAATCCACACTGTTCTTGTTCTATATCTGGACTGATTCTGCTGTGCGCTCTGTTAATTAGAATATGGATGATGAGTTTTTTCACGTGGCTTTTTGTTCGGTGGAGTTAGCATTCGTTTGCGCCTGTTTTCTTCGGTATAGCTACGAAAATAGAACTGCTGGGTTTCTTCCAGTATATCCTCGCTGTTGTAGATTTCATTTCTTCGATGATATTCTCTATGCCAAAGTTATCTAAGGCTGTCAGCATCTCCGTTACAATTCCGTCTGACCCAGCTGCCTAGTTTCTGTTCAATTTGGCCAGTGCGGCTTTTACTTCAGTTTTCAGAATTCCAGGTCCGCTTGCAGTTCAGCGTATTGCTCGATGTTCCCTTACGTCTTGGAAGAGTTCTCCAGCTTTGAAGAATGTTTTCCTTCTCTAATATGAGCGTTCCATCCTTTGATTTTAGGCAGCCTGTTGATGAGCATGTCTTTTGTTCTGTTAATTTTTCTTATTTGTTTGTGAATGACGCTTTTGTTGGTAGAACTCATTCTTTCTATTTCTACACATTTTTTGTTTATCCGTTCTTCTTTAGCTTGCCTGCATTTGGTCCTTATTTTCTTGTTTAATTTTCTGTATTCCGTTCCGTATCTTGGCCGAGTTTTCTGTCTTCCTTTCATCATGTTGGGAATTTCATCAGTCATCCATACGTATCTCCTTCCTCGTGCTGTTTCTTTGGGATGATATCGTCTGCTGATGTCACTAAAGCGTCTCTTAGTGCGTCCAATTTCGAGTTTCCATTGTGTACCTCGTATTTTCTTTTCGCTACTTTTAGGTTAGTATCACTCAGGAGTTTGTTGTATTGCCGTTTTGGTTATTTAATTAGGTTTCTTCAGCTTCCGCAGTTTCACTCTTAGTTTACATATAAGAGGGCGATGATCGCTTCCGCAGTTGGCACTTGGGTAGGTTTGGCAGTGAATCATTGCGTTCCTGAATCTTTTGTTGATGGTTATATAATCAATTTGGTTTTTCGTTCTCCTCCTGGGTTCCTCCATGTCCATATTCGTCTCGGCTGGTCTCGGAAGCCTGTGTTTGCTATTACCTGGTCATTGGCTGTGCACCATTGGATCCATTTTTCTCAGTGTTCATTGCGGGTTCCAAATCTTCTCACTTTTCACTGCCTACTTTGGCGTTTAAGTCTCCCATGATAATGACGATTCCCGTGGTTTGCTTAGAGCCCTGGCACTGTCCAGCATTGAGTAGAACGATGCAATGTCCTCTTCTATGCCTTGTGCCATAGGTACATACACTACTATAATAGTCACTTTGAAAGGCCTCCTTTTCACCTACACTACGAGAATTCTTTCGGAAATCTGGTACTATCGTCGAAGGTATTTCCTAGATTCGCTATCTAGTATTAGTCCTACTACTTTGTATCATCGCCTGCATATATTATTTTGTGCTTGTCGCTGACAAAGTCACTGTTGTCTGCTCATCTGGTTTCACATACACCTAGAATGTTTGTGTTAAGCCTGTTCATCTCTTGTTTAATATTATCAAGCTGGCTGCATTTGTTCAATGACCGGACGTTCCATGTTCTGACGGTTATTTTGTGTTTGATGCGAGCAGTTGCAGGATAACAGCCCGGTGATACCTTTCGCTCATGTCGTTCCTTTACGGACGAGGCATAGGTTCTAACGACTTTTATTCCCTTTACGCCGTTTACGCTAGCAGTCGTTGGATGGCTCTCAGTTGAAACCTGTTGCGCATGTCGGTTGGTCCTTACCCGGCTTGGAGCAAATTGCCATAGACATAATGACCTTCATGCCGCTAGGTTTCATATTATCTGAGTTGTTATAGCGAAGAAAACGACGACTTACCTCGTCAAACCAAGCGACAGCGTGTCGCGTGTATTCTACGACGGAAAAAGTGGCGAAAAAGAAAACTACTTACCAAACAGAAGGGCACGTATTCCGCATAACATGCTGAAAATGGAATAATTGAATTAAAGAAAAAAAACAAGTCAGTCGCAGGAGTCGCTATAAAAGTATTTTGATATGCAAATTACGGAAAATCCTATCCCAGCTGTCGACGAATGGAAGAAATAGGTTCTGCCGATAAAAGCAGTTGGTGTTCTCAATTCGGGAGAAAAAATTCGGGCATTTTTGGTTTCGGCGTTTGTTAGTGAGCGAGTTATTTTTCTGACTGGTTACACGCATTGTGATTTGAAATAGTACCGGCGAATCGAGTTTTCAGCATTTCTTTCTGCCCACGATATTCGAGTCTGGACTTACAGTGATTCTTCTTTGTCTTTTGGAAGTAATCTGCGACAAATACTTCCTTTGCTTTCAGAACGGTTACAGTTGTTAAACATGAGTTGCCTTCAGATTGATAGCGGAGTGGTTTCCCGTTGCCTTCTCCACGGTGGTTTATGGAGACACCTCCTCTTTTTAGCTGGCCGTTGACTCAGAGTTCCTCCACCCTTTGATCGGTCTTGTTTTTCGTCCTACTGGTTTGCTAACGAGTCACCTCACTCAGAATGGGGTAGTCGGTTTAGTCCCCGACATTTCGACTGTAATACTTACTGAAAAGCGAAACAAGAAAAACATCTTGTAGGGCAGAGATAGGAGGTAGGGCAATGAAAGCCTTGATAGACACAGGAGCGTCTGTTTCATTGCTGAGAGAGGAAGCATACAGACGGGTGAAAAAGAAGAATGGGTTGCAGGAAGCGGACTTAGAAGTCACGCAGGCAGATGGAGCTCACCTGGAGATAAGAGGGATGGCGAGGCTCCCTGTGAGGAGAGGGCAATTAAGAAGCACCCAGAACTTCTACGTAACCCCCAACCTGTGTACGGAAGCAATCTTGGGAGAAGATTGGCTTCAGAGCCAGAGGGCTTGGATAGAGTTCAACCCCACTGTGCTGGTAGTGAATGGCGAGAGAACGCCATTGGAATCACCGGAAGAAGATATAACAATAGTGGTGGAGGAAGTTGTAAAGCTACCCCCCAGAACGGCGGTGTCGGGAAAGGGTAAGCTAATGTCAGGGAAGAAAATAGGAAAAGGAACCCTGCAATTGGTCCCTGTAGAAGGGATGGGCCTAGAAGAAAATGAGGTAACTCTGTGTGAGGCAGTAGTGGAGGCAGCTGAATTAGTGCCCATTATGATGGTGAACCAGGCCCAAAAGACGATAACGGTTAAGAGAGGGGAAGAGATAGGAAAAGCACTACCCCTACGAACTCTGAATCGAGTGAGATTGGAGGAGAAACGAGTAAAAATCGTAGAACAAACAGAAGGAATAGTAGACGGATATATATTGGCACCTGATCAATTTAGGGCCAGAGTGGGAAGTCTGCTGAGAGATAATCGAGATGTGGTGCCCCAATCAGATAAGGAATTAGGCCAGACACACACAGTGAAAATTAAAATCGACACCGGCGATCACTCCCCCTGTGAAATTGAAGCCCTACCGAACACCTATTCATAAGAGGCCCCTTGTGGAAGAGGCAGTAGAAGAGATGTTGGAAGCTGGGATGATAGAAAGATCGATCTCCCCTTGGAGCTTTCCAATCGTGATAGTAGGTAAGAAAGATGGCGGGCACCGTTTTTGTGTAGATTTTAGGAAACTGAATTCTATATCGAAGCCGTTGGCGGTGCCATTACCACTAATCGATGAGATATTGGCATTATTAGGGAAAGCGAAATACTTCTCTACGTTGGACTTGAGGTCTGGGTATTGGCGGGTAGCCTTTGATGAGGCTGACAAGGAAAAGGCCGCATTTCAGTTCAGGGTGATGCCATTCGGTTTAGGCAATGCCCCGGGAATTTTCCAATAGCTGATATCAATAGTATTAGGAGGATGCGAGAACTTTGCCATGGCATATTTTGTTTTCAGAAACAGTAGAACAATATTTTTCCCATCTAAAACAAGTGTTGGGAAGGTTAAGAAAGCACGGCTTAAAATTGAAATTGTCGAAGTGTCAGTTTCTGAAAGAGGAGACTAGATATTTGGGATTTGTTATAAACGGAGACGGTATTAAACCCGACATGGATAAAGTGAAAGTCATAAGGGAAATGCCAGAACCTAAGACAGTGAGACAGGTAAGAGGGTTTATAGGAGCTATAGGGTACTACCGACGATTCGTCCCGGCATTCTCGAGAATTGCCATACCCTTAGCAGCCCTGACGAAGAAATACGCTAGGTTCAAGTGGACAGAAGACTGTCAACGGGCATTTGATACCTTAAAAGAACAGTTGACAGCCGTCCCACTGCTGACGTAGCCAGACCTCAGCAAGCCCATGGTACTATACACTTATGCCAGTGAGCAGTGTGTAGGAGCAGTTCTTACCCAGCCGTGTCCCGATAAAGAAGGACCAGTGTCAGTCATACCAGAGGAGGTACCGATATACTTTCTCTCTCATAAGGCAAGAGAGACCACCAAGTATGCAGTAATAGAGTAAAGGCTGTATTATCTCTCAGGTAGGGATGTAGAAGTCAAGCCCAAATTGTATGTGACCAAAAGTTTAAGACCAGGGATATTAGACCAGTGTCACGAGAGGTTGGGTCACATGGGAATTGATAGAACATATGATCTAATAGCGAGAAAGTACTATTGGCCCAAACTGTACGGTGAGGTCACTAACTATGTTCGAAGCTGTGTAGTGTGCCAGTCGCAGAGCAGAAGGCAGGAAATGGCACCATTGGAGGAGATGGACGTGCCGAACTTCCCCTTCGAGAAAGTGAGTATGGATGTATCAGGACCATATGGGGAAACTTCACAAGGAAACAACTATATAGTGAGTTTTGTCGATTGGCTAACAAATTGGCCTGAGGCATTTGCAATACCAGACAATAAGGCGAAAACTGTAGCCGATTTGATAAATGAAATCTTCCCTAGGTATGGCGGCCCTGTGCAACTTGAAACGTGAAACGCTAAGGTGGAAAGGTTTCATAGAACTTGGGAGATGTGTGGGCCAAGCTGACTAGAGAGAATACAGGGAATTGGGATCTGTATTTGAGGCAGGCTCTGGCGGCCGTGGTCCTGCCTGTGGATAACCTGTTGAAGCCCCGAAGAAAGTATATGGGAGAAGATCATCATCAGTTGTTGCTGGAACAGCAACATAAAATATTTGTACAGGCCAGAAGAAGAATAAAGAGGGCACAGATGAGAAGAAATGAGAGAGTCAATGCTGAAAGAAAGGTAGTAGAATTCAAGGTTGGAGACCCTGTCTACTATAAAATCCAACAGAGAGAAGGAAACCTGGACCAAAGATGGGAACCGTACTACCGAATAGTAGAGCAGATGGGTCCAGTATCATATACAATATGGGATCAAGTGGCAGGACGAGCAAGGAGGGTCGATGTAAACAATCTGAAAAAGGCTGAAATAGCTAACCTGGAAATGAGCGAGCCGAGGTCTAAGAAGTCAAGGACAAGGAAGGTAACTCTGGTTGACCCGGAAGAAATATATACGGAGGAAGATTCCGAGGAAAATGAAGAGATAGATCGATTTAGCCAGATAGGCGAAGTGATTCGAGTGACGGAGTTGGAACCCTCGGTGGGGATCAGTGGCGTTCAGTCGTCGCCTGAATCGGTGCAGAGAAGACCCTGTGATGTCACCGTCGCACCCTTATGCCCAAAGAAAAGGAAGAGAAAAACGAAGAGATCCAATCAAGCAGTTAAGGGCTCTAAAAAGAGGTACCCTAAACAAGACGAAGAGTTCAACAAGTGGGAGGAAGATGATCAAATACCCCTTTAACAACTCAGAGAAAAAACTAAGAAACAGGAGAGAATTAGACATCGAGTCAAGAAATAATGAAGACGTCCAGGGTGCGGACTCGAAACAGAAGGAAGAATCAGGAGAGGAAGAAGAGGACAAAACACCCCCTGAACGGGAATTAAACACCGAGGGAAGGTTAGAGGTCGAGCAAGAACTACGTCTGAAGATGAGTTTCAGAAGGGTGAAGAACCCCAAGTCTCAGTGGAACAAAGAAAGCGGTACAGAATAGAAGCACTAGGTGTTGACAGATAACGACACTGGCTCATTCAAAAACCTACTGGCTGACTGTGGTGGATGTGTATGGAGGGGATGGAGCTGCACCTCATGAAGGACGGAAGAAGATTATTGGCATTGCTGACTGGCCATCAGTGGTGTCATGAAGTACGGCCTTTGAAGTAGGAGCCCCACGCACCTGTCCGGACCATTCTGTCTGCTAGGAGTTAGTTGGGGGATGGAAGAGTTGAAGTGTTACAAACTTAGAAAAGAATTATGGAATAAATGAGCGAAGAATTGAACAAGACCGAATGGTTATGAAGAATAAAAACAAGAGAATCTTGTTGCAGTAATGATCAAAATGAAAGTGTTGATGATGATGATGATGGTAGCTACACGAATGGTAGCAAGGTACAAGATGGAAACAGAATACATAGCTTTAAATTCGGGTAGAACAAAATTCATGTTGCTAACCGCTGAAGAAGCTAGAAAGTTTAGAAATGATGCTCTGTGGAATTTTACATCGTTAAGCCCTATCTATATAGCTGGTAACCACAAAACTGTGCATACTAGAATTGTTTGAAGGGAAGAAAGAGGGAATTAAAAGAACTTGTAAAGTAGAGGTATTAGCAAACACGGCATTACTACAAGCTATCAGTGTTTCAGAGGGGTTGTGGGCAGTGGCCACACAGAAACCCATCAGCTTGTCTAGGGTATGTGGGGGAGAGTCCACAAGAACATTAAGAGTAAAGCGACCATTATCCCTGTTAAAGTTACCGCTAGGATGTTCGGCATTTGGGACATCTATTTCCTTACCCCACTAGTACCAGGAAGAAGAAAGATATGAAGAGAAAAAATTCAATCATAGAAATGATTGGCAAAAGCTTAGTCAATTGTACAGAGATGTGGGAGCCAATAGTGAGGGGATTCTCCAATGTTACCTTGAATAAAATGCCAGTACTAATGAAGCCGATAGAAAAGATCGATATGGATCAAGTGAGGGACAAGTTAAGTGCGTTGGGAAATGAAGATATGGCTTGGGAAAATGATGAGCAGATTGCGATAAGTTGATCGGCAATGATGGGTACATTCATAATTATAGCCATAGGGGGTATGGAAATATGGAAGATTAGAAGTAAGAAATTAACTAGGGATAATCAAATGAGCATGTAGCAACTCGAGAGAGAGATACCGAGCAGTGTTCCTTACTCATACAGAATCGGCGAAGAAATTGCAGAAACACCGGCGGAGGAGGCTGGCATGAAACCGATACGTGCGGCGGAAAAACCTCCTACAGTGGAGAGAAAAAACATTGACCAAGAACAACAAGCCATAGTAACCACACACATGCACCCACAGGCACACGCACACTTTAAATTGCATGAGAAACAGAAGAAGATGAAAAGAACATTACATTTGCATGTAGAACAGAAGATGAAGAAAAGAGCATTAGATTTGCATGTAGAACAGAAGAAGATGAAAAAAACATCACATTTGCATGTAGAACAGAAGATGAAAAGAACATTACATTTGCATGTAGAACAGAAGAAGATGAAAAGTACATCACCTTGCATGTACAACCAAAAAAAGAAAAAGAAAAAAAAAGAAGAATAGAATTGCATGGGACAGATGCATGTTGAATGATGCATACTAAATAGTGTATTTGGATTTAGGTGTCATTTACGAGTAAATGACAAATAGGTTAGGGGATGATTGTGACACTATATTACGTCGCTAGAAAGAAAGAAGAAAAAAGAAAGGCGAGAATTAAATTTAGGTGATAAGAAGCCATCACGAAAAGGACACTAAGCGGTGTTTTTTTTTATCTGACAAGGAAAAGTGGTAAGATTTTTATTTCCATTGTCGAGAAAGTAAAACACAAAATATAATCTGATTTATGTTACGGGACGGAGAGTAAGATATATCCAATCTGCCCATGGCAATGGTAAAGGGAATTTTCAAGTTGGACAAGTTACCTCCCGCAGAATTCTAAAGAGATAAAAATAAAAATTAATTAAGCACGCACTGTCCGAGAAAAACAAAAGTGTCCGCTGACCACCATGAAGGAAAAGTTAAGCCTTTGTCCATATGCAGAATATCATCGAGAGGAGCATCTGTTTATCGTCAGGGCTGGCTATGATAGCGAAACTATTTTATCGGATCAGTAATTGGCACCAAGAATGCAAATACGTCCAAATGGCCACCCACTTGATCCTGGCGAAAATCTGATTGACGAATTCCAGGTGGATCGGTTAAGATAAGAGTCTAGGGTTGAGGTCTCCTCGAAGAAAAGAAAGAAAAGAAAAAAAATGGAAGATAATTTTTTTTTCTTTGAGCAAGATTTTTTAAACCGAGGCTAGTCTGGCCACACCCACGCTGCTGAGCGCCCTTTGGCTGAATGGTGGCATGAGCGTTAGGCGGAGGTAATAATGTGAAGAAGGAGTGGAGGACTGTTGCGCTCCCCTGAAGGGATAGGTGTCAGATGCTACTGTGAGAGAGAGGGGAAACCCGTTGACACGCTCTGAGGGCATGGTGAGATGCCAATATGAGAACAGAAGAAGGTGGGAAGACGAAATACTTCCAAAAATGGAAAATAATAAAATTTTCCTGACCGAAAACAAAGAAGTGGATTGTGGGTTTAGAATTATCAAGGAACCTCAAACCCCGACAAGCCCACCCCGGTTTTGGCCGGCGTCCATATAAGCCGAGTCGCAGCGAGTTAAATTCAGTTCGAGTTCCAGTTCAGTTGAGTGAAGTTCGCAGTTGGGGTTTGAGACAGACAGCCAAGCAGTTGCAGTGAGCTGAGAGCTCTGAAGACCCGCCTCGCAGAAGCAGAAGGTGGCTAAGATTCACGCAATTCCGTACTCGAACAATTTATATTTGAAGAACGACTTAGATTCACACCGCCAAAACAAGTTTTACGAATATCGCCTGAAGGTACACCAAGAACCAGTTTCTTAAAGAACAAACAACTTAAGATGTTAAGACTCGCCTAACAAACACAAAGTGTCACGGATCCATATTGCGGGTTGGGAAGAAGACGCAGTCCTGTATTCAGCAACCTTATATAAAATATTGTTATCCTTTTTTAACACATTTGAACTTTTCGAGTTATTATTTTATTTTATTTTACATATACTTGTCCGGTGTTGCCCTTGATCGAACTCGGCTTGCATTACGGCCCGGCGATTGATTGATTTCGTCTGCCTAATGTCCCATTCTTTGGTTTATATGCTGGAAAAAACTACAACCTTTGTGAAAAACATTATTTAAAACCGCATTGCCTGTATTTATTTTTATTAGACTATTAGCCTGAATGTCTCATTTGGCATGAGGATCTATTTCAAATCTTTTACAATTCTGCATGAGACAGGTGTTTTCTACAACCTCCTCGCATGTTGTATTAAACCTGATTTTCATTTTAGATCTTGAGAACATTGTACATTAGTAAAACAATTTTTATCGATGTTCAGACACAAAATATAATGTAAATAAGCGCTTCTGTGAACTTTAGTGATTTTTTTTTGTCTTAGTCATAGAAGTATCAAAACACAACACGGAGAAAGAATGTCCAGGAAAACTTGAATCTTATACCTCGAAAATCAGGTGAAATAGCATTGTATTAAATTCTTTAAAATTCAACTTCTGGCTGTATCTGAAGAGATATTACCACTGTGCACTACATACGATTTATATAGATCTACATACTGTTTATAAATTTTATTTTGTTCTCTAAAATATACCCGGGTGATCACCTCCCAGTCATATGCAAACTAAATGCAAATTTAGAAAATGAATAAATAATTAAATGATTAGATAAAATTAAGTAATTAAATAAACAGGTCGAAAACCACTTGTAAACTGTGAGATATATATATATATATATATATATATATATATATATATATATATATATATATATATAAAGCTAAAATATAAATAAATACAACCAGCAAAATTTCAACGTGAGATATTCCGAGAAAGAAAAACTGCAGCACACGCACATAGCAGATATGCATGAAACATATAAGTAATAAATCGTAGATTTTGCTCTTCGGTCGGATGTAGAGCGTCTAAAGTGAGAACAATCATGACAGAAAAGAAGGAACCCTATAGATTATATATCAACATCGGAGATCTCTTTCTTGGCAACAGAGAATTGAAACCCATGATGCAAAAAACCGGGGAAGACCCTGACGTATTAAAATTTGAATTAGAGTAGCTATGATCAGATCTGTAAGTGCAGATGAGATGGAATAGAAATTCTGGCAGTATTTGATTTTATTATCAGTAAGGTTATGGAAATGACCAATGAAATATAAAACATCGCTGAACTTCCTGAAGACATGGGACCTATTTTCACAGAGCTTCCAAAGAACATGCTTACTTTATTGAACAATTAAATGTTCATTTGGATTCTAATGACTCGAGTTCATGGCAGAATTAGACTGGAATTAGAGAAAAGAGACCCTGACTTTGTTCCCGATCATGAAATCTGATGTTTAAACTAAGAATTCACTCATAGGTAGAAATACAACTTGTGAAGCCCTATAACAATGTTTCTTAGATTACAAGTAATGTATTCCGTAGATCACTATAACGGTATCTGCTTAATGTTGGAAAAGATATTCCATTAATCCGTACCATCTTCTGGGAACAAAAAGCGCAGTTAATGAATATAGAAAAAAAAAGAAAGAAGAAATCCAAAACAATGTTTGCTGGCATTGATTTATTTAAACGCTACCGCAAAATGACCTGAAGAAGAAAAAGACCATTTACATTATTTTTAATTCAATATTCTTTCAGTACACAGAGGATCGTGTCTCTCTACGCATTTCTTTTCTGTAATATATGTGAATTGTCATACATTTATGTAATATCATAGTGGTTTTCCAATGTCTTCGTTACTATTCTAAATTCAGAGTTTTCATTCTTTTTGAATGCTTGCCATGCAAAAATAGAGGAACAAGACTATTAATAAATGGATCCGCGCATTTCTCAGAGACGTTGATAAAAAAAATCAGCGGAATAATTTGGTTAGCGATTTGAACCCGGCACAACGATTCCACTTTCTACGCCAATAACTTTTTCGCTACCTGATATCATATCATTACCGGCGGAAATAACTTAGAGAGCATAAGATGCGCAGATGAGGTTCTAGTAATGGCGGATTAAACAATGAAACTAAAATAAATCTTAAATAAGGTGGTAATAAAAAGCAAGAAAAGACTAACTACTGACTATAAGAAAAAAATACATGGTTGCCCGCAAAAAAACAAACAAAGGCTAAAGTTGCATAATAAAAGCGCCATAATTAAACAGGAAATGGTAAAAAGAAATCCTACAGAAAATTACTAATGTGCAGATGATTATGTACCTTTGTCTTTCAGAAACTGTGAAATTTATTAAGTTAGAATAAAATGTCTTTAGAAACAAAGAAAGAAGAGAGACTGCGAAAAACTTCCGATAACAATCAGAAAGGGACAACTAACATTCTTGGAATGGTGACTACAAGAGAATAAGTACCTGCAATATTATCTGTCTGGTTGTGGCATCTCAGCTACAATCACTTTCCCACCGCCGTAACGTTGTTTCCATGCGAAATTTCTAATAATTATTTTCATGTCTGTTATTGTGATAATCTTTTCTCTTTGGTAGCTCGATTCATAATTTTGAACTTAGCAATAGATTGACAGTTAGGTCTCAGTCTTACCGTTGAAATTGCTAAACTTGCCGTAAATTCTATTCTAATAGTTTCTTCCCTTGAACTTCGCACTCTATTCCAGCTTCTTGCTTTCCTGTCAAATACTATGTTCAATCATTTTAAAAGTTTAATCGCACTAAGCCTTTGCGTGTGAGTGTCTTTAGCGCTTTACCTGGAGCAAAAAGATTAAAACAAGCACTAAAAACAGTGAAAACCTACTTAACGATGTCTGAGTAAATGACGTCTACAAGTGGTAAAAGAGCAAATTCTATTTTGACATACAAAAGAAAACATATGGTGCAGAGTCATTACATCTGTGGTAATGATTGAACATAGCACATAAAAAAACACATTGTATATCATTTTATAGTATAATGAGCATTGAGATTTTTCAGAAATAATTCCTCACTAGTATCCCTATTTTAGGTGCTTTCTCTCAGAATTCGGCTTAGTAAATATTAACTGAAATGAACTTGAATTCAGAGGATTTAGTGTATATACCGGCAGAGGTTGTATGAGTTCATTGTTAATGTCTTCAGGGAAAGTTTGGATTCATAATTTCCAATAATCCATTACAGGGATTGTTGCAGCTGCTCGTATGGAATACATGTGTTTCACTTAGAGAGGAAATGGACTCGAATATTATCTCAATTAACGCAAAAAATACCATAAACAATGAGAACAGTGTCCTGCAATATGTCTTGTAATTATTTTGCAAAGAATCTCATTCTTTAAGATGAAGAAACTGCAGAAAAAGTATTGAAAAAGTAAAAAAAAAACAAACAACCGACACAAAAAACAAGCAAAATGTGCCTAATTTTTAATCTTATGACGAAAATTGAGGCTGTGCCATCCATTATATTTTTGTGAGATTATCTCGTATCTTGATCAATACGAATAACATGAGCCGCAGAATTTATAAATAAGAATGATGAGTTTTAGACACATTTCCGATAGAACAAAGGCGATTAAATCACAGAAAAAGAAAATAAACGAAATGAGAAACAGTGAAAACATTTCATAACAATCAATATGAACGCAATTAAAGATGGAGAATATCTCACATGAAGTTTTTTTTTTCCATTTGTTTCGACCGAGATGTGTTGTGGCCCAAACAAGCACATATATCTAATGCTCACAAATAGGCAGATGTATGTATCTCACTATATTTATTAAAATGACACTTAAGCCTGGTAAATGATCATTGCAATGGAGCACCGAGTCATAGAGCAAACACAGACATTTTAAGAAAGGGTATCAGCAGTCGAGTTTAATGTATTCATTTACGTGCAAATACCTTTGGGAAACGTATTAATCCATCTCTTTTGCCTCCGGAAATGTGTTAAATAGCAGAACAGACTGGGTTTATTGCCTTGATCGGCAACTAGTCTAATGTAGATCGAAACAGAAACACTATTGCGGGGAAATCTTCTGCATTGTCAGTCATGAATCAAAAGTCCCATGATCACCCAATTATATATCGCTTATGGGATTTGACTGAGTGATCAGCTGAGATCTCAACCCTGGCTGTCTCATTTGATGTTTAATTTTGTATGGGGCACATCAAGATGTTCAGTCACAGTGTTATTGGTCCATCAGGAAATCCTGTTTAAACGAATGCTGATGGGTTTAAATTTTTATGCGTGAGAGACCGACACGAAGTCGTCAATTTACTGACAGGTCTTTGCAAATCATCACACTTAAAAATTTAAGGACACTAGTCAAACCAAATCTTTCATCAAATTTGCTTCGAAGAGAAATTTGCATGGGCAAGTAAGATCATCTCTCACACTTTTCACCTTATTTTGGCCTAATATAATTCTATTAAGTATATAAAAAAATCTTTTCTTTCTTTTTTACATCGGTTTATCAAAATCCTTTATTCTCTTACAGGGATATATGTCCCCAGGCATTTAGCAGATATCCGTCATAGAACACAGTATTGAAAATTGTTTACTTCATTTTTCTTCTGATATTGGGTTATTCGAAAAGTTCACTCGCTTATTAAGTACAAAATTTAATTAATAAAATTAATTGAGAAAAAACAAATAATTCTGTTATTATTTACTTTTTTCGTATTTTTCCGATGAAACATGACCCACTGCAAATGTTAGTATTTAGTATGTCCATTCCACGAACTCGGTGCTTGCAGATTGACCACATATTCTCAATTAGACTTAAATCAGGGAAGTTTTCGGACCAGTCAATAGTACTTTAACTTGATCACTGGTAACTCTTGCCAGTTTGTTCGTACACGGTTACAATTTTCGTACACTATCTAGGAGTAACATAAATTGAATACAATAGCCGTAGAACAACTAATCGACAGTCGAGACAATAGTGTCTGGGAATGATGAAAATCTTATGCAGTTACGCAATATTTTTCAAGACGAAACAAATTTTATTGTACAGTAGGAAAATAGATTGATATAACTGCACACCACTGCAAATGGCCTAATCTGAGGAAAAAAATAGAAATTGATTACACCCTGTCAATCGAATGAGTCTAAAACTGACTGTCTGGTTAAAGAAAGAAAACTAAAGCGGTCGTTTCAATTAATTTATACAAGGGTGTACTTATGATGTCGTTTAATTTTCTAAATTACAAAGACAAATGAAAATAACGTTAATAACTAATAATAAAATAACACTATCATAAAAGTATAGTGTAATAACAATTAAGCGACGTGGAGCAGAAAATTTTTATTGTTGATATTAGCAAGTTTACTATACGAATCTTCGAGACAATTTATTTTTTTAATAGAATGTATGAATTTTTCAACTCTAATATTCTAATAGCTACTATCATCATTTTGTTGATTTCGATGTATTTCATGTCAAAGTTATGCATTTCTAGAGTTAAACGCCTGTATCGATGCCAGTGATTCTTAACTGTGGATAATAGAGAACATTTGTAAACTATTATTTATCATATAGAAAATCAGAAGATAAACCAAAGACAATGAAGAGAACTATTAAAGGTTTTTGTATATTCGGCACCATATATTTGGTCAGATTTTATTTGGAATCAAATGTGAGAAATCCAATCAAAGTGGGACATTCTTCTGCATTAATGCTGATTCCATTGAGGCTACAATCAGAATAATATCAGTTTCTTCGAATTCCCAAGACTACACGTTTTTCGCAAAGGTAATAAATATTCCTATACCAATATCTGGTAATATATCTCTTCATATCTTCATCGCTGAACGGATGGAATGAATAATACTTATATGAATGGTTTCAATTCTGTATCTGATTTACAATTGGTCCAGAATGTTTGCAATGATATTCATATCTGTGTCAAGCTTTAGTGTAATTAAAATTGCAATCATTATTTTCATATTCCTCAACCTGCTTATTTTGATATATTTCTTTTACGCTTTTAATATTTTAATTTGTTGTTAAACAACTGACATTTCCATAATCACTATGCAAAAGTATATTAGAACGTTTGGAAGGTAAAATCCTGCATTTCATTGCGATGATTTATTCATCAAGCAAAGAGGAAGCTAGAATGAATGGTAGACAACTAACCTTGTAATTAACTTATAATAACTTCAATCCAGTTGTATGCTTCAAGGTGCATTTCAGAACTTAACTGGAAGAATTCGCAAATCTGGAATTTATGTACTTCATGAACGTTCGCTTGAGAACATTTCACGATTTATCTTCGACATTTAATAAAAAACGCCAAACTTTTATTTCTGATTCCATAGTTACAGGTGATAAAAACAAATGTGTTTTTGTAATGTCAACAGAAAACGAAAAAAACAGTTATGGTCACAAAAGTAAGAAACTAGTGCTAACAATAAAAAACATGTCCCCTATAAAAAGACAAAGCTTCATTTCTAGTTGAATATGAAAGATTTGGTATATTACGAGCTACTAGAGGACCCCCAGTTAAGTTAGGTATTACCAGCAGAATGTGTTATTCTCCAGCTTGAAAAGGCTTGTCTCTGCAAAACGAATCTGAGCAAAGTAACATGGTTCTTACGCTTATTCACCGCATTTAGCAACTACATATTATTATTTTTTATCATTATAATATCTCACAAGTGCAGAAAATTTAAAAACAAAATATTTATTGAAAACAAATCTTCAAATGTTCTCCGGAAACCCAGGATTATCTTAATCTCAAAAGCAACGATGTACCTATCTGCTAGGCTTCAGTCGTTTCAAATAAAATGCAATGTCATATTTTGTCAACATTATTAAAATAAATTCAGATTACATTTGTCTTTATTAGGTTATTTAATTTTTTTCGTTTTTTATATTAATACTTATTATTTATTAACAGTTCTGATGAAGCATTCAACAATGTCCTCCCCTTCGTTTTTTATAACGTCCTGCTAATAATACTTGAACTGTTCACATTCTCGATGGTAGAAAACACCAAGTTTTGACTCGAAAAATTCAAGAAAAATCACGTTTTATGTTCCACATCGTTTTGAACGAAAAAACGTTTTGTGCAAAAATAATGTCGTTTTCTCACATAAAGTTGAACGTCAAAAACGACATTATTTTTGCACCAACCTAATATTAAAACGAAATTACGTTCAAAACAGGCATTAGAGCATTTTTTAAGCTGAGTTGAATAATCATTGAACACTTTAGATGTGTCCCTATCTAAAATATATAATTTGCTTATTTAAACTACAAATACTTTAAAATTTAAGTTTAATAAATACATTAACGTTCTTTTGTTAACTACTTCTGAGCATGCGCACTAAAGCAAACCAGAAACAAAGTTCTAGTTTGAATAGGAAGTTCAAAGTCGTTCCCTCCAAGAACGTGAATAATTTCCCGTATGATTACCATATCTAGTTTCCCTTCTTTTATCTGTTACACGATTTCCCACTTCTGTTGATTTGGCAAATATCTGGTTACATCCAAGTACAGATTTCATACAAAAGTCAGGATAACTTTCACGAGATTTAATATATATATATATATATATATATATATATATATATATATATATATATATATATAATATTACTAATAGTATTCGGTTGGAAAAAAAAACTCGGATAGCACAACATGTAAGTCTATGAAAACACATAAACATCCGTTTAGGTGAAACCTAGGTAGGTTGTTCCTGGCACTTTAGGATTTATTTTATTTATATATATATATATAAATGAAATAAATCCTAAAGTGCCAGGAACAACCTATATGATATGAGCAAATATTTAATCCCCAAATAAAAACAAAACGCTATTAAATTATAAATACAGCTTCATAGTAAAATACCACCAATACATTTTAATATAAACAATAGCAACAGTACATACTTATAGTAAAATTACCAACAATACATTTGTAAAGCAAACTAAACGAGCAATTCATTGAAAAAGTATAATTACCAACAAAAATGCCAATAAACAAAAAAACATTTTTATCTGTAGTTGCTTTCAAAATATATTTAGTTAAGCCATAAAATTGTGTTCGAAATATATAGATTTCCGTATTAAATAACCCATAGAGGTATTGATATGCCGCTAAAGCTCATCAACAAATACTTATATTCATATATTCATCATTTTTAATAATCTGTTTCGTGTAACCTAAGCCCTGGTGAAAATGTGTTTTCATAAGCATAAGGATTTGTCTGCCAAATATTCGTTCGAGTTGAACTATTAAATATGTTTTTATAACTTGCCAAATAACAAGATGGTTATTTTGACCCTTTTATTACCCCCAGTTAACTTTCAGAATTATTCATTCTGATGGAAAGTTTCCATTAGAAGATGCATATTTATATATTGATTTGAGCTTCTCAAAATTTATATGGCATTTTAAATGATGTTTCTTGGCAATTATAGTAATGAGTTCAAACACTCACTATATATCTACCGACACAGACTATATGTGTAACGTCATGTATGCATCCGTATATAGATAGATTAATCGGAATGAGAAAAAGGAAGACGAAAGGAGAAATTTCAAAATTAATGTTTCCTCATATACATGTCTCTAAATTCTCTGAACCTTGCTAAGTTCTCTGTAAAATAATTTAATTTATAAATTATTATCCATATGTTGTAACCCAGTTTACACTCACAATACAAATAAAAGAAATGGAAAGAAATGGAAGATATTCGTTAAAATATTAATGCAAAAATCTCGTGAAAATATTCAGTAAGAATCGAAAAGAGTGCAATTATTGTTGTGATAATTGAATTTGATATTAAATTTTCCGATGGTGTTTGCATCGAGTTATTTCCAAAGCCAGCTGATAAATCGTTTTCACATTTTTATAGCGTATTTGTAATTTTTTTGCTTCTATCTCTTGTTTAACATCAAAAAAAAATATTATCTTCATGAGTTCCAACTCCATTCAAACATACGTAGCTATGGAAGGCATGTTATTGATAGACCAAGGACACAAGATCGAAATATATATTTGTAAATCGAGCGCAATCGATAAACATTCAAAATTTTCTTCGTTTAAGGTTTTTGACAAAACGACAACTCCAAGAAAAAAAAAAAAAAAGCATGCAAAAAAAAAACAAAACAATATGTACAATAATTTAAAATATATAATCTTCTAATTTATATGTGTCTCTGAGATTAGGTATTATAATTATTTGGACTGTTATACTCATCTTGAATGCCATATTCACAAGGATACATCCAGTGGATAAAGACATTGTCTAGATACAGAGGCTAGGCTAAAATGGTTGTGAGTTCAATACCAGGCTACAGCAGTAAACCGAAAAGCTTGGAGAATTGATTTAAAGGGAAATAACTGAGACATCAGAACTAGGCCTGCCATGTGGAATTATAACAACCTACGCCGGTGAACAAATTAAATCTAACAGTTACAAGACCCAGAGAGTGTGAGTTCAATACCCGGTTAAGGCAGTGGATAACCTGCAGAGGTGAATTAACAGGAGATAACTGATAACTGACATCCATTAAACATGGCACGTGGAACTAGAAGTCTATCCCCAGTTTGACGTTCCAACAACCTGAAGAAGGCCAGAGCTTAGAACGGCCGAAACGTTGTAATAAATATGGCGACAAAGATGAGGACAATAGTCCAAATAATGTAAATAGTGTCCCTAATACCTCATCTCAGAAATATAGACTGGTATATATATATATATATATATATATATATATATATATATATATATATATATATATATATATGTAAGCAAATATATGGATATAGAATCCGACAGTATGAAGAAAAATATACGGGAAAAAACAAACAAAAATCCTTATATACAATAATGCTGTTTTAATGTTAATATGTCGACGTCGACCATGAAAATTCTAATGATGATATATATATATACAATTCTAATAATGATAAAATGAGAGGGGAGGGAAATGAACCCAATAATAAACTTAAAATAAACACAAATACAAACTAAACATAATTGATGTTAGTAGGGACCGTCCAACCCATAAAACAGAGAGGCCGCTGTATTCTGCCCAGGGGACAAAATCAAGAGACGCTCTCGCTAAGGGAGTGGGAAAAAGTATAAAATATTAGGCTGGAATGGGAAAATATAAAACTGACCCAGTCGAGATGAAAATGGGGCGGGGGTCAAAACTAACTGGGGAGGATGGGAATCTCGACTTGGATCATAACCAAAGAACGGCCGGGATGCAGGCCAGGAACAACACTTACTCACATTAACTAGGTACACTGAAGCTTGTCTAACCTAACCAAGGGGAGGGTTCCACAGGAAGCCACCCCGATGTGCAATAGGTTGACCTAGAAGAGAAAATCAAGGCTAGCCCCGTTCACACGAAGCAAGCTCGCTTCTTTTACCCACCTTTCGCTAAAGACTGTCGAATGCAATCGTTTTCTATCCGATCTAATCTTCATCTTGAGCTGATGCTCAAAGAATCGAATCAGATCCGAATGAGAAAGACGATTGCCTCGCAAGACTTCCTCCTTTCGCGTCGTCCAAATCACCATTCGAGCCGTGGCCATCAGCGTCAGAAACACCATCCGTTTCATCCCGGAATACGGGGGCGACACATTGTCACACGCGTATGCGCGATCAATGGACACAAGCTGTTCGGGAGCGAGACGAGCCGTCAGCTCGCCGACATGGTCCCATAAGGGGCGGACCTGGGGACAATGGTAGAAGGCGTGCGCAGCCGTTTCCTCTAAGCCAAGGCCACACCGTTCACAGTCTGGCAAATCCGCCAAGCCCCATATGAAAGCCTTGTCGTTGAGAGGCAGCCGATTCCGAGCCAATCGCCAGCTAAGCGAAAACTCAGGGTTACTGAGGTAATCCGCCGCTGGCGCCCAAGCCGAACGTATCTCGTAGGAGATCCTTCGCGGGCCTCTCCACTAATTCACGATAGAAGACCTTCCTAGGCCGAGAAAGGTCACTGGACCGGGGAACGGCCCTCAAGGCCGACCGGCACTCGCGAAGGAAAACCGATTGATCCCGGGGTTTACGACCGCGCTCAACCCGCGAGATGCGGGGACTGATGGTAAGGCCAGGGAACGCGTCCCTAACAATCCCCTCCAGAATCGGATCTCCTCCAGTCAATGCACGGCGTAGGAAAGCCAAACTAGAGGCACGGATGTGACTCGGCAGGTGCGGCATTCCCAGCCCCCCATGACACGGACGTTTAGTGCAGACTCGTCTGTCGACCCGATTCCCGCGTCCCCTCCATAAAATGGAGGATAGCGATTGCTCGAGCGCCTTCTTGTGAGTCTTACAGAGAGGAAGTACGGACAATCGATAAAGAATCAGGGGGAAAATGTATGTAGCACACACCTCCGCCCTGCCCTTCACGGACAACCTCCGTCGATTCCAAGTCTGACCGGCGGAATCGACCTTTGCTCGTACTTCAGACCAATTCTTCTCCAGCTGGATGTCAGGCCCAAACCACACTCCAAGAATGCGGACAGGACCGTCTGTCCAACCGAAGCGGCCCGGAAGAGCGACCCCCTTCCAGGCACCTAACCGCAAGCCGGACGACTTGTCGCGGTTTATTTTGGCCCCTGTCACCTTCTCGTACCGATCAAGCGCCTTCTGTACCACCTCAATGTCGTTGCGGGACGACACGAAAGCAGATACGTCATCGGCGTACGCGGAAACCCTGGCTCGAGACCCTCCAGGAACGGCAATTCCACGTAGGGCCGGACTGCCGGTCTCGTCCTTCAGCCGGCGAAGGAGAGGCTCCAACGCCAAAGCATAAAGGAGAGGCGACAGCGGACAACCCTGACGAACCGACCTAGACAGCACGAACGCGTCCGACAGCCTTCCGTTCACCTGTACCACCGCACTGGGGGAGCGATACAGGAGGCTAATCCAGCGGCAGAAGTTGGGTGCGAATCCAGCGGCCTGCAGGACAGCTGCAAGGTAGCGATGGTCGACCCTATCAAATGCCTTGGACTGATCCAAATTGATCAGCGCGGCTTCTTCGTCGTCTTTTACACCCTCTATGATCGTGCGGATCAATGCAGGTTGCTCTGAATTGTTCGGCCCCTGACAGAACAAGTCTGCTCAGGTCCCAACAGAGACTCGGCAACTGACTGCAAACGCTCCTGCAGGATCTTGGCCATAATCTTTAACTCTGTGTTTAGCATCTAGGTTCCCCCCACCACCTTTGCCCTTTTTTAACAGAGTGATCACACCCCTGGTGATCCGGTTGGGGATGGACCCCGACCGAAACCAGTTGTTGAACACTGCAGTCAAAATTGGAACAAAGATGTGCGACAGCCTCAAGTACAATTCATAGGGCAAACCATCCAGACCGGGCGACTTGCCTCTGCCGACCTTCTTCAAAACCGCGTAGACATCGCCCTCCGTAATCTCTCCCTCGCAGCTAGCCGCTTCAGTCGGCGAAAGCCGAGGAAAGTCAGTCAAATAGCTACGAAACTCCTCCTCACGGAGACTAGGCTCCTTGGTAAACCGGTTCTCGAAATGGCGCCGAAACGCTCCGCACATGTCGTCAGTGGCCCGAAGAGTACGCCCCTCCGGGGATTTGACTTCACGAATGTAACGATCGCCACCTCGACGGACCTCTTCCCTGCGCAGATCTGCGCCCAAGTTCACGGCTTCGGAAGACATCTTGCTTAACTTATGTCTAATTACCTGACCCATGTACCGCTCGCTATTCGATCGATCCAGGGCCTCCTTAGCTAAGGCTATCTCTAGGGGATCCCCCCCAGCCACCGCCCGGGAATAACTAGCTTTAAGCGTCTTCACCTTTTCAGCTCTATCTAGAGCGAGCCGTTTGCTGAAATCAGTGGTGAAGGACCTAATCCTACATTTAAGGCGTTCCCACCACCTATTCCCGATAACCGCCCCCACTAGCTCCCGCTGCACTAGTCTAGTTAGCTGCTCCTGGAAGTCCAGCCTGTCCAGTAAAGACAGATTGAACTTCCAGTACCCAGCCATTCTAGGCCTATTGTCTAACGCCACCCGGGCACAAACGAGTTTGTGATCCGAATAGCCTACCCAGTGGAACGTAGGGCAATCTAGTAGTTCTATGTCGGCTCTTCTCACTAACATTCTGTCAAGGTAGCTAACCACCTTGTCAAAAGGCCAATTAAGAGCCCACGTCCACATTTTTCCCTTGGGATGATCGACCCGGTATCTATCGACGAGACCATAATCGTCGATCAGATCGACCAAGCTGCGATCGCCCCCTCTCCCGCTAGCACCCCGCCCCCTGTCTAACTTGGGGTCCAGGATGGCATTCCAGTCCCCCATTAAAACTAGGCGCGTTGAATCCACCAGGAACGGCCCCAACCGCCGAAAGAACGAGACCCGCTCCCTCTGGTCATTGGGCGCATAAACCGCAACGACCCGGAACGAACCACTTTTCACGGCAATATCGGCCACGATCAACCGGCCCTCTGCATCGGTATGCACAAGGTCTACCTTCGCATCGAGAGTACGTCTGACAAGCAAAGAAACACCTCTGGCAGACCGGTCCCCGTATGCTGAATAAACGACAAAGTCATCCTCCAGCACACACGCATCGGAACTGCAAACAAAGTGGGTCTCTTCGATCGCGGCGACATCCACATCAAAAGACAACAGGTCCCGGAGCAGGCGGGCAGCCTTACCCCGATCCCTCAAGCCATTCACATTCAGTATAGCTAACTTAACTGCCATCGTCTAGGCCTGCAAAAAGAAAAAAGAATAAGTGCAAAAACCTTATACACATACGGGGCGATAATCTGCGTTGAGCAGGACCCCGACAGATTGTCCCAGACTGCCAGTGCCCAATTCAGTCGTCATACGACCGCCCAGGACAATACCGCCGACGTCAATAGGGTACATTAATTTAATAGCCCTATATAAGGAGGGGTGAACTAAAACCGGGACCCTCCCAGAGCAAAAGTTGCGCAATCTCTTTAAGACGGGGTTGTCAAATTCGCACATTTTAATGTTCGGAAAGGCATCCCTGGCCTCGAATATGTGGCTCCACACCTTCAGGTAGCCACCAGAGTCTCTGATACAGGTAATGACACCTGGAGTCTTTGGAAAATTACGGGGGTCCTCGACACTTTTACCGTCCACCTCCGTCGTTTTGTACAGCACCTCCAACAGGGCCTTCCTTTGTTTGGACAGGCCCCTTATGTACTCTTCTTTGTCAATTTTACAAATTGACTCAGGGCCCTATTTGGATATATCTGTTTGGATATGTCTTGTTCTTGTGTCCATCGTTTTTGTCATGCTAAATTTGATAATGTTATTTATATTTTATATTTTATGTTGAATATGTCCTGAAGATGGTTTATTGACCGAAACGTCCGACGTCGACATATTAACATTAAAACAGCATTATTGCATATAAGGATTTTTATTTGTTTTTTCCCGTATATTTTTCTTCATACTGTCGGATTCTATATCCATATATTTGCTTACATACTGTCTACTGGAAATACAAACCTGAATTCATTTTATAACATGGAATACTTCAAGCTTATCCGAAAATACAGGAATCTATTAATCTCCGCGCATTCCTATATGAACAGAAAGGATTTCTTATCTAACTATTTATATGTGAAAATCGTCTCCATCGGGCTTATCTCATATTCTGAAATCATCTTCATATATTTCAAACTCTACTTGGATTTAATAGCACCAGCAAACAACATATTACATCCGATGCTTGCATCTACCAAGTCTCATACAAAAACTGTGACTTAAAATATGTGGGCTCGACAAGCGTACATATAAATTTTAGATGAAATAGAATTTCTTTCATTTTTCTTTCATAATATTCAAATTTAGGAATACGTTTTCACAGCGTCGCAAACGTGGTGACAACGTGACCATGTTTAAAACTAAACGTTGTTCGCATAAACTTTTATTTATCTGTTTTGGATATGTCTTGTTCTTGTGTCCATCGTTTTTGTCATGCTAAGTTTGATAATGTTATTTATATTTTATATTTTATATTGAATATGTCCTGAAGATGGTTTATTGACCGAAACGTCCGACGTCGACATATTAACATTAAAACAGCATTATTGCATATAAGGATTTTTGTTTGTTTTTTCCCGTATATTTTTCTTCATATATATATATATATATATATATATATATATATATATATATATATATAATTTTGATTCAAAAGAACCCATAACGCCTGTTTAAGCTTTTACTGTATTTTCCAATTTTCGAATAAGGTCTTGCGGGTTTATAATTTATTATTGTTTTCATAAGCGCTTTCGATAAATCGTCGTCTTTATCAATAACAATAAGTTGAGTGCGTTGTAATTATAAATACTTGGTCTACATCACGGTATTCTTTGTGAAGCTGAAAATTGTACAATGGTTAACTAATTTTTATCTGTAGGTTATCTTTTAATTTGTAACCTTCCAGTATCTTCTTAGAGAGTAACATCTTTTCGGTTTACCTTAGCAGTACATTTGCTACCAAATGCTTCCTTTGTCCGATTAATTTGCCAGCAATATACTTCTTCTGTATTGATGACTCTTTCACGCTGACTTCGTTCATGATTTATGACAAATTTAGATTTCTCACAGACACAAAACAAGTAATTCTGTTGTTGCTATTGGAGCTAGTTTCCTCATTTTCTGCTAACAAATGCCTTTTAAGGTTTTTATCACATGTAAAACCAATTCCCAAACATTGGCTGTAATTCCATGCATATATGGAATTTTGTTATTACTGATAAAAATTCTGAAACAGTTGGTGGAATGTTTTGTTCAGTATTCAAGCGAAAGATCCTGAAGAACCTGCCATTCCTCTTTGCAATTCGCCTAAGTGAAATGTGAAGCGCACTGTAAGCAACACAGTAACACACTAAAGAGTGAATAAACTAAAACGATGATCGGCTTTGATTGGTCGAATCATAAATCATAATTATGAAATGAGTCATTACATAGTATCTTACAATTGTAACGTTTAACATCCATTATGTTCAGCTAATTGCAACGTTATTTGAATGTGTCGATCATACAAAAAGTCATACAAGTTAATACAGTGTCATTTGTTGTCCAATTCGACTTCAGTTTCCTTGAACTTCGCATACTGCTTCCAACCTAATCATGTCTACAATAATCATCAATGATCTACTTCGATTGTTCTTCTGACCAGCCCGTCATAAAAAGAATGTATACGACATGTTGCGCTGTTATGCTATCAGTCGCTATTTATGTCAACTATGATCTTGAAATATTTAAATGCATGTCAATCGTCCTCTTTTGTTTCCATGGAACCTGCTCTTTTATTGTCCTTTTTATTTGCTTCACTCTCAGTACTCCCTTGAATCTTAATGGCTTTTACTATCTCTATTGGTGTCAAATGGTTAAATAAATCCTCTATTTGAAGTAAAACACGTTTTTTTTTTACATTCCCTTTGTAGATATACAAACTGCGATTATTTTTCTTAAGATTATCTTTCACGAGACGGCCGTTTAGTGGCGTCACTTCATAGAGTGACGAAAGTGGCTGGTCCTTCAGTTAGTCTTCTAGCGCTGTTTCCCTTTGGGGATATATATTCACCAAATATCTCGGGGTTGCAGTCCTGATTTGGGGAAAACGCATGGATCAACGTGTGAACGGAATATCTTCTCACCGACAGACCCAATTACCGTTGGGAATTGTTATAAGTAAGACATTATCTCTTCTTTCTCTATCACACGTATTGTTGTTGCATACATGTTATATTATTTCTGGGTGTGACACATGTAAATGTGTATATATTTTTTGTGTATAACTTAGTGTGATAAAACTCCCTGAATCCAAAACATTTTTGCCATTTCTTTTTCATTCAGCTATCCCGTTCCTTCGTTGAAATAAGGTGTCATTAGATCAAGGTTATAATAATTCAAATAATAAGGAAATACCAACTGGGGGAATAATCATTTCGTCCATAGCGCTCCCATTATCTTTTGATACCCAACTCAATGTATGATGTTATTAAAACCCATGACCTTGAAGAAAAATAAGTTCCTTCATTTCCCACATTTTGTGGAGTGTTTGATCTCCAATTTCCGTGTTATTAAACGTTGACTCTTTCTAACATAGAATCGATCACACTGATAATTCCTAGGCTTGTAGAGAATGGTACATTGTCAAATGATTTACCAATGTTTTTTGCTTATTTTTGTGATTGACCAATCAATATATACTTGTTATTTGTGATAAATGAAAGTGGGAAAATTGTTATCTGTCTTTACTTTTCTCTTAACCATATCCGAGAGTTTTACTGTTTAACGATTTCACTCCAAGCAAAGCAATAAAGACACTAAGACGCAGGGAGTTACTGATTCTTAAAAAAATTGTGATATACTATTAAGAAGAAAGGACAAGAAAAGAATAGAAAAAATGTTGTCGCCAATCATGTACTACAATTTCATTCATAAATTCTAGGCACAATAGAAAGAAGTTCTTCATAAAAATTACAATGAAATTATTTATTACATTAAGTTGGTAGACTGAATGGCTACTGTAGATTCTTCTTTTGACTTTATCAAGAATTTCTAAATATATAACAGGAGAATCCAACCAGATGTGGCAGTAATATTCAAAGCAATAAAGAATGGTAGAGTTATAAATATGTAAGATACATCCTGGCTAGAATAATTGTCTAGCACGACATAGCTTACCAACTTTCCTAGATGAAGATTTAGAAATTGATTCAATATAAAATTGCCACTTCATATCAGCCAAAATCCTTAGTACGAGCAGGCGAAACGAGTTATGCTTCTGGAGGTTAGCATCAGCCATGCTGATGGAAGATAAAATGGGTTCTCCTAGACAATTAAAAGAGAGTAGTTTTTTTCTTCAAGGCGTTAAAATTAACAAGTCTCTCCTTGCCCCATTTAAGAACAAATTGTGATTCATTTCTGCGATCAGCTGCCAAATTGATCTAATTGAACCGATCGGACTTAATATTAAGACAAGAGTAAATATAGTTGTATCAACAGATAACGAGTTGAGAATGGATGGCATCAGGTAATTTAGGAAAATTATAAACAACGTAGATTCAATGAAGAAAGAGCTAGAAAAGTGGTCATTCAGAAGAAATTTAATTTCACGATCTGATACGAAAGACCGCGTCAGTTTAAAGATTAGGATGACATTTCAACTTGTGAAAAAGACCAGTATGTCAAATGCCTTTGAAATATCCAAAGAAGCCGCCAGAACGTCACCATTCTTATCTAAATCTGACACTTTCCGCAATAATCTTTAGCAAAATTAACTGTTGACCGAGAGAAGCGAAAGCCCTATTGCTTATCTGAAAGAGGATAATGAGAGGTGAGATTCTTACGCAATTCTGAATTAATTAGAGCCTCTTATACTTTCCTCAATGTGGGTAGAAGGCTAAAAGGCCGATATTTCGTAAAAGAAGACAGCTGGCCTGAGTTATTAATGACTGGAAATGCATGAGAGAGTTTCCAGCAAACAAAAAACGGTAAGGCATATATTGTAGCATTTAGAGAGAACAGGAGCCAGTTCAGGAACATATTACCTAAGGTCGGTTGCAGGGATACCATGAAATTTTTTGTGAAATTCCAGTTAAGGGATAATAGCAGAAACCATGGACGGAGCTTTATGCATATCACTCAATAGAGACACTGTCCTAAGTGAAAAGACAGGCAAGGATGCTCCGAATGTATCAAGAGTAGAATTTGTAGAGAATTTACGAGCAAATTATTCTTCTTTATCAGCAAACGATGTTAACACCTCAAATTGAATGAAGAGGGGGTGTATAGATTTATTCTTATTTTACACACTATTACAGCGTCTCCAGTAGTCATGTCAACCACGCTTGTTCGAGGCTACACAGTGCCTCATTTTATCAACAAAAAACACTTAGCCGCTTTGTGAACACCTTTGCAATTATTTCGAGCAGGCACAAAAAGTTTTCTGTAGTGATCGGAATTAACCCGCTGGTAAACTCGAAAAAATTAAATCCTTTGCGCTATAGCTGCTGAACAATCCAGTATGAACCAAGGAAAACACGATCAGTAAGGTAAATAAACCCATGTTCAGCGTCTTAGCTACTTCTATAATTAATGCATAATATTTCTTAAGAGAATATTTTTTTAATACATGAAATAATGACGGTGAAAAGACCTATTCACTAAATAACAGAAGCTCATTGATTTTAAAATGAAGATCATATTTATTAAACTAAACAAGTTTCGAAGGAATAATTTGAATAAACAACGAAAATGTTAATGAGTGTATTTGAGTGTGATTTGACTGAGTAGATGTCTTTCTGTGTGAAGGGTCCACAGCCCATTTTGCTTCAGTGTGAAAAGTTTATTACACACACTCCGAAAGGAGGGAAAAAGAGGAAGAAAGTTACTTTAGGAAGTCTCATGGTTAAGAGATGATAGCAGAAACCATGTTCTTTACCCTCAGAACTGCTGCTGATACTATTGTGGGATCTTCCACAACAAACCAGCTTTACCTCTTTTTAGGAAATGCACTCTTCCTATCTGGTAAGCAACATCCTACTTTCTTACAAATATAACAAGTATTCATTGGTCAATCCCCTCCAATCTAGCTTGTTGATTGGTCAGTTCCGACCAATCAAACCGCCTGCACGGGACCAATCTGTTATATACCCAACACGTATAAAACTCCCTTTAGTAGTTTTTCTTTTCATTCATCTCTCTCGCACGTCTCATTCCTTGCTACCAAGTGCCAAGGTGTAACCTTCAAGAACTCCTGTCTTAGTCATTGCTGGCCAGACGTTAAAGACAATTACCAACATTCACGAACTCTGAAATCACTCCTGAACTTTTACCAACTTTGCACTTCTAAATTACAAGTTTAATATTACTTCTTCCTAATATGAACTCCGTGACAACTAATACCTAATTAAAGGGACACAACTCTCTCCTACCTTTTCAGTTCGCATGCATGTACATCAAACAGTAATAAATTTAATTGTTATGTTTTGAAATCATTCCGTTCAGTTTTGTATTTTATACTATGTGCTATTTACGTCAAATATAAATTGCATTGCCACCACGCATTGTCCTTAATCCCACCTTTCCTAGCCAATGTTAAATATTGGTAACTCAATCAGACAAATAATAATGACCGCGACGTTCGTCGTTCGACATCCACAACAACAAAAGGAAGCCATTACATATTTAGTGATCCCGTCTGAAATAAACAATAATGGTAAACTCTAGTTTTTCCAAAACTTTGTTGTTCCGAACATATTTCGTCCATGTTGTCCTCAGCATCTTTCTGTAATTTCACATATTAGTTGCTTCTTGTCTCTTCTTCACTCTTAAAGAGATTGTCCAGATATCCCCTAACATTTCATTGCAGTTTTCTTTGTTTCTAACATAATTTTTTTCTTTACTTAATACCGTGCTTAGCTTTTCAAATGCATCAAAAGCAATCTCAATACATCTTCGGATTTCAGTGTCGCACATTCTGTCCTCTGTCATAACACTTTCCAGATATTGGGGCATAAAAAATACATGATTTCTTGGTACAGGATAGGCGCGAAAATGACACGATTGCTACATGCTCACACATATCAAAAATACAGATCGAGAGAATTATTGAAAGTAATTCACTGCCCCTTTTTTTGTAATTTCGTATTTCTTTCGTTAGTCGTATATTTGTTGTTTTCTTGTTTATACTTTCCGACATTTTAGGCACTTGGAGCCTACAATTTTTTCATAGACTTATCTTTTGCCATCATTCCTATTTAGCTATTTCTCATACTTTATCGCCCATATCTTTGTGTTTACAACTGAAATGCTGCCTTGATTAAAAGAAGCTATACAAGGAAATCGAATTTTATATTTTAAAATAAATAATTAAGTGAATTCGGATTTTATTTAAGAGTTTTGATATTCCATAAGATATTTTCTTGATTATTGATTGCTTATAGTGTTGAGAAATTTGCTGAATATTGGCTGGATCCTTCAGTCGGGTGGAAAGCAGTTTTGAAACAAAAGGGAGACAAAATAATAAAAGAAAATTCGAAGAGAAGCATAAAATAAATCAAAAGAAATGTAAAAAAACACATATTAAATATGAGAAGAAATTCTATAGCAGGTGAGATAGCGAGTTAGAACTTATTATAAAATCGATATGTAACGGACAATGAAGACAAATATTCTGAAAGCAAAGGTCAATTGCAGTGAATTTGCTCAAGAAGAAGTAGAAAAATGTAAAGTGATGCGACTTGAAATATAAAAGAAATACGCAACTCTGCCTAAACCAAGAATTCAAAGAATAAGTAAATTCCAAAAACTGAATTCCATTTTACACAGTAACGAAAAACTGCGTTTTAAGGATGATATCTAGAATCAATGATCGTTTTAGTGATGGTAACTAGACTTTATAAAGCATTTTTAGGATGAGACATAAAGTTGGTACGTAGAATCTATGAGGCATTTTAGGGATGGTACCTAGACGGTATAAAGTATATCTAAATGGTACCTAAACTCTAAGAAGAATTTTAATGTTGGTACCTAGAATCTATGAATCATGGTACCTGAAGAAATAAAGAGGAATAAAAATAAAAAAAATAAAAAGACGAGAAAAATTGTTAAGACGAAAACAATAACAACAAAGAATTGAAAGAAACAAAATGAAAAGAAAAAAAATAGCAACATAAAACCCAGAAATATATGAGTAAATACTGAAGAAAAGTACTGATCCTATAGCCGAGCTCAGATACATTTTGGTATTGCCCTTCCTGATGAGCCAGATTTTGAGAGCTCCATTCTATAGGCCAAGTTAGATGACAAAAATGTAAGTTTATGCTGACGAATGATTTGGACAATCAACCATATCATAAATGAAAGCAGGATAGTAACTCAGATGTGGTACAAAGGTAAGGAGTGATTGGGCTGGAAGGCTGATACGATAAGAACTGTGCATACTACGGAGATTTAATCCCATACTTCAATAATACATAAACAAATGTTTCTGCTTTAAAGGATAAAAACAAATAGGCATGAAATTGAGAGGCCATCGGATCGGAAGAATAAATCTACCGAATTCCGTCACATAGAATAATTGCGGCAATTTCAGTAAGGATGATACAAAGAAAATGATAAACGTTCTTTATTTCTCACATTTGAATTAACATTATATGTTTTTATAGCCAATGTGTGAATTTTCAATATTTAAGGAAAATAATGGTATTACTCTCAAAAGTGAAAATAATTGCTAAGAAGCATGGGAATCTGTTAAATAGTGGATTACAGTATTTTGGAAGACCAAAGAGTCAAATTAAAAGAACGTCAAAAATTGGATAACGATATGGAAAATTTCTGGGTGTTAGAGGTAGAAATCGAACATCAAGGGAACAAGTGTGGTGTGTTTTGACTTTTCGGAACTCTCGAATAATATTACGAAAATTTAAGAAAAGAAAATACATATTTGAATAGATACTGTCTAAATGGTAGAATTGAAAGAAATTAAGCTGGAATACTATTTAAGGACCTCCAATCGGTTGAGAGCTGGGCAGGAATTGGCTGGTCAACTTTAATGCCTCAAAAGCAAAACTGCTCTCTAGTAATCACAAGAGAGATCCTTCCCTGCCCTCCATTAGAATGTCTGACGCTTAACTTCTCGATAGCACCTCTCGGCGGCTGCTCGGTCTCACGTTGACTGCTGATCTGAGATGGAATAAATACATTGAGTCAATTGCTTCGTCCACCGCTCCCTGTGCGGCACCAGGAAATTTTTCTCCCCGGAATCGATCCTCCAGATCTACAAATCAACAATCCGTCCTTGCATGGAGTATTGCTGCCATATATAGTCTGGAGCCCCTTCTGTTTGCATCGGGGTTCTTGATAGGCTCCAGAGGCGGATATGCAATATAATTGGCCCTGTTCTGGCATCTCATCTACAGTCACTCTCTCAAAGACGCGCCGTCGTCTCTCTCTCTCTATTTTACAAATACTTCATGGCAATTGCTCCGAGGAGCTGCATTCGCTGGATCCCAGACTTCATGAGTTCAAGCCTCCTACGAGGCTGGCATGCCGCTCTCACCCTTTCAATGTCGAAACTCCTAAATGTAGCCGTCTCTTCTACTCCAAGAACTTCATGTCTCGCACCTCTCGCATGTGGAACTCCCTTCCCTATACCAGTTTCTCTGAGTGCTATAATCTCCAACTATTCAAATGTAATGTCAATCGACATCTCCATCTTGATCTATCCAATACCCTTTCCTCATTCTATTCTTCTATCACTCCTATCTGATCTTGCTCCAAATCTTCTTTAACCCCATGCGTCCTGCTGGCTTCTCGCCTGGCTTGGGGTGAAACGGTTAAAAAAAAAGGAAAAAAAAAAACAGTATTAAAGAGATTAACTGTGTTTTAATGCGTTTCGTAAGCCTCCATATTCTGCAGACGAGAAGGTTAAAATCATAAGAAATTATATGAAGAAAACGAAGGAAGATCTGGCTAATTTTGATTTGGTTAAGAACGTTTCACAACGGAGCAGGGGAGATGAGGGAAAATAAGGAAATTTGTGTTAGAGTAATGAATCATTTGATCTAAGGGGAGAAATAATGAAGATGGAACCTACCTCTAACGTATTGTTTTTAAGCATTACGCCCCGAGCAAGGCGTGAAGCCACTAGGACGCAGGGGGTTGCAGAAGATATGGAGCGAGAGCAGATAGGAGTGATAGAAGAAAGGATGAGGAGAGGTAACTGGAGATGTCGATTGACATTACATTTAAATAGTTGGAGATTATAGCTCTCAGGGAAGCACTGATAGGGAAGAGTGTTCCACAGGCGAGAGGTGCGAGGTATGAAGCTGTTGGAGTAGTAGTGACGGCTATATTTAAAAGTTTCTACAGTGAAAGGTTGAGGGCAGGATGACAGCCTCGTTGATCCCTTGAATTCATGAAGTCTGGGAACCAGTGAAAGCAGCTCATTGGAGCAATTACTATGAAAGTATTTGTAAAAAAGACAGAGAGAGGCGACGGCCCGTCTGTGAGAAAGTAACTGTAGACGATATGCCAGACCAGGGCCAATTATATTACATATTCGACTCTGGATCTTGTCAAGAACTCCGAGGTAAACAGAAGGTGCACCAGACCATATATGCCAGCAATACTTCATGCAATGGCGAATGGTTTATTTGTATATTTGAAGTATCGATTTTCTGGCGCAGCACAGAGAGCCAACTTTCCTCGCAGTGGACGAAGCAATTGACTCAATGTATTTGTTCCATCTCAGGTCAGCAGTCAACGTGAGACCGAGCAGACGCAGAGAGTTGATGTCAAGAAGTTGACTATCAGATATTCTAAGGGGGGAGCAGGGAAGGATCTCTATGGTGATTAATAGAGAGTAGTTTAGTTTTTGAGGCATTAAAGTTGATCAGCCAATTCTTGCCCCAATTAACAACCGATTGGAGGTCCATTTCAAGACGAGCGGTCAGGTTAGTTTTGTCAACGACACTAGATTTCTTTTTGAGGCAGGAGTAAATTGTAGTGTCGTCCGCGTAGATGCCAACTTGGGAATCTATGGCGTCAGGAAGGTATTTGATGAAAATAAGGAATAGAGTGGGGCTAAGGATGGCGCCTTGGGGAACACCTGCGTTCGTGGGATAGGAACTGGAGGAGAATCCGTTGAGACGACCTTCAATTCACTGTTTGACAGGAATTATTGTATTAGGTCAAACAATCGACCTGTAATACCATAACCCTAGAGCTTGCGAAGAAGGCCGGCATGCCAAACCCTATCAAACGCTTTGGAGATGTCTAGTGCCACGACACGAGACTCACCGTTATTTTGAAGGGCTTTGTAGACGGTTTCAGTGATGGCCGTATGCACATTAGCTGTAGATCGGGCGTAGCTGAAACCATATTGCTTGCAGAGCTGCCAATAATCTTTGGAGCCAAATTTCAGAGATGTTATACACTCCTTCATCCAAGCAGCAAATATTGACTTAGCTTCGTTCAGGACACGCTTACACTCGTTACGGGCGGAGGCAAAGAGACGTCTATTGCAGTCCGACATGTCGCTACGAAATAGGTGAAAGATGTGGTTCCTATGGGCAATGGCGACTGAGCAAGCAGCGGGCAACCAAGGGCAGGAGTGCAATTTGACCTTAAATTTTGTTGAGGCGGTGAAAATGTCGATTCCAGCTTTAACCCAGGATGAGACCTCAGAAGCACATTCTTGGACGGGGAGTGTAACGACAACATCCCAGGAAACATCGCGGAAGTCACGGAACGAGTCCGAATCCGCTCGATGATAGTAGAAAGAGGTTCATTGTGGCGTGTGGAGGTTCTAGGAGGTTTCTTGCGGGTGTGGAGTTGAAGGAAATGTTAACAGATACTACAGCATGATCGGAGTTATCAAGAAAACAGAGCTGCATGGCGCTACAAGATTCGGGGATTGAGGTAAAACACAGATCGAGAAGGGAGACCTTACCTTCCAGGTGGAGGGCAAAACGCCTTGGGAAGTTAACGTGAGGGATTGAGAAATTGAGAAATTAAGTGTTTGAATGCCTGCCCGGTCAGTAGTAGCATTCTTGAGCCACTTGGTATGATGGGCGTTAAAGTCACCAAAGACGAATATGTGAGCAAACGGGTGGAGAGAGAGGTTCTTGTCTATGCTGTCAGATATGCTATCGAGTATCCCACAGTCTTGAAAGGCTGGAGAGCGATAGAGGAAGAAGAGATAGCTTACGGCATTGAGGAGAGATAGTCGAAGACATCTGTTTATATTTCTGAGATGAGGTATTATGTACATTATTTACATTATTTGGACTATTGCCCTCATCTTTGTCGCAGTATTTATCACAACGTTTCGGGCGTTGTACGCTCCGGCCTTCTTCAGGTGGTTGGAATGTCGAACGGAACCCATTATTTCGCTGACTGGGATAGACTGTTCTAGTTCCACGTGCCATGTTTAAGGGATGTCAGGTATCAGTTATCTCCTGTTAATTCCTCTCACCAAGTTCTCCACTGCCTTAACCAGGTATTGAACTCACACTCTTTGGGTCCTGTAACCAACGCCTTTGTCCTTGAGGACACATGGCACAGTGTATAAAGTGGATAAAACTTGCAGAGGGGAAGTAACAGGAGATAACTGATAACTGACATCCATTAAACACACACACACGCACATATATATATATATATATATATATATATATATATATATATATATATATATAGAGAGAGAGAGAGAGAGAGAGAGGGAGAAAGAGAATATATGGCAGCAGCAAGGATTATATTTATGTTAAATTCCACCGATGAAGCCTATTCAGATTTTCCTTATATTTTCTCATTTCTAAATGAGATGTCTATATCGGGATTATGACTTTAAGTTAATTTTCTAAAATTCCTGTTCTTTTTTTTATATTCAAGGACATCTTTTACAGTCATTGAAAAAAACTGGGTAATCATCGTCTTCATCATAATGACGACTGCTTTGACTTGAAGGCCCACACCAATTCAGTGCGATTTTTAATTTTCACCAACTATATAAATAAAAACCTCCCTGCCTTGTGCTAACTCACGAAACGTGTGTTTTCCACATTCTTCAATTTTTTTTATAGGTAAAGATCTAGATTTATTTATAGTTTTTTTCTAATAATGTTATTCGTTAATATTGGTACTCGCTATTTTAATATCAATTTTTTCTAATGGGCATACTATGGATGTTCTCTATGTATTCATCCATTCGTCATTGATAAAATTATATATATATATATATATATATATATATATATATATATATATATATATATATATATATATATGCGTGTCTGTGTGTGTGTGTGTGTTTGTGTGTCTCTAAAGTTATTAGCCTGGCCTGTCTAACTCTCATATTAGTAGCAAGTTCTTTTTTGTATTATTGAGACATCTTACATTATATTTATAAATATCAACGACTTGACCCAATAGTTACTCCTTTTCACTTCTTTCGTTTTACAAGTCCTATAGCATTAAACGTCCCGATTGTATAATCAGTATATGCTGTTTTAGTCATTTTATGTTTTTTTTATCCTACCCTACAGAGAAGACGTGCATATACGAAAGTGTTTTTTTCAGTCACAATCGAAACGTCCAAACCATAACGTTCAGAAACTAGCTATAGATGTGTTTATACCTCGATTCTGATGCATTTTATTCCCTTCTGAGCTTGAAACGAGTCTAATTTTAACTCTTGTAGATTATAGAGGTGTTAGCCACCCTCGGGACTTCATGGTGCCTCTTTTTCTTAGTTACTATGTTAAAAACAAATAAAAAATATAATCTGAAAGTGAAACGTTTTTCCAAAAATAAGTGCCGAGGAAGGAGTTAAGTAATAAGGTTCCATCTTTTAACTCTAAATCAATGGAGACGTCATTAACTCCTGCAACATCTGTATAGTAAGCAATAATTTTTAACTAAAAACTCGAATTTTAGTTTACTAGAATTGGAATTAGAATCCTTTCAAAGTAAAGTCGAATAACTATACGACATTCTTTATACCACTTCAATATACATTCTTCTGTGGAGAAATATATATTTACTTAATGTGTGTTGTGACATCTATCTTATCATATTTTTCTAGAATTTTTATCTTTTCTTTGCAGTAAGTGCTGTATAATATATAGACATTATCTTCGGAATTGTGTATCAAGTTAATAATATTTCAATTGTTTATATACCGCTCGACATGGGAACATATTGAAATAAGTTTCAACAAACTTTAAGTAACAATATTAATCCTGGTTTCTAACGTGATCGTTATCATGCAGTTTCAAGATTGGTTTGTACGAAATTAAAATCTCTGTTGTTTTTTTTTAAAAAAGTAATTTGATTAAAGACAGCATTTTTAATTCTGTTTGCTGTAAGTTGGTAGTCAGAAAGATTTATTAGGTTGGGGCAAAAATAATGACGTTTTTTCACATGGTAAGATATGTTAGAAAACGTCATAATTTTTGCACCAACCTAATATATATATAGAAAGATGCAATACAATGTGGAATAGACAGACCTTGTCGGTGTAATTTAATAAAACTTGTTTCGATACGTATATAAGACGGGAAACTTTTCTTTTATAAATCTTGTAACATTCCCTGAGGGATATTATGAATATAAATTTACCTTGATAAATTGCCTCAGGTGACGAAATGCGTTGTTAATATAATGTTTTCTTCTGTTTGTATTGTATTTACATATATATTCTATGTATATCTGAATTATACACACACACACACAAACACACACACACACACATATATATATATATATATATAAATACATTTATATATATATATATTTATATATATATATATATATATATATATATATATATATATATATATATATATATACATTTATATTATATGCATACGTACACACATATATATGCATATATAAACAGACACACACACATATATATATATAGAGAGAGAGGGCGACCAACAAAAAACGGAGGAGCGAGTGAAAGACAATGATACAAACTGTGGTGTCTTAAAAATAAAACAGTATAGTAAATGTAAGTTTCCCGACTTAAGTGGTATGTACAAATCGCAGACTATCGACAAAACAAACATAAATAATTATGTATATACACTACTAAACACACACACAGACACATACATAGAGAGAGAGAGAGAGAGAGATTACCCACAATGCACCACTGGCCGTATATATAAATACCCGAGAAAGAAAAAATAACACTCGTGGCTTGACAATTGCGTCTAGCATGAAACAAACTGTCGCCTCTAAGTGTTGACCTCAATGTTCACTTTTATATTACACGCACTATATCTCTGATACTGAGCACTTTATCCCATAAATATAGCACACCTTAAGAATATGTTTGATCACACAACACACACACACACACACACACACACACACACACACACACACACATATATATATATATATATATATATATATATATATATATATATATTCCCCAAAAAAAGTATTGAGCAGGAAGGCGAATTTTTTCGTTTTGTTATTCACTGAAGACATTTACGTTTCGCATCATATATGAATATGAGACAAAAATTCAGGATTTGGAATGTAGTTGGCCCTGCTCTGGCATCTCGTCTACAGTCACTTTCTCACAGACGCCCCGTCGCCTCTCTCTGTCTGTTCTACAAATACTTCCCTGTAAATTGCCCCGAGGAGCTGCAATCGCTGGTTCCCAGACTTCATAAGTTCAAGCGCCCTACGATGCTGGCATCCCGCTCTCACCCCTTCACTGTTGAAACTCCTAAATTTAGCTGTCTCTTCTACTCCAATAGCTTCATGTCTCGCACCTCTCGGCTGTGGAACTCCTTTCCCTATTCCTGTTTCCCTCAGAGCTATAATCTCCAACTATTCAAGTGTAATGACAATCGACATCTCCAGTTGCCTTGATCTATCCACTACCCTCCTCCTCATCCTTTCTTCTATCACTCATATCTGATCTTGCTCTAAATTTTCTGTAACCCCTTGCGTCTTAGTGGCTTCCCGCCTTGCTTGGGGTGAAATGTTTAAAAAAAAAAGTCGGTGGGGTCATTAATTCACAGCTGGGAAAGACCTTGGTGGAAGAATGATTCATGTAAGAGTCTAAGAAAACGGCTGATTTTAATGAATATATATAAACGATTTTATAGTAAGACGTCGTTTAATTTCATCTGAAGGACGACTTTAAAAGTTTTTCCAAATATAATCTATCGGACTAATCGAAACTTAATACCGATCGATATTAATTTCACCTTGAATACCAGACTCGAGAGAAGTAGAAACGTTTGCTTGAAAAAGCAATTTTTTGCCAAATCCTTGCAGCTGACATGACTATTTAGAAGTGTCTAAATAGCATTAATAATGGAAAAAACAAACAATCAAAAACACAAAGAGACATTTATAATTATCGACTGTTTAATAATTTTCAGATTATTTATTTAATTGACAGGATTTTCTTAGATTAAGATTTTCGCTTTTCCTTGTTTTTATTGAGTTAATGAAGACAAAACTTAGAATGCAAAGACGTTTCAATTCCAAATCATTTTGTTTTCTTTGAAAATGTAATTTTACGCTTTGGTTAATTGCTACAAATTGTAAACAGACTAGCCGTCTTAGTTTATTTCACACACGCATACATTCAACAAAATAGAAATAGACGAACACACGTCTATTAAGAAATAGTGACACATCTGCTTTCAGGAAAACTTCCTCGTCAACACAAATATTGATCTCTCTCTCTCTATATATATAAAATAATAGTTAATAAACGATACACTGAGACAGTCTTAATTTACCAACTATTACATCCGTCTGTCTGCTTTGTAAATTTATACAAAATATTGATTACTGGCAATGAAAACCGGCGTTCCGCTGAATAATCCAATATGTTGTACTGGACTACATAGTTGTTTCTTTGTATAAAAATTCATATAAGCCCTGGTATATTATTTAAAATAGTGTTGTTATTAAAGCCGATAGACTTTTCGTAATAGTTTATTAAACACGATATGTTGGAGTCGAGGGATAAGATAATTGTAATTGTACACTATGGGTCAGGATTCGGACCCAATGATAGACTAGAATAATTTATTTTTTGAAGGCAATACATAGTGTAACACTTCTCTTATATGCTGTTGCCTTTCAAGACAGGAAGAGCTTACGGACAAACATTCTGGAAACATCGGTTGATCGTTGAAGTTAAGCAATGTCAAGTCCGGTCGGTACTTAGCTCGGGTATCTTTTAGGAAGGCCAGGCGCCGTAAGCGAACTTCCATAACCTCTTTCGGTTTTCAATAACACATAAAATGGTTATAAGGTGTAAAAATCCAGACAATCGGGATGTGGGTAAGTATGGCTCTTCACAACATCCTTCTTGTTGACATAAGCAAGATTTGACCTTTTACCCCCACGCTTTATTCATGCACTGCCATCTATAAGAACTGATTCCTCATCATTTCTGTGTCGTGATCATTATTTTCTCCCTAAATTCCTTGTTATTGATCTAAGTAACGTGTGACCCTTTACCATTTCATTTTATTCATACTCTGCCAACTATAGGAACTTCGTCCTCATCATTTAGTTGTTGTACTTCTTTTAGGATATAGTCGATCGAGGGTTTCCACAACTTCCTTCATCTTGATGCTCTAAATCAATTTATGACAGTTTATTATCGCTCTTTTTCCTTTGCCATCCATAGGAACTTCATTATCTATGTGCTGAGCTCCTATAGGATATGGGCGATCATGGTTCTCCACAGCTTTCTATCTCTGTTCCGCCATTTATTTTACAGAAGCCCGTTAGATAGGTCATTCGGCGATTCGTCTGTCCTGTGAGTGTCACATTTTGTAGGCCTTCTTTTTTCCTTAAGCCTCGCAAATATTTAAACTCTCTCTTCTTGTTTTGATGAACACCTCCCCTTTCTATCTTTTATTAAGTAATGTATGGAACATTCATTTTTAAGTGGCTTTCTTGTCCCAGCCACGATTTGTGGCTTTGTTATCCCATTGTCGATTTTTAACGATAAAATATTTGTTTTTTTTTTCCACTTAGACAAAAGGAACTCTTGAAGAAAGTGGCAAAGGAAAGCTGGGAGTATAGATTAATCAGCAAATGTAAGAACACAATATGCCTGGCTATAAGTAAGAGAGAAAAAACCAAGGTTAGAGATAAGTATTAGGTTGGTGCAAAAATAATATCGTTTTCTCACATAGTAACATATGTTAGAAAACGTCATTATTTTTGCACCAACCTAATATTAGAGATGCCAAAAATTATCCAAGTAAAGAAATCTGGAAAAGGTCTTAATAAACAATTGCAAATAAGATAGGGAAACTTGCATTAGAATTGTGAATATATTTTTCAAAGGCTTAACATCGTGCTACCAAATAGGATAACATTAGAAATAAAGAAATGCGTGATGAATTCCTATATTATATCAGTCATACTTTATGGCAGTGGATACTGGACAATTTCTTCACAGATGAAGAGGAAATGTGAAGCAAGGGATATGTGCTTATTCAGAAGGATGCTGAGGATACTATGCGTGGACCATCACAATCATTAACGCCATATATATTTAATGTAATTTTTCTCATCAACATTTATAATGAAAATGCTTCATATTATAATAAAAAAAGGTAGTTTATATATAAAGAATTGATCAAAAGTTGCGCACTATAGGAGTTAATGAATAGATCAAAGCGGTCCTGTTGAGTGGCCACCACGGTCAAGACATTTTATACTCTTGTAATTTTTGTGTGGGGGCCATTCGAAATAAGTTGCTTATCAGGAAATATTTGGGAACTTAGGGAAATAATAAATTATGAATGCGGGAAAAATGAAACTGGTTGACGTATTAATGAATCAGACTCAGAATTGTAATGTATTTTGAAAATAAGGACATTTTGCATAGCATATATAACAATAAATAACTATTAAATAAACTTTTCAAGTGTAATATACTTTTAATTCATCATCACTATGGTTTTCGAATTTTACCTCACTCTGTATATATCAGATGTTTTAATCCGTCTTTATATTCCATTTCTATTTTTATTTCATTTGTGTTTCTGTAAATTTGGCTGTTATTTTTCTCTAAAATTATTATCTTTTATTGCAAGACAACGATAGGATTCAATAAATTTTGTTATTCATTTCTGTATAAATTAATGCGTGTAAACCAAGAAATTAAATAAGTACAGTTGATCACGTTGTCTATAAAAGTTATTTTATATCAGAAAAGACATTCATTTTTTTTTAATGAAACAAGAAATTCTGATAGTCACTATTTTCGCCTACTATAACACAGAGAAAACAAAGCGTTCCTCAAAGTTTCTTTTCATTGTAATTCCGCCTATGCATTCGTTAAAATGAATAAGCTGTCAATCTATTAGACATCAGCCTTCAATAAGACAGTTAATTGTCTACGTTAGTGCGCGAAATATAGGGTTTAGTTCGACATTCCAACCGGATGAAGGCTGGAGCGTACAACGGTCGAAACGTTATAATAATATGGCGACAAAGATGAGGACAATATTCCGAATAGTGTAAATAATACCTCATCTCAGAAATATAGACAGATACTGAAAGGCCGAAACGTTGTAATAAATATGGCGACAAAGATGAGAGAAATAGTCCGAATAATGTAAGTAGTGTACATAATACATAATCTCAGAAATATAGACAGATATAAAAAACACAGCCAATAAAACAAGCAGCAACATGTTAAATATACACTGACCAAAGCTATGGCGGTAATTTCAGGTTCGTTAGAGAACATTATAATTCTATTACAATAACTCAAGACCGGTCTTCTTTCGAAATCACCGGCCCCAACGTACACAAAGTAGTAGAAACTACAACCGGCGAAATAATTCCAAACAGGACAAACAACAAATCGAAACTAAAAACTACTAAATCTACTATAAAAGATTGCACCATCACAGACGAAATGCCATCAGATACAGACAGACAGACAGAAAGGACAAATTTGAAAGTTTATTTTGAACAAATCAACAGGAACGACGATATTCGGTGGTACAAAGTGACTTTGAAAACCCTATCAAATATAAAAATCTCAACCCAAAAACTTAAAATCTCCTGAAAGGAAGTAAAATTCAATCCCATACCACAATACTCTAATCTCAATGAGATGCAGGACGATATTTCATACTAAGACAGAAGATTATATCTAACAAAGGAAGTCTTTAACAAGGAGACCACTCGTGAATCAATTGTACAGAATAAAACAAAATTACAAACCTAATCAATGTAGGTATAGATTTTTGAACAAAATCATGACCACATATCAACTTTCCTATACAGTGAACTACCACACCCTAAACCTGAGACCAACACCAGTCTAAATAAAATGGATATGATTCGGCTAAGGGAAGTACTACCGTCATTATGGATATAGAACTCTACAAAAATACGTTATCTTCTCTCCAATAAGACAGTATCGATCATTAAAATTTAAACAACTATCATTAATCAATTACAAACCTAATCAATGTAGGTATAGATTTTTGAACAAAATCATGACCACATATCAACTTTCCTATACAGTGAACTACCACACCCTAAACCTGAGACCAACACCAGTCTAAATAAAATGGATATGATTCGGCTAAGGGAAGTACTACCGTCATTATGGATATAGAACTCTACAAAAATACGTTATCTTCTCTCCAATAAGACAGTATCGATCATTAAAATTTAAACAACTATCATTAATCAAAAACGACGACCAGAGTAAAGTCACTCATTTGTCAACATAAGGAGGACTTAATAAGAATAGGATGTGAATATTTAACACATCTTGAATGCAAAGCATCAATCTGTATGTATTCCTGAAAATTAACAAGAAACACGATCAACTATACCTGCAAAGAATCCAATTCAATATGGAAAACATACAACAGTCGAAGGAAAATGAATTAAGAACAATCGTAGAACACCAACATTATTAATCAGAGACTAAGTGAAATATTACTAAAACCTGTCCTCAAACACATACTAATTATTGTAAGAGGTCACCTGGACTTCTTAAACCATCTCGCTAAACACATCAAGGGATACACTATTACTATATCTTTTGATGTTGGAATCTTCTACGCTCTAATAGCACAACAAGAGAGTGACAAAATGATCGGAATGTTTCTTAATAAGATCCCAGAAAGAAGAAAAATGGTTTCATCACAGACGGTCTGAAATTTATTCTACAATATATTTTTATTTCAGTGTTAACATTTAAATACAGATATCGGGGACTACGATGGGTAGAAAAGTTGCTCTGACTTATGCTAATTTAGTCATGACATATGTTAAGGTCAAGGTATATGAAGAATCCAAATAAAATACGGCTTGAACTTCCACAAATATTTGCTAGACGACTAGAAACGTTACTTGGATATATGCCTTATTCTATGGATGTACACATTCTACCGACTCATTGAATTCAAGTCCCTAATTAACAGAATCAATAATAATATTCAATTCCCAATGGAATCCATTGCAGACGAAATTCCGTTCTTGGACATGTTAATAACAAAAGACACAAACTGACATCCACTACAGACCAACAGTTTCTAAACAATACCTGGTATTCAGCTGAAACCATACAAAACACACAAATACGAATATTCCATTTAATCTAGAAGGGAGAAATTGCATAATTGTCTCAAATCATGAAGTGCAATTAAAAGAAGTCATGAATTCAAAGAAATTCTCTTCGAATGACAGCCACCCATCGTTATTAGTAGATAACTGAATAGAAAGTGCCAAAGAAATAGATATTCCAGAATTCTAAAGACATATATATATATATATATATATATATATATATATATATATATATATATATATATATATATATATATCCAGTTCCAGCAAATATTCAAACATATATATTAACAGCAACCCCCAAAATACAGAAGGATACAAGAACACCAACTTCCACTATTAAGACAAAACCCAGGAATGGAAAAATCACTCTAAGCTCATAAAATGATCAAATGAAAAAACAACGAAAACCCCAAAAATACTACTCGGAATTGACAAATTACTTACCAAAAATCCAAAACCGACTGTCAAAAAGTCTAGTCACTCTATTTGCGGGACTTGCATTAAAAACACACTATATACATTAAATCAGGACATATACAGTGCTGTTCGACAAAAGTGACTCACCTTATTTTTTTTACTTAAAATATTCTCGGCTATTGTTTTGGGGGTCAAACTAATTTTTAATCTTACTAATATAAAGACCCCTTCCCGACTCTAAAATTCTCTTCTACTTCTCGATCCTGAGGGTCTTTTCAATATGGTTTAAGAAATCAGTTCCATGAAAAGAAAATCATTCCCGGAACATTATACTGAATGGATGCTTGACAGTACTTGCTGCTAAATTCAAAGAGCTTTCAAAGCTTCTTCTTCGGATTTAGATCGCTTATCCTTTGAATTTAGCTCAACTTTCGTTTCATCGCAGAAGAGAACATTCTTCTAGTATTCTACGATGGAATGTTTGTAATAGTGAGCCCATTCAAGTCTCTTGGCTTTGTTGTATTTGCTTATTATCGGCTTAAAACTTCGTCTACAAGATATGTAGCCTTGTTCTAACAGCCACCGACGGACTGTTGAAGCGGCAAGCCTAACACCTTGCTATTCGCTTAGACTGGCTGCAATTTCTTGGCTAGTTATAGTCCTATTCTTCGCAACTTCTGTCTTGATTACAATGCCAGTCCTATCATCAATCCTTTTCTTTCGTCCCCTTGTTTTCTTCCTTGTAGCAGGAGTGGCATCATTATGTGCCCTAACCACTCGAGAGACAGTTGATTGCGAGGTTATAACAATATCTGCAATTTCTCTCGTAGACTTGCCTCCTTTTGAGAGGGTAACAATAGATGCCATAAGTGGTTCTGAGTGGCTATTTCAAGCTGTTTTTATACTGTATGAGGCTTTCTGGAATATTATGGAATAATCTAGATTTAATTTAAGCTGTTGTAGAATTCTCTACAATATTGTTCTGAGTGTATTGTAAAATAGTTTTCAATATTTAGTTAAAAGCAATTTAAATTTACCAGTTTAATCATTAGAATGCGATATCTGAGTCACTTTTTAGTGAATCTCATTTATATCCAAATGTATAATTATCAATAGAATACTTTAGGGTGAATAAACTTTTTTCTTAGATGGTCGGAATGGGGTCTTTATATTAGTAAGATTAAAAATTATTTTAACCCCAAAAACAATAGACAAAAGATATTTTCAGTAAAAAAGAAATCAGGTGAGTCACATTTATCCAACAGCACTGTATCTTTGTAAAAAATCGTTTAACTTTTTCATCCAAAAATCTGAAATAGGTTAATAGGTAAAGGGTGTAAAGAGGATTACTTGTTTGAAAATAAACTCACCCTGAGAAGATTGAATGGCATTTCTTTGCCAACAAATAAAAGTTTCCGCCATAACACAGATGTGACTCCATGTCTTCCTACTTTCTCTTTGGTCAGAGAATACTATAGACAAAAGAATAATAAATAAAAACTTTATTTATTAAAAAATACAAACCAAATCTGTACAAAATGTAACAAGTCGCATTTAATAATGACTACCCAAACACATACAAATACACAGATATAGGCACATGTGATATCCTTGTCTATTTAATTATGCACTTATTATTTTTATTATTATTATCATCATTATTATTATTGAGGCGATTAACCTCTATCACTAGACACACACACACACACACTCGCACGCACGAACAAATAAAGATTCTCGTAAAGCTGTCTATTTACTAAACCACAGCATATTTATATCGACACAGGCACTCATGTACAATTCTTGTTTAATTTGCCGTCAACATTATTCTGTACATTCCAACGTTGCAGGAAACACTAAATCTATTTCCACAAACACACTCAAAAACACACGTAAATTTATTCCTTGTACATTGAATATTTAAGGATTACCAATAAAATAGAATTACTGAGACTTGAACTACTTAACACTTTACTTTTATAAACTGCGTTTAGTTATGAACTACTTAACATTTTGTTGGTATTTGCCTGGCAAACTAACACTACCAACTTTTGACAAAAAAACAATCATCAATTTTAGGCGCAAAATTACTATGACTGATCAGGTGATAAAACGATTAGATTTCATTTGAAACAGCAATCTAAGCCAAAATTTACATAAAATTGAAATAATTCTCTAATTCCTATCGGATGCAAGGCATATTATGGCATAAACAGAGGTTATCTTTATCTCAATTTTAAATTTTTCAAAATCATAATACTGGAAAATAGGTAAAAGTTTTTTCCTCAACCATTTCAAGTAACACAGCGCATATAAATAGCAAATGAAAATATCACGGCACACTGAGGAAAAGGGTATTTGAAAAAAATATATAGTAAAACAAAGTATCTTAAATAAAATAATGGAAGAATATTGAAAATAATTACTTGAAAAAAGGTCCAATGCATATTCATTCATTTATTCAAATACTAACGCTCTACCATTACTACATCTACACGTATATATATATATATATATATATATATATATATATATATATATATATATATATATATATATATATATAATGTATTTAGGCAGCAATCCTTCATTTATGCATGTTTCATTAAAAACGAAAACGGCCATGTATTTTTTCTTGTGTTCGAACAAGCTTAACTGTATTACATTATTTGTCGTTTTAATGAAATATATATATATATATATATATATATATATATATATATATATATATATATATATATATATATATAGGTGTGTGTGTGCGTGTCTGTGTCTGTGTATGTGTGCGTGTGTGTCTGTGTGTGTGTGCGTATGTGTCTGTGTCTGTGTCGTGACAATATTTCGCGGCACATTCAAGCACTAATGTATCGTGACGCGGTGGTTGGGAATCACTGTACTTAATTGGATTTTCATTTTCTTTTTCCACCGTGTGCTATATATATATATATATATATATATATATATAAAAGCCTTACTTTATCATATATACACAGTAGCAAAACATAAATATCAGAACGATGTAAAGAAAAAGGCTAAATGTGAAATAAATTTTTATTTTAAAGCTTCAACGAACATTCTATCAAAGAAACATAAGGATATAAAGGTAACATAGAATTCCAAAATATAAAGCTTGATAAACTTATTTTGATAAAGTTATTAGTATAAATATACAACATTCGAAAGGCTTACATTTCTAAAAAGAATAATCCGATTGAAATTTGCGGAATATTTCCTCGCCTATTTATATATAGGGGTCAGTGGTGCATTGTGGGTAATCTGGCGATTATTTTTGCGGTAGTGGCTTGTTTGTTTATTTATTAATTTATTTCCTTGGGTTAATTTATTTTACTTGCTTTTCATTTTCATTTAGTATTATTTATTCTTTCCGTTTTTTGATGTTTGACGTAATAAAAACTTGGGGCGTTGCTTATGTCACTTATTTAATAGTTTGTTTTGGTCTGGAAAGAAAATTAAATCTATTTATTCATCCAATGTTTAGATTGCTTGCCGTAGTCTATTCTATTATTTTGGCGGTACTAACGGTTATTTTAGTGGGAATGATTTGTTAATTTGTTCATTTATTTATTTGAATTAATTTTTATTAGAGTTTATTTACTTATTTTTTATTCTGTATATATTTATTCTATCTGGTTTTTGATTTTTGAGTAACGTAGTGACGTTTTTTTATCGATATATCGCAGTTATAGCTAATTTTTGGGATTGGTTATTTTAGTCTATTCTGGCGGTTATTTTGGTGGGGTTTCTTTGTTACTTTGTTTATTATTATTTACTTTATTTACTTATTTGGCTGATTGTTTTTACTTATTTTTTATGTATTTTAATTTTTAATTATTCTATTTCGTCTTTTCTAACGGGAGCGGTTAATTTGTTTATTATTTGTTTGACTTAATTTATTTTACTTGTTTTTATATTGTTTTGTTTATTTGTATGCATTCATTTCAGTTTTCGATTTTTAAGTAACGTAGTAAAAATTGTTTTCATGTCAGCATTTTGAGATTAGATCAGATCGTTTATTTAGTAATTTATTTTGGTTTGGTATGGGAAGGTAATGATACCTATTTTTTCATCCAAGCTTGCAGGTGTTTGATTGATTGCATTAGGCTGAGGATCTTTTACTTATTTTCCATGATATTTTTGGTGTGATTTGTGTGTTGTTTTTAATTTCCCAGCTGTACTTGGTAAGCATTTTACTGTTCACGTAATTACTATTTGTGATTTGTGCACAGTTTCTTTTTTCCAGGGTCCTTCAGTTACTCCTATGTTTACGTTTTCTTCATTACCTGGTGATTTTACCGAGGCTTGGTATATTACGTTGTTTCCTAAGCAATTACCGTTTAAAGGACATTCATTCTTTATTCTCCAGTTACACGTGGGCGTAATCTGTTCGGGTGCTTTGTTGGTAGTTTTCATGATGTGCTTTTTATTATTTGTGCGATGTTCGCGGTGTAACTGTAGCTGATTTTATTTTTACAAGTTTTTATTGAATATTTTGTGTAGAGTGCTTGATTCCGGCAAGTGTTTGTTTAGGAGTATGAAGAATATTTTACCTACGTTTGTTTTTACGTTTTTGCTATACGATTGCTTGAACCATATGTTATTTCTTTTCCTGTTGGCCTTTCTTGTACTCTGTGGTGTGTATGTGATTGTTGCCGGGGATCCACTATCTTTTAGTGCCCTTTCGTAGTCTTTCTTAACTTCGTTAAATATAGTTTTATTGCAAGAATTGTCGGAGAGCCTGCGGCTAATCGATTTTGGTATCTGTTTGATTATCGAAGATGGGTGATTGGAGGATATGAGGATCTTTAATATTGCTTCTCTAGTTTTGTCTGTGTTTTGTTTGTTATAGTTACTTATGATTATGAAGCTGTCATCCTGTATCATTTTTATCTAATTTTTTCGCTTAGGTCATGTAGTAAATATATACCGATAATTCCGAAGTTTTTGCACCGTCAAGGCTTCCCATTATAATATCAAAGAAACCTTCCTTCTTCACTCCCGAAAAATAACTATTTCACAATGAAAACGTTGAAATGGTTTGACGTAAATATAAACGACACTTCTAACGCACGTCTCGTCTGTAGAATTCACTTCCTCCCTGCTTTCTAGCCAACTTCAATCTTTAGAAGATTAAACTTACTATCAATCGCTATCTTCTGTCTTCTTAATGTCTGTTTTTTATTGTCCTTTCTCCTTAATTAGTTTTTCTTTTTCTACATTCTCTCACATTTACTGTGTCTTAGTTTTTTTTTCCGTGCTTGAGGTGAAATTATATATATATATATATATATATATATATATATATATATATATATATATATATCATAGGGATAGAGAGAAAGCGAGAGAAGAGGATGAATGGAGAGGCATATTTATACACATAAATCATAAATATGTACTCCATTATCTTTTATATTTATCAGTTAACGTAGTTGGGCAGAGAGACTCGACAGAATTTTGCAAATTTCCTTGTCCAACTCATTTAAATAACAAGTATCTGATGTTCCACCATTGCAATAAAGATTTCTTAAATTGCCTCGGCTAGAGAAATTAGCATCAATTCGAAACCTTTTGAAGGACTTTGTCTAATCTGTGACAATTTTGCATGTGTTTCGTTGTTGTTAATTGACATAGACCAAATACCATTTCAATCCGATATTTTATCTTCCTATTTTAAAAAAATCGAATTCCCAACAATAAAAAATGTACTCATTTGTTTCAATAACAAAAATTTTGACATAATATATGTTCCTAGAGATTTCAATTGCTAGACAATATGCAGGGTTTACAAGATACATAATTAAATATTTCTCTTTTTCCATCAAATGACTGGACAAAGCCACAAAGCACAAGAACTAATTAGTGACCGATTAACTTCGCCGTTATTTTTTATTGTTTTTTATTCTAAAAATGTTGGATATTAAAATATCCATCGGCTGAATGAAGTAAAAATCACAGAAATGAAGTGCATTATTTTTCATCTTTTCGAGTTGCTAAATGCTTTGAAAATGATATGTACAAGAATTTTGTCTCTAATTCATTGCCTAATACGATCTTATGGAGAATTCGTAGGATGCTTATTTTAGCTAAATTCTTTATCAGTATAAACTTTATTTACCAATTCTTTCATATATAATGTTTATACATTATAATTTGGATGATGAGTAAAGAATAAACAAAAAATAAGTTTTCAATTCATTTAGTTCAGTTCTTGTGCTGTTTCAATCGGTAATTCATGTCAGACTATATGACGGTTCCGTATAGGATACAGATTCGATTCCTGTCAGAGAACGCATATTTTCTATGAAAATTTCTTGAACATTCCGGCCAGTAAATGTCGTTATTACTGTTTTATATAAGCAGATGATTTACTTAAATATTTGTATCTATAAAAAGAACATATAAACATAAAATGTCTTTATATATATATATATATATATATATATATATATATATATATATATATGAGATGAATTAATGCAAAATAAGCTTTAAAATAGAGAACATTTATTATTTTCAATATCCCTCTCTCTCATATCGTTATTGGAATGTACACTCACTCGCTATACAATACTTTCAGTCATACAATGGCCGTTTAACTGACAGATGTTATCTTTTCGACAGTTGCATTTATTTTTTGAAGCTTTACTAACGTTGTTACTTTTTGTTTGGTGATAGAATCATTCAGTATAATAATTTTGTGATGAGATATGCATTTTCCGTTTTTCCAACGCAGATATAGCTGATCTTTTCATTGTATAAAGACTTACCGATAGAAGCATTCTAATATTTGTACTGTATTAAAAAATTATGCTATCATTTTATATTTCCACAATATTGATAAAATCGAGTATTGTTTTATTATTTTTATCATTTTATTTCTTTTGATGTCTGGTATGCGACCTAAATATTAGAAATGACATCTTGACGTTTTCCAGTGACCAAAAAAATCAAACCCCCAAAAATATATTTTACATAGATAAAGCCCCTCGTAAGGTGTGAGATATACTCGTGAGAACTATTTTTTTCCGGGAATAGGCTTCCAGAAATCCCTTCAATGAATCTTCTAGAATCTTTTCCAAAGAAGAAAAACACACAGACACACACAAACACAAAGATCCGCCTCATCTTCACCTCCTAATCACGTTCGCACCCCACATCGCACATCTCTTGTACATGTCCCCGAATGTGAATTGCCTGGTCTGATGCGGGATTGCATGACTTGTTACACAAGTGACAGACAAATAATGTGTTCGTCCCAACCTTGATGGATTCACACCGCTTCCCCTAATTCCTTTGCACCATCATGTGCTTTTTCAGTCCGGGGCTGGTTTTGTATATCTTGTCACACAGCGTGCAGGTGGGGACACTCTGTGTCTGGGAAATCTCAAGGGCGATTTGAAAGAAGAAAGGCAGTGACAGAAATCACATGTCCATCCATTGATACCCTCGTCGAGTCCGTCGTTATCAGCCATTCGAAGTTGTCGCTTCAGACGTTTCTGCTCCACACTACATGCTTCAAAGAGACGACACCTGTCTCTTGTTTGCCTTCTCCATCCAGTTATATAGAGGGTCATCTACACCTAGTTGTTGATGTCAAACGCCAGCGTTTAGAGGTTGTTCTTGATACAGTCCTTGTATCTTTTCATTGGTTTGTGCTGAGAATGCCCTTCGATACTCACTCCAACACCCACCTCCGACACACACACACACACACACATATATATATATATATATATACTGACACACACAAACACACATGTCACAGATGGGGAGTGCCTGATAACCGTCCGACTAGGGGATTATGTCTTGTGAATCAAACTGCATTGTTAAAAATAATTCGGAAGATGTTGCTTGTTGTGTAAGTCACAATTTATCGTGACAGAAGATATAAGCGTCCATGCCTTGTTCAAACTGTTGAACAATCTAGATAATGCCCACACTCCCAGATGCTGTAAATAAGTTCCACTCAGTATAGTTGCAGTATAAATCACAGGTGGGTTCTGTGAGTGTTAAATACATGTCCGAAAACAGGAATTGGTTAAACCCCTAGCAGATAGGTGTTCTCATAAAACGAATAGCTGGCCATTATATAATATACATTATAGCACACAGCTTGATATGTTTTGCTAATGAATGATTTGTTTTCATTTAGAGACCCGATGAATTAAATATTTATCAAGCATTAAGAAGGCATCCTGAAAAATCCTTTTCATTATTTCTTTTCTCATAGCTATGGACAGTACATTTAAAAAAATTAATATATGATTTAAATGACATGTGTTATTATATTGTGAGACATTTATACAAAATGATTCACTATTGTCGTTCATTTCCTACTTCAGAAGGAATTATAGTGATTTGATGCATTTATACAATCTTTATCCTGATATATTAATACCATTATTCCGACGCTATCAGAATATTTACTCTCACATTCAATTTCCTGACACCCATTCTGAATTCAAATTGTGACACTATGAATGAGGCATCCACATAAAAGAGGATATCACAAGTGTTATTTCTTTTATGGCTGGCGGATGGGTTATTTAATTTGGAAATCATAAATGACTGAAGAATAAAAAGCGCAAGTAAAAGGAATCACCAGTTGATTTGTTCCCAACCCCAAATACATTTCTCTGTCAAATCGTAATTCAAACAGGCCTCTGTTCAATCTATTTTTCCTCAGCAACAGTTTGCAAAAGTTCCAACCGTTTGTACGTTAACGATCCATTGAATGCAAACAAACAAAGCGATTTTTTCATCGGTAGATTTATTTAACTTGAAATGGTAAAATCACTCCTGGATAGCTAGTTGCTTTGTATTGCTCAAACGATGACAATGGCTCATCGCAATGGAGTCTATTATGCAAATATGGCAGGTGTGTCTATGAAAAACAAGAATAAAAATGTATTTTCAGTAACTTTTCTATAAAACAGTATCATATTTTAAGGTAATTTTGCAAACATACAACTAGAGCCTCATACAGTTTTCTATCGACCAACCAATGACTTCCCTATCCGTGGAAACCAACTCCTGGGATAGGCTTACTGCACGTTCACAAGGAAACAAAAATGAAAACAAACGCCAAGTCGAGAAATGCGTAAAACAGTGATGTCAAACGCTGTATACAAGAGGAATTAAGTCCGAACATAAATAGATTTGAATTCAAAAAGAATGCTAAAAGAAGCAGAAATATTGATTACTGAATAAGTATAAACAGAATTCCGTCCTTATATAATATTAATGACCTACATTACTAATGAAAATAAGATACTAACATATATCAATAATTTCGCTCCAGATTTTGTCGATTGCCGTCGGATAGTAGGTGTGTGTGGTTCCAAGTACATCTTTGCACGTGAACTGTATATTCACATTTGGTTTTGAGAGACTTAGTTCACTCTGGATTGGGTATTTTTATATCTCTCCTATGATTCCAAATCTCAGACGCAGTTTTGTTGATCACGATTTCACAGGTCGGAATATCCATTGGCATTAAGTCGTTAACGAATACCTCTACCCTCTTTTAGAACCCATCTTCTGGTTAAACCTATACCAGAATTCTGTGAAGAACGCTGAATACATTCTGGCATCATCTGAAGGGAACCACATACTGCATCTATCTGTGGAGGCATGTTAATATTTCTTGCAGGTAACCAGATGTGTTAAATGCAACTGATAGAAATTCTAGCATTCGGACAGATCAGTTAATATGAATTTATCGAGTTACTCTCACGAGATGACTGCGAAATGTGTTTGAATGCTTTTGGGTTTCATTGAGACGATTTCAGTTAATGAGAATTGTATTAGATTTCCATGTTCCTAAAATGTCCTCGCTTCTTCAGTAATTTGTTCGGCTGAAATAAACTCCTGCGCCTTTTCAAATTTCGCAACGACTACGACATTTGTCGTTAAATGAAGCCTCGATAGCTGAATAGCATTATAAATAAAGCCTCAATATCAGAAAATGACAAAGAAGGGTCGATTGGTTGAGGTCCAATGTATTTCTTGTAATATGGTTGATTGGATACGTTTTACGAAAGGTTTGAGCATCCGTCTACATTCGTCTCATAATGTAGTGAAGTGCGGGATAAATCCTAAGGTATAATAAGAAAGATGCTTAAATCTTTATTAACTTTTATTTTCTTCATTCCAGTATTTTATGAGTTACTCTGAATCAGTATGTGACGCAAGGCACACTATCGAACAAATGCCCGACACTCAGTAATCCGTTATATGTTCCTGTATGTCACAGAATACCTAAATCATCTTAGATGTGACTGTAAATATACATACATACATACATACATACACACACACACACACACATATATATATATATATATATATATATATATATATAATTATTTATTTGAAAATTATACCATAAATATTTTATAAATTCACTAAAGAATTTAGAAGTGTTGAAACAGAATGGCTATTTTTGTAGTGATTTTATAACATATTTATGTTATAATTTTCAAATAAATAATTATATTTGCTCTACTCTGTATTGGTCACTCTTTTAAGAATAGTATTTGTTGGTTATTGGAATTTATTCCGTATAAACCAATCCTACACTTGGATATATATATATATATATAACCAGAATAAGATACAAATTAGTACAAAGAATAATATGGTGACAATATCAAACAGTTTTTAAATACCGAGGAAGTGTTTTAACAAAGGAAGCAAAAAGTGATACATATTACCTGACGAAGGACTGAAATAGCGAAACATGATTTCTAAGAGCTAGTTAAACTATTAAGAAACGAAGATAAGTAATTAACTGTTAATTGATATCGGTCTGAAGTTAATGTTGGATAATCTTATCTCAGTTGATGAACATGCCTTAGACAAATTAAATCTGCTTCTACAGATGGATGCTGATAATACAACGGATTGAACGTTTGAATTGCAAATATGTTTTAAGCAAAATAGAAAGAAACGATTACAAATTCATTCAGTAGCAGAAAGAGAAAATTAAAATTCCTAGAACACACGAAAAAGAAAATGACTTGGCAAATTTGACATGCAACGGACATACCAGAAGCAAGCGGCGAGTAATCTAGCTACTGCGTTTGTATAAATGGATAGCAAATCAGGAAGTAGGAGAAAGAGTTACATAACTGAATGTAAATGGAGCATATAAGAAAATGAGTATTTCTACAACAGAAAGCCTGAAAAATAGCTAATAGATACCTCATTATTTTTCATGGTGTAACATATTCGCAGTTTGTTTTTTATAGTTATGGGTTTTACTTGAGATTTCACAGATGCTAAATATACAAATATTTTCATCGACAGGCAAGCCTCGTAGGATTTTTTATTTATCATTTTAGCATATTTTAAGGGGAATCTTAATCAGGGAAGATCATAATAATCTATTTTTACGTTCGTCTTTAACCAATACAAGGGCCGAGAGGAATTTGGAGGGTTACTGATTGGGGTTGATTTATGGACGTAGAAAGTACATTATGTGGATATGAATGATAGATAACAGCTGACTCTAGGCTTGAAATGGTTCAAATTAAAGTGGAAGGGGAAGCTATCTTTCAGGAGTCTGTTCCACAAAGCAGTATCTCTAGACAAGCAAGAGAATACGAAGAGAATGAGGAGTGTTCATAGCATGGCGAGTCTTAGCTGCTCTTGTGAAACTAAGGAATATATCTAATCGGAACATTTACCATCGGAAATTGTAGAGTAGAAAATATTTCGTAGCACACAAGACCACAAAGCATATTTGAATTCTGTCCAAGTCTGAAAGAGGTGACTGATTATTTCCAGCCCAGATAGGTTTTCATTGTGATGTTACTCTTGTAAAAATAGATGCTGGCAAGAGGAGTCAGATGCTTTCTGGAGCGGAATATGGAGGCGAAATATTTTCCAGTATCTTTAGTGATAAATCCATTTGAGGTTTGTGGTGAACTTGTTTCCCAACTGACGCTCACAGTAAGGACACTCATTGAGATGATCATTTTCTGCAGTACATGGTCGGCTTGATTTGAACGTCTTACAAAATCATGGATAGTACCAAATCCTGAACTATTATCTCTGGATCTATTTGAAATTCATCAACTACAAAACCAGTCAAAAGCAAAATTAACATAGAGTGTTTTATATCCAATTAATCCGTGAATGTCAACTGTAAAATGATGTATTAATTGCATAAAAGATTGAAATACAAATGCAGTATTTAGTATATGTTTGCAAAGAAGTCGAAACTATTTATATAATGCAGTTGTTCAACATGTCTCTATTTTGGGATCTACATTGTTTCTAACTTTTATAAATGATTTGATGTTATCAGTTCTCATTTGTTAAATGAGGCAAGGAGTGGCTTGTTAATTCTAACGCCTCAAAACCGAAACTTCTCTCTTTTAATCATTTGCGAGAAATCTTTTACCTTACATCTGGTTGGTGCTAATCTCGAGTGGTGTGGTTCACTGGGCCTTTTACTGCTGACATGAAGTGGATAGAGCATATTGAATCAACTGCTAAGTATGAATTGAAGAAAATTAGTTCACTATACCGTGCGGAACGTTTTTCTCGTCAGAATCTATCTTACATGTTTGTAAGTCTACTGTAGGGATACAGAAGGCGCGTATCTCCCTTTCGTGGAAGATAAGTCACGTGGTGAAATGACGATCGCTTCGAGATATCACTCCATAGCGGGAGTCGATTTCCAATGCGTGAATAGCAACGTAATGAGAAGGTTGCTTTCTTCTAGTTTGGGGCTTACCACCTCCCCACTTACAAGCACATGATATCGATTCCCTTAGGAATATAGATGAATCTGGGCCTACTTGGATCTGAAGTCATAAAATTGGCTTCAACAGGTCAGGAATATCTTCGAAATATATGTATGGACTTTCCTTTTTCTCTCCGTATACTTTGATTTTCTGTTGGATACATGGGATGTATATAGTTCTTCATATATATATATATATGTGTGTGTGTGTGTCTGTGTGTGTCTGTGTGTGTGTCTGTGTGTGTCATAGTTTATATAAAAGTCTCTCTCTAAGAATAAATCATGTTTGCCTTTCTTTCCCCTTTTAGCCTCTTCGTGAAATATCGCTGTTGCAATATCATGGATATAACAATCCACATAAAGAAAGAAATGTAACTGGAAGAATAAATATTCCTTTCTTTTGCTTTGGATATTTCTGCAACATCTTCCCTGGCATTCCTGCTAAATATTTAGAGATTCTTGATAAAATACAAATAATAAACTGCAATGTTATTGATCGTGACCTGGCATCTCGTTTCATTTCCTTTCTCGTTGCTCTAACGTATCTCACTGTACCTTTCCTATAAATACTTTCATGGTAATTGTTCAGATAAACTTTCTACTAAGGTATCTAGAATTTATGGATTTAAGCGCATTAGTAGATTTGCGGAAAGGTTTCATCCATCTAAAGTTGAACTGGTTTAATGTAATTGTTTCTTCTATCACACTTCTCGTTTGTGAAACTCTTTTCTGGGTACTTCCCAGTCAGCTTCGATCTTCCAAAATTTAAATACAATGTTAATCGTTATCTTCCGTTCTTCTTCATATTTTATTATCTTCTGCCTTGATATTAGTTTTTCTGAGATTCTCCAACACTAATTTACTTGTCCATCCGAGCGATTTTATTGCCTTGCTTGGGGTGAAATGATTAAAGGATATGAATCTTTAATTGTGTATTAATTATCTGTTACTAAAATATGATATTTTAAATAACATCAGATATCATTAAAATAATCCGTTGATTAGACAATTTAATATAAAAAAAATCATTGTTTTACTTAGTACTTCTAAAAACAATCCTATTATGAATATATGTTTCTATAACCTTCTGTTTTGGGGACGTATGACTTAATGAATTTAAGAGAGCGGTTAAGTAAATTCCAAACTACGTTTGATTTGAATATTATCTTAATTGAAGCTGACATGTTTTCCATATTTCTAGTACTAAAACCGCCAGAATTATTTATAGTGGGATTAATATTAAAATTTATATCAGAATTCGCTTAGTAGTTAGAGAGGTAACCAATTTTTACTATTTGCAACCCAGATATAGCCTTTGAATTAAAATCTGTGTTTCTTATAATAAAAACGAACAAGAAAATAAAATGAACGTACTTTTGAATAAAGTGAGGTTTAAGTTTAAGTTCGAAAGTGAGTCTTAATTTGACATGCATTCATAAGTCTTCTTTCATATCTCTGTTGTTCGATGTTTCCCTCGTGCACATGATTCCAGATGAACCTGGTAGCGATGTCTGCAAGGTGTCTGGGTCATAGCCAACTGAAAAAAGGACTTAGTCACTAATTAACGCTGATAAATGACAGCTAATACAATCGTATGTAAATGAACTGTGAATTGCACTATCAAAGTGAGCGCAGACGAGTAAACCTGAACCGGCATGCGCACACACGTATGTGCAGCGAGAAACATATGATATCGGAAAACCAACGCAACTTTCTCTCTCTACATACACCACTCTCATCTAAAAATAAGAGAGATTAACGTTTTCAAATATGTTGCTTCCCTGATAACACAGAAATAAACCATAACAATTACATTTTTCTACATGTTGTAGTACAATTGTTTCCAGTCGCAGTGTACTAAAACTCTTAACTGCAGATTAAAAGTTATTTCTTTTCATGGTCCTTTTCATCGTCACTAACAATAATCGTATAAAGTACCATGCCATTTTTCAGGAAACACATAATACATCATAGCGAAGAAATATCCTGACAACTTCATGAGTAACTTCAGACTTTTGTTATAAATGTTAATCAATTTCCTATTACAAAAATTGTAATCAAAATTGAGAATTAATTTTCCATCCAGGAAATATTCGTTGTGATGGCAGGATGTCTGTTTCCACGTGGCCTTCTATAAGTAATATATGGCAGTCATCCTGATAATATAGCTTGCAGCCATATCCTGTAGAAACACCGGTTCTCGTACAATCACCGAAGTTAAGCAACGTCGAGCCTTCTCAGTACCTAGATGAGTGTTACAATATCAGATGCTGTAAACTTGCATGTGTGGCTAGTGTGATGTAAAACTCATTGAAATTGTAACTTGACGCGCCGTATTCCAAATCTAGTCGCGTTCGTTATAATTACTTAAGCGCAAATATCATTGATAAAGGTATGGATTTACATTTTCTCACAAAAATAAGGGTTAATTAGTACAAATTGTATCACTAAATCATTATTAACTCCAGAAATTCTTAGAATCTAAAATATTTTCTGGCTTTAAATAAACTGCCGTAAAAATGAATCAATGAATCGTAATTTCACATGCTGAGTTAGATGATTGGCGTAACACAAGCTTCCTTACCATCGAATTATGCATAGTATTTTATTTGCTGTTAAACTAAATAGTGTAAATATTAAATTAGAGGAACTATTGTTGCAAAAGTTCCATGGGATAAACTTGAATATTTTAAGAATTTCGAAACGAATGACTTCAACATAAAAGAAGACTTTATACACGAACCTGTATTTTAAATATTTTTATATAGCGATCAGGAGAGTATTTGTTCGCAAGGAAATATAATGAACACGATTGGAACTGGAAGTCGGTTCTCCCAGTTCCAGTCTGATTTGTTATTTTGAGCCGTTATTAATTACATCGCCGGCACCCCCGTGATAAGAAATGTTGAGAAACACACATTCTTCAAAAATGTACTATCTTTCAATCGCTATTGAGAAAATAACTGATAATGTTTCGTTAAAAAATTGCAGTAGCATTATGTTACCTTTTTGTTGCGGGAATCTAGTTTATAACGGTGTGTTTTGTTTGCTGAAGTAAATATTTATCTGACATCTGTCTATATTTCTTAGATGAGGTATTATATACATTATTTACATTATTCGGGCTTTTGACGTCATCTTTGTTGCCATATTTATTACAAAGTTTCGGCCGTTGTATGCTCCGGCCTTCTTCAGGTGGTTGGAATGTCGAACTGTTCTCGTCCATATAAATAATTTAGAATTATATTGTGGATGTTTTAGAAGAGATTGCTAAAGCAGAGAAATTGTTGTTACCTAGGAAATGTTACTGAATAGAATAATCAAACACAAACGATAATACTTAGGTCAAGAACAGTACATATAAGATTCGCCAGCAGCGCGTAGAAGAAGCGAGTCAAGTGAATTCCACAATGAATCTCTAACTGCAGGATATCTACCAATCGCCCAACGCGGTCAGATGTGGCACAAAGCCGAATTTAATGTGGGGTATCCGAGCCAGTATGTTCGGCCAAACATTTCCCGTAGACTCCGTATAAAACAGGGTCGGGTAGCTGTTTCCCGAGCCGAGACTCTGTCGTCAGCCTCGTCCAGAGATCCACTCTGCCTGGAGGCAGAGAGTTAGATTAAGACAGCTGAAGACGATTCTCCAACTCCAGGATATCTACCAACAGTCCAGCGCGGTCAGATGTGGCGCAAAGCCAAAAATTACCCGTAGACACCATATAAAACGGGGTCGGGTAGCTGATTCCTAAGACGAGACTCTGCCGTTCGACATAGCCTTGTCCGGGTTTGACTAGCCAGCTGGAGACAAATCTCCAACTGCAGATCAACATACAGTATTTACTACTGTATTTCTGTGAATGGGGATATACCGATTATCGTCCGTGGGTATGCTACAAGAGTAATATTAAAAGAAACACACACACACACACACACACACACACACACACACACACACACACACACGCAAATACACACATCTTTAAAATTGATTAATAATTATTATTTGAAAATTCCTTTGGAATGTTGAATGAATTTCTAAAAAGAAAACGTAATTCAGATGTTGAGTCTTTTTGTAAAAGAAATTTTTAAGACACCCACGTATCTACTTAAGTATGCATATCTACGTACTTACGTACTTAAGCTTGTGGTTTGAAGTAGCGAATGAGTGCACATTTCATTTCATCTACTACTACGGATAGTATATCCGGTCATTGGCATACAAAAGATCAGAGGAAATGTAATAATAATAATAATAATAATAATAATAATAAGAAGAAGAAGAAGAAGAAGAAGAAGAAGAAGAAGAAGAAGAAGAAGCAGGAGGAGGAAGATGACGAGGAAGAAGTGAAAGAAAAGATGACTGAAAATCACAATAAATATATAGACGTAGGTGGCAGTAAGACTAAATAAAGAAACAGAAGAATAAAATAGATAACAATATGTAATGAGTAAAGGCTAAAAATATAAAATGATGAGGATGAAAGCAAAAAACAGAAGACAATGAATATGATGCTGATGTTTTAGAAGAAGAAGAAGAAGAAGAAGAAGAAGAAAGAGATGATGATGATGATGATGATGATGATGATGATGATGATGATGATGATGATGATGAAGAAGAAGAAGAAGAAAAGAAGAAGTTATTTGAAGATTGTTAACTGTAATTTATGTTCCTGCTATTATATACATACAATACAAGCATAGGTGGATATGTAGTAATGTTGATGTTGTTCGGCCATTTCATATTGGGGAGATGCATGATATAATTCTCCCAGTTATGTTAATTGTATCAGATCATCTTCAATGATTTTTTCAACTTGTACATATTCGGTTTTTCTGACTAATTTATTGACTGATCGGCCACTACTATATATGACTTTACAATAAGAAGAATATAAAGAGGATGATTGATTATGTTGATATAGAAGGAAAAATGAACACGATAAAAGAGAAATTAGAATCTGAATTTTAAAAGTAGTCGGAAAAAAGGGAGAGAATATAACTGCGAATGAAGGCGATAAAAATGATGCTTGAACATAAGTAATCTTATAAACAAAGACCTACAAGGCATGTTCACCTGAACCACGCTAATAACTTCGTAGTGAAATTTAGGATTTCCCGGTTTTCTGTGAATTGATTTTCATAAAACTTTCCCCACCTGGTTTGCACAATATGGCACATGTGCTTTTTTGTTTCAAATTCGAATTTTTGGATGATCCATGCTAACAGATTTTCCATGAAAATCCCCCATCTAAACATATTTTGGAGAAAATGAAGGATGATGATACATATTAAGCACACCTTGAGTATATATTAAACAGAAATCCATAGTAATATTACTTGATTTATTGACATAATATTTGGCTATATTATGCGTCATTTCAACAGATAACTTCACAAATCTTATTACTCATGAAATCTGTCAAATTTTTATCGTAGTCCGTTTCATTGCCTCTACTGCAAGTTTAATAGTCGCTACTATTGTCTCTAATGTTGAGATTGTGGCGGCTTTACCACGGGGATTTAAGCCCTACCTTGAGAGTAACGTCTAATGTCCCATCACTATGAATATTATGAGAATTTTTTTTTTCCGTCCGAAGACGTAAGAATTGAATAATACTAATAACAATTTATATGTCTATAAAGAGTGTTTAAATTACAATAAAAGAATTATTAACAACATATTCAATAACATTGTTGAATTTAATTTCTTATACAGGTATTAGGTTGGTGCAAAAATATTAACGTAATAATATAATTTTTTGACGTATTTTTTAATGTCAAAAAACGACATTATTACGTCATTATTTTTGCACCAACCTAATAAAACTCGGGTTATAATTTGAATATTATCAATTTTATTCCATATATAGTAGGTATGTATTATGGCTATTTTATTCGGCACATACACACACATGGGCACACACATACAGGAATATATATATATATATATATATATATATATATATATATATATATAGATAGATAGATATAGATATAGATATATTTGCGCCTATGTGAGTAGATTTTATCCAGATGTGCTTACTGTGGTATGATAAGCAAACAAGTTGAATCTATTCTAAAATCTAGAAATATGCCCACAGATATCTATCTATCTATCTATCTATCTATATATCTATCTATCTATCTATCTGTCTATCTATCTATCTATCCTTCTATATAAATATTGAGGAAATATTTGTACATTTATATCTGTAAGTGTTAAACGGAATACCTACTCAAATACGAGTATTCATTAATATAATGTTTAAATTGAAAGAAGAAATAAAGGAGGCTGTACAGAATAATGAAAACCTAATAATGATGTTGCCATATTGTGTAAACCAGCTGGAGAAAGTTTATATTAAAATCAATTAACAAGAAAACAAGAAATCCCATACATATATATATATATATATATATATATATATATATATATATATATATATATATATATATATATATACGGCCTTTTTGAAATATCTTCTTTCATTCATTACAGATGTATATATATAACGTTTGTACAAATCTTACTTGAAGCTGGAGGAGGAGATATACTGTTGAAAAACAGGTATTCTAACAAACTTCTGTAAAAACTTAAAACACACATCCACCCAAACACACACATATATGCATACAAGCATACACACACACACACACACACTCATTTATATATATATATATATATATATATATATATATATATATATATATATATATATATATATGTGTGTGTGTGTGTGTTCAAATGATGTAAAAGTGTAGTTGAACTTCATTTAGCTTTTTTAAGTTTATTGATCTTCCATCGAACCGTTCTTATGCAAAGGAAATACAAATTCTGACAGTCTATGACTGCTAGGTAAAGGCCAAGTTAGGATCCACTGATCACATCTCGAGTTAACTTCAAATGTCGACGAAAAAGGTCAGTCGCTTTTACCTGGATAACCTTTGATTTGAGAAAGTTCTGACGTTGCGAAAACTGTGTGTGTGGTCTACAATAAGATGTTTTTTTATTAGTTGTGTTATTTCTTTCTTCGATTCTCTGTAGTGGCAAAGAGGAGTGTATTATACTTTGAGGAAATATAATTCGTTAGCTGAAATCACTAATAGAATTTCCTAAATTGTTATTAGTTTTTGAGGGGAAAAAAAACATGCGCCCCGAACGTAAACACATTCTGTAGTAGACGCACACACCCAGAGAAAAAGGAAAGAAGCGACTGGCATATACATTGGTGCAACAAAGAATTACAGACAATGCTACACTCGAATTTTTCTCACTCCACGACTTGAATAATTTGACTATGCTGGATGATTGTATCTAACAGAATAAATAAATTCACCCTTGTGTAAATTAATTGATGCAAAACGAATAATTCAGTTATTTATTTTTTTAATATTTTTCTAATGAAATTTTCCAGTGCATATATTAGTACTTTCTATGTCCATTCCACAAAGTCGCCCCTTGTAGATTGACCCCAGATTCTCGATTTCAATCAGGTGAGATTCCTAGACAGTTTATAGTACTTTGATTTTCTCACTGGTGTGTTCGTACGGCGTTACAATTTTCGTACACTTCTTTGGAGTAAAGTCCATCACAGATAATGTCCACAGCACAAATAATCGAAAATCGACGCAATATTTTTCAGTAACAAACAAATTTTATCATACACACCGAAAATAAATTCATATTACTACACACCACTGCAAATGACGTAATCTGAGGAAAAATAGAAATATATTACAACCTTTCGCTCCAGTGAGTCTTAAACTGACCGTATGGTGAAAGAAAGGACACTAAAGTATTTGTTTCAATTAATTTGCACAAAGGTGTATATTTAGTCGCTATTTTCTATCATTAATAAAATTACAAAATGGCAAATCAACGAATGGAAAAATCGCATTATATCGAATTTCAGTTCAATGCTTGGAATCCATTTTTATTTTAATGAGATGACATCGACGACCATACTTCCTACACATTTCTATTTTTTATCTTATTTGCGATTTTCTATAATTTCTTGGAAATAATTGCAGTGCAGATTGATCCACATTATTCATTTTTAATTTTACTTCTCGAATAGTAAACGTCCACGACTTCAGAGAAAAGTTTATCCTATGCTATATGCTATTTATTAGAAGGTGAATGAAGATGATTTATACCTTCTCAATTGACATTTTATTCAAAATTAAATGCTACATATTGGATTGGGAATTGAACTCTACACGCTGATATAGATTCAAATTTAAATGCCCCCGATATATTATTTTGAAAAGAATATTTTTTATTATCAGGTATGAATGTAAAAGTTTCCTTCTTCCTTGTTAGTTTTTTAGTAAATAAATTTATGAAGTTTACAGGGAATTCAGGAACCTCAGTTCTATTCGGTCCCATGCAAAGCAAATCGTTCAAATTAAAATAAAAAAACAAAAACAAAAAAACAATATGAAAACATGCAAATGCATATTTCTAAAACTTTACAGTTTTCTTCCTAACACAGCGCACACAATCACATGGAGTCCTTTAATTAAATCAAATTTTAAAGGATTTCAAAACTGAATTTAATCTACTCATTCATCTGTCCTTTATCCATATTTCAAATGTAAAAAAGAAAAATGTTGAATGTCAGAAAGAGGGGAATGTAGCATGTGCCCTTAAAGCTCATGAATTTATCTCGATTGATAACAGAATTGATCAAATCAAACAGAAAATAAACGAAATTAAAATTAATCGTTGCTGTAACTTCGATCGTAAATCGATTAAATTATTTCTTGAATAAACAAAAACAAAATTAACTTAATCGAATTTCAAAAATTGTTTTATATATTCGCTTCTGCTTCTCTGCCATATGACAGCTGTGTTTTCGTTCTTGTAACAAATTCATTCAAATTTCAGGAATTAATCTTCTAATTCATTACATATTTTGCGTACAATTTTACTTTTTCTATTAATCATATTTTAAATATTTAGAAAATTAATTTCGATGATGAATTGATGTTTTTGAAAGTCAAATCGGTTACTTCGGGGAATTTAATTATGATAAACAATCGATATTTACTCTCCTTCACTTCAAATAATACGTAGGTATGAAGATTTTGAGGCACTTCTATTACACATGGACAAAACCTAACTAGAAATCTAGTCTAAATTTTGGGGACAATTCTGATGTAGAAAGGCAAATAGAAGACTAGCTTAGCCTGCTGGTAGTTCCCAAACTATTTTTGTTCAGTGATATTCGATAAATATTTTGGATCTTTTATTTTCATTAAATCCAAAATATTAATTCACCCCAAAATAAAAAGAATTTATATTTAATGAGGACGAGTTTAGTGAACATTTTCTAATTGATGTTTCTACATTCGCGATTACTGCGTTAAACCGGCCTAAAACAGATTTATTTCCCTTTTATTTAATTGTAAAAAAAAAACTTCCTTGTAATAACCTTGAACATCATCTGCACTTACGAAATGTGAATAACTTCCTGATTTTTGGTAATTTTTAATTCTGAGAGTTGCAGTTGTTAGTCCTGTTTCGATTTAAAACTTATAATTTCAAAAGAGTGACAAAAATTCAGCAAAATAAAAAAAAAAATAGAACTTTGATTTAAAGTTTATAATTTCAAAAGAGAACCAGAAGGTTAATAATAAAAAAAATAAAAAATAAAAAAAAATAAATTTCTTGGGGTAAATAAATATTTGCGATAATTTTACATTACTTGTGCTGAATTTACAGGAAAAAATCAATATGTTTTTTTCAAAAAAGACCTCATATCATTTAATGACCTTTTAAAAGATGTAATCGCAATAGGCTGGGAACTTTTAATGAATGGATGAGAAAAAGCATCCAGTTCAAGCTAACTGATAAATGTAATGGTAAAATTAAGTGTTTATTCATTGATAAAACATTCAATATACATTGAATAAATATACATCGTATATACGGTAGTTTTTCAGGATAATAACTCAAATCTATTGTTATACTATTTCTATATTTATGACAGTTTTTCCCCACCCCGCATGAGATTTTT